>CM070836.1:11811121-13011121 GCA_036326025.1 Chrosomus eos | reverse complement strand
AGCAAATCCAGTATATTCAGCTGTAATATAAGCATAATCTCTACCAGCTGACACCTTTGTACAGTTACACGGCATATAGTGATACACAACCCAACCTTGTTGCATTTACAGTATCAACTGCATTTTGAAAGGACCACATGGTTCATTCAACCTTGATAATGATGTAATTAAATGAGGAATTTAAAGAATTTGGACATGTAAACACTGTAGATAGGTCACCGTCTGTGTCACGCTTTTCTGTATTTTATATTAACAGGAGAAAGTGTGTGAAAGCTTGAAATTGGCTCCATTCACGGGACAAACAAACCCACACCAAGAGCAGTCTCCCCTACCACCATGACCCAGTTGAGGCTACGGATGTCGCTGCATTCTTGGAGAGTTTGGTCCGGGGGAACGCGAATCTACCCCATCATTAGCTCTCCAGGCAATTAGCAGCCTTAACGAGGCCTCCGTGCGGGAGGATCTCTCTTATTACTGTGGGCTCCAGAGACTCGGGCTGCTCTGCGTAGCCGTTGAGTTTTTATGTAATCACAGAGGAGGCGGCAGCCACATCTCCCTCCCTTCAGAACCTCAATTAATCCAGCATGTTAGAGTGGATCCTCGGCTGCTCTCATTAGCACCAGCGGAACAACACAACATGACTAGACTCACACAGAATCAGTGCGCTTTTATCAGGGTTTTTTGCACTGACTGTAGAAAACAAATTCTTCTGGATTGATCTAAGAGTGGCAATTAAGTAGAAAGGCATCAGTTTTAAATTCTAATAATATTTACATTTATAAACCATTATTTTAAAATCAAATACATAGTCTTTGTAAGCATACAAAACCTTTTTCCAAAAACATTACAAAATCTTACCAACCCGACATGAGCGGATGTATATTTGAACCGACCATTAGAAACGTTCCCGCATATGAATAATCAATACGTTCTATGTATTAAATAGTATACAGAAATGCACAAAAGTTAGTCTGACAGCTGTTGCCAAATGGATTTTAGCACTTGGAGGAAAAAAAATCCACAACCACCAAGACTTTGTACCTGGTTTTGAACTTTTTTCTGTTCAATTTTCAAATCACAAAGGGAAGGAAAGGGAGGGAGGGAGAGTAACTATGCAAGATAAAAATAGACATTGTTCAGCTGACTGGGAAAGTGAAAGTATTTGCATCTCAAAAATAAATGGCAAGTTTAGGGGAGTCCATGTTTCCATTTTCCCCTTTTGGCATTTGCCCGAAAGTCCATTAGTTTAAGTTTCTTTGGCTTTTCAGCGGGATGAAATTCAAGGAGATGTGAGCACGGAAAACTGGCAAACAAACCTGTAATGTGCAGTTGTGCCATTTAAATACATAGTAACGGCACATTGGATTTAAGCTGATCCTCTTGCTGTTCTTATTCATTAACAGTGAAAGGAAATTGTGTCGTCTTGGGGCAAATTTTTGAGTATTGAGCAGCTGTTTCCCAACAACACGTTTGATTTGGTTCATGTCAGCATGAGCCCATGTAAACTAGCAGACAATACGACACATTCCACCACAAACAAAAGCTCACAGGTTAGGGCCATCAGAGACTGGTATTACTGGTTCAAACTGGCCAAATGACACTGGCCACTGTGAGTAGTCTGTGTAAACATGAAAGATGTGGGAGAGTTGGCAGTGTTATGATATTTTTATTAGTGAGGCATGGAGGGATAAATCAAAATACCTCAGAACTACAAGTATGTATATAAATATTAGCAGGTTTTTGTTTCCATTTAAAAGCTATTGAGAGGATCGTAATGGAATGGTGATGTGGATGAATCGCGGCTTCAGAACGTTGTTGTCCAAGTGATTAGGGCTGCACGATATTGAAGAAAAGTGTGATCTCATTAAATAATGTGATATTCAATATGCGATACGATAATGCTTAAAGTGTGTAAAATGCAGTGTTTTACTGTAGCATAAGAAGTGTTATTTTAGGGTTTAGGGTTTCAGGAAGGCCTACATTAGGTATATTTAACAACAGAAACTGAATTAAAATATAAAAATAAAACACTGCTTAGTTTTTACTGTATGCATTAAATGTATTGATTCTTATTAAAGCTACAAAAGTTATTCAGCCAAGAGCAATGAGTGATTTTCTCTTGTCTTTTATTCATGACCCCAGTTATTGCAAGCTGTTGCGATATGCATCTCTCAATATATTTGCAATATTTAGATAATTTTGTATTATTGTGCAGTCCGATAAGTGATGCTCTAAAATAAATTCCATACATTTCATTTTCATTCTATAAATGTCCTTCTTAAAATGAACATCGAAACTTAAATATGAAATCCGTGGTCTATAAATCTATGAAATCAAACAGTCAAACGCCATAAAGAAAGCCAATGAAACATATATCCCATGTAGTTTACTTGCATTATGATTATTTTACATTAAACTTAAGTATTCCCTTGGTCAACTTAAATCAACTGAATGCAGAACCAATTAATACAAGCTTAATATGAACAGGATGCCTCAAATAAAAGGTAGTCAGTCAAGGTACATCAAGGTATTGTTGATGTACAACCGTTGCTCGTTACCACATTAGCACATCCAGATTTGAAAGCGTATGAAAAATACCTGTACACATGGCCGGCTGTTGTTGTAAAGTAAGTTTAATTTTATAACGGTTCCCCTTTAAATCTGTATAAAATTTTATAATGGTTCCCCTTTTAATCGGTATAAAATGTTATATCAGCAGGCTATTTTCCCTTATAACTGGTAGTATAACAACCCTATAAGCAAGCTATGATTGTCAATAGCCTATAAACTATAACATCAACACACGAATAATTTGAATATAGCCTTAGTAAAAATATAAAGCAAATCATAAATGTGCAAAAAAGACAAAGCAAATCATAAATGTGCAAAAAAGACAATGTAAATGACAACGTAATGTAAGTGTTGACTTGCAGAAGCTGTCTAGTCCTGACTAGTCTAATAACCACATGATTCTGAATTTTATAAACTAGAGTAGTAAACTATTTTTTTCCCTTATGATCACAAATCTCTTACAAAAAACATTGTTCTTTTAGGAATTCACAAACCTTAAACAATTGCATGCAATTTAATAGAGGTTCAAACTAAATTTGAAGCAGTCAATGCAACAAACAAGTCAATCAAAAATACTTATAAAATATTTATAAAAATGTAAAAAATGAAGTTCAAGTTTACAAAACATATTTAGCTTTAGTTAAGGTGGTATGTCAGACCTAAGTAAAGAAATAGTGAGGACTAGACACCTTTTTTCTGCTCATATTTTCAACCTTTTTTATAATCCAATTTAAAAACTCAAAGTAGAGAGTTAAGGCTTTTTTTCACCTAAATTACAATGGCTGAGTGCATCCCTAAATCAAAACCATCATCAAGCTCGAAGTTTCAACCAGTGCCTGGAGGTCTGTATTCTGAACTACATCATGAAGAAGAAAAAATCTGAGGCTGAAAGTTTGAATCTTACAAGACATTAGTCAAAAACATTTGCGTGGTTACAACCCTTTCACATCCAAGTGAGGTGGTGTTAGAAGCCATAAAGCTGCCTTTTTTGTATGGTACGTTGGCACTCAGTTTAAACTTGAGAAGGTCAGAGGATTTCGGAGGAAAGGCTAAAGAGCTAGTGAAACATTATATAGCAAATGTTAGTTTTTAGCACCATATCATTACAAAGTTAGATTGAGGATGGAGAAAGGGTAGAATCTCACAAAACCTGTCAAGAACATGGAGTCATATTTCACCCCAAAAGCAAAAGAATAAAAGACACTTAAGCCTATTTTAGTACTAATGATGATGTTTTGCATTGTGAAATTCTCAGAACAAATAGGCTAAAAATACATACCGAGTGACAAACTATCTGTGTCATAGAATAGACTTGTTTGTTCACACTAGGTTTACAGATTAAAGGTTCTTCTTTCCTTACATTTATTTTCAAGATCTGGAGGTGGATTTTCCATAGTTGCTTCCACCATAAATGTCAAGCAAAATTATATTTAAACTCACATTAGACTGTTTTAACATAATAAACAGTACCTGGGATTATCAATGTCATACTTTGCGTGTTGCTCCAGCCACAACATTGCAGAAAAAAAAGTGTTTCTAAAAAAAAAAACAGTACAGGCCTTTTGTCGCATATCGCAGTCACGGCTGTTTAGGACAAAAAATTTGATTAACATGGAGAAGATACCTTTTATCACATGTTGCTTTGTCGTGTTGAATCTGGTTAGAACAATGGTTAGTCGCATTTAGCAGATTACACTGTGCGATTATATGGTTCACAATCAAGCAGCTGAGATATTCTGTGATATGTATACGGGTAAAGTTATATGCTTATATTTGTAGGTTGAAAGTATTAGTTTGTTATGTGGCAATGTTGAGGGTTATAAAACTTGGACATTTTTTCTGGTGTAGTGACAAGCCTAATTGCTATTTCTTTATATGACTACCACGGTTAAATAATGCATATACATGACAGGGTTAAAATTTCAATATCACAACCCTCTAAGTAACTGATCATTAAAAGCCATGGCATATAAACACTGTACATCGTTCAGTAACAATAACAGTAACTTCTATAGTCCACAAGCATGCAAGCCAAAGGCAACTGAGAAGGAACGAAAAGCTCAACTGCTATTTTGCATAAATTAATTGAGAACTGGATAGGAAATGTTGCCAATTTTGCATAACTGCCATGAAAGTAATGGCACCATGCACAATAATATTTTAAGCAAAATATAATTTCTTGAAAATACAAATTCTGAGAGATTAATCCAGATTAGCTTGATTTTCCCCATCTACTCCTGTTTTTTGTCATTAAAAAAGTACCTTAAGCTTTTTTAAATTCTTTCCCACCCTGGTGCAAATCAGTCTTCTCAGATGCTGCTCAGAAATGCTTACACAGAAATGCTACTCTGCTTCAGTCACAGTAAAACTAAGTGACCAGACAGTAAGGTCAGCCAGGAAGCTCTCAAGACTCTAAAAAGAAACAAATAAGGCTGAAACTGAAATTAACTATATACTCGCTGTAAGCATCGTATCTAGTAGTGCTTTAAAGGGCAGAGGATGGATCTGTACAAACCATTCGTGATCCAGCTTACAGTCTACAGAGCGATAGGCCTAACGTTACCGATCACAGCAGAAATGGAATGGAGAGCGTGCACTTTATGACAGATCAGAGTCATTTTACGTATATAAAATTTACCAGTTTATTAAGCACCCACTGAAGGTGTGTATATATTTGTTTACTGTTAGTTGTAACGAGTGTTTCTGTATAATTCGCTGTCTATGTTGATGATAATATGAGAGAGAGAGAGAGAGAGAGAGAGAGAGAGAGAGAGAGAGAGAGAGAGAGAGAGAGGAGAGAAGAGAGAGAGAGAGAGAGAGAGATATTATGGATAAGACGTTAATGCGCACTTCTTATGCGGTGTTTATTTAACTCTTAAAGTCCCTGTAAAGGCAATTTCAAAAAAAAATTCTAAACACATTATAAATGTTAGAAATGTATTGCTAAAACATATTACAAAGACTGTGAACTGTGAAGTACTGAATTGTGGAGTTTGACCGTTAAACAGTTTTTCACCATTGCTATTTTCCAGATTTTCTGGGCGGGGCTAAAACGGGGCTCGATGACGCACTGGAGCCCCTGAACTCATGGACACGCCCCTACTTGATGACGCACTGGAGCCGCTGAGACTGGCCAATATTAATAGAGCACATTCGCATCAGTTTGCTTTGCCGCTCAATCGCGAGTTACTGTCAGTACTATTATTAGTAAGTTAACAGCCTACAGATTGCTTGCTATGCCTTCGTCACGGAAATGCGTAGGCCTACTACCTGGATGCGATCACCGGATCACGTACAAAACAGATCGGTGTCCTTATTTAAATTTCCGAAAAACGATTACATCAAGAAGAAGTGGATTAATTTAGTAAAGAGCCACCTTGATGGAGAGCTGAGGATCACCGCCAAAACCCACCTCTGTAAGTGATAATTTTACACGGGATAGTTGTATAAACTTTCGTCGGAGACAACTGGGAATCACGATAATCGGCTGTTACTGGTGAATGGGGCCGAAACGACTTCCGCCTCGGCATTCATCCTCCCGTCGCGCCGACAACTGGTGCCGTCATCGGCAGTGCGTGCCCACCGTGTGAGCATCCATTCCGGCTGTAGAGTTGAGTGTGGCGGCGACGGCAGCTTTCCCGCGATTAGGCGTGCGTTCAGCGCAGCCAGTGGACACGCCCCCACCGTTTGAGAGCAGAGACTGCTCATTTTTTCAAGATTTTGATAGCTTATTTTATGTACTTGCTGGCTTTTTTTTATCATTCAAATTTGGCTGGGTGACTAATAACACATTTTTCTGTGGTGTGACAAACTCAGAACACATACTTCATTTTGACTTTACAGGGACTTTAAAGTGATTTTCTGGAGTAAAACTGACGCTTCATCTTTCGTGTGACGTACAATGAAAGTTCTCTGTATAATGCTATTCAATAATGCTCTCGCTCTGTGGGCATTATTGTCTGACTCCGGGTCGAAATGAACACCGCTACTGAGAGTTTCTGTTTTGATATCATCATTGCATGAGATGAGATTGTCCTGCCACTGAAGAACGAGCTTGTGAAGCTCCGCCCCCTGTGCCGGCAGCAGCAGCTCATTTGCACTAAAACGGTGCGTTTTACTGAGCCCCAAAAAGTGACAATTTAAACATGCTGCAGCTGTAAAAAAATATTTTTTGAGCTAAAGCTTCACATACACTCTCACAAGAGACTTATTTTACATATTGTGAAAAGGGGCATAATAGGTGCCCTTTAAGTCTGAACGCCTAGTTCTGCAGTAATTACTGCTCCTGCAAAAACTCAAACTGAAACTTCTTTATGACCTACAGTCATCAGAAACTTTACAAGATACTTCAAACTTTAGCAAGAAGTGTTTTTCACCACATGTTATCATCACAATGCTCTCCCAAATCAAAGCACAGTATCCTGTTTAAACAAGTAAAATAAATGTTGAGTTCAGCCAATGCAATTGTTGTGCGTTGCAATTTGCACACATTTAGCCTGAGGTACATCTCTGGCATTTAATCAAAAGTTGTGACATGGTAAATAAAGGATAATTATTTTATTTTCACACAGTAAACACCTTGAGCGACTCATCATGGGCTAAAAAGCTGTTCTCCAAGAGTAACAGGAAAAGATGCCAATTTCAGTATTCGGATCTGTGGGAAAGTTATTAAATCGGAAGCAGTTATATAATAGTTTTGATTCAATGAAGTGAATTTCTTCAGTGGGTGCTTGAGTGCCTGTGCGAGGCTCTATTCCTAAACGTTGCCCTCATTTCACTGGAGTTGTTCTGGATTACAATTAAACAATTCTAGTGGAAGAGAATTCCAGTATAACAATCACATGAGATGATCAAAAGTAGATATGGCATGGTGCATTTGCATAGACTCTCTCTCTAAGTACTCTTATTTTGCATTTGATTAAATCTTTCAATACCTAAATCAATGTTGATTAAATATTATGTTTTTGTAATAATAGAGGATTTGTTCTATAGCTTGAAAATTCTTTAAAGAAATGGAATTTCTGTTCCATTTATTACTGACTGTTTACGTATATTGAATTATTTCTGTAAAAACATGAAGCAATGTTTATTTGAGAATTATTAGATGTTACAAGTACAAGGCATTATTTATTAATATTTAACTTCTTATTAGCTCTTGCTATTGATGTGAAACTGGTATCAAGAATTGTGAAATAGTGTGAAACTACACACTCCCTTCCCATCACCAGACTAATGTGACTTTTCAATGCATTTAAACATTGGGCAAATGTACACTGACTGTACACTGGATTCAAGTTCATGACCTTGCATTGCTAGCACCTTTAAACAATGTGACCAGGGTGTGTTCTGAGTTTTGAAATTACTCTACAGACGTAGGACATATTTAGTATTACAATTAAAAAGATTCAAAGAATGAGCAGTACAGTAGCAAAATCCATACAGTGATTGTAGTCTTGCATCACACACACACACACACCAAACCTACTGAACATGCTGTGCCTTTCTCACATGATCCACTCCCATGAGTGAGCTTAACAGTCACACCTGCCCAACACACACCCAGTCAGTACAGCAGAGCACTAATGCCACAGCAACACCTCCCCATTCTGGTTAAAAAAAGCCAAAATAAAACATTCCTCACATTCAATGTCAGTGAGTCAATGCTACCTTCCATCTTAATGATGTAGAAACATCAAACAGTACAACAACGTGGACGAGAAAAGAACGCAAAGGGCGTTGGGTGGGGACGAACAATAGAAGAAAGGACCTCAGTCTGTATAATGGACTGTGTTGGTATTTGAAAATTGCAGCTAATGAATCATTACGATTTCACATTCCAGTATTGGCTAATTACCTTGAATTTTCGATTTTTGGTCGCTTAAAGGATTCACTCTTCGGCTGTTATGTTTGGCTGTCATAGAAACAGAACAAGAAAGATATTATGATTATGACTCAGGAGCAGGAGGCATTCACAAGCTCTACGTTCTGACAAGTATGATACATTCTTCCCCACAGGCCACAAAGTCACAAAAAGCTTAAAAAAAAAGAAAAGAAAATTAGTTAATAGGCTACAATGGTGGTCCTTTGCTTTACAAGACATAGCGTAATGGAAGACTGTCACGACAGCAAAGTTTCAGTACTTTATACCAAAACCTATATACCAACCATTAGCCTAAATACTATACCAATAGAGTCAAATTTCACACTTCTCGTTAAAACATTAAAATATTCCATATATGACTAAAACGGTAATTGTACTAAAGCTAAATTAAGTCAAATTAAGTTACATTTAAAGTTGAACACTAAGGGTTAGAAGTTAAAATTTAAAAACAATAGTGACTACTGAGCTCACCACAATATAGATCAAATCTCAATCCAGATCCAGTGTGCAGGCTTCTCCTTTAAGCTGTCCAGACACTGTCATAAGGAATGGATTGCAATGATTTATGCAGACACAGCCATGAGTTCAGATCATCTGAATGGTCTCAATAGCAATGATAGGCAGTGGTTAAACTGTCGTGACTCTTTGCAGAGGAAGTGGTAAGAGCAGACTAAGTTTTTGGTAAAGTATGGCTGGAATAGAGCACAAGTTCAATTACAGCACAGAAAACACAGGGTAGATTTTTCCCTGAAGAGAGAAACTGTGGTGGTGCAGACAGACACGCCATCATTACGACTACCATATTATCCTGTTCACTGACTTTAAATAAGAAGAACATAGACTGCAAAACAGACACACGGCACACAGGAAATGTGGTAAGAGACACAGACAACCAGGAACAAGATGAACAACTGAAAGTACTAGAAATGAGAAACACAACTACTCTCCATGCATGCTCATCTTTTTTTTGCCCTTGTACGGAGATGGTTTGGGCGTATATTATGCTAATAACTGTGCACCCTCATTAAAGATGCAGTCACTTGTACTTAACAGTTAAGAGGAAATGCAAGCTCATGCAAGAATCTTGTCTTCGAAAATTAGAGTATGATGCAATTGCGACTTGCAAATTCATACAGCAAGATGATGTTTAGTCAATGAGAATATAAATAGCATTTACCCAGTTTGATTAAAGGGAAAGTAGATGGAATGTTCTCACATTTGGAATTTATTATTTGTGATTTATTACAAAATATCCCTAGAGTGTGATGCGATAGATCCTGTTGTCAAATTCCTTGCGAGCTTCATTTGCTCAAAGCATATGTGTGAACGCACCTTTGTATAATCTGGATTATTCACCTTTAGAACAAGACTTAAAGACAAATGCGTGCCTGTGCACTTCCTTGCGTGAGAAACTTCTGAGTCTGCACATAAAAGAAAAGACAAATATGAATTGAAAAAGGTTTTGGTCATCAACAGCTGATAACAGATCATATCAGAGTGTGCCATTTCCTTTCTAAATTCTTGCTAAACCAAAGAGAGACAAGAAACTTTGCATGCTGAAAACATCCACGAACCGCCGTTTACGAAAAAAAAAAAATGCTCCGTTTGCTGCCCACTATGAAATAACCATCTAAATATGGAACTGTATGGAATTGTTGTTTTGCATGGGATGCTATTTTGTGGTCCAGTTGACTATCAAAACCATAAGCGGTACTGCACTACTTGACTTGGTGGTCTCTGTACACGGCTGATTTATTGTACAGTTGACAGGGTTTTAGCACAGAGAATGAGTGCAATTATAAAATGTTTGTGGATGTGTCTTTCACAGTCTATTAGCACTGAGTACATCTGCATAGAGAGCAAGAGCAAGGCATCATTCTCAAAGAAAAAGAAGGTGGGAATCAAGCCCAAGTCCCAAGTCTAGGTCTGCCCCACCAGATTAAATGTATAATAAATAATATTTATATTGCCTCTAATGAAGTCTTTTGGTAGAAATCTGGCAGTTGATATTTTAAGTTTACTCCGTATGCTTACTTTTCATTTTAACACTACTGACTGAGCTATTTTAGCATCACTAGTTTTATTGATATTTTGAATTAGCTAGTATTTTTGTGTTCCATTCTTAGTTTATTTATTTAGTTTTTTGTTACTATTAAAGTGCCCAATTATGGTTAGATTATTACCTTTCACGCAGCATGGTTTATGTATAAAAGGTCTGCAAAGTTTTAAAGGGATAGTTCACCCAAAGATGAAAATTAAGTCATTAATTACTCACCCTTATGGTGTACCAACCCCGTAAGACCTTCGTTCATCTTCGGAACACAAATGAAGATATTTGTGATTAAATCTGAGAGCTGGATCACTCCTCCATAGGCTTCTAAGGGATTGAAACCTGACAGCCCCGAAAAGTCATTAAAGACATTGTTAAAATAGTCCAAATGGCTACAGTGGCTCAATCTTAAGTTTATCAAGCGACAAAAATATTTATTGCTCGCAAAAAATAACGACTTTATTCAACCATCTCTTCTCTTCCATGTCTTTCTCCTAAGCTGTTGACGTAGTGTAACAGCGCAGCGCTTCTGTGTTAAACGTCACACGTAGGCTCACTATTGGCCGACGCTGGTCATGTGTGTGATGTAGGGCTGCACGATGTATCATTTTAACATCGATATCGATGTCCGCATCCACGATCGTCACATCGCAGATATGTGCGATGTTGCGTGATTCATGATCAGTAAACGTGCCAGCAGCTCCCCGGCCCGTAACGCGTGTGATTCGCGGATTCATTGCAAAGTTAACCATCATAGTGTGAGAGTTTATCAATATGCAAGTCCTGTCAGTTTAAACATAAAGCTCAAGAAGACTGGAAATTGCGCGCTGTTTTCTGTCAGCCGTACTAAAGCGTAGTTTTGTCCCGCGAAAGTTTGACCGGTGAGTGATGTAGATGAGTGACTGCTGCGCTTGTTTAACTGAAAGCGAGAGTGAAAGCCCCGGTCTCGCGCGCGTGCACTCACCGTCTTCAAACTGTCTTTCTCGCTCTCCCTCGCGCATATTAATGAATTGAGTTGATTGAGTCCAGTGATGAAATGTTTTCTGTGTTGACAAATCTCAAATCTTGGGCGATGTGGTCCGTTAATGACACGTCCGATTCGCGAACCAATGACTCATTTGAACCGATTCACTTTAATGAATGGTTAAAACAACTGATCTGTCCAACACTGAACTCAAGAGACATAAATCAGAAACACTTTACAATAAGGTTCCATTTATTAAAGTCTAGTTAACTACATTAGTTAACATTTTATTAATTTTAGTTACTTTCTATGCGGATTTACTCCATGACAAAACCACCCCAGTCATTCTAGAATGATTCATTCTTTCCAAATAGAGCTATTTAAGTCATCTGGTGAAATTGTTTTATATCGCAATATATATCGCAGAAAAATAAAATATCGCAATGTGATTTTTTACCAATATCGTGCAGCCCTAGTGTGATGCGTGTGACGTTCGACCAGAAGCGTTGCGCAATAACACTACGTGAAATCTCCAGGCCCAAAGAGAATACTCGCTATATTTTTGTTTGTTTTTTGCGCTCAAAAAGTATTCTCGTAGCTCGATAAACTTAAGATCTAGCCACTGTAGTCAGTTGGACTCTTTTAATGATTTTTTTAATAACTTTTCAGGGCTGGCAAGTTTCAATCCCTTAGGAAGCCTATGGAGGAGTGATCCAGCTCTCAGATTTAATCAAAAATATCTTCAATTGTGTTCCGAAGATGAACGAAGGTCTTACGGGGTTGGTACACCATGAGGGTGAGTAATTAATTACTTAATTTTCATTTTTGGGTGAACTATCCCTTTAAAGAACTAAGTATTTGTCAAAGTTATTGTCTCCTAAAAGAAAGAACCGATTCTGAACTGCCGAAAGTCCGAATTCTTAGTTCCTGTTACAAACCTACGTAACTACAAATTTGCATAATGCGAGCCAATGCTCTTCATTGGCTGCTGAACGTCTATTTTCCCCCACCCTAATACACTAGTTGTAGCTGTGGCCTAGAAGAGTTTGGTTCATGTCGTCGAAATAAAGAAATTGCCGTTTTCAGCGCTGCGAATCCACTTTCCATTTCAAAAGAATAAGAATTGACCCTTCGCAAAGACCCGTCCCCCTTAGTTACTGTCGCTATGTCCGACAAGCTACGCCGCTCCACGCTCTCACCATGTTCTCACGCAGAGAAAAATACATCGCGGAGCAGAGAGGAGACTGACAACACGCGGACAGACAGAACAGACCAGGTTACTTTTCGGTTACTTTTGATATTAAACATATTAAACAAAGTCTCACCTTTCAAATATGGTCATTTTTTGAAAGAAATGTAAACAATAAATACCGTTTTGTGGCTCTTTAATGTGCCGTGACAGATCGCTGTAGAGCATCAGTTAAAGCTGCTCGTGAACCGATCATCTCTTCCTTCTAGTTCATTTATAGCATCAAATAAACATGAATGAAGATAAGAAGGAATGTTGTTTTAACCGCGGAAAGGCGTCAGTATATTCATTTTTCAAGTTCAAATCCTCACATGTTAATCTACCAACTCTCCTGACTGCGTTGTCAGACAAAATGGCGGATGGCGAAGTATGATTGGTCAGAACACCTGTCAATCAAGCTCCACGCGAAGGGTCAATTGACGCTGCAATTGATACGGAAAAAAAAAACACCACCATTGTTCCTGTTTGTATCACGGTGTATCATTCACTGAGAAAGCCTCCGGAGCAGAAATTCAGGTTTGGTAATGGGCATTTCGTTTCTGATATGCATTGTAAGTGGTAGACCAATCACAACTAACCAGACCGTCTGACCAATCAGAGCAGAGTAGGTTCAAAATAGTTGGCAAAATACAGTATGTGACAAAAGAAGAATGTCCGAATTCACAGTACTCATAAAAGAGAAGGCAAAAAATACCCGGATGATCTACTACTTCCACCATTCTGAAGTGTGCATACGATGGACAGTCTACTATCCCATGAGGCCACGGGAGACGATTCATGAATGGCAGTGAAGCGATGTCACGTAACTGACGCTGATAGGTCACATGATAAAGAAAGCATGGCGGATGTAGTACGTCCGAATTACATTCATACTACATGGAACATAGCAGTAAAGTCAACAAGCAGTAAAGTGTTTTTGTAAAGTGACTATAAAGTGTTTCCAAAAACAAAATTAGGAACCTTTAAAATAGCATAATTTGGGCACTTTAAGGTTTCATTTATTTTTAGTGCTTCAACTTAAACTTATTTCAGATAGTGAAATAAGATATTTCAGATAGTAAGGTCAAATTTCTCTAATTTCTCTCTATTTTTTTTACATGTTTTTAGTAGTTGTAGTTAACGATAATCCTGAGACTGAAATTTACACTATTGTTTGCAGTGCCAATAATTGCCACGCCAAAAAATGCACAATGAATTGAAACGTAAACAAAACAAATGAATGAGAAGAATGTGTGTTTTGAGGTGATGGAAATTGGGTAGAGAGGGAGAGGGAGAGGGAGAAGGTAAAATCGAGGGATGACAGAAGAATTGCACAGGTGGAGACAATAGAGAGGTACAAAAGCACTTCCAATGGTTTTGGTCATGTGAATACAGAAACATGTCTGGCTTTTTCCCCATCCATTCAAAAGCACTGCTCAGTCATCATTCACATTCAGTGCCCAGCCTCAAAAGTGCTTTCTGCTCACTTTAAACCTACAGAGAGCTGTGTTATAGCAACAATACAACAGCAGCTGGTAGAAACTGGTGATTCTTTTTAATACAACTTCCGATAAGCCAGACATCTATATTAATTTCTGAGGTTATACCACACGCCTTTGGACAGTGTTCATGCCTGACGTGTTAAGCTGTAACCCTTCACATTATTCTGCATAACTGAATCCAAATTATTCCAGTCTGTCCTGGGGTAAAACCTCAACCAGAATACAAGAAAATCCATACCCTCAAAATAGTAAAAACAACTGTGTACATACACTAGTTTCTCATCGCTCTCAATTGAAGAAATTATGTCTCAAAACCAAATGAGCTGCCTGACAACATTTTTGGGCATCATAGGCACAACATATATATATATATATATATATATATATATATATATATATATATATATATATATATATAGTCTCTCTCTCCTACTGTTTCACATCCAAGTTCATTATAACGCAACACGTTTTAAAGCTTTAGATGGAATAACATCTGGTTATATTCTAAACTCAACTCTGTCATGTTCAAAGTGTAAGGGTGTCCCAATGTTTTTCACAATCCATTAGGACCTCTACCTCCATCAACTTGTTTAAAACCCACATAATCTCATTTGTTCTCTTTGGTCTTTGTGAGAGCATAGTGTGCAAGACAACAGAAACGTTTGAACCCTTTACTCTTTGTATCTATTTGCTAAGTTTGTCTAGTTTAATCTCATTAAATGTACAGTAGTTTGGTCTAATTTTGAAGTGTTTAAAAATCTGCTTTAATATATATATATATATATATATATATATATATATATATAATATATATATATATATATATATATATATATATATATATATATATAAACCGTAAAGTAGCCTATCCCATTGGAAATTGGGCTTTTGAGTGATGGAGAACTACATGCTCATACTCCTCTGAATCAAGCTGCAGTGTTACAGCTGTTGTGTCGACTTACATGGCACATTAGACGAAATTCATCACTTAAACAAGCTGAAACACTCAGTTTTTTCGACTATTTCTGCGTAGGATAGTTAAGACTTTTCATGAAAATACTCCGGATGCAATAAAACAGTTGCGTTGCTCCAGTAATAACAGTGAAAGACTAAAGGATGCTGAACTGATGCCATGTTTCTCACCTGAAGTACGCAAACGCACAGTATAAATATAGGTAGCACTTAAAAATACAACATAATATGTCTGATAAACTTGAAGAACTTAAGGAAAAAACGCGCTTACCTGGTAAAGAGTTGGCGCGCGGTGAGGAGTGTAATCACAACGCTGGGTTTGACACCTGTGCGGATGACGTCAAAGCCACGCACGCGTTCTGTGTGAGCGCGGAGAATCGCCGCTCTTCTCGCACAGTCTCACTCTGTCAGTTTCCTAATGCAGAACTGATTGAGACACTTTCAGCGCGTCAGGGTTTAGGCTGTGCACTACATGTGACCAAATTCCCACACCGCCCAGGTTTTTTTTCAAACTTTTCCCAAGAATGTTTCCGCTGTAGAGATGATGGAGCATCATGCGCGCGGTCCTCACTCACATGCCACGTGTTGCTGTCAAAATAAAGGCTGGGGTGGGCACGCGAGGCTGGCACGCGGGGCGGGTCGAGTGGGTGGGATGAAACAGAAATATGATTTTAAAAGCTATTATTATGAGACTCCGTGCTAGTGCGCCACCTGCTGACGATGATGATAACTAAAGGGAAATGTGCTTTATTCTCTGTTTAAAATACAGTACAATTAAGATAAAGTCTCCTTATAATCTATATATATATATATATATATATATATATATATATATATATATATATATATATATATATATATATATATATATATATATATATATAGCCTATATCTATAAATATATGTATATACACATATAGTATCTATTAAAAATATTAATATTTTAAATAAATGCTGTTCTTTTTGTAACTTTTTATTTATCAAAAAAAAGTATCACAGGTTATAAAAAAAATGTTAAGCAGCACAACTTTTTAGTAACTGTTAGAACTAAACGCTGATAATAAATCATCATATTATAGTGATTTGTGAAAGATCTTGTGACACTGTAGACTGGAATAATGAAAATTCACAGAATCCATTATTTTAAATACATTTTTCTGCATTTTTGACCAAATAAACTTCAAACAAAAACATTAAAATTCATACTGTCCCAAACTTTTGACCGAAACATTACTATTTTTGAAAGAAGTCTCTTATGCTTATATATATATATATATATCTTTTTTTTATTTTATTTTTTTATGTTACAAAAAATAATAAAAATTCTAAGCAGCACATGTTTCCAACATTGATAATAACGAGTATCAATCAGTATATTAGAATGATTTTTGAAGGATCATGTGACACTAAAGACTGGAGTCTTATGCATACAATGATGCATACAATTCTGCTTTGCATCACAGAAATAATATAGATAAAGTATTTTAAAGCTTAACGTTTGATAGATAGATAGATCGATAGAAAATATTATGAATCAATTAATTATAATCAGATATTACTCTTTTCTGTATTTTTAATCAAATAAACGCATTCTTGATGAGCAGAGACTTTTTTCAAAAACATTAAAAATAAAAAAGTTTCCAAACTTTTGACTGGTAGGCCTACTATATATAAACAGTATAACATTTATTTACAGTAGACATACAGTGTGTATTTGGCCACATATATATATATATATATATATATATATATATATATATATATATATATATATATATATATATATATATATATATATACACACACACTATATGTTAGTAATTTTATTTATTGCAATCATTTGATAATTACTTACACAAATCTGAGGTACTAAAACCTGTTTTATATAATTTTTTCACAAGTCTATTTGGTTATGGCATCATAAGAAGGGTGCAGCGTCACAAATCTACCTAAATGTATTTCCAAAAACAGCAGTTTTTAAAAGATGTATTATTATTTGTCTGTATTGTAACATAAACATGCTTTATGTTTCATCGGCATTCCAGATCTCGTAAAATCAGTCTAAATCAATCAGTACAATCTCAAAACACATTAAGTTAAGGTTGTTCATCTGCGTATGTGTTTTGGAAAATTACAATTGCCTTTCGCTGAAAGATAGACGTCTGTCATCATGTTCTCAACACTAATTATTTCATTTGTTCTGTAAGTGTGTTGACTAATGAAAGACAGCTTATGTTATGAATAACAGCAGAACCATTTACTGTATTATGTTGTACCGGCACTGAAAGATTCAGATTGGACAGTGTAAAAAATTGCAATGATTTGAATTAGGCTCTTAAGGAAAGTAACAAGCAACCAATTTTTTTTTTCATTATTTATTTGATCATTATCAAAATATGTGAGTACCTTACATACTACAATACATTGTGTGTCAATAAAAATATATTATCTTTTTTCCCATTATTCGATAACTGTGCGAAAACGATTCAACAATCTGTACAACAAAATGCAATCAGCTACTTCAGTTCCCAGAAAATTTGAAACAAAGACAAAAGGAGTTAATGATGTAATTCAAATGAATAGAATGAACACCGGCATCTTTAACAACCATTTGTACAACTATAATAAACCCACAGTAAAAAGACATCCAGCTCTTAAAACCTGTGCACGTTTGTTTTGACATTTAACTCAAGTTGACTTCATCTTAAGGCGTTGGTTTCAATTTGTAAAATCACAAGAGCTCATGATTGACATACAGTTTCCTTAGTTCTTATTTTAACCATAAATCAACAGAAAATAGTAAGATTTATGCCTAAAACATGAAAAGTATCACCATATGTAAACTCAATTCAATATATATTTTGTAAATTTTACCTAATACAATTTTGCCTCTCAAGTAGCACAGTTAATTACTCTTGTTTTAATATTGTTTAGATATTTTTACTGAATACTGTTTTTTTGCACTGTGAATGACTATAACTGCAAATCATGATGTTTGTTTGATCAAGACTAAAAGTCCCGTTCACACTAAGAAAGATAACTATAAAGATAACGACAATGATAACTTTATTAGAGCCCACACCAGCAAACGATAGCGGTCTGTTGATTATATGCGCGCTGCAGTTTTGTCGTCTGTCACTTTAAAAGCTCGAGCTCTTTAAAGCCGGACGGATTCTGATTGGATGTCAATGTTGTTATCGTTCATTAGCTGGAAATAAAAAAAGAAAGTAATACCAACAATATCGTTTCACTGTGTCGTTACCGTTGTTGTTGTGATGTGGACTCTGCTATTGTTTTGTATTTATAATGATATTTATATTTAACTATCTTTATCGTTAAGGCCTATTAACACCAATGACGATAACCATAAAGATGACGATATAGTTGTAAAAATAGTGCTCAGTATTAAAGAATAGCAGAGTTCACACCAAAGCTATAATGATAACAGCAGAGAAACGATATCGTTGGAATCACTTTTTAGAACGATTTTATCCAGCCGATAAAGGATAAAAACATTGACAGACAATCAGAATCCATCCTGCTGCAACAAGCTCGAGCATTTAAAGTGACAGAACTATGTTTATCGTTATCTTTATAGTTTTCGTTCTTGGTGTGAACAGGCCTTTATAGTTATCGTCATTGGTGTGACTGTGAATAGCCCTTAAAGTAACACCAAGTAACTTTTCCTCTTCTGTCGCCCTACTGGTTGGAAACGAAATTGTCCTTTGCCGCTGTCGTAAATAATTTAGCCTACCGTCGCACGCACGCTCGCTGTTTATCCAGCACCGGCTTTAGAATGAACGATGTCCACAGACAAGGTAGAGTATGTTACATGATTTCATGAAAGGATGATGTATTGCGACATCAGAAACGAAGAAAAACTAAATAATGACTATTGTAGCGCTTGACGTAAAGCAGTCGAATTTTGTAGTTCTTTTTTGTGGTCGGGTTCCTACTCGAAACCCGAAGTTTCATAGTGCCAGTAAAAGCGACACAGACCACGTCGACGAGTCATTTAACTTATTTTAAGTCGATGTACCATCACAAGGGTCTTGGAAATATATTATGAAGGTTGAAAAACTACTTAGTGTTACTTTAATTGCATTAATGTATGTTCAATTGAATATGGTTTTAGGGTACTTTCCTGTTATCCGGACCCCACCATATACCATTTCGGAACTATAGTCATCCCTGATTGTTCTTAACCCTAGTGACGGGTAGGTTTAGGGGCGGGGTTAGGGGTAGGCCATCGTCCCTGATTGGTCTTAACCCAAGTGACGGGTAGGGCCATCGTGGGGTCCGGATAACAGGAAAGTACCGGTTTGAGATAGGCCTATGGATTTAAATAGTTTATATAGTCAGAAACCATGTTTAATCTAGTTTGGATGGAACCCACCACTGATTTTTCACTGAGCAGGAGACTTATCCATACAAAAGAGTTTGAAACAGCACTGCCTCAACACTTTCCCTGTCCTAAAGCTTAAGATAATGTTGCATGCTGGGTTTGTTACACAATAAACGTGAACCAGTTTAAACATTTGGAGGCAATTGCACTAAGCGTTTACAGACACTTGATAATGATTGCAAAGACTTGGCTGTGTTTATAATATGATGTGGCGGTCAGCTAAGCCAGCAAGTAAATGACAACTGTGATGATCGTTTTTTTTTTTTATGATGTTTTTTAAGCATGTCTTAGATCCAAATCCTCAGGATATGTAGTGTTCATAGCAAATCTGAAACCAAAATGGGGGTAAACTTTACAAAGACATTAAAATTGGGAAGGTCAGCTAAGATAACGTCAAAAGTGTTTCTGTATTTAATAATGCAGTGTGGATTCATCACAAATACACACATGTGAGTGATCATACTGTGACAAACCCATCTGTGTCCAACATCTGTAAGAGTTACTAAGGGAACATGAGCGCCATAGTAATAAGGTGAGGAGTGCACATGCTTGGTGGATGATGTGAAGGAGGAATTTGTAAGTGTATATTTGTGTGTGAAGATGGGCATTCGTTTTGTATATAGTGTACAGTGACAGTACATACAGAATGTATATTGCATTGATTAGTGGTTGAGCCTGTAGTGTCAGTGAACTAGAATCTGCCAGGAAGAATTGGTGGAAGCTCTTAAACTGGTGCAACATAGTTGCCAGGGAAAGTTCCAAAAGCTTGGGTCCTTTCAGACGTACCTGACAGGAAGAGAAAATAAATGTCATGTAAGCAAGAAAACAGATGGCACAAATAACTACCTAACCGAACTAAATGTTCTGTTGATTATGAGATGCACCAATGGTAGAAGTTACTGTAACGTCACAATCGGCCAATAGAGGGCAGTACAGGGAAAGTCTTTAAAAGATACACATTTCAGTTTTGTTACATGCTGTTTATGAGTAGAACTGTATTCCGCTGTGTTAATATCTGAAACTTATATATCTGAATATCTGAAATTTATATACACTACCATTCAAATGTTTGGGCTCAGATTTTTTGTTGTTGAAGAAAGAAAACTTTTATTTATCAAGGAAGCAGTAAATTAAACAAAAGTGACAGTAAAGACATTTATAGGGCCCTATTTT
This sequence comes from Chrosomus eos, assembly GCA_036326025.1. Lineage (NCBI taxonomy): Eukaryota > Metazoa > Chordata > Actinopteri > Cypriniformes > Leuciscidae > Chrosomus > Chrosomus eos. The sequence goes on along the minus strand of CM070836.1, from coordinate 12,990,375 downwards.
AACAATCTAAGCGCATGGTCTAAAGCGCACGGTGCAAGTGCACTTAGGGCGTGTACGTATCCACTTTTGCTAGTTTAACGACGGGAAAAATGGTCGGCGCACCCAGCGCATGGTCTTAAAAGGGTTGTCCCTATTCTCTTAATGAGTAATGGGTGTGTTTTGGGCTTTACGTGCGTTAAAACCAATCAGAGTTTCATCTGCCAATCCCTTTAAATGTCAGTTGCGCTCGCGACATAGCGGATTCGCTATTTACATGGCGGAATTTGATCATGGAAAGACCGAACAAGTCTCCAGAGACAAATAGATCTGCTCGTGCACGAGGTTAAAGCGCAAGCAGACCATCTACAGGACAAGCCGGATTCCACCATATCTTTATGTACACAATAATAATCTTTTACATTGTAATCCTTTTATTTTTAATATTTGGCATGTTTGTGTCTGTAATAAGCAGAGTGTACGCGCGTTGTGGACCCGCCTATAGGCTCATATTACTAACAAATATTACTAACTTTATATAGCAAAACAAAAATGTGCACCATTGACTTTCGACCAGGTTTCAGTTGATCAATGGCACAGTCTATTTCAGTTGCCTCAAAATAGCAACCCGCCAACAATGTGCCTGAACACACCTCGTTTTCAGACCAGCACGCCCATGGGCGCACAAATTGGCACAAATGCATTTGCTATTTAAATAACATGGTGCAGGACGTGGAAATGATAACTGCGTCGGGCAGAAACTAGCAAAAAACACTTCCGGGATAAGCTGTAAAGTGGAGCAGACTTTATGCTAATAGTGTAAGTAGAGTTTTCTTAAAGGACGATTACCTACAAACCAGCCGTCATCACACTTCTCTAAGACCTGAACCAGGTCTCCTTCTCTCAACTCCAGCTCGTCTTTATTCTGGGGGTTATAGTTGTAAACCGCTTTATACCTGAATACAAAGAGAATGATATCAGTACAATATATCTGGATTTGAGTACAGTTTTATTTGAAGGAACAGTTCGCCCAGAAATTACCATCCTGTCATGTTTTACTCAGCAAACCTTATGACTTTCTTTCACAACGATGGTGAGTAAATAACAAGGAAGTTGCCTTAATTCTCCCTTAAATCAATCATAAAACTAATAAATGTAAATGATTATCTATGTCTGCTTGAATTAGGTCAGAAGTAGTGAAGAATGTACTCACAGTTGTCGTGAATAACCCTTGTTCACAGGAGACCGTGATGTGGAGGGAATCTTAACCTGTGCGTTGGGCTTTGGAGATTGTGTTCTGGTCCCATCCTAAAAATGATTGAAAAACAATGAAAAACAAATTTATTCCTGTGATGGAAAAGCTGAATTTTCAGTGTCACATGATCCTTCTTTCTCACATATGCTGATTTGGTGCTTAAGAAACAATTCATTATCAATTATACAGCCTGTAATTGATAATGTTATGCAAACAGAGATGTAGCAGAAAAATGTCTGGGACATGATTGCGTTTTATTTTGTCACTGGATTAGGCATAAAATCATGTCATAGCCTACACGTGAAAAGCGGCTGAGAATTGAACAAACAGATGTGACCTGTCTCAGTGGAAGACAGGAATCATGTTTTTGTAATCAACTGATAATACAAGAGTCCTTCACCTTACAAATTGTTGTCGAAAGCAAAAAATGCTATGAAATGCGCATCATATTTTGTGAAAAAGTGTGACATTCTAGCAAAGCAAGTTGTGCTGCTTAAAGGAACACTCCACCGTTTTTTGAAATAGGGCTTATTCACATTCTTTCCTACATTTAGATAGGTGTGCAAATGCATTTTTTTCTCAGTGCATGCATTGTTTTAGTTTGACAGGGTCGGCGCTAGCTTAGCTTAGCACAATGAATGGAATCCTTTGTTGCCAGCTAGCATGTCCTGAGTAAAAGTGATAAAAAAAAAATTAAAAACCCACGTAATTACTTCTTGTGGCCTGTGTATTCACAACGAGTACAAATAGCGATGCAGATTAACACTAGGCAATTTCCTAGGCAGATATTGACTTGGGACAATATTAGGGGGAAGCACAGGCGAAGCACTGCTACTTGGGATTTCATGTGTTGCATGATATCTCTGCGCCCAAGTAGCAGTGCTTCGCCTAAGCAGCAGTGCTTCGCCTGTGCTTCCCCCTAATATAGTCCCAAGTCAATATCTGCCTAGGAAATCGCCTAGTGTTAATCTGCAGCGCTATTTGTACTCGTTGTGAATACACAGGCCACAAGAAGTAATTACGTGGGTTTTTTTTTAAAATTGTATCACTTTTACTCAGGACATGCTAGCTGGCAACAAAGGATTCCATTCATTGTGCTTAGATAAGCTAGCGCCGACCCTGTCAAACTAAAACAATGCATGCACTGAGACAAAAATGCATTTCCACACCTATCTAAATGTAGGAAAGAAGGTGAATAAGCCCTATTTCAAAAAACGGTGGAGTGTTCCTTTAAAGGTGCAGTGAGTGATTGCTGAGAAACACTGTAAATCAACACACAAACAAAACTGGGCGACGTGTGGAAGCCAGTGAGCTTTAAACTTCTTGTTCTCATTTCCCCATTCCCATTGCAAGCTCGCAAATACGTGACGGCTCGTGAAAGTAAACGTGTCCGTTCGTTTTGCTTAATTTTAATAAAGCGATAACCTGAAGAAAGCCTGCAGTATTTTTATTGGCATAATAAAAAATAATCTGACAATGCATAGGTTACACATAGACTCTTTATTTCATAAATACATGTGGAAAAATAAAAAAATATATAAATTATATGCAAACAATGTCTATAGTAATATGAAAGAAATGTGTTCTTAGGTTATGACACTTGTTTGTAATGTTATGTTGTATTTATTGTGCATTAGCTGCTACTTATACTATGCTGGGACGGTTAGTTGAGCAGCAAGATCGCAGCACATCTCAATTCTCGAGATTGACAAGTTCGTTTTTTCAAGGTCGCCTAGCAAGACCAGTATGTGCACAGAACCAAGATATGCTTTGTGTGAGATGTCTGATGTTAGCCGTTGCTTGTGTTGCATGGTGTGTTTCTTTTTTGAGAGCGGAGAAATTTGTTTGGGGTGTCATATTCATTTATCAACAGTGTTTCTCAGAAAACGATTACTGCACCTTTAATATTTTTTATTGGGTTAATAACTTTTTTTTCTTCTTTTTTTAATGTAACATTACTGACACTTTTGATCAATTTCACGCATACTTGCTGAATAAAATATTAATTTCTTTAAAAAATCTTACTGACCCCAAACTTTTTAACAGTTAGTGTACCAATGTATTGTACATTGGCCACATTATTTACCACAATTCAAAGTATTTACTAAAAAACATCAGTAACACTTCACAATAAGGTTAATTAGTAAACATTAGTAAATGTATTAACTAACATGAACTAAAAATTAGCAATACATTTGTTACTGTATTAGTTAATTTTTGTTAATGTTAGTTAATAAAAATACAACTGTACATGTTAGTTCACAGTGAATTAACTAATGTTAACAAAAACAACTGTTGATTTTAATAATGTATTAGTAAATGTTGAAATTAATATTAACTTAGATTAATAAATCCTGTAGAAGGGTTCATTCTTAGTTCATGTTAACAAAGGTAGTTAAGTTAACTAATGAACCTTATTGTAAAGTGTTACCATAGTGCGAGGCTGATACATAAGTTCATACATGTAAATATACATTGTTTCTCTGCACAAACCTGTATGATGTACTGAGGGTGCGCTGGCATTACGCCAGTGTTCGCTGACAGTCCCGGGCCCTGCGGAGATGTCAGCACATGATTGGAGGGTGACACAGGTGATCTGTCCTTTTCCAGTGGGTTGTGAGTGTGCAGCAATCCCGTCCAGTTGTTGCTAGGTGGGGTGGATGAAGTGGGGCCAGGCGAGAACAGAAAGTGGTTTGATGGTTTTGGGGAGATGGGCTGTGCATGTGACAGAGGGGAGCGTGATTGGCTGGAGTGTTTGTGAGGTGAAAGCTGGGGTTCGGGGGAGCGTGACAGGGGGGAGTGCTGTGGCCGGCCGGGACTGAGGGGCTCTGGGGTAAGAGTGGGAGAAGATGGAAAGTCATCACTGCTTTTAGTGCGGGGCATTTTGTTGACCTGGACGTAGCTGATGGGGAAGATTCCACTTCGGGTGGTGCCAGCGATACGACCCTCCAGCCAGTGATCATCGACACGCCTGGTGATTGAGATGATCTCGCCCTGAGACAGAGACACCGAACAGAACAAGAGAGAAGAAATGTTTGGATGCTTATTACACGGTTCTTTGGAATACTTGACTCTGATTGGTCATTTGCAGCCGTTCTGTGGTTGGATATTTGTGTATAATGGTGAAGCTGTATAATTTATTATAATGACTATAATTGTTCCAAGCAAACATTTTCTCTCCATAGCTGTGCTAGTTAGGGCTGGAAGTCGATCACAAAGACTTGATTTACATGTCTGAACCTGACATGATTAAGATTCATTACCCCAGTTACCAAACTTAAGCCTTAAAGCAGTTCTCAGCCTTCTTGACTCCAACGCTCCCCAAGCTGTTCATGATTTACTGGAAAGGGATTTTAATATTTAAATTTGATTGATGTTTTATATATATATATTAGGCTATTTCATATATTCAGTTTTTCAAGACAGTGGGAATCCTGGTTCTTCAAAGAAAAAACACTGGTTGAGGGTGTTAATTAAATGTTCATTGTAATGTTCACTTTGTCATCTTGAGGTCACCTTCGAATGTTGCTGAGACTCCTATTGGGCCCCGGACCACTGTTTGACCCTCTGGTGCTTTTCGGTCATTTTTGACCAATATATATATATTATTTTTTTTTACTTCATCAGAATGGTATGAAACTTTGTATAGGTTTTAGCACTTGCTATGTGAACACACAAAAAAATCATGGACATGATTCAAAAAGGTTAAATGGTCCTGAAAAAAATAGTCCCACCTGTTGCAGTCAAAAATGTCCGCATTGGAAATGAATGAGATACGAATTTCATCTAGTGAAAACTTTTGGTAGCACAATCTTACTGAAAGCTCATTTTTTGAGATATCAACTTCAAATTTGGAACACAACTTTTCTAGATTTATGGCTTTGATTTTCTGTGCAGATTTAGAGTAAAATGTGTTTTTGAACATATATATTCATATTATATTCATATTTATTATATTTCATAAAATAGTATTTTTGTGCATTTTTAGATTTTTTTACTTTTTTAAGTTCACGTTATTAAACTTTTTTAACCAACAATAATTTGTCAAGTGTTGTCATTAAAAAGAGATTAAGCCTGTGCTCTAAAGCGTTCAAGATTTACGACAGTTGGAAATAACATTGTCAGGTCTATGCTCAAAAAAAAAACAGGTCTATGTGCTTTAGTACCACAAAATCCCCTAAAAATACAAAATATTAAAATAAAAAATATTATCAAACTAAAATATAGTACATTCATTTCTTTGGGAAAAAAAATTCTGTCATTATTGACTGACACGTGAAGAGCACCAGAGGGTTAAGAACAGGGTTCTGCCTTAAAGGGTTAATCACTGTAATGCAAATTATCACCATTTACTCACCCTCATGTCTCCAAACCTGTACGGACAGGGCAAACTATCCCTTTAACATCTAGCAATGGGGATTTAAATTCAATGGGGATTCATTACAGTGATTCAAGTTGATTCCACACTTCCTACACTTATTACTTGAGTGATCAACGCAACTTGTGAAATAAGAGGTAAATGAACACAAGAGCATGATTAAAGGCAATGAAAGGTCACAAAATGTTTATACATTCAGCTGCAAATGCTATTGATAAGGTTTCCACGGCTCACTCAAGAACAGAGAAAATGAGTCTTAGTTGTAGTGTATGGTAGAGTGTGTGATATTTATGGCACCTTTCTGAAGGACAGTTCCACAGGCAGGTCGGCATTGAAGTTGAACAGGGCCACAGCTTCTCCATACTCCAACACCTGGATGGTAGGAGACTTTATTGGAGTGGGCTTCTCCGTTGGAGGAATAATCTGGAAAGAAAAAATAGGAAGGGATGTTAATGACAAAAGACGACGAGATGCAGCGTTTCATTTGCATACTCTCATGGACACTGATTTGACTGCACTGACACTATCGAAAGTGAAGTCAACTTGAACTCAATCGAGCTGAATGATGACATCACTTTTTTCTACAGAGCTGTATTGAACTCATTTCATTAGTGATGAACTACACAGTTATTGAACTGAACTGAATCAATACTGACTTCATCTGAAAAATGACACTATTGTCTTTTTTGAGCTGCTTTACATCAATGATCATTATTTTCCTGTTTATTCCATGTAAAGCTGGTTTGAAATAATTTGTACTGTATAAAGCACTATATAAATAAAGGTGACTGGACTTGACAAACCTCCACATAGCTGGTGGGAAAGATTCCCACTCTCCCATGATGCTCTCCTTCATACCAGTTGGCATCCACCTGTCGGTGTATGTACACAACATCACCTTTTTGTATGGTCAGCTCCCTATAGATGACAGGTCAGAGAAAATAATAATGGATTAGGGAAGATAGGGTGTGTGAAAATAATTATGAATAATGAAATCGGTGTCGTGTTTTTTGTTTCTTACTTTGGTGACTGTGCTTGGAAACTAAATTTGGCTCGGGCTGCTTTCATCTGTGTAGAAAAAAAAACAGGCGTTCTCAAAGTCTGTCTCAAATATGTACTTTCCATCCAAACTTCAAGGAAAAAGATCAAATGCTGTACCTTTCTCTGTTCTTTCTTAGGTGGGAAATCCATGTCTGAGGATATGCGATCTATAGAGGTATATCAGATATCAGCCCATAATATACCAAAATCAATAGCAGAATTGTCTATTATCCATGGTTTTTTTTTGCAATTATTGGTTGCTTCGTCAACTTTAAGCACTTTTATGTCCCAGGGTGAAGAATGTAGTGATCATATGAAGTATTTGCGGCTGATATGCCCCTCGATGAGCACTTTTGCCACACTGAGGACTCAGAGGAAAACCGTTTGGGATTGGGCCTTGGAAGATTGAATCAAAATAACTTTTTTTTGCTCAAGACCATTTCAGTGGGCCTCCAGCTCTGCACACGTTAATGTGTTTAGAGTGGCAGACTCTTTCTGCATTCATCTCCAGGAAAAACAACTGGAAAAATCTAATCTGCAATCAAGACCTCCATCCTGCTCCTTGTTACACATTTCCTGCTCTGATGAATAGTGATTGACTTCATTTGTTTTCCTCATTTCACAGAAACGTGTTTACTTTGTATTAATTGTGCAAATTGTGCCTTGGGGAATGAGAGGAGTGGAGAAGATTGGCGAGAAGTTTAAGGAAATAGGAAATAGAGGACAGGAGGGGATAGGAAGATGACTGTATCTTACCATCAGCATGCATGAAGCTTGCTGTTGTGCCCTGCTTTACGGCTGAGCAGGGGATTATGGGATAGCTGGGAAAGAAAAACAAAATTATCATGTGACACATCTATACCATATAAATGAAGAAGAACACTGAAGTAAAAACAGTGAGGTGAAAGTTCACATCTAATACACTGACAGCATTCCTTTAAAACAATTATTAGTTATTAGTGAGAAAAATAAGAAGATCTATTTTATGTCTCAGATGTTTTGCCTGGACAGTAAAGATTATATGGAGACTTTTAGAGTCTCCTCAGGTTTTTTCCCCTAAGAAAGAAAGCAATAATCTCAGGTGTGTCTCAAAATGTGCTCAAATCTGCCATGCAAGACACCAAAATCTGCAATCGAGATTGACATGAACTCCAACATTTGTCATCAAAAACTCCCAAGACCAAACAATTTAAGCTATTCGCGTTCATTTTACAGCAACAATTTCATATTTATTCCTATTTTAAATGAATAAATGGAGACAACACTGATACACAAATGAACAACACAGATCTCAGTCTCCTGAGCTTTGAAAAAACAACCTTCCTCTGAGTTACATAGGAGACTTAGGGAAGACAGGAAGAATTTCATAAAACACAACAGATGGTCTGTCTCAGTTATGAGGATCCAGCTTGACTTATGGGAATGTTTATGAATATGTGACAGACCTGAGAGATTTAACTAATGGTAGAGGTTTCTGCTGCTCTAAACATCTTTAAAATATAATACTGTGTAAGATAACACTGTATATATAAAATATCTCTTGATTTTTTTTATCCCAAATAGTTACACTAATATTAAGCATAAACATCATACTTTTGCTCAAGTAAATGTGCCTTTTTAACAATATTTCTACATATTACAGATTTTTTCTTTTGTGGGGATGAATTTTTGATGAAATGGCAGCGTAACAATTCTTGAACACAACAACCAGTTAACAGGTTTTCAGCCCCAGGGTTCCAGAAAGAGGGAAGCTGTAAACCTGTCCTCATTCTGTATCCTTTCTGTAGCATTTATGGTATTTCGAGGGTGGGGAGGTAGTCAGCAGGGGGCTGAAGGGGGCAGAAAACATCAACATGCCACAGAAAAACAGAGGGAGAACTCAAGAATGTGTCAGATCCAGTGAGATATGGGCCCCTGGCGAGCAAATACTGAACCTTAAGGTGTCAGAATGGGCATGAACATCTGAAGTATAGGCCTGGAGGGACCTAACTTTGCCTTTTATAGCTCTGCTGTGTCAAAGCACATAAAGAGGGGGATAACTGCATGTGGAGCAGCGATGCGGACAGAAAAACTGTGGAGACACAGACATCTAAACTGTGTCTAATACAGTTTAAGAACCAATACACTGTATTAACAGGATGAACATGGTCAAACATGTGAGTAAAGACTGACATCCTCAATTTTAATGCCACACACACTACACAACAATAACAGCACACACAAACAACACATGAACAGGCACACAACAGAGCTCAGCATGGGGTCGGGTATGTGGGCCGACGGCCAAAGAGTCAACAATTAACCAATCAGACGAGGAGACAGGCCGGGCATGTCATATGACCTTAATAAGAGAGTGAAAACAACAGGGAAATCTGCTGCATTTGTCACACTGTATTATAATTAATTAGACAGACGCATTATCGGATATTATTTTTACAAAACATTCCAAAGACAAAACTTTTAATTCTGGCCTTGTCAAAAGCTTCATCCCACCTGTTCACATAATATTGTAATAGTGGTACATATAAGACATATACAGAGAGATTATGATGCAGGATAATTATATTATATTATATTATTGACTTCAAACATTACTTATATTTCCATGACTTAAAAGCTATATAACATATATAAAACAATACTATTACTATAGATTAAGACTGACCCTATCTCATAAGAGTGATTTTCTATTAAAACATTTTTAAAAAAAATATTTATATAAAAGTTATTTATGAGGTTTTGTTTGATTTTGATTTGATATTTGAGTTTGATTTTGCTGACTTTTCGGACCAGATTTTCCCAAAGTATAATGAAGTAAACTCAGAGACTTACCTGTTTTCTTGCCTGTTCTCTTCTGTTCTTGTGGCTGCTGTGTTGGCTTTAGCTCCCTGAAAATAGAAATCACTATTTCATTCACCTCTAACACACATGAACTCTCCTAAAGACACAGTTCAACAGGAGTATTTGGGAGCAGCTCGAAAGCAATCTCAAGAGGCGGTGACCATTCCTGAACAGAGAGCGGCACTGCTCCCCTGGGTCCTATACTCCATGCATTTAGGTTGCAATTGTAAATTAGACGTCTGGATTCGGGTTAATATTTCATAAATAGCTTCGGGTTCGGGTTTGTGACTAAAGAAAAACTCTATCTATCTATCTATCTATATATAATATGTGTATATAGATTGATATATTTATTTATTTATTTATTTATTTGTGTGTGCTGACTGCTGAGGGGGCCTTTGTGTCTTGATGAAACTGTGTTTGTTTACATGTATTTGTTTACTGATTGTTGCATGCAATCCTAAAATACAGCATTTTATAAAAAGGTATTTGCTGTGAGAAACGGACTTCGGGTTCAAGCTTAAAATGTAACCGTACCGGTCAGGTCGGGTGGGGATAAGGGCGGGATTCGAGTTTCAGTTTAAAGCCCGTGCAGACCTCTAATGTAAATCTGAGTCAGATGGAACTGGTAATGTGAGGTCATCAGCTAAGATTTCCACAGTTTGTAATTCACAAGCACATGGGGAATCATAAAGCCTTAAACAATTAAAGGTGCAGAATTCGTTGAGCCAAAAGCTCCTTTTAGATTAAAGGAATTGTTCAAATTTTAGCGGATAGCAAGTTAAAAATCAGTCTGCTTTCACATAAAATCTAAGGATGTAACTGATTCAGTGTTGTTTAATTTTAATTGTATGATATACTGTAGAAAACTTATGTCTATTAATATTGTCTAATATATGTTTTTTTTGTTTTTTTATTAGTGCTGGGCAACGATTAATCATCCAAACTAAAAGTTTGTGTTTACATAATATATGTGTGTGTACTGTGTATAATTAATTTGTATATATAAAAACACATATGCATGTATACATTTAAGAAATATATGTATGTATATTTAGACAATGTATATTAAATATAAATATAAATAACAAATGTTTCTTAAATATATACATGCATGTGTGTGTAAGTACACAGTAATTAACAGTATACACACATATATTATGTAAACACAAACTTTTATTTTGGATGCGATTAATCGCGATTAATCATTGCCCAGCACTATTTTTAATTTTATTTATATGTGTGTGTGGAAAGAAATGAAGGACGGTTGATGGCAGAATTTTCCTTTTTTGGTGAACTGTCTCTTTAAGAATCACAGAAAGAGAGTCATGGCAAGAAAAGGACCAAATAAACACGGCTGGGATTTAAAGAGCAGACGTTGTGCAGGCTGGCGTGATTCACGGGCAAGATCAGCGGTGGGCGGCTGCAGACTTTGTCTGTTCAGCATGACAGGAAGTGATAGAGAGGATCAGCACGCACAGCTGTCTACATCCAGCGACCTGAAGCACGCTGGCAGGAAGGTAACAGCAGTGGCCAGAAACAGAGAAAAAGCCTTTTGGCACAACAAGTACGAGATTAAGACTAATACCTTGTCTGAAGGGTGGGGGAATTTTTAAGAAATCGGTGAGGTCATAATGGATGACTAAAGTCTGACTAGAAGTCCAAAAGATTTAAAAACCATTTAGAGAGATTGATACAGCACGCCAAATACAACTTCTCAAATGATCTTATCTAACAGCAGTGTCTGATTTTCTTTGACGCTCGCTCTCTAAACCTTTGAGGAAAGTATTTGTTTCGTATTGAAATGAACAGGCCACAAACCACAAGAAGTTGAACTGAAATTTAAATTGGAGTGACAGGAAAATTGTTTGGTGTATATATATATGTGAAATGTGTAGAACGGAGAGTCAGTACCTCACCCCTGCCTCGCCGCTGCTGCTTCTGTGACAGTTTCCTCTCCAGACCACGAATGTCTGAGTCCAGCTCGGCCTCAAAGCGGTTCAGCTCCGACACCAGCGTCGCCTGGACAACAGCGTCACAACCAGTTCACACACGCATATATGCATTTCTATGTAAAACTATTGGTGTGGTATTTATATTTATGTAAAACCATTGGTGTAACACACAAATCTAAATGTAATCTGGGACTGGGATTTCATGGCAATTGAACTTTGACAGTGTAAAAATGACAAGGTATTTGGCGATAAAGAGCGTCTGGCAGAAAAGGAATAGCCTTCATTTATTCAGATTATGCTGAGTACACAGGAATGGTCCAACAGCATGAAAATATTTTCAGAAAATGATGGCATGTTTGTATATTGTAACAAATGTACCTCTAAAAATGACCATATCAACAGTATTACATTTATTTGTAATAGATTCGTTATTAATATAATAATAACAGTGTTCAGATTGATGTCTGATGTAGAAGTGCAGACACTCACCTCTATAGATGGAGATCTGGGTTGAGGTTTAACCGCGGTGTGATATAAAGGCAGCTGTGACGCAGACCTCAGAGACTAAAACAAATCAAATACCAACTGAGACTACAACATCATAAGTGTTACCTAAAGAGCAGAGTTGAATGGCAGCTAACAAACTTACTAAAGCCAAGTCATCCAGAACACCGTAAGACATGATAAGTGCATCTTTCAAATATGTTAAAGTCCCCCTGTAGTCAATAATTGTATCCCTTAAATTAATATTTGATCACCAAAATGACATATGTAAAAAAAATCCTTGCAAATATCTTGAATGTAACTACACTCTTGCCTCATTTAGTATATGTGATTCAATGAATATGCAAATTAGCCCCGCCTCCATTCACTCACACTCAGAGATCCACTCGTTTACCATAACACCTTGACCTGATTGGTTACAAGGTAGTTTGTGACGTCAGCGATTTCAAACCGTGTTTTTGAGACTGTCTTTGGTTCACTGCAGTTTTAAGGAGAAAAAACTCAGCAATGGTGCTGACTTATGAATTTGCACATGGTTTGTCTTAAGCATATTAAAAACACCACATAGACACATAAACATTGTTGGATTTTCAAAACAGGGGGACTTTAACAAAGCAAAGCTGTCTTTAGTAGATGAGATGATAGCTGTCACATTAAGGCAAATGAGGGAAATCAGAATGAAAAGAAGAAACAGCACTTTGTGCTTTTAAATCACACAAGCGGTTAACAGGTTTAATACGAATCACAAGACAGCCCTCCTTCACACAGCTCCACAACTGGAGATGAAACAATAGATTCTTTTATTCTCTTATTCACACAAAGCCAGACACAAAGTCAGTCATAAACAATCAGGAATCCTGACAAACATCTTAATCTGAGAATTTTCGGAGAATTGAATAATCCCAATTCTCTCATGGCCCCCGAATGACACCACTATAGGCCTCAGTGAAACGTTTTAAAGGTGAATGTATCAAGACTGAAGTCTCCAGATATTTAAAATGTACACTACACTATACTAAAAAAGGTCATTTGTTTACGGTAACAATTTACTTTGTAACCGGCTATAGTGTTGTATTATCCTGACATTAAAAAGTGTCATTTTGAGGAATATACTAAAAATCTCTATATTGTTGTGCAAGGGGAACACATGGATAGCACTGATAAATCCAGTGGTTTATGCACTAAATCCAATAAATTGGCAACTTTAATTGTGTGATTCTGCTCATTATCATCAGGTGTCTTTAATAATCAAACAATCATCACTCAATTAATCACTTAAGTACCTAATTAACTCTAACACTGCTTCGGTGTTACTTTAACTCTGGTATTTCGGTACTGATGTGTGAATTACCCGTAACAAGACAGAAGGCTTGTGTGAACAGCGCATGTATTTACCGGGAAAGTAGTTCTGGTCATTTTTACGGTAATTTACCAGGATTGCTTCTTGAAAGAGGCAATTGATACAGTTTGTCCTTTTTTTAATGCCTTTGGGGAAGCTGTCATTATCTCCGACGGTCACTGTACAACTGTACTTTCCCCAGCACCTTCTCACCCTTTCCCCTCACTTTAGTGTTCAGTCAAACCCACTCACAAATGCCAATGGACACTAACAAAAAGGCATTCAACAGACACAATAATGCTTCGGAAGAACTGGCTAACTAAAAAAAAAAAATCAGGATACTTTTTCCTAGAAATCATCATAATACACAGACCCCACCAGTCTTTTAGCATGTTTAAATGACTGTATTTCTTGTTAAACTTGCATTAATGCTCAGGTGATGGTGGATGACAGCTGTATCTTACCTTGTTACGATCTTCTACCGCTTCTCCCTTTCCAGGCTCAAAGTCAAAAATACTCTTTGGTTCTGGGTGCTTCCCTGTATCGCCCAGATCAGCCCTGTAACAAATCAGCCCCATACACACACACACACACACACAATCATTGTTGGTTCTTGCAGCAACAGATTCTAACCTGCCCAGTGTCTCTCTCTCTCTCTCTCTCTCCTCTCTCTCTCCTCTCTCTCTCTCTCTCTCTCTCTCTCTTCTCTCTCTTCTCTCTCTCTCTCTCTCCTCTCCTCCTCTCTCTCTCTCTCTCTCTCTCTCTCTCTCTCTCTCTCTCCTCTCTCTCTCTCTCTTCTCTCTCTCTCTCTTCTCCTCTCTCTCTCTCTCATCTGCAGGGTCATCGCCCTCTCTCGACCAGGTCAGGCAGGGCTCCTGAGGCGTGAGGCGAAGGGGTCGAGCGCCCGTCCTGCTGGGGAAGAATCTGGGGGAGGCGATGATGATGACAGCTTCCCTGTAGGCATTTAAAAACTGCATATCAATGAGAGCTTACAGATGTTTCACACTTTTATTCAATTTGAGAATTTTAACCGAATAAATCAAACAGAATGCTTTAACGTTTTCATTAGACACAAATAAGTGTAAAACACTGCAGCACAATTCAGGTTTCTGTCTGGCTGAGTTGCAGAATACAGAGCCCAGGAAATAAGGATAATGTTTTCATATAAAATAGAACTATTTTGCTACTTACTTTCTCTCCAGTCAAGCTCAGGCTCTACAGGAGTAAAAACATACATGAAACATGAAATTAGAAGAAATTAAAGGCTCATTTTTCCTATTTCTACATTTAAGTTAGCGTCGCTGTCATTTAACACTCAAAGTTAATCTTTACAAAACACTAATGATTCAATATCAATGTAATCTTTAGCTTTAAACTTTTATTTTAACATTTAATTAGATAAAATAGTATAGAATTGTATACACAACTGTTAAAAACATTGGGTTCAGTAAGATTTTTTGGGTAAACTTTATTTAAGGTGGTATATAATTAAGTAATAATATTAATTAACAACATGTTCTTATTATAGGTTTGGTTTAAGGTTCGTTGCATTTAATAATGCATAATTTACTGTTATTACTATAGTTAGTACATGCAACATGTATAAAAAGGACACTGAAAATGTATCAAAACTGAGTATTTATCATTTATACAATTCAAATAAATGCTGTTCTTTTGAACTTTTTATTCATCAAAGAATCCTGAAAAATATTACAAATATGAAATATTAACTAGCACAACTGCTTGCAACACTGATAATAATAATAATAAATGTTTTTGAGCACCAAATCAGCATATTAAAATGATTTCTGAAGGACCACACTGAAGAGTAATGATACTTTGCAATCACAGGAATATTTTATATTTTTAAATAGAAAAATTATAAATAGAAAACGATAAAAAAAAATGTTATCAGACAATATTTAACAATGTTCTTATTTTGCTTTTGACCAGTAGCATAGATTGATTAGTATAGAATTTTAACCTTATTGTGTATCGGTTTTTGGCCATAAAAAAAAAGAAAGAAGAAACATGCCAACATTTATTATATTGACTGCCAAATCAATATATCCCTATAATCAATTAAATGCATGAAACTAAGAAAAAGAATTCTATCTGTACTAAACTTCAGATATTTGGCTGCATCTTTATAGTTATTAGTTAAACTAATATCAATATCTAAGGTTTGATGTGGTATAGTGACATAAGCTTTAAGCAATCGGTTACTGGTTACCACAAATCCATGAACTATTACCACTATCACAACAAGGCAGATTGTCTGTGTAATAATTGTACTGTAAGTCTCTCAGGATAAAAGTGTCATTTCAATGAACTACTTACTGTACTATTAAAAGACCAGATACCATAAGCTTATCATATGACAGCCCGCTCTAAACTTCTTTCTCTCTATAAGCTCAATAAGTCTGAGTCAAACAACGTGTCTATGGAAATACACTGAGAAAGCTGTGTTACACTGCATTATGCCGTTCATAATTACTCAACTACATCAGGTGCTTTTCCAGTTATTAAACTGAACATTAATCAAGCTCAGGACTCTGGCCAAATATCCTAGAGGGCTTTTGTGAAGTTTTGTAACAGTTATTAGTGGTAAAGCACTGTATAAATTTCAGCGGGAGTTTGTTACAGCAACACTCCACATTTCTGATGCTGTTATTTTGCTGCTGTCTTGTTTGTTATTTACAATTATACATTTTTAAGAGTTTGAAATCGGTATGTTAACTCAGAACGTTCACTGATGAAGGAAACAGAGCGGTATCCTAAATCCCATCATGCTCAGTAAAGCCTATCTGGTTCCACTTTCAAAGGGCTCGATTGTGCGCTTTCTCATTGAGTTCCACATGTGGTGAAAGCTTTAACAATGTTTGAGAAATGAGGTCTAACATTTCTAAGACAGAGTTTGGCTTTATTCTTTCTGGACCATGTAAAATGTGACAGACAATAACAGAGAGGAATTTCCACATTGTTTCTGAGAGAGCGAGAGAGAGCGACAGAGCGAGAGCGAGAGAGAGCGAGAGAGAGCGAGAGCGAGAGAGAGCGAGAGCGAGAGAGAGAGAGAGAGAGAGAGAGAGAGAGAGAGAGAGAGACATACCCTCTGGTTTCTTGTGGATTTGTTTGAACATGCTCTTATACCAGTCCTTAGGCTTGTTTACGCTCTGGTGAAAGAGATGGGAAAGACAAAACATGCATTGTTCAAAATCAAACATATAAATGGCATAAACTCTGTACAAAATATTTGTGATTCTTATTTTATATTGTTTATAAGTAAAATGTCTCAACAATGCATTCTAATAAAGTTTTAATAATGAAATAATTTAATATTTAAATAAAGAATTCATAAAGTGCAACATATGCATTTATTTTAACAATGTTTTATTGTTTTTAAAACGAAATAAATTAATTCAAAGGGCCTATATGTAAGAATTTCAGTGTCTTAATCACAGCTTGTAATTGAACTTTAAAAAGACTAGCCCTTCCCCTGATTTCTTAGGTTGTCTATAAATGTCTGTAGACTGATTTTCTTGTGAAGAACTCGGGACATTTTTTGCCAGGAAAATCATAAGGATATGAGCTCATCTTTTCTCACTTTCGTTCTGACACATGAAACTAATGCTTATTCAAATGTTATACATTTTCAGGATAATGCCGAAAGATACCTTCTGTACTGTAGGCTTAGGCTAATATCAATGTGTCATGCAAATAAAAGGGAATAATTCTCATACAGCCAGATCTATATAATAAAACTATCATAACGGTGTCATTTTAATGACCTAATTTGTGATTCCAGTGAAATGCAGAGCTGGTGCAAACATGCAAACACTATGATCAGATGCTTTCTGAACTGCTGTTTTCTCTCCGCTGTGTGTTTATTGTGTTATTGAGAGGAAAGAGTGCAGCACATATTTACGATATTCATCTACATATTTAAGATATTCATCTAAACATGGATGGCGTCTGCATGTTTGTTAACAGTATAACGTTGCAAATGTATTTCCAAATTCTTTTTACTTCAGCAAAGAACGAAAAGGAACGTCGCCGTGAGTATATCGGGACACTGAATCATGTTCAGTCTCTTGTACACGCGCACAAGCAATAATTAGCTGTCTGCAGTTCACTTAACGGCCACCGGTGTCGCTAATAACAAAGCTTCTGAATTCTACATAAAGCCCCTTTAAAGGAGTAGTTCACTTTTAAAATGAAAATTCTGTCATCATATACTCACCCTCATGTTGTTTCAAACCTGTATGAATTTCTTTCTTCTGCTGAACAGAAAGGAAGATATTTAGAAGAATGTCAGTAACCAGGCAGTTTCTGGTTCCCATTGACTTGCATAGTAGGAAAAAAATATACTTTGCAAGTCAATGGGAACCAGAAACTGCCTGGTTACTGACATTCTTCTAAATATCTTCCTTTCTGTTCAGCAGAAGAAAGAAATTCATACAGGTTTGAAACAACATGAGGGTGAGTATATGATGACAGAATTTTCATTTTAAAAGTGAACTACTACTTTAAGAAGCAAAAGTGCATAAAATATTACCATTCATCTTCAGAAAATATATCTTGAATTCTTATTATATAATATTTGATATCTTGAATATGTCTTTTGAGTAAGATTTATATTTAATATAGACATTGGTTAAGAAAAATGAACAATATACAAGAGATGTTCTTAATATCTACATCTACAGATAAAGATTACCTTAGATTATTTTACACAGTTTTGCTTCTCGAGTACATTAGTCTTGTTTTAGGGATGTGATAACCAGTGAGCATGCATGACTAGTTTATACAGCCATAACAGGATAAAATGTCATGTAATTTTCAGCTCACTGAAGGTGTGAAGCATGAATGCATTCTGGGATTGCAGTGGTTCAAAAGAGAGTATGCTGGGACTCACAGATCGGGATGCGATTGGCATTCCCGTCTCATCTACAGGACCGATTCCAGAGAACTTTATCAAGCGCTCCTCTCGGGTAGCAGAAGTCCTGGGTAATGTGGCAGAACCTCCACTCTGTAATCCACCATTGGAGAACCCAACTGAGAGGGACGAGAGATGATGAATTAAACACATGTGGAATTGCACAGTACCTATTTTATTTCTAAATTCTAATTGTAGGACAGAAACCTCTTCTTATATTTACATATCACCACAGATAAGATGCACATAATAATTATTTTAATTCAGTCAAGTAACACTAATCGAATGTTTTGATGCACTTAAAGGGTACCTATCATGGAATTTTGAAAATTACCTTTCATGTAGTGTGTAACATAGATCTAAGTGAACAAAAACATCCTGCAAAGTTTTAAATATGAAAGTTCACCGTATACAAAGTTATTGTCTCTCAAAAGTAAGAGTCGACTCTGAGTCGCTGATATGAATCGATAGACAAACGATGCATTTTCTCTAACTTTCGTATGTCACTTGTACAAGTTATTTGAATTCGACACGCCCACTCAGTGCGCGCGCCGAGCAGACAGAGAAACCTGACAACAACATGTCGACGAGACTCTGTTCTGAAGTGCGAATCAAAAGCAAACTTTTTTTTTCACTGCCCAGGGACAAGCATGTGAAGACTCAGTGGCTAGAGTTTATATTTACAACTATACCACACAAGTATAGCCACCTTGAGCTGTGTTCGCGTTATTTTAATGACGATCGCTTCACAAACACTGATACTGAAGGAACGTTCAATACCAAGTTTATTTGGATCAGCTTCCTCCTCCGAATCACAACCTGTAAGTACTATTAATAATTGTTGCTTTTATGTGTGTGTGTGTGTGTGTGTGTGTGTGTGTGTGTGTGTGTGTGTGTGTGTGTGTGTGTGTGTGTGTGTGTGTGTGTGTGTGTGTGTGTGTGTGTGTGTGTGTGTGTGTGTGTGTGTGTGTGTGTGTGTGTGTGCGTGCGTGTGTGTGAGAGAGTGAGAGTTACGCTCAGCAGCTTCTAGGTCTCCAATGTCATTTTTTTTGTTTTTTGAAATATGTGAAATTATGTGAAGCGTATTGTAGTACTGCAGTGCTTTATCAATATGTTTAAGCTTTGGGCTAACGCAAAATATAACTGACTGGGTCATCTGACCAATCACCGCCGATTAGCGTCACGCAAAGGAGGGTTTGGACAAATGAGTCGTCAAACGAATCATTAGGGAGTCGGTGAGCAAATCAGGTAAAAATAAATGCATATTATAAGACAACAAAAGTGTTTTTTGTCATTACATGCATGTAAAACTGTTGTTGGGGACTCCCAGAACATTATTAGGAACATTTTAAATGCCATAATAGGTACCCTTTAATATGACAGATTGAGTCTTGTAATCAAGTCGATTATTTACCATTTGTCTGAGTCGTTCCATAGTAGGATCCGAAACTGTGTGACGGGAATCCTCCTCCATTGACCTCTGCGACCTGATGAAACATTACTTCACAGTCAGGGATATATTACAAGCATAGTGAATTAACATCGAATTCAAGATAATCTAGGTAAAGAGGAAACATTAAATCATGTTATCATAACACATTTGGACACTTAAGTTGCACTTATAAATGTCTGAATTTCATTGCATTATAAAATATCAATCGAAGTGGCATGTGCAAAGAAATGCTTGTGTTATCTTAAAACTGTAAAAAGGATGAATTCTGCATCTTAAGAGACATTTTTAAATGAATGCCACAAGGGGCAGAACAATACAAATGATGTGCCTGAAAACCTTCAGTCCAATCAGTGTGTAACAAAGTCAAAGCAGTTTTTTTTTGTATTATTTATTTATTATTATAGTATTTATTGATACTTTAAATTAGCTTTAATTTTTATATTTTCAGGTTGTAATTTTAGTATAATTTTGTTATGTGCTTTGTCATTTTTATTTGTTTTTTTAACAATATTTATATTATTACTTTATTACTAGTTTATTATTTATCATCATTTAAGATTTAAGTTTCAATTTCCTACCATTTACTACTATCTACTATTTATATTTAACCCTAACTATTTATATAACTGAATAGAGTTGGAAAAAAAGTTGAAATAAAGTTGAAATGTAAGAAAGCATTATTATTATTTGGTATGTCTCCTTTTTGCATTAATGACAACACCTCTCAAGCTGCAAGAACTCCACAAAAAAACCTATAATAATCATGTACTCTACAATAATTTGAGCATTTAATTCTTCAATGGAAACAACAACATCTATAAACCCAATATGATCATATATATATATATATATATATATATATATATATATATATATATATATATATATATATATATATATATATATATATATATATATATATATATATATATATATATGTTTAAGTTAGATTTAGAATCCTAGATGTTCAATATATCTCAGACCTTTAGATCCAAGTGTATATGAATAGTAAAGTTCCAAACAAACACACATGTGTAATAATGTCTGCAACAGTAATGTGTTACGGATGTGCTCTTGCCTTGTGATGTGAAGACGAAGAGGCTGAACTGTTGTGGAACGGACTCAGCGGAGGCGTAGGAAGACCCGGAGAGATCACCACTACTTCCTGGCTCATATCCGGAGTCATGAAGTGCTGTCTCGATCCACTGATGGATGAGCCTCATCTGAGAAGATGATCCGCGAGCCATTCAGATGATCATACACCTCCACACTTTTCTGAGAGAAAAACAGAGACTTTAAATGACCAAGAAACACAATTTGCGTGAAATGAAATAATGCATGAGACATTCAGTCTTGTTGTCTAAAACATGAAGTAAAGCTGGTTAGCTTCAGCAGTTTCTGGAAGACATCCTCCCTACACCATTCTAAAGCTTTATTCCTCTATTGAATACACTTGTGGAAAAGAAGTGCACTTAATTGTGTTGAATGTGCACATGTTGCTTATCAAATCTTAAAAGAATCTTTTTCAATATTAAAATATAGAGTGCGCAGAGTAATGTTTAACACACTCAAGTACTTTACAAAAAGTAACAATGTCAAATTAAACGTTTTATTTTGAAGTACATTTTAAATCATTATGCTTAATAATCCTTCGTCATGCTTTAAAGCACACTTATTTGGATGTGTTGACTAACATACTACAGCACATGTAAATACTTACAGTATGTTATTCAATATTACAATTAAACTATTTCAAATGTACTAAATTACTTAATTGTTACAAATGTGCAATTACATATATATGCAAATACATGACAAACAAGTTTCAAAAGAATTAAAATTAAAGTATATTTTAGTGCTTGTTAGTACATTCGGCAGTACACTTTAACCATATTTCAAAGGCAGTGGGAGTAATTATGAAATTACATAAAAATATGTACAGTACCGTACTTAAATCCCATCCTAAATGGATCAAAGAAGCAAGCTTTACTTTACAAACCAATCGGACTGAGAAAAAGGTTGGTCTCAGTCCACTTCCAAACGAACTATGGTACGGTTCGATTGAAATATGAACGCAGCATGGACCAAAGACATCTAAACCAACCAAAAACAGGAGGATGCACCCCTAAAGAGGACAGAATGCTCCTGGGTTTTACTTTATGAGTTCTCAGCTTGTAAAAAAAATATCATCACATGTACGCACATACAACAAGGGCATTTATCCCAGCACATAGCACTGTTTTGGATGTTCTGTCGCAAAACATAGGCATTTTGTTTTTGCTTGTTTGTTTTCTATTTTTAGGTTTGGTTTTAACATTGACATTGTGAAGGCTAAGTGAACTAAACAGACTAAATGTATTTTTTTTTTTTTGGTCTAAATCAAAAGACCAACTGAACTACAGTTGTTACAAGTGTCCGATTAAGTATATTATTTTATAGTATATTATTTCCGTAATAAGTACTCTTTTTAAAAGTATGCTAAAAAGTTACTTTTTTCACAAGGGTATTGATGCACCAAATGTTCCAAAAATATTTGGCCAAAATAGCAGAATTTTCGGTTTTAGTCCAAATAGTTTGGAGGGCCAAAATCCTTGACTGAAATGGTTTAATTAGCGCTCTGATGACACGAGTAAACTGTTTCAGTGTGTATTATGTGGAAATACTTCAACAGTAAACATGTCAGCAGTGTTAGCATTTCACTGTGCTGCTAAAATAATGCTACAATAGCAAAAGTAAAATATGTTTGACTGGAATATTGAAGTAGTTTGTTGCTGAACAACTGGTTTAATTGATCACCCGAGTTACCTAATTACCCCAATTCAATTAGTGAAACTTTCATTTCGATTTCAGTTTTCGTCATTTCTGTGCATAACTACTATTGACAGCTATGTGATGTTATGCTATGCTGTTGTGCTATGCTATGCTATGCTATGCTATGCTACGTGTTATGCTATGTTATGTTATTTAATTCAATTCACATTTATTTGTATAGCGCTTTTCACAATACATATTGTTTCAAAGCAGCTTTACAGAAAATGCATGTCTATATTACAATTTAGAGTGATCTGTTATCAGAGGTAACTGTCTTAGTTATGCATTTCAGAAATGTACATATACAAATCAGACAGTTAGCTAATAATGTATTAATTTAAGGCAGAAACAATGAGCTCATTGAAGTAATGAATACAGGTTGATTGAACAAATGATTAGGATATATGGAAAAATGTAGCATTGGTACATGTTGTGTCATGTAATATTTATTATTATTTTTTTCCTGTGACCAATTAGAAGGGCTTTGAGATTTTGTCCAAACTTTAGCAGTGATGATATCTCCTCTCCTGTCAGAAAGTATCAAAATGAAATTATCATCCTAGTCCATTTTAGATTGAAGACTATGTTCCACCTTCTTACAGAAAACGGGCTCTTTGTGGTCTTAGTTAGTGGTGCCACTAGTGGTAAATCATTACTATCTTATTATAATGCCCTGTTTAACCCTTTAACGTGCATTGTAACCGTGCGGTTGACCTTTTTTTGCGGTCAAATTCCTGTAATTAAAACTCGCCGAACCACATTTTTAGCCGTTTGTTCTTCTTCCTCTCACTGAATAGAATGTGTAATGGCAATTATATCCACTGGGTGGCAATGTTGTACTAAAATATGTGTTGCTGAGACGAGCTGAATCTGATCCGGAAGTGTATTCTCGTGATCTCTCTTCAAACAATGGCTGCCAGTGACGCTAAAATTTAAGGTAAGATATTTTTTGGTTGGATTTCATGTTCTAGACTTCCTAATGATTATATTTTTGTTGAATGGAATAAACGTGATGATAAGATGTATGTCTCTGTTACCTCAGAAAAGTTGTGTGACCGCTTGGTTGAGTTGCCCATTTAGGGTAAACTGAAAAAATTAGCACAGCAATGCGATCGTGACTCAGTATAATACACCCTGCAGAATCATATGGCCTATTTATTTGCTAGACTATATGTACCCTTATTTGTACGGCCTGTGGTTTTACCTTCAGATTCTAAATTTAATACTGTTTACTCTTTACATATTACGAAATGAACCATTAGTCCTACTCATTATTTCTTCAATAGCATGCTGAGGCTTATTGACTAACACTACGTAATGCATTGCATAGCTACAACTACAGCTGTCTAGATGGGTATAAACATTACATTTTCTGTTCAATAATCTGACAAACATAACACGATAATGAGACTGTAATTGAATTGATGGTTGGAAATTTTTGGCTTTATTTAGCACAGTAAACTTACTTTATCAGTCACACTTCAACATTTTCTGTCTCTTATCTAATTTCATGGTTGTGTGTTATCCGATTTGTCATGCATGGTACACAGAGTATTTATTAGCATATGCAATTTTTTCTTAACAAATTAAAAAAAATCACAATGGGCCTGTATGTTGGGAGAACAGTTTATCAATGACAATTGTGCATTTATTATGGATAGATGTACCTGATGCACTGATTACTCAAGACACAGTTTGCGACCCTACACCGTACAGTAATGTTTATTATGTTCCATCTCTTTCAGACATAATGGACTGCCGTACATTTTATGGACCCCCCATTTTATGGATCTACCTCTAGCACTATTGTACTTTTACCAGCTGATCTATGTGACTCAGAAGTGGAAGAGCTCAGTGATCCAGACGATGGAGATGATGAAGATTTTGTCCATCCACGCAGTATAGATTTATTTTATTTATAGTATTTTTTTAAATGATTTATTGTTTACAGTTATCATAATTATTTAGTTTTGTATTTGTTTGTTATCTTGATTTCTATTGTTTACTGTTGCACTTTACAATGTTTTTATTTTATGTGTTATAATAAAAACATGTTTTTAAAATAAATTGATGATATTGTTAACTTATTCTATAGTCTGTAATGTTTTGATATAAAAAAAAATTCAACTTCAGATGCACACAAGAAAAAAATCCATGAATGCCTAATACTAGTTACTTCATGCAGAGAATTACCCTAAATGGGCAAGTCAACCGGCTGGTTGACGTTTGTATCTGCTTCCTGATTGGGTCATTAAAAAAAAAAAACACTGAAAAGTTGCTAAATGTGGACTAAAGAACACCATTTTAGCAAAAAATAATTTTTTGCATATTTATTTCTTAGTGTGACTGATAAAGGGTTAAGTGGGGTCCCTCATTCAATCTCACTAAGGAATGATTCTAGGTTAACAACGAGGTCAGCAGAGTGGTGATAACAGGTTAGGTTAGCATTTCTGGATACGTTTTGCATTCCCAAACGTCTGCCTGACCTTCTTTCCTCTCCCTCTTGACTCGAACCCCACCATACCTCACTTTCTGCTCTCTCTGTGACCTGAATAACGCTCCTGTTCTCTGTTTGAACTCTAGGGGTCATGGGAAGATCCCCGTGTTCTCACAGATTGTGAAACTGTATATTGTTAAATCATGGAGATGCCTTTGTGAGCTGGGGGGAACAGGGACTGGGGCTTTTTCATGGAAATCCAAGACTAGTCCATAAATAGCTCTCTCTTTCTCTCCTCCTGTCATTGTGTAATGGGTTGTTTGTAACGTTTCTTTCTTTCTGTGTTTCCAGGGCATCTTTCGAGGTGATGCTGAACGGCCCAGGAGCTGCCAAGGATCATAATAAGTAGGTACAAGTGCAAAGTACTTGACATTAACATAAGTTAAGCAGTTCGAGAAATGCTTTGAATTTCAACAGATGTTTGAAAGTTTGTCTTACCTGAGACTGCATGTCATCAGCAGGGATTCTAGTCAGTAATCTCTCAGATCTTAGACGCGCTGCCTAAAAACACACACAGTACATCATACTGCATTAAAAATACTGCTATTCCTTGATAATGCAGCCATCATGTAGACACTTTAACACAAATACATATTGTGATGAAGCACCTTTTAGGGAGGGAAAACATTCAATAATAAATCATGAGGACATTGTTTTATTTCTGTTTGATTTAAATAAGTGATTGACAGCGGCATTTAATAACGGGGGTAATTTTCAAACTGTCCTGTTATTTACATAAAATAATGAAATCACTACCACTATTGCTAACTACATTCAATGGAAAGTTGCTAAAGTCTGCTCAAAAAGTTGCTATAAATGATGTCATGCAATAATGTCATTGTGTTGTTGTATTTGCATTCTGTCAGAGCAATTAATCGATTAATCACGATTAATTGCATCTAACATAAAAAATTATTAATATACACACACACTTTTTTTTGTTAGAATCGATAAATCGTGATTAATCGTTTTGACAGCATATTATATATACCGGTATATATATATTTATTTATTTATTCTTAAAATTAAATGAAAATATATATTTAAAAGCTCTTTATCAGTGTCCAATTAATTTTCACGTCAAAACATTGTTGCCCTGAGAAACCCCAGAGTTCTTTATTATAAAAATTATAGTTATAAAGTTTATTAAAAAAGAAATTAAGATCGGAATCTATATATGAAGCCCAACTTAAACTTGCCAATGAAATAATATTCAAAAGACGGGGGTACTGTTAAATGAATGAATATATGAATTTGTGTTTTATTTCATTTACATATTTTAGTCCAAATAAAGTGAAAATTAACAACTTAATGATTTGGACCGTTTTAAAATTAAAATTAAATAAAATGTTCCTGAATAATCAGTTGCAGAACCAAAACCAGCTGTAATGAAACTGCAGTTTGATATGTGCCATTCATTGTTTTGAGCAACAGATTAATTGATTAATACACCATTACAGTACGTTTCTCTCTCATCACACACATTGATTACATTCATGAATTCAATGAAAATAATGTTTGCATGTTTTGCACTCATTTACACCAAGGATGTGTGAACTATGGCGATAACAATAAAGAGTTCTAAAAAATCTCAAAAAATTTCTGAGAGTCTGAGAGTCTACACCACAAATATAACCATAAAAATGGCACAGTGAAATTATATTTTGGGAATCACTTTCAGAACGATTTTTTCCAGCTGATGAATAAATCCATCCTGCTTTCAAGAGCTCGAGCATTTGGTTGGACTGAAGCTTTTTGTGATGATTTTGTTATATTCACACTCTGTGCTCAATATACCACCATTCAACCTCAATCTGTGGCGGGGACATCTTATAGTTTGTTTCACTGCTTCAACACTTTTTTAGTATTTTTTGTCTGATAATAATGAATTGTGAAAAATCAGAAACAACTGATCCCAGGACTTTGAAACCAATGATGTGGACATTCCTGCCCCGTTGCTCTGGCAATTGAATAACTAAACAATGACCAGGGTTCAAACTTTCCAACAAAGCCATAACCGTGTGAAAACCACGAGATGACCCATCCAAACAACTGGTGTAAAAATCTTCACAAACATTTTTAAACGAGCAAAATGATTTCAAATAAGAAAATGTGCTGCTCTACAAAAAGTGGTGTTTATAAACTACAAAAAAATGTAGTCATCATGGCAACCGGTGAGTTGGTATATTTTCATATGACTTTAGCTTTCCATTTGACATCAATGTTTCCCGCTCTGAGAGCAAAACCCTAAACCTAGAGATGTGTTTTCCATGTGAGATGATTAAATATGATTGCCGTCAGTTTCCAGAATGTTGTATCCACTGCAATGAACACTGGGCTTTTCACACAGGAGATTATATGTTGGGTTATTCTCTTTCTCTCTCTCTCTGGTCTCTCGTTCTCTTGGCTCAGATGACTCACCAGTCTTGAATGAGCTCCATTACATAACAGAGAAAACAACAATTGAGTGTGGGTTTATGTATGTGTGCTTCACAATGATCTCTCAGTATGCGAGGGTCCCACAATGGGGGTGTGTTTATTTGCATGAGTGACGCTGCTTATTAACATAGATAGTTATGTCTTGTATCAGTTAGTGAAATCTGGGACATAAGTGAAATCTTGCACAAAAGTTCACTCAAAAAGTACACTGTCATTTATTCACCCTAATCTGATTGAAAAAAAGAAAAAGATATTGCACTGCTTTTGCATTTGGTCGTAAAAGTTTTGCGTTCCCTCAAGGAACTTATTTTCTTTCCTTTTAATGATGCATTCCCCAAAGATCACTCGCAAAACTTTGCGTTCTCACACAAAACTTTTGCATTCTCCCAACAAACTTTGCATTAAAATAACGTGTTCATTTAGTCTCGTTTTACTTCTATCATACAGAGCCCTAAAGGTTCATGGTGGTGTAAAAAAAATATGAGATGGTAGGAAAAGTAACAAGTCAACCCTAGTGAAAAAAGTCTATACCAAATTGTATTTTACTTTATACTACAATCTTTTAACATATTGCTTGAGACTTACTGATATAAATATTAAACTTTTTTTGGAGTACTTCTTTATTGCACAATGCACATTTCTTAATATAATGTGTTTTAATATCACTATTAGTAAGGATAGAATGATCACTGTATAATATCGGTCTTTAAATGCAATATATTTAAAGTGTACCTAAAGAATGCTTGCAATAGACAAATCAAGTATACTTAATCTTATCTTTGTATCTTTGGACCTTAGTATTACTTCTGCATAACTAAATTGCATTAAGTACAAAATTAGTTGTTCTAGACTTTAAATATATTAATGCAGACTTTAAGTAAATTAATTTAGTATACCAAAAGTACAATTGCAGGGTATTTATATTAAGTACATAAATATGTAAATATATTTGTAGTTTACATTGCATAATAAAATGTTTTTCAAATACAGTTTGGTATATTTATTTTTCACTAGGGAATGCTTTTCTCTCTCAAATGTTTTGCGGGAACCCCCCCCCCAAAAAAAATTCCGTTCTCTAACAAATGTTTTGAAATTCCCCCAAATAACTTTGCCTTCTCTCACAAATGTTTTGCATTCCGCCGAGAAACTTTGAATACTTTCGCAAATGTTATGCGTTACCCGCAAAAACGTTGCGTTCTCTCTTAAATGTTTTACGTTCCCCCGAGAAACTTTGCGTTCTCTCACAAATGTTTTGCGTTCCGCCGAGAAACTTTGTTCTCTCACAAATGTTATGCGTTACCCGCAAAAACGTTGCGTTCTCTTTTAAATGTTTTGCGTTCCCCCGAGAAACGTTGCGTTCTCTCACAAATGTTCTGCGTTCCTCCGAGAAACTTTGAATACTTTCGCAAATGTTATGCGTTACCCGCAAAAACGTTGCGTTCTCTCTTAAATGTTTTGCGTTCCGCCGAGAAACTTTGCCTTCTCTCACAAATGTTTTGCATTTTCTCACAAATGTTTTGCGTTCCCCAAAAAATCTTTGCGTTCTCTCACAAATGTTCTGCGTTCTACTGAGAAACTTTGTGTTCTCTCACAAATGTTTTGCATTTTCTCACAAATGTTTTGCGTTCCCCAAAAAATCTTTGCGTTCTCTCACAAATGTTTTGCGTTCCCCCGAGAAACTTTGTGTTCTCTCACAAATGTTTTGCATTTTCTCACAAATGTTTTGCGTTCCCCCAAGAAACTTTGCATTCTCTCACAAATGTTTTGCGTTCCTCTGAGAAACTTTGCGTTCCCTCACAAATGTTTTGCATTCCTCTGAGAAACTTTGCGTTCCCTCACAAATGTTTTGCATTCCTCTGAGAAACTTTGCGTTCCCTCACAAATGTTTTGCGTTCCTCTGAGAAACTTTGCGTTCCCTCACAAATGTTTTGCATTCCTCTGAGAAACTTTGCGTTCCCTCACAAATGTTTTGCGTTCCTCTGAGAAACTTTGCGTTCCCTCACAAATGTTTTGCGTTCCTCTGAGAAACTTTGCGTTCCCTCACAAATGTTTTGCGTTCCTCTGAGAAACTTTGCGTTCCCTCACAAATGTTTTGCATTCCTCTGAGAAACTTTGCGTTCCCTCACAAATGTTTTGCGTTCCTCTGAGAAACTTTGCGTTCCCTCACAAATGTTTTGCGTTCCTCTGAGAAACTTTGCGTTCTCTCAACAAATGTTTTGCGTTCCTCTGAGAAACTTTGCGTTCTCTCACAAATGTTTTGCGTTCTCTCACAAATGTTTTGCATTCCTCTGAGAAACTTTGCGTTCTCTCGCAAATGTTTTTGCGTTCCCCCAAGGAACTTTGCGTTCTCTCGCAAATGTTTTGCGTTCTCTCACAAATGTTTTGCATTCCTCTGAGAAACTTTGCGTTCTCTCACAAATGTTTTGCGTTCCCCCAAGGAACTTTGCATTCCTCACACAAATGTTTTGCGTTCCCCCAAGGAACTTTGTTCTCTCACAAATGTTATGCGTTATCCGCAAAAACGTTGCGTTCTCTTTTAAATGTTTTGCGTTTCCCCGAGAAACGTTGCGTTCTCTCACAAATGTTCTGCGTTCCTCCGAGAAACTTTGAATACTTTCGCAAATGTTATGCGTTACCCGCAAAAACGTTGCGTTCTCTCTTAAATGTTTTGCGTTCCGCCGAGAAACTTTGCCTTCTCTCACAAATGTTTTGCATTTTTCTCACAAATGTTTGCGTTCCCCAAAAAATCTTTGCGTTCTCTCACAAATGTTCTGCGTTCTACTGAGAAACTTTGTGTTCTCTCACAAATGTTTTTTCTTTGCTCAAAACTTGCGTTCTCTCACAAATGTTTTGTTCCTCTGAGAAACTTTGGTTCCTCACAATGTTTTGCATTCCCTGAGAACTTTGCAGTTCTCTCACAAATGTTTTGCGTTCCTCTGAGAAACTTTGGTTCCTCACAAATGTTTGCTTCCTCTAAAGTTTGGTTCCTCAACAAATTTTGCGTTCCTCAGAAACGTTTGGTTCTCTCACAAATGTTTGTTCTCTCCGGAAACTTTGCGTTCTCTCATAAATGTTTTGCTTCCTCTGAGAAACTTTGCGTTCCCTCACAATGTGATTTGCTTCCTCTAAAAAAACTTTGCGTTCCCTCACAAATGTTTTGCGTTCCTCTGAGAAACTTTGCGTTCCCTCACAAATGTTTTGCGTTCCTCTGAGAACTTTGCGTTCCTCACAAATGTTTTGCGTTCCTCTGAGAAACTTTGCGTTCTCTCACAAATGTTTTGCGTTCCCAACTTTGCGTTCTCTCACAATTTTGCGTTCTCACAATGTTTTGCATTCCTCTGAGAAACTTTGCGTTCTCTCGCAAATGTTTTGCGTTCCCCCAAGGAACTTTGCGTTCTCTCGCAAATGTTTTGCGTTCTCTCACAAAATGTTTTGCATTCCTCTGAGAAACTTTGCGTTCTCTCACAAATGTTTTGCGTTCCCCCAAGGAACTTTGCATTCCCTCACAAATTTTTGCGTTCCCCCAAGGACTTTGGTTCTCATCACAATGTTATGCGTTATCCGCAAAACGTTGCGTTCTTTTTAAATGTTTTGCGTTCCCCGAGAAACGTTGCGTTCTCTCACAAATGTTCTGCGTTCTCCGAGAAACTTTGAATCTTTCCAAATGTTATTGCTTACCCGCAAAACGTTGCGTTCTCTTAAATGTTTTGCGTTCCCCGAGAACTTTGCCTTCTCTCACAAATGTTTTGCATTTTCTACAAATGTTTTGCTTCCCCAAAAAATCTTTGGTTCTCTCACAAAGTTTGCGTTCTATGAGAACTTTGTGTTCTCTCACAAATGTTTGCATTTTTCACAAATGTTTGCATTCCCCAAAAATCTTTGCGTTCTCTCAAAATGTTTGCGTTCCGAGAAATTTGGTTCCTCCAAATGTTTTGCATTTCTCACAAATGTTTTGCGTTCCCCAAGAAACTTTGCATTTCTCACAAATGTTTTGCGTTCCTCTGAAAACTTTGCGTTCTCACAAATGTTTTGCATTCTCTGAGAAACTTTGGTTCTCACAAATTTTTGCGTTCCTCGAGAATTTGCGTTCCTCACAAATGTTTTGCTTCCTCTGAGAAACTTTGCGTTCCTCACAATGTTTTGCTTCCTTGAGAAACTTTGCGTTCCCTCACAAATGTTTTGCGTTCCTCTGAGAAACTTGCGTTCCCACAAATGTTTGATTCCTCTGAGAAACTTTGCGTTCCCTCCAATGTTTGCGTTCTCTGAAACTTTGCGTTCCCTCACAATTTTTGCGTTCCTCTGAGAAACTTTGCTTCTCCACAAATGTTTTGGTTCTCTGAGAACTTGGTTCCTCAAAATGTTTTGCTTCTTACAAATGTTTTGCATTCCTCTGAGAAACTTTGCGTTCTCTCGAAATGTTTTGCGTTCCCAAGGAACTTTGGTTCCTCGCAAATGTTTTGCGTTCTTCACAAATGTTGCGTTCCCAAGGAATTTCATTCCCTCACAAATGTTTTGGTCCCCCAAGAACTTTGCGTTCTCTGCAATGTTTTGCTTCCCCCAAGGAACTTTGTGTTCTCTCACAAATGTTGCGTTCCTTAAAAGTTGTGTTCTCTCACAAATGTTTTGCTTCCTCGGAAACTTTGCGTTCTTCATAAATGTTTTGCATTCCTCTGAAAACTTTGCGTTCCCTCACAAATGTTTTGCGTTCCTCTGAGAAACTTTGCGTTCTCTCACAAATGTTTTGCGTTCCTCTGAGAAACTTTGCGTTCTCTCGCAAATGTTTTGCGTTCCCCAAGGAACTTTGCATTCCCTCACAAATGTTTTGCGTTCCCCCAAGGAACTTTGCGTTCTCTCACAATGTTTTGCATTCCTCTGAGAAACTTTGCGTTCTCTCGCAAATGTGTTGCGTTCCCCCAAGGAACTTTGCATTCTCTCACAAATGTTTTGTGTTCCTCTGAGAAACGTTGCGTTCTCTCGCAAATGTGTTGCGTTCCCCAAGGAACTTTGCATTCTCTCACAAATGTTTTGCATTCCTCTGAGAAACTTTGCGTTCTCTCACAAATGTTTTGCGTTCCTCTGAGAAACTTTGCGTTCTCTCGCAAATGTTTTGCGTTCCCCCAAGAATCTTTGTGTTCTCTCACAAATGTTTTGCGTTCCTCTGAGAAACGTTGCGTTCTCTCACAAATGTTTTGCGTTCCTCTGAGAAACTTTGTGTTCTCTCACAAATGTTTTGCGTTCCTCTGAGAAACGTTGCGTTCTCTCACAAATGTGTTACGTTCCCCAAGGAACTTTGCGTTCTCTCTCGCAAACCTTTCGAGTTCTTTGCGAATGCAAAGTTTCTATGGGTAACGCAAAAGTTTTTGCAAGGGAACACAAAACTTTTCTGAGAGAATGCAAAAGCATTGAAATCAAATTTTCCTTCTATCACAATGTCCCTTTAGGGGTTCTGTACCATCACCATTTCTCGGTGCAATGCAGTATTTATTTTTAAGGCAAAAGTTTTGTGAGCCAACTCAAAGTTTTGCAAAGATTGTTGGAGTGAGCACAGTTTTTCTTGGGAAATGCAACAAAAAACAAAAACAAAACAAAAAAGCATTGCAATACAATTCCTCCCATCACAATGTCTCCAGTGATTCAGAATATTTTTCGCAAGGGAATGCAAATGTATTTTTGTAGTTTGGTTGCATCCATCCACATTCACTTTCATTGTATAGAAAAGAACAGCCAGGAAATTCTGCTAAACTTCTCCATTTGTGTTACATGGTAAAAGTGGGTTTGGAATGTGAGGGTGAACATAAAACATTACAAAAACATTTGAAAAACCAAATAAATTAGCATAGCAGATGCCAACTGTATGCCAGTGTGTCTATTTTCATTTTATGAGGTCATGTGACACACGCAAGGATCACAGCTGTATTTGACATGTCAAAATGTTACAAACAAATTATTCATGTTCATTCTCTTCAACAGTCAATTTAATTCAGTTTGTAAAAGGGTCAAATATTTCAGTTCATTGAATTGAACACTAAGGCCATTCATTCATAAAGCACGTTTTAGAATAAAGATGAGGACGCCCAACCTTTTGCCTGTTTTTGCATTTAAAAATACGAAAAGCTTTTGTTGCAGACTGGCGTGCTTAAGGAAGTCATATATCAGTTATTTAGTCAAGATAAAAGAAAGAATCATGATCACTCAATAGCCAATTCAGAAACGGTACAACAGAGAGTGAAGGAGTGTTGATCTATTGCACTGTATGTCTCCACATGTATAGAGGAGACAAAGAGATTGGTGTATATGTGGGTGTGTATGTGTGTAATTATACATGTGTATGAACCTGTCAGTGAACAACATCCTGCACATAATACCACACTAAACTAGGGATGGGTCATGGTGGTCATTATTGAGTTTGACTAGTTCAAATTTATTTATTTATTGTTTTTTAGTCTACATTTTTAGAGGGTTTTTTAGTTCCTTTTTATTTATTTTTATTTAGTTTGCACTCAAAAACCCTCTTGCTGCAGCCATGCACACACTAACATTCAAAAGTGTGGGGTCAGTTAGCAAGTTAACGGTAAATTAAAGGTAAGTAAATGTGAAAATCTTAAACAAACAGTCTTTAAATCAAAACAGTTTACACCTTGACATGCGAGTGAAGAGGCTGTATACTGGACAACAATGTTGTTGGCTCTTTAGACCATTATTACCTAAACGAGCACTCTGAGAGAGAGAGAGAGAGAGAGAGAGAGAGAGAGAGAGAGAGAGAGAGAGAGAGAGAGAGAGAGAGAGAGAGAGAGAGAGAGAGAGAGAGAGAGAGAGAGAGTGAACAACACCCAACAACATTCTCTCTGAAAAAGAGGACTCCTAAAACACAACCTAATACGGTCACGTCTCTCAAATATCCGTCGGTAAAATATGTTCAGATTCCTCCTAAGAACACGTTGAGCATTAAAGTAGTTTGTTTTATGCTCCAAGCAATTTTTTCAGATTACAAATTTTAAACAAGCATCTGCAATGCATAAATGCTACATTCTTCTGACTGCAGACTAACAGGCCTGATTTCCTTTGTTTTCATCTGGGACACTGCGCTGGATATATCTTCTAAATCAATGATCTGGGACCAGCTTTCCCACAATATTCATCTTCATCAATATTGAAAAAAAATCTGATTTTAGATATCAATTTAGGAGATCAGAGCTACATGTACTTGTACTATACACTACCGATCAAAACTTTGGGGTTGGTGCGATTTATTAAAAGAAGAAAAAATCTTTTTGTTCACTAAGGCTGCACTTATTTGATCAGAAATGTACAACAGTAATTGATGAACATGATTCTTTGATGAGTAGTACTACTATTTTATTTGAAATCTTTTGTCACTATCAATGTCTTTACTGTCGATAATGATCCAATTAATAAATATTTGCTGAATAAAAGCATTAATTTATTTAAAAGATGTATATTCGGAGTTGTTTTTGCTTGGAACAGCCAGTACGGACTGAAAAAGGGGGAGGCATTGAGATGATGTGGAGAAGTGGGATGAGGAATGTCCCTGTGGAGGACTCTGTAAACTTGGCAATGACATAACACACGCTTCCCACAACTTTGAGGTCACTGGCACAAGACGGGACCACTGGCCTGTCCTCTGAGAAATGATCTGAGAATGTCTTTGAAGCTCCACATTGCACCATGTGTTTGTCACCTGCACAATATTTACTAGGGATGATCTAAACCAAGTTTGGGCAATCGAAGTCTTACCTTTATCTAGTTTAGATACAATGTGATAAAATAGATTTAAAAGGAAGGGACCGTCATATTACAATACACAGTAAAGTGGATCCTGGTTCAACATAAACACCAGTGCATCCTGACTTACTTAGGAACTTAGGAAAACTGTGCATCAGCCAGCCTATTACAATAGAGCTTCTGATTTTAAAAAGCTTGAAGTGTGCAATATGCATCAGACAGTCTGTGAATGTCCAATTAAAGGGATAGTTCACCCCAAAATGTAAATTTTACCCACCCTAATTTCGTTCCAAAACCGAAACCGTTTTTTCTTCTGTGGAACACTTTTTTTTTTTTTGTCCACCCAATGAAAGTCAATGGGGTCCAATTTTGTAATGGACCTTATTGACTTTCATTAAAGGATAATTCCAGTATTTAGCATTCTGAGTCTATTTTCTAGTTTGTTTTGGATGAACTAGAGTGGTGGACTAGAAATTTTGACAATGGGTCCTGTCTCGACTTTTTGACTCTTTTAGAATCGCCTATGAGCGCTTCAGAGTGGCTGCCTACGAGCATACTCAAACATGTCCTTAAAACAACCCTTAACGTTAGTTTTCAAAACTGTGTAACTCACCGAGTGGTTAGTGGTGTTCGTTGATGTTTAAAAACAAATATATCGGCGCAATGTATGCTTTCAATCCGTGTTATTTACTATAGTAGAACTATTTTTTTCAGATACCTCACAACCGCATATAAACTTCAGCTCGATATTTGAGTCTGAAGCGTTAGCACACTCCAGACCACTTGATGGCGACAACCACTTTACCGCAGTTGCTCTGCTCACGCTAGCCTTCTGAGAGACGGAGAACCGAGCGAAAAGACCAAGGGGGTAATCCATCGACCGGAAGTTGAAGCTGGCCGGGTGCCGCCATCTTGTAGCAGAACTTCACTTGCGTTAGCATTTCCATTGACTCCCATTCATTTTGGCGTCACTTTGACAGCGAATAACTTTACATCTGAGGCGTTTAAAGACTCCATTTGTCCATTATTTATTTCTAAAGAAACACGACAATGTATAAAGGGCTCCATTACCTTCTATGTTACATTATGGCCCCGTAGAAACAGTTTTTGTAAAAATAGGCTAACGATTGCATCATAACCACTCGACTCTCTGTTGCGCTGTACAGAAATTACCGTACAGACAGGAGGTGAAGCTCGCAGGCAATGGGGGGGACGTCCCGTCAAGGGAGAAGCCCATAGATAATGAGTCCATAAAAGCAACAGGACAAAAAATTTCAACAACGTTTTTGGGGAATTGGAATTAATTCGGTATGAGAACTCTTTGCTCAAGTTCCCCGTCTCTGCAAGATTAACGTTGGCAATTTTCACGCACAGCTACTAGAAGATTTACGTCTGTCAGACAGGTTGCTCACGTCATCAAGCTTAGTTTGAGTCGGTTTGAGTCTGCGCGTCAGGAACGGAAGTGCTCAAAAATCGCTAAAAATGGGCTTCAACTGTCTCAACTGAGTTCCAATGAGATGGCTCTGTCCACTTCTTATACTGTCTATGGAAAAGACTACAACCAAATGTAAACAGACCCATTTCTGTATCCGGGAGCGCAGTAATATCAACGAGCACTGAGTCCTTCAACAGACATCAATGGAATTTAAAAAAAATGGCAAATAAAACACAACAGAAACTGTATTTCGCTACGCTACTTGTTTTGGAACATCAAAGAACACCACGAACCACTCGGTGAGTTGCACAGTTTTGAAAACGAACATTAAGGGTTGTTTTATACACATGTTTGAGTATGCTCGTAGACAGGCACTCTGAAGCGCTCAGAGGCGATTCTAAAATAGTCAAAAAGTTGAGACAGGACCCATCGTCAAAATTTCTAAGTCCACTACTCTAGTTCATCCAAAACAAACTAGAAAATAGCCTCAAAGTGCTAAATACCGGAATTATCCTTTAAATGAACAAAAACAGCTAAACCATTCTTCAAAATATCTTCTTTTGTGTTCTGCAGAAAAAAAGAACGGTTGACATGAAGGTGAATAAATATCTCTTTTGGGCTACGACTACAAGGATAAACCAAAGTTTTGCTCTACGGTTAAAGTTTGGCATGTTCCCCATGGGAAAAGAGCAATCTTAAATGTCAAAACACTGTTACTCTGCTCTTAATTTAGTTCTTATCTGCGTTTCATCTTGTTTTATGGGATCAGACATGCAGGAAATCTGTGACACGTAAATGAAAAATCATTAACATTTAATCATGGGTTCTGCTTTTTACGATCCACTAAGAGTTCCGGCACCAACATTGTTAAGTATTACGGTCTTTTGCTCCAAGCGGCGAGCATGCATACCATCTGTGAGGAGAAACGAGTTTGATTAGGACACAAAGTCTGCTTAATGAATGTCTGGTAGACTGCAGGGGTCAGTAAGTTAATTACTGCGGTCAAATCAATTGCACATGTTGATGATAAATCAATCTGTAGTGATGCTCTATGCAGGAGTATGTTGCTTTAGTCAGACTGGTTTTTAATAAAACTTTATAAAGCACAAACTCCATTCATTGTATAATTGCATTCCAATTCGTTTGCATCAATGAGATCTGCTTAAACCCACAGCCTGCAGCCCTGAAATGCAATGTTATATTGATTCATCTACGCTGTGTTATATTAAGAAACAAATTCAAGATGTTCATAGTGACAAGCTCTGACAGAACAGTATTCGTTCGTCTGTAGTCAATTCTAGAGCACGTACCCCAATGACATCATGTCTGGAACGCTCCCTGTGTTACATTGGCCTTCAGGTGGTTTTATTTTCGAGAAAACAATTGAAAACCCAATCGTATTACATCTTTATTTTATGGCCTTTCTTTTATATCTTTTTAAATAGCATTGAAATCTATCCAAATGCTCAAACTCTGTGGGAATCCAAGACTTTTAGGAAATAGGTCGAAAAGTGAAATCATGTTTTCCACAGGAAACTTTATAGGGATAGTTCACGCAAAATGAAAGTTATGTCATCATGGACTCATCCGCATGTCGTTCCAAAGAGTAAGAATTTCTTTCTTCCGTGAAACAAAAAGTGAATTTATGGAAAATCCTGGAGGCCTTCTTTTTTTCAATATAATAAAAGTAAATAAGGATGGGGGCCGTCGAACTTCAAAATGGCCATAAAAGTAGTTCATATGGCTTATGCGATATACATCAAGTTTTCTAATGGAATATGATTTCTGGGAGAAGTAGCGACGTCAGATTAAAATTCTTTTAAGTTGGATTTTTTCAAATTTAACAGCACATTGGAAGGGAAGATTATTATGCAAAACTAGTTTGACTTGGAATACAGTGCATGAGTCATCTGGACCACATTTATGATGCTTTTATTGTGCTTCTGGGTCCTTTTTGAAGCTTTTAAGGCTTTGGTCCCCATTAATTGTAACTGCATGTTGAAGTA
This sequence comes from Chrosomus eos, assembly GCA_036326025.1. Lineage (NCBI taxonomy): Eukaryota > Metazoa > Chordata > Actinopteri > Cypriniformes > Leuciscidae > Chrosomus > Chrosomus eos. The sequence continues at coordinate 12,951,766 of CM070836.1, read as the reverse complement.
AATTTCTCCTTTTTTGGAGACCTTGGAACAACATGAGTAAATGATGACATTTCTGGTTGAAATGATCCTTTAAAGACAACGTCACCAGTGTCCTGGTACTCGTAGTTCACCAGTAAGTCTCTGATATGAGGGAGTAAACTATGAAACATTTATGAACGAGCTCCACCCGTCTATTTAGCTGACTTCAGAAGAACAGCTCTTACATAATACACATAAGTCACATGTTTTACACCGGGTATGATACCTTTTTACAGATGCTTTTTGGCCACCAGTTGGTGTATTTAAACTATAAGCGTTTATCAATTTATCTATTATTTATTCTAGACATCATGGCATTTTGGTGAGTGTAAACTGAATATTGTAGGAGTACTGAATATTTCCTCAAAGATAATGACTGCTAGTTCTCCTGCCAGCTTTGATGTGACAGTTTGTTTTAGCGTGCACAAGCACATTTACACATGATTGCATTTGATAAGATAAGACAATCTGTAATACGTGTAGTGATCAAGGCCTGCGTGTTTAAAGCTACTTGTTTCAACGAACCAGAATATCTGAGAATACTTCAAATTTGAGTGGGCAACAAAGGCTCTGATCCTCAAAGAAATCTTTATATTCATTTTTTATTTTGTTTTCCAGTTCCAGTCATCTATATATCTAAACGTAAATATCCATTTGTGAAAAAGTGTGACATTTTGAATAATTGTATTGTACTTCAAATCCTACATACATTATATATATTTAAAAACTGTACTTGCAGATGTCACATTTGGTCTGTGTTTTCACTATTTCCTTTATCTGTGTTCATTTGTTACCATGGTTTTTATTTGCCATTATGTGACAAACCTGTGTTTATTTAATTACCTTATTACATCCCTAGTGTTTCTCCATGTGTATACATAGTTCCTACATGACGTCACAACATACGGGCATTTGCCTACCCGGCGCCATTTCTGTGGGCATGTTGTGGACAGAATACATAGACTGTAAAGGCAGAATATTGGAAGAAGAAGCTGAAACGAGTTAATTTCGTGATAAAAAGTGAAAATGGTCATCTCCTGCTGGGTCAATGGATGTTCAAATCGTGCCGGAGGTTCAGTTAAATTTGGATTTTACAGTATACCCGTTTTTAGACTTCATGAATGTGAGAAGACTAAGCTTTTGTCAGAACAACGACGGAGGTTATTGCTGGCGAGGATAAAAAAGTTAACACTTTGCAGTTTGAATGATGTCCTGTATGAACATAATGACCAGGTATTAAAAACAACATTGTTTCCACTGTTTGATCCCACCCGCGCCTCTCTTTCTCACTCAGACTGACACACACATTCCAGCATTGCAATCTCAGATTATGTCCCTAAAGAACCCGAGTATAAAGTAGTTCCGCATTACATTAATTAATTTGCACGCAAGTTTTATTTACTTTTATACTGTGTATATTCATGCACTGAACCGTGACGCCCGTACAGTTTCGGTTCAATATGAATACATGTACCGTTCCAACCCTATTCTACACTGTTCAAATAAGTACATGCATATTACAGAAAGCACCGATGACTGTTTTAAGGGGAACATAGGAATTAAATTGAGCAGGCTAGGCTATGGCTTTTTAATAGACAGATAGTCTAGCATCATGATACATACATTCGCTATGATAACTACTCTTCCATTGATTGCACTTGAGCAAACGTCACCAACCCAACCCTCGACAAACTGATTGTACACCTCCAGTGATTTCCAGGCTCGGAATTGCTCACATGTGTAAAAAATACCAGATAATGCTAACATTACACATGATAATACTGTATGAGGCAAAGCTGCATAATCAGTGCTCAGTTAGCGCATACGGATCCACACCATTTATGACTGAAATTTTCGCATTGTACCTCTCTCTGTCTTGTGTTAATAGTGTCTCTTTATAATCTCTGTCACTTTGTCTCTTCATGATTTTCGTAACTTTGTAAACAGAAAGAAATATTCGAAATTTGCTTGTAAAACTGTGTAAACACAGCAGCTTATGCCCTCAAAGATGGCGTCTCCGGGAAAGTCACGTGACATGAATTGGCCTGTGGGAACTATGTATAAAGCCCTCAGTTTTAAAGTACGTTTACACAACAACAATATGCTTAAAACGGAGACGTTTTTCCTTAGATTTTTCCATGTACAGACGACACCATTGTCAAATGATCCCCATTCACATGGATCCGCGAAAAATACTAAAAATGCTGTATTCTGCTGCCAGGCCATTAGACGGCGATTAAACACTATAGACTCAACATGTAATACGCATGTGCATGATGTCATCGTCTTCAGAGATAGCGTTTTTGTTATTTACACGGAGAGCGTTTTCAAAAACTTGCGTTTTTAGGCAACCAAAACTCTGTTGTCGTGTAAACGAACGACCAAAACTCATAAAAATGTTAAAGTTTTTAGTTGAAAGTGGTGTCGTGTAAACAGCCCCTTAGGCTATGTCTATATTAATCCGGATACATATGAAAACGGCATTTCCGTTTCAAAAAACTCTGTTCACACTAGCGTGTTCAAGCATTTTCCAAAAGTTTCTCGCCCACACTGGAACGTTGGAAAATGCTAAATTCATCTAACTGCTCATGCTTAAACCCTCACTGAGAAGCTCACTGAGATGATACAGACAGAACAAGACAATCAAGTTATCACGCAATTCTTCTGGCAGGATCGTTTCATTTAGAAAAATATCTCACCATTCACTGATGTGTCCAGTTTGCACTCAGTCACACGTTTGTGTGAATATCTGTACAATATGTGTCACATGAATAAACGTGCATTGTTTTCAAACACCTATGTTTTCACAGTCCACACTACAACGTGAAAACGGCATTTTCAAATTTATTCAAGTTTGAGAGCGCTTTCAAAAAGCTTAGTTTTTGTTAATAAAAAGGCTGTTTCAGTGTGGACTGATGGCCAAAACGGAGAGAAAAAGATGTGTTTTCAAACGAAAGTGTGGACAAGGCCTTAGTCAGTCTAGTCTGAAATTCCCCCATACATCCTTATTCACTATTCTCTGCATTAGTCACCTAATATAGTCCACTTGAAGGTGAAAACGAGAGTGTGCCGCCACTTTTGCATAGTTGCTTGCCTCCAGTAGTAATGTAAAGATTTATATTGAACTCTGCTCATGGAAACTATGTATAAACCTTAATTAAACAATTTAATAATCAGTTAAAAGAAATTTATGCCTGCACAACATTACGCTGTATCCACATTGGACCAGCGGTTTGGAAAATTGATGGATTGATGATTCAGCTGCGAGCGCCAACTTCTGGTCAGACGTTATTCGGCGGGCAATTCTCACAGTGCATTATGGGTATTCTCTAGCCGTTAAGCGTACTCATTAACATACACTATGGTTTCGTAAACCACTACAAATGGCTGTCCCCCTATAATAGTGTCCTATTTAAGGGTATAGGACACAGCCTTTGTCTGATCTCGGTTGTTCTGTGTATTGTGTTTTGGCTTTATGTTACCCTAAGAAGTGTTTGTTTTATTAGAGACAATATGTAATTAGATCCAGCTCTTTATTTTTTCCTCTTTAATGCCTCAATCATGCTGACAGCAGATAATATAATATAAATTAAATAAAAGGCCACATGTACACTTAAACTAAAATTTGAAATGCTTATATTGCAGTGAAGCACGTTGAACATGCAAGCCACTGGCATTATCGTCAATGAGGGAATGGAATGGTGATTCATTTGTCTTGTTGACAGCAGTTTGGATCTTTACATCATTGTCCAAAGATCAAAGGTCAAAAGAGGCACAGGTCAGTTTGAGGCTAAACATTCTGCTTTCCAGGACAAGTTTAATTTATGCACAGACCTTTTTATCAAAAGCCATAATAGACAAGCCGAAGATAGAGCTGTACTGACAAGATTTCATTGTTTCTATGTCAAAATGCTGAGGAAAAACTTGTCAAATGTGTCCGGTTGACCTTGATAACAATAGCAAGTTCATTCTTTGGTGTGAGAAAACCCCTTACTGGAAGTGACTTACATGTGGGGGTAATGCACACTGAAAATGACTAAAAATAGATTTGATTCAAGAATTAAACTGACTGACCACACCTTATTGTTCTTATTGTAAAGGTACCAAAGTAAGGGTATGCAGACATTTATTACTTCTTCAGAGCCTTTAAAAGTGTCTATTCAATCATTAACAGACACACTGGATTAATGTGAGTCATTGGAACCATGTGTTTAACTACAGTTTATAGTCAGCATGAAATTACAATTTTGTTTAACTAAGAACTGTCTCTCAGCTCAGTACATTTTTGGCCATTTTTGTGATTCCCAACTGTCCAAATAAGAGCGCTTGCACACCATTCCCCAGCGAGTGATCAAATGAACTCTACCCTGCATCTCCATTTATTTTCACAACGGCATCTGGAAAATGTCCTGAGCGTGGGCGGGTTTGTTTGTTGCAATGGGGAAAATGACTTTTCAATCATGTAGTTTATATAAATATATCCGCAGATACAGTATGTAGTATACTTTCATGATGAGTAATTAACTGTGCCTTTCACTTCGGTGTACACGTTTACTCTAGATTCACATCTATTATATAATTAATATTTTATACTATACACATCTACATCCGACATACAGTGACCCGAAAAACTATCTGGACGCTCAGAATACACAAATCTATCACTGTCTTTGCATTATATAAGAAAAGCTCTGAAAGAATTTGCAGGTAAACAATTTTTTATATTACTTGTGGCTTAAGTATTCAAATAGTTTTTGGTGGCCACTCTATACAGAATAGGCTATAGCAACATATATACATATATGACTATATTAATAAAAAATGTATTTCATTGCAAGTAATTCATGTCTTTTGTATTAATCCTCATATATAGTTCATTGTCTGATAAAATCTGAATGAGTCACATCAATCTTTTGCTACTTTGTTTATCAAATGAAGGTAAAAGAGCTTTTCTGTAGAGATGGTATGTGTGCGTGAATGTTATAGAGATAAAAGAGAGTAGACAGACAAAGCATAGTATGAGCTGAGATTGAGCCAAAAGATTCAACATCATGACAAGATCATATCACTTAATCGAATCTGACAATAATAAACAACCAGTTAGGTCAAACTGAACACATCGTAGCCAAAACTTTAGTCCCCAATCCTTGCGTTGATGTTGAAAAAGAAAAAGATGAGATCGAACGACAACAACAAACTACTGGAGACGCAACAACATTACATGAACATGTTGCAGAGTGGTTAAGAGTTACTCGCAACTCTAGTTTAAATGTGACTTCTGGAAAGAAATAGCACAAAAACTGGACAAAGATGAAACTTTCTAGTGTGTGTGTGTGTTTGTGCACAACATTAAACTAAAGTATTGAAAGCGTTTTTGTCAAACCTTAAGTACGGTTTGGGCTTTAGAAACTAAGGCAAGAACACATACAGAGACAAATTCTAAAGACAAGGAAAAGTGTCATTTCACTGCTTAAATTAATTGCAAAAATAAGGATTGTTTTCTGCCATTGGTTGAAAAAACAGGTTGCCCCACCCCAAACACTTCATTGGCCAAGCTGTTGCAAACAGTCCCTAACCAAACGAAGACAACGTGGGTGGAGGCGGGGCTAATTAGCATATTCATAAATCCGCATACTAAATGAAGCAAGGGTGTAGAGCTGCATTTAAGCTATGTTAAGGCATGATGCATTTTTTTCACTGGAAAAAAAATGTTTAAATATGTCTTTTTGGTGATCAAAGATGAGTTTTAAAGGATAAAATGATTGACTACAGGGTTACACTCTTCAAGGGAGTCAGCCAACAAATGCTCTCTGCACGCTGAAATAAGAGAAAGTATTCTAAAATTAAAAATAACAAAAACAGCAGAATAAAGCAAACGGCCCCCTCATATGTTTCATTGCTAACTTTTCTCCTCTCTCTTACAGGTCTGTTGCTCTTGACTTCTTGATGAATGCAAGCGGACACCATACAAGGCTTTGCTGTGCGTCTGTTTACAATCTCCTGTTATTACATGATACACACATTAATCAGCCGCAGGTCCATCTGATCACCATGTATGGTCGTCCATCGCTCGACGCGGAGGGATGGATCCCACAAACAATTTGATAGCGATGAGTCAAAATGGGCTCCCCCACATGGACTCTGTGCACCATCCAAAATCAACTACACTCTAAATGTGGAGACTGTGAAGCCCGTGTTTGGACCTGTTGGAGATGATTCAAATCAGTGAGACGTCTCTTCGTAAAGAAAATGGCATTTGTTGTACCCTTATGTATTTGTTGATCAAAGGCTGGGAAATGCCCCATACTATGAGGGTCTCCATAGAATGTCAAGCTTATGTAAAGCACACGTGCACACACTCACGCACACATACAGTGTGAGAATATTCTCAGAGAGATCAGTGTGTGTTGCTTAGGCCGTTCTCGTGGACCTGACAGGTTATGAGGTGAGAAAGAAGACCCTTCCCTCCATGCTTTTGTCACTGGAACACACACTAATGGACACTGAAGTTTGCACTCATTTGCCTTGCAACGGTTAGAAACACCCAGATAGACGTGTAGAAATGCAGGACATATTCAGTGAGATTAAGCTGTCAGTCACTGACTAGAGGAGCACTCTGGGGGAAATATCTTTAACTAGCATAAACTATAGCATGGGAATATGTGAGGTTGAGAAAATCAGTCTGACTATACTAATTATACATTCATTACAGTCTTATTATTAGCTTGATATCTTGATGTTTTATATTATATATCTCTAAGGCCCACAATACGTATGTCGGTTATCTGAGTTTTTTTTTTTTTTATCAATATCAAATAAGATTGTACATTATCATTTCCCTCTTTTTTACATTTATATTGGTCATCTTATACACTCACCTAGAGTTGCAATGTTACAGAAGTAGTGTCAGATCTTTTCTTCTGTATTGTGATTTACATACAAGTAACAGGTTATCAAAAAAGAAAAAGAAAAGTTGATTGGACTTGATTGGATGTTGACAAATATGAAAGCGAGGTTGTAAGAAATGGGAAGGGTTTAAGCGGAATAAATGAAGAAGTCTTTCATTTCACCGGAAGATTGACATTTTATAATTGTTAATGTCTATATTTAATATATTAATAATTGAATATATATAATTTTTTAATAAACATGAATCGCTCACAGTAAGATCAATAGAATGCATTTAGAAAATAGACAGGGTGAATATCCATTTCATGCCAACTTTAAAATTAATGTTTAAAACACTGATAATTAAAATATACTGATAAATGTAATTTTGAGAAGATCTCAAAATGATAATCCACTTTTCATACTCTAGCATCACAATAGCCTATTATAATGTAAAGTTCATTTAAATTCATTAAAAATTATTTTTTTAGTGTTTTATTTTTAATTTATAGAAAATAGTAAAGATTTTTAAATATCACCTTTTTTAAATGGTTTATCCAAATCGTCCAGTCTTTCAATATTAGATATGTTTGCATGATTTAATAACATTAAATCATAACGACAAACAGAATGAATGTACAAAAGTATTTCATTTTAAAACGTAAAGACAACAAACTCTGTACATGAACAGAATGAATGGGGTCAAACTACAATAATCAAATGTAAATCAAATCACACCACTCTGTGGGCACATTCATTATCATTACAGGAAAAACAACTGTCTTAATAAAGTCCAGCCACTTAAAACCAAATTACTTTCAACATATACATAGAAATATCACTGTAAACGCAGAACACCACACAGGACTTCAGATTTTGGCTTTTTTTCCACTGCTTTGAAAACTCCCACCAAAGACCCTTAATCCTTCAAAGAGAGTTAAGAATCAACTTCAGAAGTAAAGCGCTCTACCAGTTCAACACATAACCTTGCCAAAACTGGGCCAAAAAGAACAGCATGAATAAATGAGTTGGTTTACATTATCATTTAACTGTGTTTTACAAACTCACGCTAACAGGCTGATGCTGTCAGATGGAAAAAATCAACTCACCGGTTTGTGTGGGTGTGTATGTGTGTGACACGCACAGATTTCCCCGGATGACACACACAATTCCCTATACGTGCTGGTTGGTCTGCTTTGTGGAAGCAGTCTGCTCTTTCTGTACTTTTTCTCTCTATTTGTCTGCTTTAAGATCAGTTCTTTCTCTCTCCCTCACTGGTTTTTGCTCCCGTCTACTTAACCTCTGTTAAGTCCCTCTCACATACTGACACACACATGCTCTCGATCTCTTGCGCTCTCTCTCTCTCTCTCTCTCCCTCTCTCTCTCTCTCTCTCTCTCTCTCTCTCTCTCTCTCTCTCTCTCTCTCTCTCTCTCTCTCTACCACTACAGGACTTCCTGGTTGACAAGGGTTGCTATGGTGACACACAGACTGTGTGCAGAGGCCTGGCTCACTTTTGGCTGCCTTCACTATAGAGCATTTGAATAGGCAGTCAGCCTTTTGTGGCCATAAGGTGATATTTCACAGCACGGGGTTAAAGACTGGAGAATTCAAAGACCAAACCACATCCACCTCCTGACGTTTCTCCTCTCATTTCGCTCTGTTCTGTCCTTCCTGTGCTCCCACCCCACTGTTTTTCTACGAGCCACTGCTTATGTGTGTCTGGCCATACATGGCCAACCAGAGGAGGACAGAAGTGACTAAGTGAAAAGGGAATTTATGCTTGAGAAATTTTTGAACAGATAATTGACAAATAAACTGAGGCAGAGGGCTTGAATTGAGAAACATGCCCAATTCTTAGATATGTCAAGAATTTTTTAGTGGAATGGTCTCAAACTACGGGAAAACCTGGTGAAAAAAGTAGGCCTACACTGAAATGTATTAAGTAGTGGACTTATGCACACCGGATGCAATTTATTTGATCAAATGCAGTAAGAACAGTAATATTGTGAAATATTATTACAATTCAAAAGAACTGATTTCTACTTTAATATATTATATAATGTAATTATTAATTCCTGTAATGGGAAAGCTGCATTTTTAGTAGCCATTATTCCAGTCTTCAGTGTCACATGATCCTTCATAAACCTTTCTAATATAGCTACTGGTGCTCAAGAAACATATTTTACAGATGTCATCACATTTATCATTATATAAATGACTGCTCAGACATTGTACATAGACAATCTTGTCATCTTCTTAGGAACTGTGCTAAAGGATACTGAGGGTAATTGTGGATTATCACAGTAAAGGTACAAAGTACTCATGATTTGATTTACAAGACTTAAAGGGAAAGTTCACACTAGTTTACTCACCCTGATGTTGTTCTAATGTCGTATGCCCTTCTACATTGGCAGCACTATATTACTTTATAGCAAGTCAAAAGTATCCTACCAGTGAGTCAATACAAAATCTTTATGAATTACATAATGACACCAATCTTTCTGCAATACAGTTCAAATCGGTACACGTTTAAGCTACTGTTTGACTTCATCATATCATTATTATTCACAAGTATTTCTGTTAACTAGCTAAAAAAACAGTTACTCAGGGCTCAACACTAAGGATTTTTTTCTTCTGGCCAGGTCAGATCAAGCTAAAACTAACACTAGCCTAACTATAAAGACAATAATAAAATATTAAAGACACGAATAAAACAATAACAAATGAAAAGCAATAGCACAAGTAAATACAAGAAAACTGTACCATGTACATCTTAATATAGCAGTTACAATAACTGGGTTATAGGTACCCTGAACCTATCCCTAAATCTAACCGTAACCCATGTAGTTAGCTTATATTATGAGGCTGCTTTCACTTTAAGACCTAATGCCTGGATCTGTTATATTGACACACATCTGATATTTCCTTAACCGCTTTCGTTCACTGAAGACATAGCCGACTGTGTATACGTGGATACTCATCAAAACAGGCATTTTAACATATTTTGTGTGTATCACATGCCGTCTCAGAGGTGGCTTTCTGTGTGTGCGCACAGAAACAATTTATCACAGCGTGCGAGTACCAAATGAACTTACTTTCACGGCATCTTGCACACAAATGGCTTAAAGTCACTTGAATGTTTAAACCGATAAGACTTAAAGGGATAGTTCACCCAAAAATGAAAATTCTATCATCTTTTACTCACCCTCAAGTTGTTCCAAACCTCTATGTGTTTATTTGTTCTGCTGAACACAAAGGAAGATATTTGGAAGAAAACAGATCTCAATCCCCATTGACTTCCATAGTAGGAAAAAATACATACTATGGTAGTCAATGGGGATTGAGATCTGTTTTCTTCCAAATATCTTCCTTTGTGTTCAGCAGAACAAATAAACACATAGAGGTTTGGAACAACTTGAGGGTAAGTAAACAATGATAGAATTTTCATTTTTGGGTGAACTATCCCTTTAAAAACACGTGAAAATTATAAACTTTCTTAAAGCAAAACTATTTTTCTGATAGGTGATTATAGTTTTAGGGGGCTGAGACGACAGACACTGTCTAGAACTACTCTTACACGTCATTTTATTTGACAAACAAAATTGTGGGGTAATGCAGCGCTGTTTTACTTGGTCAAAACAATCATACTAAATATGTTGAAAGTTGTTATAACGTTACTCTGTGCGTTCGCACTGGATGACTTGCGTTGCTAAATGGCATGCAATTAAAATATATTGTATGGTGGGGAAAATGATGCTTACTGTTACTACAAATAAAGCTTTCAGATTTTGCTATGTAAGCCACTTGACAAAATAGCATCGTCTCTGAGGCATGGTACAAACATGTTACTCGCTGTAAATCAAGAAAACAAGAGATTCAAGCAATAAGATTAACCGTGTTGAACTATATAACAATGTTTAGTTTTCTGTTGACAAAGGTCTCCAAACAGCTGCTCACCTGCCTAATAAAACATAATATATCAAAGCATATTTGGTGTTTCTGTGGTTTCTACGGAAGTAGGAAATCAAGGGTAGCACGGATGTGACGTCATTGACAGGCGATGCAATGACAGGGTCCGTTACACTGTGTAAAATCGCTGATTTCTCTGGATTTAAAAATTGTTAGAAACATTTGGGATAATGTAAATACGGTTTTTAGTGGTTTTTGGATATTTTAATCCAAAATTTCTTACATGTACACATTTCCCCCGGTTGCTCTGCTATCGGAAGTTTAGGAGAGAGTTTGCCAGGACGAGGTTCATCTGCTACTATAGCCAGTCCAAGTATTGTTCTCAGACCTGATGTCTCTCCTGGATGGCTCTCCATGGGAGATTTCCCTCAGGAGGGATCTTCTGTCTCAAGCTGAGGGCACCATTTTATCACCCCTAACGATATAGATCTCCATCTGTGGGTTTGTCCCTGAAGGGACCAAATCTTGAACTCTGGTCTCTCAACCAAGGTTGTTGAGACCGTTCTAAACACTACATCCCTCTACCTCCCCTCCATGAAGAAACTGTATGCATTAAAGCATTCAGGAGTTGTCATAAATATGACCACTTGTTGGTCTGATTTGGTTCACCCAGGCGGGGCTCCTTGGCATCTAAGCAAAGAATAAGCAAGTGGATTGTAGATGCTATCTCTCTGGCTTTTTAGACGCGTGGTCTTCCTTTGCCTCTAGTCATAAGTATGGCAGAAGTATGGCTCCCTCTACGCCATTATTCTCAGGGGTTTCCCTTCAAGAGGTTTGTGATGTGGTAGGCTGGTCTGCTCCATGCCATCATCAGATTTTATAGTCAGTATATATAGTCCACGGCAGGATCGCAAATGCTTGTGACTTAAGTCTGTGCTCATTATGATTCACACTTGGACAGGCATTTGTTCAGTATGGCGTAGTGAGTATGACGTTTAGCCTAGAAATCTAGACGCACCCTAGCGGCAACGAAAATTATTTCGCAGCCAGTGTGGTCTAGCAACTCTCCATAGGCTTTTGAGCTGGAAAAAAAACAAAAACTGGTCAGGCCAATCACATCGTGTATATAGAGTCGGCGGGCGGGCTTAACACAATGACGGCACAGTTCATGACGTTCCGTGTGATTTCCATAGGTGATTTCCCTGCTACTTGAAAACAATGAAGATGCAGCGGTCTCTCGAATCGGCTTTTGCCGCGACTCTGGAGGACTTGGAGTTAAGAGAACGTCACTTAAGTCATTCTTAAAAAAGGAAGATGTGTTCGGAGTTTTGCCGACCTGATACGGGAAAAGTTTAATATATCAATTATCTCCGCTGGTGGAAAAACGCATGGGACTCACTCATCCACAACCATTCGTTGCTCTGGTTGGTTAGCGCTGTCCTATTGCGTGCCGAGGGATTTTGAAAGGTAACCGTTTATCCCGCCCCTCGGATTGAAGTATATCAATGGAGAGTTCCCAGACCTAACATCTTGATGTAGGTCTGGCATGCCAGGCTATATGACGTTCCATTTGCGTCAACATTCTGATGCAGCGTTGAGTTCCCTCAAAAGGGAACATCTTAGTTACAATTGTAGAAGGGAACGAGACACTGTGTTGTTTTGCCATAACTTCCTATACCTGAGAGCGATTTACTTAAGCCAATACTTTATAGCTTCAACGGTACACCGTCATCCGTCACGGAACGATGTCTCGCCAATGAGTTTGGAGTGATTTCACACGTGCTTCAGATGCATCAACATTCTGATTAGTGGTGGGTGAAAAAATCGATTCTGTTCAGTATTGTGATATTTTGCGAACGCAATTATATCGATACAGTAGCACAAAAAATTGCAATATTTAATTATAAAATTATCTGTTTTACTTTCAGGTTTTCTCCATTGGTTTTCGCAGAGTTTACTCTGATCATTTACATTTGCGTATTACATCCACAAGCTGGCGCTTGTTGCAGTGCTTTGTTGTCACGCATTCAACAGCAAATTCAAGTGAAAATGGCTTCACTATTACAACCGGTTAAATATGACGCTCTGTCTTTATTCAAATCGAAAGTGTGGGTAAATTTCGGTTTTATGATTATTCTCAGGTTTGTGTGTTACTCTATTATTTCTGCTTTATGTTACTCTATTGTATTTAAATACTTGTATGTGCTGGGAGCTCACCATTCATGTTCAGAGAATAACGTCCTGTCCTGTAATAAGGTCCTGTGTCAAGTTTTCAAGTTTTTGCACTACCCTCCTAAGTTTTTTGCACTTCAGTTAATGTGTAGAAGATAATGCTTACAGAATTAATTGTGACATTTGAAGTGAGTCTTATTTTCCCCATTTTTTGTAATGGCTTTGAATAATATGGGGGACATAAATCGCAATATATTGCAGAATCGAATCGCAATATTTGCTGTATGTCAATATGTTAAGAATCACAATAATATTGAATCGTGGCCCAAATATCGCAATACTATCGAATCGTCATATTTTTGCCAATTCCACCCCTAATTCTGATGCAACGCTGAGTTCCATTCCCAGGGAACCAGGGTTACAGTCGTAACGAGATGTTTTTACGTTATCATATCATCATTCACACGTAGTCATTTATTGTATGCATTGATCTGAAGTCTCAATAGAGCTTGGAAACTTGAAGTTTCAAGAGCACAACGGTGATTGTTCTTCAATCCTCCCTTGTGGAGTTCAAACCTACAAATCAGGTCTTTAACCACTAAGCCACACCACCATCATAAAACTCAACACAACGATAATAAAATGTACCGGGCACAACTGCCTTAGTTCTGTGTGTGGTTTTTTATGAATTTTAAAGAGTGAATTCTTGATTACCTGAACTTGTTTATGCATGTGTGGCATTTTCCATTGCTGGCTATTTTCCACTGGATCTTGGGAAGCCAGCTCGTTCTTAATAATTCATTGGTTTGGCTCAGTAGGGCAAACCAGTCTTAAATGGTATAGTCTTACAGTGGTGTGTGTGTGTGTGTGTGTGTGTGTGTGTGTGTGTGTGTGTGTGTGTGTGTGTGTGTGTGTGTGTGTGTGTGTGTGTGTGTGTGTGTGTGTGTGTGTGTGTGTGTGTGTGTGTGTGTGTGTGTGTGTACAGCAACCAGACTATTGCAAAACAGAGGAGAGAAGAAATTTCACAACTGACAGTTTAAACAGGAGAATGCATGAGGTGAGACCAGACGAGAGGAGAGGAGAATACAGAGGTCTTATACTGGAATGAAAGTTCAGCGTGAGACTGAGGAAAGAGAAATAAACCATTGAGAGGGCAGAGAAGAGTGAGTGATGAACTATAGAGGAGAGGAGAGAGGGCTTAATAAATGAGAGGCATGTTATTAATGGCCGGTCTCCCGCAGCGAGCAGATATTTGTGTCTGCCAGTACGGTGATCACTGGACCGAAAGAAACCTCATCATAACCTGATAAACAATCTACCATTCTTTTTCAGTTATGTACTAAACGTACGGTACAGATAAACCTCATATGAAGAAAGAAAGCACATAAAAGCTTTCTTTAAAGCAGGGGTCTACTGTATTTGTGAAAATTTGTGATGTGAGTATCAGACTCACATTCTGACTAGAATATGAGTATGATGAAGTCAGGATAGTAATAATGATAATACGAATGGAATGTTAAATGTACTCTGCCAGTCAAATGTTTGGGGTCGGTTTGGGGTTTTTTACTCAGCAAGGATGCTTCAAATTGATTAAAAGTGCCAGCAGAGAGATTTATATTATTACAAAAGATTTATATTTCAAATAAATGCTGTTTATCAAAAGAATCCTGAAAAAAAATGCGCCATGGTTTCCAAAAAAAATATTAAGCAGCACAACCATTTTCAACATTAATGATATAAAAAAAATCTTGAGCACCAAATGAGCAAATTCAGCTGTGCCTGTCAGGGTTGCTGCAGGTAGCTGAAGACGAGGACAAGGGCTTCAATATAATATATTTATTAAACAAACTTAAAACGTCCAAAAACAAACGAGAACAAAAGAACAGAACTCCAGGACTTCAGGGTTAACACACAACCATACATTGACGACGATCGACCAACACTCAGGGAAAACACAGGGCTTAAATACACATGGAATAATAGAATAATTAACAGAACACAGGTGATAAAACTGAACACAAACGAGGAGCGGGAAAACTTAACAGGACTAAACCAAAAACCACAAAGACAGGGGGAAACAAGATCTCAAAACATAACTAAACACACTGAAACGTGACAGTACCTCCCCCCTCCCTGAAGGCGCGTCCTCGCGCCGTATAACATCCAAAGGGGTGGGAGGGTGGGCGCCCTGGAGGCTGACGAGGGCATGGTGCAGGTCCAGGAAGCCTCCAGGGCGGAGCAGGCTGTGGGCGTGGCCACGACGGTGCAGACTGTAGGCGTGGCCACGACGGTGCAGGCTGTGGGCGTGGCCACGACGGTGCAGGCTGTGGGCGTGGCCACGGTGGAGCAGGCTGTGGGCGTGGCCACGGTGGAGCAGGCTGTGGGCGTGACCATGGCGGAGCTGTGGAACCCTCGGGCGTCCAGGGCGGAGCTGTGGGACCCTCGGGCGTCCAGAGCGGAGCTGTGGGACCCTCGGGCGTCCAGGGCGGAGCTGTGGGACCCTCGGGCGTCCAGGGCGGAGCTGTGGGACCCTCGGGTGGCCATGGCGGTGAGGACCCCTCGGGTGGCCATGGCGGTGCAGGCTCTTCAGGTGGCCACGGCGGTGAAGACCCTTCAGGTGGCCACGGCGGTGAAGACCCTTCGGGTGGCCACGGCGGTGAGGACCCTTCGGGCGGCCATGGCGGTGAGGACCCCTCGGGTGGCCATGGCGGTGCAGGCTCTTCAGGTGGCCACGGCGGTGAAGACCCTTCAGGTGGCCACGGCGGTGAAGACCCTTCAGGTGGCCACGGCGGTGAGGACCCTTCGGGCGGCCATGGTGGTGAGGACCCTTCGGGTGGCCACGGTGGTGAGGACCCTTCGGGTGGCCACGGTGGTGAGGACCCTTCGGGTGGCCATGGTGGTGTCATTTTTTCAGGCCTCCATGGGTCCTTGGCCGGCCACGGCGAAGGCGTATAGCCCCCCCCCCAAAATTTTCTTGGGGAGAAGGACAGGTTCAGGAACGGAAACAGACTTGACATCAATGGGCGCTGGGTCAACGGGGTCTGGGTCAACGGGCTCTGGGTCTGGGTCAACGGGCTCTGGGTCTGGGTCAACTGGCGCTGGGTCAACGGGCTCTGGCTCTGGCGCTGGGTCAACGGGCTCGGGCTCTGGCGCTGGGTCAACGGGCTCGGGCTCTGGCGCTGGGTCAACGGGCTCGGGCACTGGGTCAACGGGCTCTGGCTCTGGGTCAACGGTCTCTGGCTCTGGCGCTGGGTCAACGGGCTCTGGCTCTGGCGCATCAGGGGACTCGGAACTGGACGGGGCCAGCACATCAGGGGACTCGGAACTGGACGGGGCCAGCACATCAGGGGACTCGGAACTGGACGGGGCCAGCACATCAGGGGACTCGGAACTGGACGGGGCCAGCACATCAGGGAGCTTGGGGCTGGATTCATGCTCTGGCGGGCAGGCAACGGTCTCTGGCTGGACGGCCTCTGGCTGGACGGTCTCTGGCTGGACGGTCTCTGGCTGGATGGTCTCTGGCTGGACGGTCTCTGGCTGGACGGTCTCTGGCTGGACGGTCTCTGGCTGGATGTGGCTGACGTGAAACCCAGTCTCGGCAGCCATCTTTTTGGCTAATCGTACTGATATCAGTGGGGGATCAGTCATACAGGATATCAGCCGGGGAAGTCCAGGGACCGATCTGGCGGCACGGCTGATGCGGTGTGCAGGCTCTGGCGGGCAGGTGATGGGCTCAGGCTCTGGCGGGCATGCGATGGGCTCAGGCTCTGGCGGGCAGACGATGGGCTCTGGCGTTAGCGTGCAGGTGATGGGCTCAGGCGCTGGCGTGCAGGTGATGGGCTCAGGGGCTGGCGTGCAGGAGATGGGCTCAGGGGCTGGCGGGCTTGGCACTGGCTGGAGTGGGAGATCTTCCACGAGGTATTCAGATCCACACGACCACAGCGTGTGATCCACGAACTCCAGGAAGGATAGATGGAGGTCCCTTACCAGAAATATCTGGACTCGCGGGTCCTTCAGACCACCCCAGAAACTCCGTTTTAGCTCCTCCTCATCCTGAGTCTCGTCAACATACAACTCTATATAAAGTCCTGCATATTCTTCAAGTGAGCGCTCTTGTTGGAGAAGAATTGGTATTTCCATGGGGCTCACTTTCCTTTTCTTTTTTAGGGTCAATCGTTCTGTCAGGGTTGCTGCAGGTAGCTGAAGACAAGGACAAGGGCTTCAATATAATATATTTATTAAACAAACTTAAAACGTCCAAAAACAAACGAGAACAAAAGAACAGAACTCCAAGACTTCAGGATTAACACACAACCATACATTGACGACGATCGACCAACACTCAGGGAAATCACAGGGCTTAAATACACATGGAATAATAGAATAATTAACAGAACACAGGTGATAAAACTGAACACAAACGAGGAGCGGGAAAACTTAACAGGACTAAACCAAAAACCACAAAGACAGGGGAAACAAGATCTCAAAACATAACTAAACACTGAAACGTGACAGTGCCATTACACACATAAAATACATTTTCAAATAAAAAACAATTATTTGAAGTTGTAATAATATTTCACAACATTACTGTTTTATTTACTGTATCTTTGATCAAATAACTTCACCCTTTGTGAATATAAGATTCTTCTTTCAAAAACATTGCAAATCTTACCCATCTCAAATGTTTTAACAGTAAAGTAATTAATATTCATTATTATTATAAGCAACACATTAATATAGTAACATACACGTTATTACAGATTAATACAATACATTTTATATAATATAACTTCTTCTATGTCTCTGATGGGTCCTTGGCTTAAAAAAGGTTGTCAACTCCTACTTTAAACAACCCCCCAAACAAGCACAAGTCCTTCTCTATAATGAAACTACACTCTGAAATGGCTATGATTTGTCAACTACTTCTACACTTAATTATAGAGTAAACATGTTGCACCAATACTGAAAAAACATAACCAAGGGCTTAAGAGATACTGTGAATGGCAGCTAACCACTGCTGAATAACAGCATGACTGGCATGACTGGAGTGTTGCGTAAGAGGAAACTAGTTCACCACGATGGTAAATATTTACTCTTGACAAGTCTCAGACCGCACTGCTGATATATAACACTCAATAAAAATTGATTGATTGCTGAGTTTGTGACCTCAACATTTGAATGTTCTGGAACAAGGAGTGGCTACTGTGCATAAAATGTGCAAGATAATAAAACAAGTGCAAGAACTACAACTTATAGGTATACCAATCAAATTCAGTGGAGACATGGACTGGTTTAGCATAGAAAAAAACAAATCACTGTTACTTGTTACTGTTAATTTACCCCATTTGAGAAGAGAGAAGAGAAATACCAGCATCTTTCGGACATACTCATGGTCAAATTCAAGCTTATGGTCCCCTCTCTCCCATTTCGCTTCCTGTCCAACAGTTCAGTTCCTCCACCTGTGTCTAGTTAATTTGCCCCAGCTGTGTCTTGTTCCCATGATCTGTTCTCTGTGTATGTAAACCCAGCGTTCTCCCTCACTCCTTGTCGGTTATTGTATATGTTGCGTTTAAATGGTATGTGTTGCATCTCCTGAGTTCTTTGTTCATTAAATTCCTGTTAGTTGTTATTCCTCGTCTCCTCGTGCTTCCTGCCTACACACCCATCCGTGACAGAATAACCGACCCAAAAGACAAGCGTGATGGCTGAAGACAGACTCTTCAACTTGCAGCAGAATGGCCGTTCATTGGAGAGGTATGTTGAGGAGTTCCTGGAGGTTTCCCATCTAGTGAACTGGGGTGATTCCACTATTAACGCCTGCTTCCGGTTGGGACTGGATGATGATAATTTATTCCATTTTATCTCCGTGGAGAATTGTTATAGATCCATCCCGGACTTTATTAATTATGTCCTAGAATTACATGGTTCTGATTTCCTTGTTGACTATGCAGAGGATAGTGAAAATCATCATCCAGTCCCCATCCGGAAGTATGTAGACGCCCCAGTTCACCTCGATCCGGAACCCGCTGCATACCTCTCCAAGAACTCCGTGTCCCTTGTTGCACCCGAGATGCCCGAGCCAGAGCTTCCGCCGCTGGTCCCGCCCAGCACAGATTCCGAGCCAGAGCTTCCGCCGCTGATCCCGTCCAGCACTGATCCCGAGCCTTCGCCGCTGGTCCCGCCCAGCACAGATCCCGAGCCAGAGCTTCCGCCGCCAGAGACCGTCCAGCCGCCAGAGACCGTCCAGCCGCCAGAGACCGTCCAGCCGCCAGAGACCGTCGCCTGCCCGCCAGAGCCTGAGCCCCGCGTCACGCCTGCCGAGACAGCGCTCCACGTCAGCCCTGCAGAGCCTTCTCCGCTGGTCTCGTCCAGCCCTGCAGAGCCTCTCCTTGTGCACGTCCCTGAGCCTGGTACTCTCCCCAAGAAAATTTTGGGGGGGGGGGGGCTATACCCCTTCACCAACGCCACCTGAATGGCTGGCTCCGCCCTGGCCACCTGAATGGACGGCTCCGCCCTGGCCACCTGAAGGGATAGCTCCACCCTGGGCTCCCGAGGTCCCTAAAGCCCCGCCGTGGTCACGGCCACGTCCAGCTCCGCCTTGGCCACGTCGAGCTCCGCCTTGGCCACGTCCAGCTCCCCCTTGGCAAGACCCACAGCCTATTCCGCCCTGGAGGCTTCCTATTCCCGTGGAACTATACCCTCGTCAGCCTCCAGGGCGCCCACCCTCCCACCCCTTTGGATATTGTACGGCGCGAGGATGCGCCTTTTTTGGAGGGGGGGGGGGGGGGGGGGAGAGGTAATGTCACAAGTGTGATCTGTGTTTCTTAGTTTAGTCCTGTGTCAGTTTTCCCGCTCCTCGTTTGTTTTCAGTTCCTCCACCTGTGTCTAGTTAATTTGCCCCAGCTGTGTCTTGTTCCCATGATCTGTTCGAGCGAAATCGAGCGTCAAATACACGTCTATCGCGTCTAGTTAGACGCTTGAACATTCACTCGAGTTCGAATTTTTCAACTTGCGCGGAAGACGTTTGCGGCGAACGCGTTGCCCAATTCGCGTCATTCGCGTTTGCATTGACTTTGTATGTAATCCACTCCCGCAAATAATTAAATTCGCGTTCGTGTGTGAACACACCATAAGGCACAGCTGAGCCACCACCTTCCCCAGCTCCACCTGTATCGATCTGCTACGGGTAATTCATGTATGCTAACAGCAGCAGCATGTCTTGCTCACAGCAGTGTGTTGTGTATTTATTGGCAGTAGTAACGCCGCCTTCACACTGGCAGTTGAAATCAGCTCCGATACGGCACCGAAACGACCGGAAGTCATTCATTTCCTATGGAGATTCGCAGACCGCATGCGAATGGGTCTGAAACGGGTCCGAACGAGTGCGGTGCGAAGAAAATCGTGTCCGTTGGTCATCCGGATGCGTTCAAAAAATTGAACTCTTGCGAAAAGCTACGGACGGTTCCTATCCGAAAATTCCAGCGGATGTTAGCGTTGCTATGGTACTGATAAACAAACCTGAATTCTTAACTTTTAATACAATAAATAATGATTTTATAACGATAAGTTGTCATGTCATTTTTTTATTTCATGATTTTATAACGTTATTAGGGCAGTTAATACAATTAAAATGTAGGCTATAATCACATTTATAGCCGACCTGACATGTCAACACCTGAGCAACTTTCCTCCACGCAGCAGCCTTTCTATTTATCATATGTCTCTATAACCCTCATCAGAGAGATCATACAGAATTGTACATTCTGACAGAATCAACCTTTCTAACCTCTCCGCCATTTTTGTTCTACTCGCTTCCGACGCTTTTAACTGTGTAGTACGACGGCCGCTGGGGGCGTATTGCGTATTACGGAGCTGATTTCAACTGCCAGTGTGAAGGCGGCGTAAGTCCCATCCTTTGCTCTGCAGCAGCAGCAATAACCAACAGCAGCAGAGGAGCAGATCTATTCTGCCAAGACTAAACATATCAACATTGCCAAACACTCTGATAGTTGTCATGACATAAATATTTTATCTTATCTCAGCCTTATTTCAATTAATGACACAAAAAATGTAAAGTTTAGTTTTATTTAATTACTTTTCACTTATATCTTTAAAAAAGCTTCTAAAAAACATGCACTTTTGACATCGCAACAATGCGATTCCACCTATTTTTTTTTTTTTTCATTTGTTCTAAAATGAATATATTTGTTTTCCCCCACTTTGTGGACAAGGCCTCCTTGCCAACTGTATCTACTGAATGAATAAATGACCGTTGTCAACCTGTCACACGGGAAGTAGTATGACAGGAAACACAGACTGACAGGAATCTAGCAGATCAGGCTCGACAGCTACTCGTGATGGGACAGTACCTCTATAGCAAATGATAAAATAAAACCTTCAGAGCACTGGATGCTTTCTTTATGTACTCTAAACAAGGTAACGGCAACTTTTCTGCCCATTAAAAACAGCAGCTGGTTAATGGCAGATTTTATTATTTTTTAATTATTGTTTTGCTTTATATTATATTAGTTGGACGAACATGCAAAGACAAAGAACTCTAGAATCCTAAGAACCCCCAGTTATCTTTGCATTCACGTTGTCGCTGACCAAGTGTATCTGTTTTTTCAATCACTTCAGCAGAATAAGATGTCTAACACAGGCTGCTAAGTGAAATTACCAGCCAATTCACACAAAGTACCAACATTTGATGGCTGGTGGGTGTGAATTTCACCGCATGGGTGTAAACAGTCTATCATGCGTCTCCACAAATGTTAGTGCAAGAAGGAAAGTGACAGAAAATATCATAGTGATGTTTCATGTTCAAAATCACCTTAATAATAACTTCAAAAACCAACATGAAACTAACTAGCAGTGAAGAACAGAAGCATACTGTTGAGTAAAAGAGAGTCTTGAAGTTTGAAGAGAACTGAAAGAGGCGTATTTACCGTGAGGAGATGTTTCCCTGGAATGAGAAGCACAGAAATAAGCGGAGAGAGGGAGCAGATTACAGCCAGCTCTGTTTTTGCTGGGAGGGCGTTTGCAATTTACTCCGATTCTGTGACTCAGCCTTTGTGTGTGTGTGTGGTGTGTGTGGTGTGTGTGTGTGTGTGTGTGTGTGTGTGTGTGTGGTGTGTGTGTGTGGTGTTGTGTGTGTTGTGTGTGTGTGTGTGTGTGTGTGTGTGTGTGTGTGTGTGTGTGTGTGTGTTCATACATGAAACTCCTAACGAATCCAAAGCTCTGTAATAGTTTCCATCTCATGCTCACATACATATACACACACACATGCACAGCTGGAAATAATAGAAAGTCCAATGCAGGCTGAGGAGAAACACCCTCTTGTGTGTAAAAATCAAAAGAACAAATGAGTGCATTTCCCTTCCCACACACACAGACGGCCTGTTTGATCTGCAAATACATCAGCTCATTGTTCACTTGAGGACAGATAATCACTTTCTCTCTCTCTCTGACATACTATTATCGTCATGTCTTTTCTGTCATTCAACCGTACACAGCCTCAGGGCTTCCTTTATTCCAGTCAATCTGTCAATGCCTGAGTAATACTAATAACGCAAAACATGTCAATCGAATTGAAGATGTGCCCTCAAATGAGACGATTAAATAACATCACAATGTCCTTCCAGTTCAGCCACACAACATGCTATCTGACTATTTCCACAAGGCCATGAGGTTTAGCGACCACTTATGTCCATTAAATTAGAGGATACTTAAACTACTGGGCTGACCGGCTAAAATGAGCCACTCTATATTAACATCAACCTAAAAAACACATTTCAAATTACTGTCTAAGGTTGCATAAAGAGAAAATCTTGACATCCGCCTGCTTTCTTTGAAGTGGCAATGTTCAAATCTTTTCATTGAATTGTGTAAAAATCACTAGACTCAATAATCCATTCGCAGTTGGAAGATTATCAGGGAAGATCTTAAATTTCAGTGTTATTCATTTACTTATGAAGGTAAACAATGACAGAATTTGTATTTCTGTTGAACAATTCCAATAGTCCACTAGTAATACTGTTTAAACCAGCACTGATATACACAAAATGAGTAATCAGCATATGGAGATGTTAAAACAGGCCTATTTTAAGGAGATTGTTTTGTAAAAATGTGGATAGAGCTGAGGTTAACTGTAAAACAATGACAGCTTTGCGTTTTATTCTGAGACATTGTTGGAAATGATTCTTTGGAATCTAATTCTTACACATAGTGATTCATTAAAAGTGTTTATAACATGTAATGCACACTTCTGAAGAACCCTTCATCACAGTCTTATTTCAGGTAAAGGCGGGTTGACGTGGATGAGATCATTCATCCTTGTTTACCTAAACCACCTTCCTTTCCTTATGCCTCTGATATCTCACAAAAGTGTGTAAAGAGTGGTTGAATGAGTCACAAAAAGTCGTTCAAATGAATGAAGAGTCATTCAAGATGGGAAATTACTGCAACTATATATATATATACTTTCAATGGTAGACCAAAAATACTGGCGGTAGTGTTTTGTAGTGAGTCAAGGACACCTACCGTCTGCTGATGATGAGGATGTTTGTTTTCTTCATCAAGCTGAGCCTTTAGTGCAATCTTCAGTTCATTCCCGATCCCCCCTCGATGGCTTAGTAAGCCCTCCCTCACTTCTTTTCTTCTTCCTCAAGCTCTGTTCTGCCATCCAAAATAAATATTTAACAGTCAGACAACGTGATCAACAACCAAAGGTCACATCCTACTCACTACGCCATTATCCTCCCCCTATTTTATGAATTTCATTTCTGGGGTGTTGCTGTAACTGTAATTTAATGCTGATAACCAACTCATTGGACTCAATGCCCACTGCAGAAGCCAACTGGAACCAGTTATAGAGGGATGTATGACATCAGAATCCTGAAGACTTATTCACCGCCGGCTCCTTTGGGATTTTCCTAAGGGGTTTCACAATGGGGAGTTTTTCGGTTTGTGTGTAAAATAAAGATAAACATAAACATTTTGTTCTACAACATAAATTTACACACACCAAAACGCGATTTTGATGCATTTTTTATACATAATTTTTTAATAAGTAAACAGATAAGACAGCTTGGGGAGTGAGTGTGTGCAATGTTGTAGAACAAAACGTCAAAGTATCATCAAGTTATGTTAACCCCAGGCTTTAGGCTATTTTACTAAAAAAAAAACATTGGAAAATCTCAAAGGAACCAGCAGTAAATGAATTAGTCTTCCAGGTTCATACCTGCATCACTCAACAGCATTTCTTGACATAAAAAGTTTTGGCTGCTAAAAAACTATTGAACACTTCTGCCATTAAAAACATAGTTCATTGAGCATGTGCTAATATTTTAATTTAGCAAAAAATATTTTCCAATTGTGGGACATGTTGTTGTGACACTGTGTAAGTTGTCACGATGGCACAATGGCCATTAAACAACCTATGTTTAAGCTTTATATATACTATATCTATACTTACGCAGTAAAAATGGAAACACAAAAATATTCCAAAAGGTAACAAATGGTTATTATGGCCAAAATATTAGGACCAGTCACAGGTCAAGGAAATATGGTTGATCACCTCCTAACAATCACATGTCAATGTCTTGGTAGATGGTAAACAAACAATCAGTTCTCGAAATCAATGCATTGGATGTAGGAGAAATGGGCAGAAATAAAAACGTAAGCGACTTTGACAAGGGCCGAATTGTTATGGCAAGGTGACTGGGTCAGAGTATCTCTGAAATGGCAAGGTGACTGGGTTGCTCTCGGTCAGTGCTGAGAATTTACCAACAGTGATCAAAGGAGGGACAAACCACAAACCACTGACAGGGTGTTAGGCCCCCAAAGCTCATCGATGCAGGAGGACAACGGAGGCTATCCTGTCTGGCCAACATAGGTCTACTTTGGCACAAGTCACGGGCCAATCAGAGTGTCTATGATGGTCCCTGTCCACCATCAAAAGTGCCTATGGGCACGCAAGCGTCAGAACTACACCTTGGAGCAGTGGAAGAAAGTCATGTGGTCCAATGAGTCCCATTTTCTTTTACATCACGTGGAGGGCCATGTGCGTGACATTTACCTGGGGATGTGATGGCACCAGGAGGCACTGTGGGACAACGACAATCTTTCAGGTATTACACAGGTCAGTGAGTAAGTAGATAAGTAGATTTATATCAAAACCAGGTTCATCCTCATTTATTCAGTATTCCTTCATAATCATTCAAATTAAAAGAAAATATAGCGTTAACTTTTAGAATTTTTATCTAACAGTCAACAAACATACGAAACCAAATATAGCACGTTCTCTTATTAGTAGGCCTACCACACTGCATTTCTCACGCCCAAATCCGTAATTCCTCTTCCCCACCCTTCCTGACTATTTCCAACTACTATTTTAAAGGAAAAAGCTCACCCACTTTTAAATGTAGACTTTTTCTGCAGCACTGAGCCTCACATATTGAATGTTGAACAAAAGTGTCGTTAAGAATTAGGATTAGAATAATGGCTAATCAAACTTTTGTCTGTTTCTCTTCTGTTGTTGGGAGTTTTTGTTTTCCTACACAACACTGACACCTGGCGGAAATGTTCAGTAGTGCAAGACATTATTACACTTTTTGTGAGGTGACAAATAAATGAGCATAAAAAGTCAGTCGTGCAAACTGTTTACATAAAAACATTGTTAATATTACATACATACATATTTACAATACATACATATTTAAATTATATTACATACATATTTACATAATAAATCTGATATTTTCGCAAATATATAATATTCATAAATAATCAGAATGTACAATAATTTACAAATGAGAAATAGTGCAACTAGAGAGAATAGAAAATATATATTTGCACAGTGTAGTGATTTGTACTTTGTAGCAATTCTTTAAAACTAGTCATTTGGTTGGAAGAAATCCAAGGCCTGACGACACAGAGGACAGGTCCCAAACGTCATGTAAACCCTCATGCTGCACGGAGTACAAACACATTTATGACCACAGCTCAAACGAACGTTTGCCACATCACTGTAACACACTACACATTCCTCACAGTCAGGAGTCGCATGATCTGAGGGGAAAAGAGAAGAGATTAGGTGCTGAAACTATTAACTAGACTATACAATGACTGTCATGCACTTGTGTGATTCTTACCTGCGTTGACAAGATAAGGGGTTCTCAGGTTTCTCTGCTCCAGCGTGCTCATTTGTTCCTTCTTTCTTTCTATTTGCTTTATTTCTTTATTGTGTTTGATGTGTGTGAGAGCAGGACAGGACCTCCTGGTGAAGATGCAACGTCTCTTTTTGGAACCTATAATAATGCAGATACACAGACCACATACACTGTTAGGCAGGGAAAAGAACAGGCATATATTTATGCCCTTAAGGCTCGGTGCCGCAAGGTTCTGTGAAATCTTGAAAGAAAGAAAAAGATTTTACTAAATGTATTTTTAGAGTTAAGTTAATTTTAAGTTAACACGTACACTTAAGATACATGTATCTACAGTATTTACATCAAAAAATAAAGTAGAATTTTTTTATCAAAATATAGCACAAAAATAACCAGCTTTTTTCAACAACAAACAAAAAAAAAACGTTTTTATGCCCTCAGAACACAAATATGACACATCATCAGCCTCACAAAGCATCATCACTGACGTGGTCTGTCCATAGACGTCCATCATCGCCCAGACGGGCCACTTGGCGTTCAGAGGGGTTTGCTCTGTGTGCGTTCTGCCATCAGAACTCCGTATGCGCAGACAGCCGTTCTTCTTCAACCAGAACTGAATCTCTGAGCCAGGGCGACACGGGAACTACTACCGCCGCGAACAGTGGAGAGTGGGTCAAGTCTGGGATGGCCAGAGGGGGTAAAGTTGTCTGCTCGGGTAAAACATGCGTGAATCCGACCCGCAGTCCTCCGTGCCAACGTCGCACGCAGTGCTCGACTCGCAGGCGCACTTTCTCCTCTATCTTCACCTGTCGCGCGCTGAACGTCAGTCCGTAGCAGAATGACGAACCGTCCCTGGTCACGCGACGACTCCCGTCACTCAGTGTTATCAGAGAACCCTTCACTTCTGAGTGGAAACAAATCGCTCTCAGGCTCCCGTGCGCGTGACACACGCACACTTTCTCTGGAAAAGAAATAAAGGGGTTGTCATTAGAAATTCACACGCGGTGTGTTGTGGACATTTCTGTTATGATTCTGTTAAGCATCTGTCTTTTTTGCAACTTGTGTTTGCTCGGGACTTTCCAGAACGTCCAATTGACCCTTCGCAAAGACCCGCCCTCCTTAGTTACTGTCGCTATGTTCCGACAAGCTACACCGCTCTCACGCTCTTACCATGTTCTCACGCAGTGAAAAATACATCGCGGAGCAGAGAGGAGACTGACAACACGCGGACAGACAGGACAGACCAGGTTACTTTTCGGTTACTTTTGATATTAAACATATTAAACAAAGTCTCAGCTTTCAAATGTGGTCATTTTTTGAAAGAAATTTAAACAATAAATACCGTTTTGGGGCTCTTTAATGTGCCGTGACAGATCGCTGTAGAGCATCCGTCAAAGCTGCTCGTGATCCGATCATCTCTTCCTTCTAGTTCATTTATAGCATCAAATAAACATGAACGAACATAAGAAGTAATGTTGTTTTAACCGCGGAAAGGCGTCAGTATATTCATTTTACCAAGTTCAAATCCTCCTAACTCTACTGGCTGCTTTTTCGGACAAAATGGCGGATGGCGAAGTATGATTGGTTAGAACACCTGTCAATCAAGCTCCACGCGAAGGGTCAATTCGCGAATCAATTCTTTTGAGAAGAATCAACCGGTTGAGAAAAGGTTTGACCGATTCGTCCAAAGATCGGACTCGAGTCAATTCGATCAATGAACCGAGAATTTATTTAAAATATAGGTTAAATTCAGGTCGATTGGGACACTTTCCCCAGTCATCTCAATGGCAAAATATTTACGAGGACGAGACAGTTTTATCAATCAACGCGCACACAAAAAAATAAGGGCTTAATCTTCGCAGAGAGACTCAATTTAAATTCAGTAGGTCTATGTTTTAATGTATATGCAAATTATATTAAGGTTCTAATTAACAAGATTTTGGATTCGGTGCATCCCTAGTATTTAATTGATTAGTTAAGAAGTGGAAATGATGACATCTGCTGTCCCTTTTGTGTAATAACAATTGTAATCTGAGCACCCTAGTTGACAGATGGAGACTTCTGATGGGTGGACTGTTAGTTCATAAGAAACTCTGTTTGTTTGAGATCTGTTTAACTCCCAGAAGAAGGCATGTAGCCGAAACGCGTTAGAGTTTTTTTATATGGTTAATTTGACCAAGCCATAATAACAAAGGCTTTTTAACTTTTTCAATTGAGAGTGCCTTGGAGTTCTCTTTTTTGATTTTTCCTAATCATACACTGTTCGTTCGTTGGCCAGAGGCGAACTGGCCCCTGACTTAGCCTGGGTTCTCCCAAGGTTTTATCTCCATTCTGTCACCTGATGGAGTTTTGGTTCCTTGCCACCGTCGCCTTTCTTCGTCTTTGTCGCCATTGGCTTTTGGCTCGCTTAGTTGGGGACATTTAATTTTATATTTAACAATATTATTACAACATTATCTACAATGTTATCTCTGTAAAGCTGCTTTGAAACAACCTGTATTGTAAAAAGCGCTATGTAAATAAAGGTGACTTGACTTGATCCTCATGGGAGAAGAGCACCGGTGAATCGAAATTTGTGGCGGGAAGAGTAAAGCACACGGGTTCTCTGCGGGTAGAAAAAATTTCTATCAAACCATCATCACTGAGTAAGGGACACTCTGAATCAAATTGTCTTTTAAAAGGTATTTATTCTTGCAAGAAGGCCCAGTCACCACACAGAAGTTAAGCTGTAGAGTGAGTGAGACAACACCAGGAAGAGCTGGGCAGCCTTTTATACTGATTTCAAGGTCTCCACAGAAGCAGGGCTCCTTTCCGCCACATTCCTTAAAGGACCTATTGCTGGTAGCTTTGATTTATTACTAGCTGACCATTAAGACCCCCCCAAACTAGATGACCTCTGACCTCGGAGGGAAGAGGTCCCTACCCACCTGTTCCCGAAGTGTCTCGCTCCTGCATTTCAGATGTATAAACATACATACACTGCCGTCGGTAGTGATGTTACGTCTGACACCGACGCTCCGAAGCTTGCTTCAAACTCGAACGGTCCTTGCAATGAACCACTGCTTCGGAGCTTGTATCATTACGTCACTAGTCACGTGAAAATGACGTCTGAAGCAAACAGACTGCTTCACTCCTGTAGTGAACCACCCGATTGCTTTGACAGGCCAATCCAGTGTCGACAGGTTTGAAACCTGGCGGCTGTATTTCTAAAGTGAAGCTGTTTTTGTGTACTCTGCATCATCTGTTCCATGCGAGAGGATATTCTCTAAAGCTGGTGAAATTGATTAAAAAAAGAAAAGAAATCGCCTTTCACCAAAGACTGGAGAAAATAATATTTCTGAATAAAAACCACACCATTTAATGAACACTTTGTATAGGCCTAAGCCTTCTGTATGATGTAGCCTACCTAAAGCACACCCTCTGACACATTTTATTATTATTATTAATTTGAGAACATATGAACATTGTTACATAAAAATATGCATCAAAGACAGAAACTACAAAAACTCTCTGCTACATTATACAACTACAACCAGTTACACAAGCACATCCTTTTCAACATACAAAAATATCAGTCCCACCAGTTAACAAGTTATAGAGGTATGCTTCCCACAGCTAAACAAGATAAAGCTTTCACACATGATACCCTGCTAAAAAAAAAAACTATAGACACCATTACAGAAATTCTATAGGATTTGGTTTTCATGGGAATTGTATTGGTTATAATGGAAATTATAGTGGTGTCTGTGGGTCTCTACTGATTATGTGTTGGGTTCTATTGGTGGGGGCATTAAATCCTAATGGAATATGTGCCAAACACACTACAAAAAGAATACTGTAGTGGTTTAAATGGTAAAAGCCAGTTTAATAGAAACCATTAGAATTTCTGTGATGGTTTCCAACTTTTTTAAGCTGGTCTGATCTTCTGTCCTTGTCTAAAGAAATAATTACACACACACACATCATGCTTAATGTTTTATTATCAAGGTGAACACATGAAATGAGTTTCACAGCACTAACACTGTTTCAGCTTTGATCGCCTCGGTAAACACGTCATAAACGGGGCGTTAACATAAGCCTACTTGCATTTTATGGTTGTCAGCTTTGTTGCATTACATTAACTTCACCAGGAGATGGTGCTGCAATTTCTATCTGAATGAAGCTTCGAGTAATGAACCATTTTCGACACAATTGTATCGGAAAGCAATAATGCTTCGAAACGCTTCATTTGGCCATCACTAGCCGTCGGTGTATGAATGAGTGAGTGAATGGGTGAATGTGAGGCAAAAATGTAAAGCGCTTTGGTGGCCATTGGGTCTGTGAAAGCGCTATATAAATGCAGTCCATTTACCATTTTACATACATTTCCCGTTCACATACATATTTCTTCCTGTTCCCCCCTCACACTACAAATGAGAAAAAACAAGTTGCATTCCTTTGCAATATCTATTACAGATCAATGAAAATCAAATTTTTCCATTACACACAAGATCACATTTTTATGGGACATATTTGCACAGGGTATATGCAGGAATCTTGAAGTTAATTTTAATACCTTTTCAAGACTTTTTCAAGACCTTCTCAATATTTTTTAATACCTCACCGCCACTTCAAGCTGTAACCATTTACATTAGTGATACTTTTAACTTAACAGTTTTAGTTTGTGATAAAGACTATAGACCACTCTGATACAAAAAAATCAAATAGGCTGGGATCGTAAATCACCAACCTTCTCTTAAAACATTTCGGTGCGTTGTAATACACGTGATTTTTTTTTCCCGCTCTGGGAAAATCCCGCCCCGCAACCGATTTCATTGGTTTAGGTTACAGTGACGGGTAGGTTTAGGGATCAGTGTTTGGTGTAGGCAATCAGTACAGTACAGTGATTGACATGACAGAGAGGCAATTTACGAACGCACCCAAAATAGCCTTGTTTTTTATGTACCTGTTTGTTTTTTTGATAAAAATGACTAAATTCACACACTTTTACGATAATTTCGGGACTCAAACAGTTGGACAGCTAATTCAGAAAAAATACTTTCAAAATTTTAGACTTTATAAACCCGTGATAAGACTTTTTAATACTTTTTAAGGGTCTTAATTTTCCCAAAATTGATTTATCACCTTTAAATACTTTTCAAGACCCCGCGGATACCCTGTTGCATTAATTATTTGGACTAATTCCTGAGAAATTGTTCAGGAAGTTTCTTTAACAAATAAAGAGTGTTTGCACAAGATCACATTTTTACAGAAAATATTTGCATTAATTATTTGGAATAATTCCTGAGAAATTGTTCAGGAAGTTTCTTTAACAAATAGAGAGTGTTTGTACAAGATCACATTTTGCATGGGAAATATTTGCGCTAAATATTTACACATTCTTACACGGATGTATTACGGATATATTTACAGGCCATATAAATATGAATCAACTTATAAGAAACTACATAATTCCACAGCAGAACCATGTTATCGCTCAGTGTCCTTCTGCTTACTTGTAAGTTTCTAAGTTGAATCAGACGCACAGTAAATTCTGAGCTGCACTTTTAGACATTTCAACAGCTCTGTTCTGGGTTAAATTTAGGATGTAGAATAGTGTGAATGGCTTCAAGCTTAGCATTGCACAGGTATTTTAATCATTTATCTTATGTTGTTGTCTAACAGTGGTGCTTGTAGACTCCAGATTGCTGATTTCTGCAGGTATGGCATTTAACCATGAACCACATCAGCAATCACCAGTTAAGAAAAGATTATGTCTTAATTGTGTATTTCAGTTTTAAATGTCATGTTTTAGTTTGTATGTGGGGGTTGTGGCGTCAATATGTCACCATATAGTATTTTTTTATTATTATTTAGTATTTTGTCAATTACCTTGTTACAAATGACAAATAAAACCTTCAAGAGGAGCTCTTTAATTTTTCAGAGAAAGTAGTTACGTGTGATGGGTACGTATTGAAAGGTTTTGGTTTGTTCTTGGGGGTAGCCTACTTTTGATTATAAATCTAAAAGGCTAATATTTTTTATATTGATTGGATCTCTTGAGATAGCCTATATGGTAATTGTCAAAATAGTGTTTCCCACTTGTCATCCTGGCATAATGTTGCCTATTCCATTTTTTTTTTTTTTTTACAGTTAAAAAAAAATAAAAAAATACACTGTTGTGGACGTTGTTTAATTCATTAATGTGTTTACTGTGTTAATGGACTGAGGATGGGAGTAGGATTCGGTATTCGGTTTCGGATTCGGCAGAATCTTAACCAGTGGATTCGGTATTCGGGCGAACCCCAAAATGTTGGATTCGGTGCATTCCTAGTATTTAAAGGGATAGTTCACTTTGAAAATAATTTTTGATATGTTTTAGCTTACCTCAAGGGCATCCAAGATGTAGGTGTCTTTGTGGCCACAGTATTTTCAATTTTGATATTTTTAGGTCAAACCGTTCTTGTCTGTCAGTCATGACACGAAACGAGTGGTTTTTGTGAGAAAACGAACAGTATTTATATAGTTTTTACCTCTTGTAAACACAGCCACGTCCAAGTGATCTGAGATCGCGAGTGCTTCGGTCTTTTCCGGAAAGCACCGGAAGTGAAACCTTGCGCGTGTACGTCACTCATTGTTTACACAGAACAGAGATTGTAGGTAAGACTGCTAATTAAAAGGGTACTAATTTGCGCTTATCCGGGATGTTTAAACCGTCGTAAATGAAAACAATTACAAAAAAATAAAACAATTGTATGAGTGACGTACACGCGCGAGGTTTCACTTACGGTGCTTTCCGGAAAAGACCGAAGCGCTCGCGATCTCAGATCACTTGGACGTGGCTGTGTTTACAAGAGGTAAAAACTATATAAATACTGTTCGTTTTCTCACAAAAACCACTCGTTTCGTGTCTTAGGTCATCAATGTGTACTTACGTTTACGAGTCATTAAATCATGTTTAATTTGGACTTCTCTGTGCATGCTCTTTAAGGTGAACCCCTATTGCCTGCATTATATGACTGACAGACAAGAACGGGTTGACCTAAAAATATCAAAATTGAAAATACTGCGGCCACAAAGACACCTACATCTTGGATGCCCTTGAGGTAAGCTAAAACATATCAAAAATTAATTCCAAAGTGAACTTTCCCTTTAATTGATTAGTTAAGAAGTGGAAATGATGACATCTGCTGTCCCTTTTGTGTAATAACAATTGTAATCTGAGCACCCTAGTTGACAGATGGAGACTTCTGATGGGTGGACTGTTAGTTCATAAGAAACTCTGTTTGTTTGAGATCTGTTTAACTCCCAGAAGAAGGCATGTAGCCGAAACGCATTAGAGTTTTTTATATGGTTAATTTGACCAAGCCATAATAACAAAGGCTTTTTAACTTTTTCAATTGAGAGTGCCTTGGAGTTCTCTTTTTTGATTTTTCCTAATCATACACTGTTCGTTCGTTGGCCAGAGGCGAACTGGCCCCCTGACTTAGCCTGGGTTCTCCCAAGGTTTTATCTCCATTCTGTCACCTGATGGAGTTTTGGTTCCTTGCCACCGTCGCCTTTCTTCGTCTTTGTCGCCATTGGCTTTTGGCTCGCTTAGTTGGGGACATTTAATTTTATATTTAACAATATTATTACAACATTATCTACAATGTTATCTCTGTAAAGCTGCTTTGAAACAACCTAAAAAGCGCTATGTAAATAAAGGTGACTTGACTTGATCCTCATGGGAGAAGAGCACCGGTGAATCGAAATTTGTGGCGGGAAGAGTAAAGCACACGGGTTCTCTGCGGGTATAAAAAAATTCTATCAAACCATCATCACTGAGTAAGGGATACTCTGAATCAAATTGTCTTTTAAAAGGTATTTATTCTTGCAAGAAGGCCCAGTCACCACACAGAAGTTACGCTGTAGAGTGAGTGAGACAACACCAGGAAGAGCTGGGCAGCCTTTTATACTGATTTCAAGGTCTCCACAGAAGCAGGGCTCCTTTCCGCCACATTCCTTAGATAAAGGACCTATTGCTGGTAGCTTTGATTTATTACTAGCTGACCATTAAGACCCCCCCCCAAACTAGATGACCTCTGACCTCAGAGGGAAGAGGTCCCTACCCACCTGTTCCCGAAGTGTCTCGCTCCTGCATTTCAGATGTATAAACATACATACACCGCCGTCGGTTTATGAATGAGTGAGTGAATGGGTGAATGTGAGGCAAAAATGTAAAGCGCTTTGGTGGCCATTGGGTCTGTGAAAGCGCTATATAAATGCAGTCCATTTACCATTTTACATACATTTCCCATTCACATACATATTTCTTCCTGTTCCCCCC
This sequence comes from Chrosomus eos, assembly GCA_036326025.1. Taxonomy (NCBI): domain Eukaryota; kingdom Metazoa; phylum Chordata; class Actinopteri; order Cypriniformes; family Leuciscidae; genus Chrosomus; species Chrosomus eos. The sequence goes on along the minus strand of CM070836.1, from coordinate 12,917,301 downwards.
TCACACTACAAATGAGAAAAAACAAGTTGCATTCCTTTGCAATATCTATTACAGATCAATGAAAATCAAATTTTTCCATTACACACAAGATCACATTTTTATGGGAGATATTTGCATTAATTATTTGGACTAATTCCTGAGAAATTGTTCAGGAAGTTTCTTTAACAAATAAAGAGTGTTTGCACAAGATCACATTTTTACAGAAAATATTTGCATTAATTATTTGGAATAATTCCTGAGAAATTGTTCAGGAAGTTTCTTTAACAAATAGAGAGTGTTTGTACAAGATCACATTTTGCATGGGAAATATTTGCGCTAAATATTTACACATTCTTACACGGATGTATTACGGATGTAATTACGGATTACAGGCCATATAAATATGAATCAACTTATAAGAAACTACATAATTCCACAGCAGAACCATGTTATCGCTCAGTGTCCTTCTGCTTACTTGTAAGTTTCTAAGTTGAATCAGACGCACAGTAAATTCTGAGCTGCACTTTTAGACATTTCAACAGCTCTGTTCTGGGTTAAATTTAGGATGTAGAATAGTGTGAATGGCTTCAAGATTAGCATTGCACAGGTATTTTAATCATTTATCTTATGTTGTTGTCTAACAGTGGTGCTTGTAGACTCCAGATTGCTGATTTCTGCAGGTATGGCATTTAACCATGAACCACATCAGCAATCACCAGTTAAGAAAAGATTATGTCTTAATTGTGTATTTCAGTTTTAAATGTCATGTTTTAGTTTGTATGTGGGGGTTGTGGCGTCAATATGTCACCATATAGTATTTTTTTATTATTATTTATTATTTTGTCAATTACCTTGTTACAAATGACAAATAAAACCTTCAAGAGGCGCTCTTTAATTTTTCAGAGAAAGTAGTTACGTGTGATGGGTTTGTCCAGCGTCTAAGTTGTGGTAAGGTGTTGTAGTTACAATCAACTAAGTTATTTTTTATATATACTATTCTTGTAGTTGTTTTAACAGTAATCCATTAATGATGCTTTCTTATATTCAGACTCTGGTGTGATCAGTGTACAATCAGCAACATTTGGCCGCACAAGCAGCCAAATTTGCAGCGTTGGACGACCACAAGGCGAAACATCTAATACGCAGTGTTCAATAGATGTTCCTGTGTTCTCTAAACAGTAACAATCTTTTTCATTGTCTTTTTGCTTGTGACTCCAGAGAGAAGAATATAATCAGTCTCTATTGAATTATTTATTATCCTTTAAAAGATGTGATGGACTGAGAGAGTGTGAGTTAAACACTGAAGGACTTACGGCACAAGATCCATGTTATGGAACCTACAAGTACTACACTACCAACTACATTTGCATCCAAGCAGGTCTGTGTTTTTCTCTCTCTCTCTCCTCCATTTACATCTCTGTGCAAGCCTGTAACATCTTATACTCTTAACTTTTTCCAGAAATAAGTGTGACTTGTTATGGTGGATACAGTTATTTGAAATGCGGTGAGGTATTTTTCCACAACTCTTATTTTGTTTCAAGAAATCATATCACTTGGATTAATTTAAGAAATGCTATTATTATTTTGTATCTCCATGTAGATACTGGTAAGATTCAGATAAATACTGCTCACTATGGACGTATAAATAAAATCACCTGCTCGGGAGGACGTCTATCCGTGAGGTTCTTAACACCAAGTGTTATTCTCCCAATATACTGGCTCCTGTGTCGAAAAGGTAGATGGATCAAATTGCTTTAAATTGAATTAGTTAATTTTTAGGTACATTTATATGTTTGGTCTTCTTCAAATACCATCGCAGCTAACAATGGACATTCTCTGAACATTCTGGCAAGGTTCTCACAAAGTTATGAACAAGCGTTCTTCCAGTAATGTCAATAGAAAGTTAATTGTTTCATTATTTTCTGAAGTATTTAATTTTTTTTATAAAAATCTCAAACCATGTCCAATCTATTCTTGGGATATCTAGTAATTTCGAGAAGTTTGATATACGTGAAAGACAAGCTATATTAATTTGATATAATAATTGCCAAGAGCCTGATTTCACAAATGTGGAAAACTGATTCTGTGCCTAAGTTTAAAACATTCAAAAGTAATAATGTTTTCTCTTAACGTTTGCATAACATGTTAGAGAAAACATTTAAAAACATTGAGAGAACATTCAGAATTAATGTTTTTAAATGTTCTTAACATATTTTGTTAGTTGGCATACATGTGCAATGACTAATGTAAGCCTCCTTCTTTGACATGTAAAGCTGCAATGGCCTGAAAAGTTGTGAGGTTTTTGCAGCAGATACGGTCTTCACTGATCCCTGCTATGGCACTTACAAGTACCTTGCAATCTCCTATTTTTGCCTCCAACCTGAAATTCGTGAGTTTTTCTTATCCTGTTGCTCCTGTTTTATCCTGTTTGAACGAAATGTAATGTTTTTGGATACTTAATTTCATGTTAATTACATAGAATTAAATTTAGTAGCAATTAAATAGCTTAAATTCATATTATATTAAATGCTTTTTGGCCTACTTAAAGGATTAGTTCACTTTTTAAAAAAAAACTTTTGCTGATAATTTACTCACACCCATGTCATCCAAGATGTCCATGTCTTTCTTTCTTTAGTCGAAAAGAAATTAAGGTTTTTGATGAAAACATTCCAGGATTTTTTCCATATAATGGACTTCAACAGAACCCAAACGGTTCAAGGTCTAAATGACAGTTTCAGTGCAGCTTCAAAGGGCTTTAAACGATACCAGACGATGAATAAGGGCGAAACCATCGGTCAATTCAAAAATAAATAAAAAAGTTAAAGTCATTTCGAGTCATTTCGATGAAATGACTCAAAAAAAGATTAGTCCATTTTGATGAACGAGTTCGAACAGGAGAGTCACAAATGCGCATCACAGAACTGAGCAAGGCGAGCATTTGTGCTTATAAAACTTTAACTTTTTTATTTATTTTTTAAATGACCGATCGTTTCGCTAGATAAGACCCTTATTCATCGTCTGGTATCATATGATTGCACTGATTGGCTATAGCTGTGAGCAGACAGTGTCAATCAATGTATTGGAGATTGAAAAAACGGCAACCGTGACCATAGATATAAAGAAAATATAAAGTTGCTTGTCAGATTTTCCTAACAAGCAACCATATTTATTTTAATAAGCCCAAAAAAAACGCAACCCGCAACCTGTGCTGTTTTAACACGACTTAATAAAATAAAAAAAAGCCCAAAGTCGCGTATTATAAGCGGACTTGGCAACTATGGGCTATATCGCAATGGCAAAAAGGGCAAGTGATAGGGGACATGACTATCGAACGAAATGACTCAAAAAAAGATTAGTCCATTTTGATGAACGAGTTCGAACAGGAGAGTCACAAATGCGCATCACAGAAGCAACGCGAGCATTTGTGCTTATAAAACTTTAACGTTTTAATTTATTTTTTAAATGTGCTATGGTTTCGCTAGATAAGACCCTTATTCATCGTCTGGTATCGTTTAAAGCCCTTTGAAGCTGCACTGAAACTGTCATTTAGACCTTGAACCGTTTGGGTTCTGTTGAAGTCCAATATATGGAAAAAATCCTGGAATGTTTTCATCAAAAACCTTAATTCCTTTTCGACTGAAGAAAGAAAGACATTGACATCTTGGATGACATGGGGGTGAGTAAATTATCAGCAAAAGTTTTTTTTTAAGTGAACTAATCCTTTAGGATTTAAGTACAGTACTATATGTAATTTAATAATTCCTTCTGTTGTCTTTGAAATATGGTTAATGTTTAAAGTAAAACTGGTACAAGTGCATTTTCTTCCTTTTGTGTTGTGTGCTATAATTAAACACAGGCAAGTCATGCAAGTGTTCTCTCTTGTACTCATGTATTTGCCTTTAGTTTAATTAATATTACATTATCTGCAAGTAGTTTAAAAAAATACATTTTAAGATTAAGTACACAAGTGCACAATCAGTACTGCTAAGCAACACTTCTTTTTCAGCACATAAACCACAGTCTCCATTTGATATGCTTTTAAAGGGCATGATTACAGTACACACGGCACACACAATAACTCAAAAAGACTTTTACTTTACTTTTATTTTACATTTACTTTTTATTTTATTGCTTTATAACATCTCTCTTTTTTCTGTAGGTTCGAGTTTGCTCTGTGACCAAGAAACTAATTACCTGAAGTGTGGTGTGTATTCTGTTGTTACTTGACTGTTGCTTATTTTTAATGTTTCAACTGATAATCCAGAGTTTATTTCTAAATGGTAAAAGTTATAGTATATAATGAGTTTTTTTCATCCAAGAGATTGTGAAAAGTTGAACTGTTGTTTTCAGAGGATGGAACTGCCATACACATTCACAGCGCTAACTATGGGCGAACTGATAGCAGGACGTGTTCAACTGGACGACCTGCTTCTCAGCTTGCCAAAACTGACTGCTACGCCTTAAATTCACAGACAATAGTCACTAATGGGTCAGTTTACATGCACAGTGTACAAATTTCCAGAGGTAATTCAGTCTTTGCCCTGATAAAAACAAACAAACAATCCAACATATGCTGATCAGGCTGGGAGACCAGCTAGCCTATAGGCTAGTTTAAGTGTTTCCTCCCAGCAGGGTATAAAAAGATTTTGACAATAATAGAATCAAGCAACATTTTTTTAATCAAGTTTTTGTTTTATCAATTGGTATTTTTTATGGTGTAGATGTGAAGGGAGAAACAGTTGCTCCATATTAGCCTCCATCAGTGTCTTCTCGGATCCATGTGTCGGCACATTCAAATACTTGTACATCACATACTCCTGCATCTAAGTGTAAGTGTTACTGTGCATTTGCATACTTGAGCTAGTTTATTCTGTTGACAAGTTTTTTTGCTGATGTTGATTTGCTTTTAGGCCTTAATGTGCTCACTCATCAGGCTAGATTAATGTTGATTTCCCCCCACCCCAGTCCCCACCTCTCTCTCTCTCTCCCTCTTTCTCTTTCTCTTGCAGAATGCTGTTCTTATGGATTTGGGCTCATCAACATATTTTCCACTTTTGCTGTGGTGAAGGGAGGGGAAGTTATTTTATTTAAAGAGTAAGAAGGCACATTCATTAAAAAATAATAATGTGCACGCATAAATCATTTATAATATATTCTACAACAATCCATAACAATATAATAATTACCCATTTTTATTTAATGGTGACTATTAAGCACACTGTTTGTAACACAAGCTTTATGTAATTGATCAAGAATTAAGAAATAGAAAATAAAAAGAATACATTGTTTATGTATGTGCCTCTGGCTTGATTAGTTTAGGACATTATATTATTCAACAAGTTTGAGTTGACTGTAGGCCTACTGATGCTGTTGTATGAGAACTGAACCTAGCTGGACGAGGACAAACAAATGTTTTTTGCTCAATGAACCAATTTAATAATTGATGATCTTGAATTGAATGAATTGATGAACGGAATTGAATTAACACTAACCTGACTTCAGCTCAACAACAGATGAAATGCATAATTTTCCTGTTATCACTGTAAAGCTACTTTGAAACAATCTGTATTGTATTAAGCACTATATAAATAAAGGTGACTTGATTTAAATATACTACCGACATTAGAACAATATAAAGCTGGTTGAAATTCAGCCAACATATCTTTTAACAACATATGTAGTGGAAATCATTCACTTTACAAACATATCTTTGATTGTCTAATAAAAACTAATTGCTATTCTAGCTGTAAGTTTGCTAGTTTGCTCACCAAGGCTGGATTTATTTGATGTGGTAAAATACCATAATTTTGTGAAATATGTAAGGGTTAATGCCCGACGAGGTGTCCGTTGTAAGGTTTTAATGGACGACGGCGAGGTGTAAACCGGCCGACGCGCAGCGGAGGACGGTTGCCTCCGCCGAAGTCCATTAAAACCTTACAACGGACACCTCGAAGGGCATTAACCCGCTTATACCATGGTCACTTGCCAAATAAAACATTTTTAAAACATTAGTTTATATTTTAATTAGGCTAAATCTCTAGTTTTTACAAATAATAACTTGCCTGACGGTTTATTTAGCAACCGGAGATATTCATAGTCCGCTCAGCTTGTAGAACCAGGTTCAAAAATGCATTTTTAGTTCATGAAACACAAAGGCATAGTTATTTTTTTTTTTATTACACATAAAACACTATGTGTTACACTTGTCTACACTAACCACAACCTCCGAAGCACCGCTGTAACGTTAGGTCGACTCTCCGATGCTGGACTGGAGAGCCGTCAAATAATGTCTGTGACAGGCCATCGATGCGAGAGCAGTCTGCGGGCTTACTGGGCTCCGTCAGTCCGTGAGAGCAGTGTGAGAGACTGAAGATGAAATAACGAAGTCGCTCATTGTTGTATTAGTCCCAGAACAGCCGATTGCATCATCGCACAACCCAGGACCCTGAACGAGCGCGCGCCCTGTGTGGACTGCCTGTTGCTATGGTTACTCACAGCTGTTGTAGGCAGCGCATTTATTTATTAATTTCGAATGGTAAACAGGCAGTTTCACCAGAACTTCTTTACTAGGTGTCCTCTATCACTTTTTAACGGACACCCTGCAGCCAATCAGAATCGAGTATTCACCCAGACCATGGTATAAAACAATTTAATATAACTATTTCTATTTAAGATTTAATTTATTGTAAGGATGCTTAAAACTCAGCTTTGCCATCACAGGAATAAAGAAATCATTCTAATGTGAGGGGGAAAATAAACATTTAAAACGACCAATGTTTAAAACAATTATTTAAAATAGAAATCTTTGATAACAAATGTCTTTAACTGTCACTTTTGACCAATTTAATGCATCAGATGAACGGTAGTATTTTCACCCGGTGAGAAAAAAATATGGGACTTTTCAAACATTCCATTCCAGCCACATACTATGTAAACCTTGTTTAAATGTTTAACTTCTGTTGATTTATATTGACTTTCATGTATTGTAAGAGTATCATATCAAAGCAGAAAATATTTTAACCTTTAGGTTTGTTTGTGAGAGAACTTAAAAGCTGACTTTAATGTATTTCAAACTATTTAAATGGTAGGCTAGTAACTGAATTTTGAAAGAGATTTTGTGATATCCTTGCCCCGCTCCTCCTTAGAATGATAATCTGTTCTAAAAAAGAAAATATTTTGCCCAGTACATTGTACGAAGCAAATATCTCTCTTATTTTAAAGAAAAATAAAGATGAAACTGACCCAGCAGGCCAACTCCGCTTTAGAATTTTGATAGAAAAGTAGGCCTAATTACTAAAGCATTAGCTATTCGGCTTAACAAACATTTACCCTCTATCATTCACCCTGACCAGACTGGATTTATCCCTGGTAGATTCTCTTTCTTTAATGTAGGCTACGTCGCCTCTTCAACACAATATACGGCAATCATGCAAAAGCGAATGGGGCGCAATCCTATCTTTGGATGCACAGAAAGCTTTCGATCAGGTCGAATGTCCTTACATGTTCGCATCAGGGTTTGGATTTGGTGAGACATTTACAGTCATGGTCAGAATTAATGGCACCCCTGGTAAATATGATCAAAACTGTCTGTAAAAAATAAATCTGCATTGTTTATCCTTTTGATCTTTCATTCAAAGAATTTGCAAAAGTCTAACCTTTCATTGAAGTAAAAGAATTGAAAGTGGGGGGGGGGGGGGGGATCACATTTTGAAATAAATGTTTTTCTCCAAAACACGCTGGCCACAATTATTGGCACCCTTTTATTAAATACTTTTTGCAATCTCCTTTTTCCTTGGAAAACTCAGAGCTGGTATCTTGATAGAATTTTGCTGGCAAAAAGCTCTTTTTTTAGTTTCATGTGACCACAGAAGACTGTGCCGTTTAAAGTTCCAGTCGTGTCTGACAACTGAATATTCTGGAGTTTGTTTTTGGATGAGCAAGGAGGATTTTTCTTGAAACCCCCTCAAACAATATGTGGTGACGTAGATTTTTTTTATTTTGTATTTTTGGCTTTCTGACCCCCAAAACTCAACTAATCTCTGCAATTCTCCATCTGTGATCCTTGAAGAGTCTTTGGCCACTCGAACTTTCATCCTCACCGTGCATTAAGACAATATAGACACTCGTTCTCTTCCAGGCAGATTCGTAACATCTTCAGTTGATTTTAACTTTTTAATTATTGCCCTGATGGTCAAAATGGGGATTTTCAATTCTTTAGCTATTTTCTTACAGCCACTTTCTATTTTGTGATGCTCAACAATCTTTTGATGCACATCAGAACTATATTCTTTGGTTTTACTCATTGTGATGGATGATTAAGGGAATTTGGCATTTGTGTTTCCTCATATTTACACTCCTATGAAACAAGAAGTCATAGCTAGACAATTTCATGTTCCTAGTCACCCTGGTGCTAAAAAAAGGTAAATATTAATGGGAATATACTTCAGAGATTTTTTACTCGTAAAAAATTCTAGGGATGCCAATAATTGTGGCCATCGTGTTTAGGAGAAAAACATTTATTTCTTAATGTGATTTTCCCCCTCACTTTCAATTCTTTTACTTCAATAAAAGGTTAGAATTTTGCAAACTTTTTGAGTGAAAGATCAAAAGGATAAACAAAGCAGATTTATTTTTTACAGACAGTTTTGATCATATTTACCAGGGGTGCCATTAATTCTGACCATGACTGTATATCATGGGTCAGATTAATGTACGCCAGGCCAGTTCAGTTTTAACTAACACAGACGGGTCGCCTAGGTTTCCCTTGCACCACTCAGTGCAACAGGGTTGTCCCCTATCACTTGCCCTTTTTGCCATTGCGATATAGCCCATAGTTGCCAAGTCCGCTTATAATACGCGACTTTGGGCTTTTTTTAATTTTATTAAGTCGTGTTAAAACAGCACAGGTTGCGGGTTGCGTTTTTTTACTGCGGTCACGCCATCTGTGCTTCAGAAAAGCGCGGTCACGCCATCTGCGCTTAAAAATAAATTGCGCGTCTACACAAGGTTGCGTGGTAGGCTCAAGGTGTATGCGCTTGGTGTCGGCAGACTTTAAAAAATATATATTAATAATAAAATAAATAAAATCACATTGTTTTCTGCAAATTCCACCAGATTCTTGTTCTACATCTCACATACTACGACTGTGGTGATTTTCATGTTGATCTACTGTTTTATTATTCAATAATTGCATGCCAAAGTCCTATACACTGCATATCTTGTTATACAGCAATATTTAATAAATTCATAAAAAATTCAAATCAAATTGTTTTCTGCAAACTTCACCGGATTATTGTTCTACATCTCACTGACTACCACTGTGGTGATTTTCATGTTGTTTTACTGTCTTATTATTTAATAATTGTCTGCCAAAATCATGAATATTTACATTGCTATATAGCAATATTTGATAAATTCATAAAAAAATAAAATCAAATTGTTTTCTGCAAACTCCAACAGATTCTTGTTCTTCATCTCACTGTCTACCACTGTGGTTATTTTCATGTTGTTTTACTGTTTAATATTTAATAATTGCCTGCCAAAGTCCTATACTGTATACCTTGTTATACAGCAATAATTAATAAATTCATAAAAAAAATAAAATCAAATTGTTTTCTGCAAACTCCACCAGATTATTGTTCTACATCTCACAGACTAACACTGTGGTGATTTTCATCTTGTTTTACTGTTTTATTATTTAATAATTACCTGCCAAAGTCCTATACTGTATACCTTGTTATACAGCAATAATTAATAAATTCATAAAAAATGCAAATCAAATTGTTTTCTGCAAACTACACCAGATTATTGTTCTTCATCTCACTGTCTATCTGTGGTGATTATCATGTTGTTTTACTGTTTTATTATTCAATAATTGCCTGCCAAAGTCCTATACTGTATACCTTGTTATACAGCAATAATTAATAAATTAATAAAAAATGCAAATCAAATTGTTTTCTGCACACTCCACCAGATTATTTTTCTTCATCTCACTGTCTACCACTGTGGTTATTTTCATGTTGTTTTACTGTTTTATTATTTAATAATTGCCTGCCAAAATCCTATAATGTATAACTGGCTATATAGCCATATTTAATAAATTAATAAAAAATCGAAATCGAATTGTTTTCTGCAAACTCCCCCAGATTATTGTTCTACATCTCACTGACTACCACTATGGTGATTATCATATTGCTTCCCTGTTTTATTATTTAATAATTAACTGCCAAAGTCCTATACTACCTTGTTATACAGCTATATTTAATAAATTCATAAAAAAATAAAATAAAATTGTTTTCTGCAAACTTCAACAGATTATTGTTCTTCATCTCACTGACTACCACTGTGGTGATTTACATATTGCTTTACTGTTTTATTATTTAATAATTACCTGCCAAAGTCCTATACTGTATACCTGGCTATATAGCAATATTTAATAAATTAATAAAAAATCGAAATCAAATTGTTTTCTGCAACCTCCAGCAGATTCTTGTTCTTCATCTCACTGTCTACCACTGTGGTGATTTTCATGTTGTTTTACTGTTTTATTATTCAATAATTGCCTGCCAAAATCCTATAATGTATAACTGGCTATATAGCAATATTTAATAAATTAATAAAAAATCGAAATCAAATTGTTTTCTGCAAACTCCACCAGACTATTGTTCTTCATCTCACTGTCTACCACTGTGGTTATTTTCATGTTGTTTTACTGTTTTATTATTTAATAATTGCCTGCCAAAATCCTATAATGTATAACTGGCTATATAGCAATATTTAATAAATTAATAAAAAATCGAAATCAAATTGTTTTCTGCAAACTCCACCAGACTATTGTTCTTCATCTCACAGACTACCACTGTGGTGATTTTCTTGTTGTTTTACTGTTTTATTATTTAATAATTGCCTGCCAAAATCCTATACTGTATATCTGGCTATAAAGCAATATTTAATAAATTCATAAAAAATGGAAATCAAATTGTTTTCTGCAAAATGTAACAGATTATTGTTCTTCATCTCACAGACTACCACTGTGGTTATTTTCATGTTGTTTTACTGTTTTATTATTTAATAATTACCTGCCAAAGTCCTATACTTTATACCTGGCTATATAGCAATTTTAATAAATTAATAAAAAATCGAAATCAAATTGTTTTCTGCAAACTCCACCGATTCTTGTTCTACGTCTCACAGACTACAACTGTGGTGATTTTCATGTTGTTTTACTGTTTTATTATTTAATAATTACCTGCCAAAGTCCTATACTGTATACCTGGCTATATAGCAATTTTAATAAATTAATAAAAAATCGAAATCAAATTGTTTTCTGCAAAATGTAACAGATTATTGTTCTTCATCTCACAGACTACCACTGTGGTTATTTTCATGTTGTTTTACTCTTTTATTATTTAATAATTACCTGCCAAAGTCCTATACTGTATACCTGGCTATATAGCAATTTTAATAAATTAATACAAAATCGAAATCAAATTGTTTTCTGCAAACTCCACCCAATTCTTGTTCTACATCTCACTGACTACCACTGTGGTGATTTTCATGTTGTTTTACTGTTTTATTATTTAATAATTAATTGCCAAAGTCCTATACTGTATAGCTGGCTATATAGCAATATTTAATAAATTAATAAAAAATCGAAATCAAATTGTTTTCTGCAAAATGTAAAAGATTATTGTTCTTCATCTCACAGACTACCACTGTGGTGATTTTCATGTTGTTTTACTGTTTTATTATTTAATTAACTGTCAAAATCTTATACTGTATACCTTGTTATACAGCAATATTTGATAAATTCATAAAAAAAAAAAATCAAATTGTTTTCTGCAAACTCCAGCAGATTATTGTTCTTCATCTCACTGACTACCACTGTGGTGATTATCATATTGCTTTACTGTTTTATTATTTAATAATTGCCTGCCAAAATCCTATAATGTATAACTGGCTATATAGCAATATTTAATAAATTAATAAAAAATCGAAATCAAATTGTTTTCTGCAAACTCCACCCGATTCTTGTTCTACATCTCACAGACTACCACTGTGGTGATTTTCATGTTGTTTTACTGTTTTATTATTTATAATCACCACAGTGGTAGTCAGTGAGATGTAGAACAATAATCTGGTGGAGTTTTCAGAAAACAATTTGATTTTATTTTTTTATGAATTTATCAAATATTGCTGTATAGCAATGTAAATATTCATGATTTTGGCAGACAATTATTAAAGAATAAAACAGTAAATCAATATGATAATCACCACAGTGGTAGACAGTGAGATGTAGAACAATAATCTGGTGGAGTTTGCAGAAAACAATTTGATTAGCATTTTTTATGAATTTATCAAATATTGCTGTATAAGAAGGTATACAGTATAGGACTTTGGCAGGTAATTATTAAATAATAAAACAGTAAAACAACATGAAAATCACCACAGTGGTAGTCTGTGAGATGTAGAACAACAATCTGGTGGAGTTTGTAGAAAACAATTTGATTTCGATTTTTTATTAATTTATTAAATATTGCTATATAGCCAGGTATACAGTATAGGACTTTGGCAGGTAATTATTAAATAATAAAACAGTAAAACAACATGAAAAATCCCCACAGTGGTAGTCTGTGAGATATAGAACAAGAATCGGGTGGAGTTTGCAGAAAACAATTTGATTTCGATTTTTTATTAATCTATTAAAATTGCTATATAGCCAGGTATACAGAATAGGACTTTGGCAGTTAATTATTAAATAATAAAACAGTAAAACAACATGAAAATAACCACAGTGGTAGTCTGTGAGATGAAGAACAATAATCTGTTACATTTTGCAGAAAACAATTTGATTTGCATTTTTTATGAATTTATTAAAATTGCTTTATAGCCAGCTATACAGTATAGGACTTTGGCAGTTAATTATTAAATAATAAAACAGTAAAACAACATGAAAATAATCACAGTGGTAGTCTGTGAGATGAAGAACAATAATCTGTTACATTTTGCAGAAAACAATTTGATTTGCATTTTTTATGAATTTATTAAAATTGCTTTATAGCCAGCTATACAGTATAGGACTTTGGCAGTTAATTATTAAATAATAAAACCGTAAAACAACATGAAAATCACCACAGTGGTAGTCAGTGAGATGTAGAACAATAATCTGGTGGAGTTTGCAGAAAACAATTTGATTTGCATTTTTAATGAATTTATTAAATATTGCTGTATAGCTATGTAAATATATATGATTTTGGCAGACAATTATTAAAGAATAAAACAGTAAAACAACAAGAAAATCACCATAGTGGTAGTCAGTGAGATGTAGAAAAAGAATCGGGTGGAGTTTGCAGAAAACAATTTGATTTCGATTTTTTATTAATTTATTAAAATTGCTATATAGCCAGGTATACAGTATAGGACTTTGGCGGGTAATTATTAAATAATAAAACAGTAAAACAACATGAAAATCACCACAGTGGTAGTCTGTGAGATGTATAACAATAATCTGGTGGAGTTTGCAGAAAACAATTTGATTTTATTTTTTTATGAATTTATTAATTATTGCTGTATAACAAGGTATACAGTATAGGACTTTGGCAGGCAATTATTAAATATTAAACAGTAAAACAACATGAAAATAACCACAGTGGTAGACAGTGAGATGAAGAACAAGAATCTGTTGGAGTTTGCAGAAAACAATTTGATTTGATTTTTTTATGAATTTATCAAATATTGCTATATAGCAATGTAAATATTCATGATTTTGGCAGACAATTATTAAATAATAAAACAGTAAAACAACATGAAAATCACCACAGTGGCAGTCAGTGAGATGAAGAACAAGAATCTGCTGGAGTTTGCAGAAAACAATTTGATTTCGATTTTTTATTAATATATTAAAAATTGCTATATAGCCAGGTATACAGTATAGGATTTTGGCAGGCAATTATTAAATAATAAAACAGTAAAACAACATGAAAATCACCACAGTGGTAGTCAGTGAGATGTAGAACAATAATCTGGTGGAGTTTGCAGAAAACAATTTGATTTGCATTTTTAATGAATTTATTAAATATTGCTGTATAACAAGATATGCAGTGTATAGGACTTTGGCATGCAATTATTGAATAATAAAACAGTAGATCAACATGAAAATCACCACAGTCGTAGTATGTGAGATGTAGAACAAGAATCTGGTGGAATTTGCAGAAAACAATGTGATTTTATTTATTTTATTATTAATATATATATTTTTAAAGTCTGCCGACACCAAGCGCATACACCTTGAGCCTACCACGCAACCTCGTGTAGACGCGCAATATATTTTTAAGCGCAGATGGCGTGACCGCGCCTTTCTGAAGCACAGATGGCGTGACCGCAGTCTTCAAGAGGCACACACGCACACTTGCACACACACGCACATTTGCACACACGACACACGCAAGGCCTCTCCCTCTCTTTGCGTGCGCTACACGGTTTGGGGCTCGCGAGCAGCTAGATTCCGGGAGATTTTAACAAATTTGCGGGCATCGGGGAGCCGCTATCAATATGCGGGAGACTTTGGGATGTCTGAGACGCATAGAGATTTCGAAGCTTCGAATATTCGATGTTCATTCCTACCGAAGTTTCGAAGCTCAAGAAATGGTATTCGGACACTGACGCAGTTTCTTGACAGTATCTGGATTTCAAGAAGTGTGTAGGCATCGGAACTGATGGTTGTGTCATGGTTGGACGGAAAAACTCAGTTTATACTCACCTTCTCAAAAAGAATGAGAAACTACAACTGCTTAAGTGTGTGTCATTCAATTCAACTTTGTGCCAGCAAAGCCGTTGAATTTAATTTCACATTCGCACAACTGGTTTTCTCACAGTGCACTGAGGCGCAGAGAATATGCCAAAATTTACCAATTAATCAACCCCGGTGAAACGCCATTGTTGCTAGTGCAGCTTTCAGGCACTAGATGGCTCTCCATATATGACTGCTGTGGAAGCTCTTATTAGCCTGTTTGCTGACGATATAATATTGTATTTGCAGAACTCTGAGAGATCAGTTCCCATTCTCTTAGATTCAATTACTTCTTTTGGGAGACTAAAGGGATATAAAATTAATTGGTCAAAGAGTAACTTTATGCCTCTCTCTGACACTTACAGGCCTGTTTTTTTGGAGAATATTCCGTTTAAGATAGTTAAGGATCATTTTACGTATCTCGGACTGACAATCCCCAAATATCCCAAATTAATATTTAAGTTAAATTTTGTGGAGTTTCTTTCTAAGCTCAAAAATAATACAGGGAATTGGAAAATTTTACCTTTGTCTATGATTGGCCGTATAAATTCAATTAATATGGTTTCTCTTCCTAGATTCCTGTGTCTTTAAGGAACTGGATTCTATAATCCTTTTTTTTTTTTTGGAATTATAAGACCCACCGGATTTCTAAAAGTCTTCTACAAAAATCCAAGTCTTCAGGTGGTCTGGGTATGCCAGTATTTAAACATTATTATTGGGCTGCCAATATTAGGGCGTTAATGTTCTGGCTGAAGGGGGCACCGGGTAATTGGACCCCTGAGGCCCCCTTATGGGTACAAATGGAGACTAACCTGGCTGTTAACAATGGTTAATGTCATGGTGTAATGAACAGAAACTGCTCTTTGTAAATAATTGGAATCTGTTTTGGGAGCGACCTAGGCTCTTCCGTCCTGATGGCCTGCACCCC
This sequence comes from Chrosomus eos, assembly GCA_036326025.1. Taxonomy (NCBI): domain Eukaryota; kingdom Metazoa; phylum Chordata; class Actinopteri; order Cypriniformes; family Leuciscidae; genus Chrosomus; species Chrosomus eos. The sequence continues at coordinate 12,901,606 of CM070836.1, read as the reverse complement.
AGCAGAGTCGGAGCGGCTGTTCTGTCGGACAACATCTTCAAGACGCTATACACACCATCTGACTAGTAAGTCAAAGTCCAAATCACAGTCTTTGCTGTCCCAACTTAATTGATATAAGTACCAATGTAGAACATTATATAGAAACTGTGTCTATTCCTCACTTAGTGAGGCCAAACAATAAATCTACTGTAGGATCTAGCAAGAATATTATTGTAATTAAACCAGAAAATCTAAATATCAGTGAACAAAAACAATTTCTAAAGCTAGGTCTTCTAAACATCAGATCGCTCACACCTAAGGCGGTTATTGTAAATGAAATGGTCACAGATAATAATTTCGATGTTCTGTGCCTTACTGAAACCTGGCTTAAACCAAATGATTATTTCGGTCTAAATGAGTCTACTCCACCAGGATACTGTTATAAGCATGAGCCCCGTCTGATCGGTCGTGGCGGCGGTGTTGCAACAATCTATAGAGATATTCTTAATGTTACTCAGAAAACTTGTCATAGGTTTAATTCGTTTGAAGTACTTGTGCTAAATGTTACGCTCTTAGATGTAAGAAAGAAATCCTTATTATCTCTAGTCTTGGCTACCGTATATAGACCTCCAGGGCCTTACGCTGATTTCCTAAAAGATTTTGCAGACTTTCTCTCAGACCTATTGGTCAATGTCGATAAAGCAATAATTGTTGGCGACTTTAACATACACGTAGATAATACAAATGATGCGTTAGGGGCTGCGTTTACAGATTTATTAAACTCTTTTGGGGTGAAGCAAAACGTCAGGTCCCACTCATCGGAAAAGAGTTGAGCAAGAGTTGAGCTCTCCGATGACATGTGCTTGGCTACGATACATGCTTGTTCAGTCAACAGCAGACACCAACTGATCCAATTTAAAGTTATCCACCACTTACATTGCACTAAAGCTAAATTACATAAAATTTACCTCTCTGTTTAACCAATGTGTGACAGGTGTAAGGTGGCAGAGAATACAACTTCTCATGCTTTCTGGTTTTGCCCTTTATTGTCTGGATTTTGCTCAAGCATTTTTGACTGGTACTCCAAGGCTTACAATAAGCCTCTTTCACCGGATGCTGAACTTGCCATCTTCGGCCCAAGCGTGCCGCACAAGCCCTCAAAAGTGAAGCCAAAACGTCTAGATCGCCCCCCGGTGACCGGTCCTAGTATAGGTCATAAGCCCCGCCTCCCCATGTTATTCAACGGGACGTGAGACCAACTAAATAATTAAATTACACTTCACATATCTTTTTTCTAAAGATAGTTTCGGTCATTTACTGTAGTTTATATCACGTTGATGTAATTTCTCATGTTTGTTTTTAAAATAAGTTAGTTTTTAGTTAGTTATTTGATGCTATAAAAACGGTGCTGTGACATCATGATTGACAGCTGTGATTGACAGGTTCTCTGTGCGAAGTAGTCACTGAAGCACCAACGGACTTTTTTTCATAATGTTTACTATGTGGTTAGTAGTTGTATTTACCTTATTTTAACGAGGTACTGCAATCAGCAGACATCATTAGAGAGGAACGGAGCAGACAAGGCCACTTAAGAAAAGTGCAGGGCGTGTGCTTGCGACTGATTCAACGCGAGTGGGGGCGGGGCCTTGATTTCGCGGCTTTACTTCCTGCTCACGACTGCGCATGACTGGTCCCGAAAACGCTACTGCGCAGACTCAAGTTCCAATATGTCAGCGCCATATCGGGACTCTGACGGCTTCAGTTCCCTCCAATGGAAAAGACCGAAGGGGCGTCGTCCATCTTTTTTACAGTCTATGCTTCGGCCTCACAAGCGCACCTCTTGCCCTTCTAGTACATTGCAACAGTGAACAGTACTTAAAGGAGAACTGCGGTCAATTTTAACATTGAGCTCATTTTTTTGTACATTTTGGAGTGCTGTCAGTACTGACAAAAACGACAAAAATCGGTGTTGCCTACACCGTGTTATCCTCTTTTTAAAATTCGCACCCTGTTTACTTCAATGGGGCAAGTTCTAAACCTGCTTTTAGCCTCTTAACATCCTTGATTTGTCATTACAAGTGCACACAGATGGATAGTGGACGCTATTGCAGCTGCTTACGCGTCAAAAGGTCTGCAATGCCCACTGGGCATCAGGGCTCACTCCACTAGAGGCATGGCCTCATCGTGGGCGTGGTCCAGTGGAATTTCCACTCATGACATATGTGTGGCGGCAGGCTGGGCTTCCCCATCCACCTTTGTCAGGTTTTATAATCTGGAAGTTCCCGCCCTGCAGGCAAAACTTCTGGCAGTATAAGTGAGATGTAAGTACTGTCCAAATGTATAGCGCGCAGGCTACTCTCACAACATCAGCTCTCCTGGTTGAGCTGCACTATTGGGTGATCGCTATATGCTTACACAGACCTGCGCCGCCGTTCTGTTGTTCCCTCTAAGTGCTTATGAACATGTGCTGGCCCGCACTACTGCTGGCCACCTAATTTTCCACTTATCAGGGCTCCCCGGGCACCCCCCCGGGACTCATGTGGTGGATGCTGGCGTGCACGGCGTTGACAAAGGGTTCCAAAGAGAACCTCTCGTAAGAGAACGTATCGGTTACCTAACGTAACCTCGGTTCTCTCTAGAAGAGGGAACGAGTATTGCGTAACCGGCCGTACTTGCGCCACGAGCGACTTTCGCTTCAGTCGATGAAAACCAGGGAGCAGCCTCTGAACCGTGCTTATATACACTAAGCCACGCCCCTTTTGGCGGGCTTTGTAGCCGTGAGGGCGCGGGCGCCTCTCATTGGGCGTGACGTCACACCAGGGTCACTGGTAGGCTGCTGCAGTTGCCGCAGGCAGGGCCGGCCCGAGGCATAAGCGAACTAAGCGGCTGCTTGGGCCCCCTGGTGTTTAAAAAAATATATATATTTTTTTTAGATGGCTTAAACAAGTGACATAAATGAATTAATGAATATGGTTGAATGAATGAATAATTCAAGACAAGAAAATTCTGATTTCATGATCAATATACCTGCCTACAACAGCTGCTGTGTCTCAGCGTTTGTCATCCGCATAATCTAGACACCTCGCGCATGCATAGACAAGAGTGCGCAACTGCGCATAGTCACGGTATTGGTTTAAGTTGGAGAAAACAGCCGCAGGGGAACTTAACCTTCTAGGTGTAAGGGTAGCAGTTTGAATAAATAATAAACATAGCAGTTTGAACTCTTCTCCACTTTATTATACCACACATTGATCAGATCACTAACTCCAAAAACCCGCGACACTCCAGTACCAAGTGAAGTGCGTACTACCCATTCCCATCTACGGCAAGCCCAGAGGGGAAAAATACATTGCATACACGAGCGCCAGTACATCATTACCGGTATTATAGTAACAGATTTTGTTGGATTCTGTCATGTACAATCCAACAAAGTCTGTTACAATAATAATAATAAAAAAGATTTTGAGGACAGTTACACTGTATTGAGACATTTTTACAGTTTTCAACAATAATTGTCATTGTTGAACCCTTGCTCTTATTATGTTTCTGATTTCTCAGTTTTGTCATTATTTTAGCAAATAATTTATTTTATATGTTTTGAGACAGTTTGTTTTAAGAAGTTTCAAAGAGTTAGTAAAAGAGTAAAGTAAAAGTTAAACCTTTTTTTATTTAAGTAGGCATTTTTTATAAGTATTTATTTTATATTAATACATAACCTCACTGTATTAATTTATAATGTATCATAATTGCGTGACATTTGTGTCAATAATCGTCAAGCACAGGTGACTCCGCATAGTGGAAGGGGGCCCCCAAATCAAATTTTGCTTAGGGCCCCCAAAAGGCTCGGGCCGGCACTGGCCGCAGGGCAGCCAATGAGCTCGCTAGATAGCCCGCTCTAGGTCTGGCAGCTGCTGCACTGCGTTGACAATAAATACAAAATTAAGGATAATTTTTGGCTTCAATGTCTCGAGAAAGATGAATCTTCCCGTAGCGTAAGCTAACTTACGCAATACTCGTTCCCTCTTCTAGAGAGAACCGAGGTTACGTTAGGTAACCGATACGTTTTGTAGCATGCTCAATAATGTGTGTTGTGTGTGTGTGTGTGTGTGTGTGTGTGTGTGTGTGTGTGTGTGTGTGTGTGTGTGTGTGTGTGTGTGTGTGTGTGTGTCAGTTACGCTCAGCGCAGCTTATCTCCAAGCTGTGTGTGTGTGTGTGTGTGTGTGTGTGTGTGTGTGTGTGTGTGTGTGTGTGTGTGTGTGTGTGTGTGTGTGTGTGTGTGTGTGTGTGTGTGTGTGTGTGTGTTACGCTCAGCGCTTAGGTCTCCAAGCTGTGTGTGTGTGTTTTTTTGAAATATGTAAAATGTTTGTCATTGTTACTGGAGTTGTCATAAAGAATAGAGCGTATTGTAGTACTGCAGTGCTTTATCAATATGTTTAAGCTTTGGGTTAACGCAAAAAATAACTGACTGGGTCGTCTGACCAATCACCCCAGATTAGCGTCACGCAAAGGTCGGGGTTTGAAAAATGAGTCGTCAAACGAATCATTTGGGGAATCAGTGAGCAAATCAGGTAAAAATAAATGCATATTATAAGACAACAAAAGTGTTTTTTGTCATTGCATGCATGTAAAACTGTTGTTGGGGACTCCCAGAACAACATTAGGAACATTTTAAATGCCATAATAGGTACCCTTTAAGATTTAATATTGACCTCACAATGGCCCTCATTTATCATTCTTGCGTAGAAACGGGCGTATATGTTGGCGAAAGATTATGCTTACACCTCACCGCCTGATGTATGAAGCTGTGCGTACCTTTGAAATCTAGGTGTACGCAATACCTGTCCTTGATAAATACAGCGGCTGAAAACGATCGTCATTAGAATAACACGCCTCTAAGGCCCTGTCCCAAATGGAACCCTAAGCACTCGCGGTCTTCCTCTGAGTCCGCACTTTCGTAACGTAATGTCGCTTTGACTGTCGGGAAGAAGTCTGCTGTCGAGTCCGCATCAGCGTGGGCTCGGCAAAAGTGCGCATCAAGGGTGCAAATCGACCACACGGGGCGCTCGCGAGCACCCTTCTGAGATCTAAAAATGACAAACGGGTCACACTACGGTCTCACAGACTTAACGGACACGCGCACGCGGCAGCCATTGTAAGTCCACAAGACCGAAAGTGCACATGAAGTGTGCCATTTGGGACAGGGCCCATATATTCAAGTCTCCGCTTCCCCACGCCCTCATTTTACGCCATGGACACACGGAAGACGGCAAAGAAGAGAAACTTCTCCGACGTGGAGATCAAATGACCTTTCACAATGCATTATTTTACAGCAAGTGTTTTGAAACAATTAGCATTTAATATTGTATCACAAACAATAGTGATGATGATGTGATGTGGACATTCATTCAAACATTAATAATTGCATGCATTTGTAATATTCTTATTCGTGTTTGCATGTATGAGGAAAAAACAATGATATGGACGTGAGCGCTCTGAAAGCGGCACTAAAATATATTTTAAAACTTTCACAGAGACATCAAACATAAAGCACAAAACCTTTCTTTAAACTGAATTTCGTTTTGTATTAATTGTATCTTAATTTTAATCAATGTTTCATCAACCAATTACCTGGATTTAACAAATAAGAAGTAAATAGCAGATGATAGATAGGCTAATCATGAAACGGAGGACGCGTGAACTGAGCTCATCTCATAAATGAACCGAAACTCAGCGTATAAGGTACCCTACTTGCCTCAGTCAGACATGTCTACTTTTAAACAGAACAATTCAAAACGAAAGAAAACAGACTGCAGACTGCTCTCTGCTTATGTAATCTGAAATGTGCATTTCATGTCTGAAACAACCTGACGTGGGACACATGAGATGAAAATAAACACCGTTATTAAAGCTTTAAAAATGTAGTAGCCTACATGTTACAAATCAAATAAGTAACTCCGGATTATGTTATTTATAAGAATTTAACTCGTTCTTTGAAACGAACTGTTCAAAAGAACCGATTCGTTTTGACTGTTCAACTCACTGACAGCAATAGCGCTTATCGCCACTAGAGGCCTTCGCTGCTCTCTGTCAAAATCACTGTTTGGGGAAATTTCGTTTCACCAGCATATGATATTACACACATTATCGAGCTTAATTCTCCAATGTTGCACGGTAAATAATAATTTAATATTATTGATGCATAATATAATCTATTTATTGATTGACAATTTGATTGTATAAATTGCAAATTAATTGGTTGGTTAACGTTCTTAAAACAAAAATAAATAATTTAAATTTAGAAACGTGCTTATTCAAATGTGTAATCAACACAACTCTCTTTAAGCTTGCCATTGCTTTTTCATTAAAATATATTGTTGAAGGCTATAGTGCCATCTTCTTACCTTTCTTTTTCTCTGTCATCCTGTTTTCTAAAGCATGCAGCTCTTGGTATCTTCTGTATATGCTATATTATTTTAGTTTCTATATCTATGGGGGATTTGTTGCTCTTTAAATGCGTGTTGTGTTTTGTAGCTACACACGAGGACACTATTGGATGGAGAGAATAGGGGCGGAGCCCTGGAAAGTTTTATCTGAAGATGACTATTCCTCCTCAGCACTATAAGATGACAGCATAATTGCTCGGAGAATTTTAGATATGTTGTAATCCATTCGTTTTTTGTACGTATAAACTGGTAAGCAAAAGAAAGTATTTGGGTGTATGTTGTCTAATAGTGATGCACAAAATAATTTAGTTTTTTAGTCATAATTTAACTAAATTATACAGCGTTGCTGGGAACATTAGTATATAAATCTGAATAGCTTTGGAATAAAGCAAATAAATTTTGAATAAAGCAATAATTGGAATAAGTAACTGTGCTGTTTGCCCTATGTATTATAGCAACCATGCTATTCCCAATGCCTGTAGTTCACTCTCAACTTTAGTATAAATGCTAAAAACAGACAATAACCTAAATATACAATAGTACATACATATTTGGATCAGAAATATCTATCAGTAATTCAGTTATATGGATCTAAAGATCCTGAAACAGGACATACATCAGCCGTGTATATGCAGGTTTAGGAGCAAAATAGCGAAAAGAACAATATCAACAACAGAAATGCTTGCAATATTACTGGCTCTTCATGAGTGCAGAGATAAAAATACCTGAAGTGGTCATATCTTCAGACTCATATGTTCAGACTTGAGCATTTTCAAGTTTAAAGAGTGGGAAATCATCAGATAGATGATCAGATACAACTTTGTTCAGAATACATCAAACAAGAACAGTTATTTCATTTGTAAGAATACCCGCTCATATAGGGGTAGAAGGAAATGAAGTGGTGGACCAAAAAGCAAAACAAGCATTAAAACACTCAAACTTAGAGTTGAATGTTTTAATGGGTAAATTGAAAAAAAAGGGCTAATTAAAGGAGTTGTAAAGGATATGTGGCAAAGAAAATGGGACTGAAAATAAAGGACGACATCTACTGTATATAATATTTAGAGAATAGTTGGGAGCGAGTTGAGAAGTTTTGGGAATAGAAGGGAAGATAGTACAATATCACGTCTCAGAAATTGGGCACTCTATGATTGGAAAACATTAATCTGGATGCTGTCAGATGTGATCTTCCTGAAACAGTTGAGCATGTTTTAATAAAGTGTAAAAGTTATGACAATGAACGAATACAACTTATAGAAGCACTTAGAGATATAAAAGTTAATCAGCGTTCACTACAGTTATCTTTGTTTATCAAATTCTGCAGTGTTTAATATTGCATTTAAATATCTCAAAGACACAGAGTTAATCAGCCATTTCAATGAGCATTTGTGTATAATTCAAGCTGTTCCTCAAATGTACTGGATCACGGGCACTTTCATTTGGCTTTTCCTCTTTGGTGGGTTTAAAGTCAAAGTTTCTTTGCAAAGAAGTCATAAACATATTCAGAACGTATTTAACTTTCACTTTGAGTGTTTTGAGTGTTTGAGTGAGTCAAGATAATATTTAGCCAGTTAGGATACTCATTCAATCATTCATCTCATGACGACAACCATTTGTTTCATTTATAATTTTTTCAATGGAGTAAATGTGGAAATTAATTAAATGTAGAAATATATAAACGAATTGTGTGTGTGTATGTGTGTGTGTGTGTGTGTGTGTGTGTGTGTGTGTGTGTGTGTGTGTGTGTGTGTGTGTGTGTGTGTGTGTGTGTGTGTGTGTGTGTGTGTGTGTGTGTGTGTGTGTGTGTGTGTGTGTGTGTGTGTGTGTGTGTGTGTGTGTGTGTGTGTGTGTGTGTGTGTGTGTGTGTGTGTGTGTGTGTGTGTGTGTGTTAAAACTTAGGGTAACACTTTAGAATACGGTTTCTTTGTTAATGAATAACTACACAGGAACAAATGAGTAACACAATATTAACAATCTATTATTAACTAACAAGAAATTCAGATTAACAAATTAGTAAGTAATAGCACACAGATGAAAGTGGTAGTTCACTATTAACTAATCAATAACTACTATTTTGTAATGCTTCCCAGAGAACTACTGTAAGAATCATGCAACTAAAAGTTTTTGAGGTTTTAGATAGTAATTCCCATAGAAGTATGTAGTAACACTTTAGTCCTTGCTAATTAGTTACCATGATCTTCACTTTAGAATACGGATCCAAATAATTAGTAATTCCTTTGCAAAACTGCATTTAAAAATCCATTTCTTTAAAATTAGAAAAAAAGTGTAATATGTCACTTCATTGTGTATTCACAGCATGAATGTTTAAGGAGCCACACTTTACTTGAAAAATTTACTTGTCAGATTAGGATAAGAAAAAAGTGAATCCACAATATTGACAATCAGTGGCATCGCTATTAACTGGCCTCTAGTACAGTTTATTGCATTATTGGTCATTGGGTGGGGGGTTGTAAGGGGATAATTGGAGAATTACCTGTAAAAATCATTGCCGAGAACATTCATGGTCAGTCTCTCACGTTTGGCAAGAGATGGCCATTGAATGACCAAGAGTCGGATATAATGGGAATAGATAGAGAGACGTTTTGCTGACTGTTGCACCAGTTTACTTTCACTTTTACTGTTTAATGTTTTTGTGTTTCATTCTTGTCATAGATTTTTGTAATTCAATAAACTTGAATGCAGCTTCAACTTAATCTGTGAATGCAGAAAATAACAAATACACTGGACAAGCAATGTGTATAACTCAAAAAACTGAGTGTTATTCACTTTGCCATTCAGACTTTTCAATGAACCATTTGTGTAATTCAAATTTGTTTTCTAAAAGTATGAATATTTCCTGGATCAAGGGCACTTTAGCTTGTGTTTTGCTCAGGTTTAAATCGCATGTTCAATAAACAAGCTACAGTTAGTCCAAAATGCAGCCGCTAGAGTTCTTACTAGATCAAGAAAATATGATCATATAACACCGATTTTATCATCACTTCATTGGTTACCTATAAAGTTCCGCACAGTTGTGTGTGTGTGTGACTTGTCACAGGGAGATGTGATGCGACTAGTGCAGCAGCTGTTCTCAGTCTGTTGCCACTGGCTAGCCTTTATGGTGAACAAGGAAGCAACCTGTAAGTCTACCCCTGCCAGTATATAGCCTCTCCATTTCCAAGACTCCCACCAGGCCTCCTCGTGGCCACACACGGTAACTGGGTGCTTCGCGGCTCCAGGCTAACTATGGTGGGGGATCTCGGAGTTGCAGTGGTCCCCAGAGGTCGTTCATGGCCAGCCACTGCCCTGCTGCCTTGCAGGTTAGTCTATTGAGATCAAGGCTATGGGAGCATACCCTGAGAGAAAAAGCATGTGTCGGAGGTACACATTAGGCTGTCTCCTGTCAGTCTGAAGTTCCAGCAGCCTCCTGCAACTATATTTTGGAACTGGTCGTCTTGGGTCCCCCATGCCACCGGGATATTCCAAACTATGGTGAAGATAGTGTTACTGGGGCCTGTGCACCCCCTTTGGCACTTTAAATACTTTCCCTTTGCGCAGGTTTCCACCTCTGACCACGGTGTACAATACTCTGATCTCATATTTGGTCGAAGTCTGGCGGCGATGGGGTATCTGGTGACGGGAGCAGGGAAGAATGGCCTGGAAGCTTCTAGCTAGAACCCTACACGGCAGCGGCATTGGGGTATATGGTCGCTAGCAGCTTGGATTGAGTGGATTCTGTGGATTCTGCTTCCGTGCGACTGAGCAGCCCTATTTAGGGGCCACACTGCTCACCCTATTTGGGAAGGACCTAGAAAAGGTGGCCTAAAAATTGTCCACTCTACAATCTCCTGGGTAGGTTACCGCGCCTACTGGGAATTCCAATCTGCGGTCGAAATAAGAAAATAATTCCTTTTAAACTGGCAACATGGAATGTCAGGACTCTCCTGGATAATGAGGGTAATAGACCTCATAGGAGGACTGCACTGATCTCTGAGGAACTGAAGCGCTATAATGTGGATATCGCTGCCCTTAGTGAAACAAGGCTGTTGGGTGAAGGCTCGTTGAAAGAAGAGAGAGGAGGATATACCTTCTTCTGGAGAGGCTATCCTCCTGGTAATAAGCATCAGCATGGTGTGGGAATGGCAATCAAGAATAGTCTCCTGCCCTGTCTCACTGAAACACCCATTGGAGTAAGTGAAAGGTTGATGACCCTCCGTATCCCCCTAGCAAAAGCACGCTATGCTACTCTACTAAGTGCATACGCGCCTACATTATCATCAGACGACAGTGTGAAGGATGGATTCTATCAGTTACTAGATGACACTCTTCAGCATATCCCTAGGAATGATAAGATATTCCTTTTGGGTGATTTTAATGCTAGGGTGGGAAGAAATAACGATTTATGGCGTGGAGAAATGGGTAGACATGGTGTTGGGCAGGTGAATGCAAATGGTCTGAGGCTGCTAACACTCTGCGCAGAGCATGACCTCACTATTACAAACACATTGTTTCAGCAGAAAACCAAATATAAAACATCTTGGATGCATCCACGATCTAAACACTGGCATCTGATTGACTATGTCATTGCAAGACGTGCTGATATTAGTGATGTTCTGTTGACCCGGGCCATGAGAGGTACGGAGTGCTGGACAGATCATCGCTTGATTGTTACCAAGGTCCATTTCAAAGTGCGCCCCCCACAGCATCTCAGGAAATCCACCAAAAAGCAACTGAATTGTGCTATGCTAAAGTCGGCTTCACCAAGGAATATGTTACGCCGTTCAATAGGTATCAGGTCATCAGAGTGTGAGTCCATTCTGTGTTCTGATTACACCTTAGACCAGAAATGGGCATCCATTGCCTCAATATTACATGAAACTGCAATTGATTCTATGGGCTATAAAATCAGAAAACATCAGGACTGGTTTGATGAGAACTCTGATGCCATCATGTCCATCCTGGAAACTAAGCGCAGAGCATACAGGGCTATCATCACCTGCCCTGCATCCACCATCCTTCGGCAGCAGTGGCAAGCAACACGCAAGGAGGTACAGACAACTTTACGTACTCTACAGAATTCATGGTGGTTAAATAAGGCTCAAGAAATTCAATCATATGCTGATAGAAACGACATGTATAACTTCTATAACTCCTTAAAAGTCATTTATGGGCCTAGGAATTGTTCTATTACACCATTAAAAGCAGCAGATGGATTAACAATTTTAAAAGACAGGAAACAGATATTGGCAAGGTGGGCTGAATATTTTGAAGTTCTCCTTAACCATCAGTCACCAATTGATTATTCTATCTTGTATGAGCTACCAAATCGACCACCTATCCAAGTCCTTGATCATCTTCCAACATTTCCAGAGGTGCTAGCAGCGATCAACTCCCTCAAAGATAATAAGTCCCCTGGTAATGACGGCATCCCAGCGGAGCTCCTTAAACAGGGTGGCTACCTGTGTACCAGGATGATTCATCAATACATCCTGCAGGTCTGGGAAAAGGAGTGTGTCCCTCAACAATGGAGAGATGCGAACATTGTCACTTTACTGTATATAAAAACAAAGGTGAAAAATCTATTTGCAGCAACAGTCGAGGTATATCGCTGCTAGCAGTCGCAGGTAAGGTCCTGGCAAAAATCATGCTATGCAGGTTGGTGGAAAACCTAACCGAACATTTGTTGCCAGAGTCACAGTGTGGCTTCAGAAAGAATCGGAGTACTGTGGATATGATTTTCACAGTGAGACAGCTCCAAGAAAAATGTCGTGAACAACATCAGGACCTCTTCATGGCATTCGTCGATCTTTCCAAAGCATTCGACACTGTGAATCGACAGCTGCTCTGGGACATCTTAACAAAATTTGGCTGCCCAAAAAAGTTTTGTAACATCCTGTCACAGTTCCATGAAGGGATGGTAGCTCGTGTGACCACAGGTGGTCAGGAGTCAGAGCCTTTTGGAGTACGCACTGGAGTAAGACAAGGATGTGTGCTGGCACCGGTACTTTTTAATATCTACCTCCTCTGTGTCACAAAGCTTTTGTGTGATAAGCTTGAAAGCAGCATTGGGATCACTGTTGACTTCAGATTAGATGGAAATCTCTTTAATATTCGAAGGTTCCAGGCCGCCACTAAGATCTCAGTAATGCGGGTCCTTGAGTTGCAGTATGCTGACGACTGCGTGTTCGTGGCACATACCCCAGAAGAACTGCAAACTATCCTTGATGCTGCTGTGAAGAACTATAGCAGATTGGGCCTGTCAGTTAATACCACCAAAACTGAAGTGTTATGCCAATGGTGGACCAGCCCTCCACCTACCATGCCTGTTTTTGCCATTGAACAACAACCAATATCAATAGTGCCATCCTTTAAGTATCTAGGTAGCATTGTATCAGAGGACTGCAATCTCGATTACGAAATAAAAAATCGGATAAGGCAAGCTTCTGCAGCCTTTGGCAAACTTCGACGTAAGGTCTTTCAAAATAAGCACCTTCAATTGGGCACTAAAGTTACCATCTATAAAGCTGTGTGCATCACCACTCTTCTGTACAGCTGTGAAGCCTGGGTCATATACAGCCATCACCTAAAGTTGCTGGAGCGTTTCCATATAAGGTGCTTGCAGCGAATCTTGGGGATCACATGCTATGACCATGTACCACATTCTGAAGTGCTTGCTAAAACAAACTGCAAGAGTATGGAGGCAATAGTCACTCAACATCAACTACGTTGGCTTGGGCATGTTATTAGGATGCCTCAAGATCGTCTTCCACGGCGAATGCTTTATGGTCAGCTGCATCAGGGCCGCCGCTCTGATGCAAACATTTCTGATTTAGCGCATTGTGACCTGAACTGACTTATAGCTTACTTCAGGTCAAGGGTACGTCAATAAAACTACTGTAGATGAATGTATATGTTCTTAATGATACGTTTATCATTATAATGCGATAATGTTTTCGTAGAGGAAGTGAGCAATGTTTTTAAAATAACAAATTTATTGATATTGTCCATGGTGTAAAGCTTATCTTAAGATAAGCTTCATAGATAAAGTATTAAAGAAAATAATTTACTACATAAAGACACTCAAAGAAATGTGTGTGTGGGGGGGGGGGGGGTATTTTGTATTATGCAGTTGGACAGGACATGGTTTTAATTTACAATTTATGTGCTGTATTGAAATATTTACATTTTTATAGTGAACATATTAATATGACTAACCCTATTTTGAAACAGTCAAAATGCTCTGGTTTCAAATGTGTTTATCCCACTTGATGTAGATGAGGTCTCGATAGGTCCAACATCCTTCCAGCTGTTTGATATGTTTATTCCAACGCATTCTCACCCCAAGGCGTCATCTAACTGACAATTTTGACCATGCTTCAATATTCGACGCTAAAGGCACCCTTTAGCGTCAGTTAGTTGACGCGATCCCAGGGCGTCATCTAACTGACGCTAAGGGTAACGCGTCAGTTAGATGACGCGGGTAGGTTTAGGTCTGGGTAGAAGGGCGTCATCTAACTGACGCTAAGGGTAACGCGTCAGTTAGATGACGCCCTGGGATCGCGTCAACTAACTGACGCTAAAGGGTACCTTTAACGTCGAATATTGAAGCATGGTCAAACATGATTCCCAAGGCGTCAGTTAGATGACGCCTTGGGGTGAGAATGGGCTGGTTTATTCCTATTAAATGTGTTTTCTTTCCTGCCATAACAGTTTTTGATGAAGTTCAATCTGGAAAATCAGAACTAATTTCCTGGGTTTATAATGGGTTTTTCGGTTTATGTGTAAAATAAATATAAACATAAACATAAACATTTAGTTCTACAACGTAAATTTACACACTCCCATAGTGAAAATGTAATTTTGATGCATTTTTGAAAACATACTTTTTAATAAGTAAACAGATAAGACACAAGCAAATTGTGTTTTATTAACATTAATGGGATTTTTTAAATCTATGTAAGCTACTTGTGTTGTGACAACACAACTGAATGAGTCCAAACAAATCAATGGAATTGCTTCCCTGTAACTTAAACCAATTAAGTTTAGTAAACATGCTTTAGTTTATTTGAATCTTCACTGACAGATAAACGTATGTCGGATTTACATAATTTCTCAAATGAATCTCTATACTATAACTTGCTATTAGCTTATAATAGCACTTATTAACATATTAAATGCTTAGATGTATATGCTCTTTCAGCAACAAGAGTTAGGCTATATTTTATTAATCAGTCCACATCCTAACCAAATGCTCCACTCTTCTCCACAATAATTTAATTGCAATTTAAATGTAAATTTAAATGGTTCTAATAATTGCAATGTAATTGCCATACATGCCATATGGCAGTGACAACTGTAGGAACCAGCAACTTCAAATGAAACGGTAGAACCACTCACCCTCAGGTCACACTGGGCAGTCAGTGACAGCATTCCCTGCGGTCATAGCCCAAGCTATAAGCTCTCGCAGAAAAACCTTCATAAACATGGTTAAATTAAAGGCCTGCTCTGGGCCTGGAACCACAGCTTTAATTAGAAGGGGTCCCTTCTAGGGAATGTGGCTAGGGAACCCGAAGGAACCCCAGCCAATCACTATTCAAGGGAACATACTCATCCCGAAATGCCACCAGGACGGCCTGACCTGGCGTCAGTGCATAGACACTTAGTCTGGCCACTTTCTGTCTGTCCGAAGTCAGAGCCTCTGGACACTTGCCTTAGGTAAGGCATCCAACCCGAGGGACTGCGAAGCTGGGAGTGAACCACTCGGCCCGGATCTCAGAGACTGGATATCCCGGAGAGTATGACTCAGCATAGTGCTTTCCAACCCTTGCCAGTGAGGGGAGTTTTTGTGTTTCAAAACACTGAGGAGGCCTGTGAAGGCCTAAGGGCTGACCTTAATGGGAGGCCTCACGAGAGGCCTGCTACGACCATCTGACCAGACTCAGGAGTCCGCGTGCTCATAGTGACCCTCGGTGAGGGGAGCACATGGTCCGCCTGGTAGGCAAACCAGGCTGCCAATAAGGCCAGCTGAACTGACAGCAAGAGGCCACTAGTTTCCTGAACCCAGCACCGCCAGGAAACCATTCACAGGGAGGCCTGGTGAGGCCTACAACCTGATAACCACAGTATGTGGGGGTACAACATACGCCACTTTGCCTCAATGGAGTGAAGGCTAAACTTTCCTCTCACCCCAAGCCATAGTGGTGCGAGGTAGGATAATACAGAACTGGAAGTGAAGTGCTCAGACCTACCCTGTATCAGAGGGTTACCTACCCTGAGGTTTATCAGGGTGTGGGCCTGCCAGCGGCTCTAGGGGTGACAGAAATGGATCTGTGCCCAACCTAGGGGAGTGGGGCTTGTTTGAAAGCCAACCACCTACAACCCAGCGCTTAAGCAGTAGCTCAGCGACGTGAGTGAAGCCTATACTGGCGGCCTAGATCCATATGCCAGTTCTGCATGGCACGGTCGGGCAGACAGACCCAGTCTCTTCGTGAAGCGAAAGACGGACTAACACGGCTCAGTAAAGACAAAGTACAGAGGAGGCCTATTTGAGGCCCAAACCAGGATATTACAAACCATGCCTCTGCACCACACTGCATTACTCTAGTCGCCCCAGAATGCAGAAAGGGGGCGGGCCTTGGCCTAATGACTCCAATGGGAGGAGGCTGTCATAAAGGGATCTAGAAACCTACATTCACAAAGTGAAGGGTCAGGGGCAGAAATGCTTATAGCAGAGCGCCTCCACTATCCCTGGCACAGCCTAGGCCAACTACAGAGGCGGCCCTGGTGAGGTCTGTATTATTCCATACAAGGGGCTGCAGAATCGCTCAGCCTACTGAAAACCCAAACAGAGCTCAAGGGGCAAAACCCTCAGGACATAAGATCTATCTGAAGCTCTAGCGTCAGTCAACACTCCAAGTAAAAAATTATATGAGAGAGAGACCAACTACTCTCCCCTGAGGTGGCTAGCATCCCGAAGGCTAACAGTTATCGTTCTGGCCACCCAACGGGGAACTTCAGGGCCCTAATAATCCAGGAAATGTATCTTACCTTATTACCTTGACCTGACCCCTAGCTCTATACAGGGAACGAGGTCTGTAGAGAGATACATTTCAGAATTTTAATTACTCACAAAAAATTACTCTTAAAAAGTCAGCTCACCTGTGGCGGAGAATAGAGGAGAAAGGCCTATTGGTTGTTGTTGTTTTTTAAGGTGGCAATACTATACCATATGTATCCTGTATTTTCTAACACAAGAATAACACAACATTTTCCATGTACATTTCCTGGTCCTGCTTCGGAAGCCACAATGCCATCAAGCGGTATCTCTGGTCGTAATCAGTCCTTCTAGATTAGTCCAATCAGCGTTTATTATCAGAATGCTAGTGTGTAATGGTTAACAACAACTCAACCTGTAAGAAATCGAAAGGACATAAGTACTCGTTCATTCAACTTTCGACCTATAACCCATGTTGAACTTGCAAAACCTACAATCAAATCTGAGATTTCTCAACGGCAATCAGGTGAAAGAGACAAATTTAGCCATCTAGCTCCATAGACTTTCATTCATTTTGTACTCATGGGCGATCGCCACCGTGGAACTCTGTGGAACTACAAACCAAAATTCGGTACAATAGATAGGTTTCCGATGATGTCACATTTCTCCCGTAACTCCTTACGGCGCCATCTTGTGTGTCAAGCCTCACATCTTGTGTGAACGTCCATCTTGTGTGTCAACTCTCACATCGTCTAGTGCGGGGGTAGGCAAGTTCGGTCCTAGAGAGCCGCTGTCCTGCAGAGTTTGGCTCCAACACTGAAAAAAATCCTCACCTGCCCAAAGCTTTAGTAATCCTGAAGACATTGATTAGCTTGTTCAGGTGTGTTTGATTAGGGTTGGAACTAATTCTGCAGGACAGCGGCTCTCTAGGACCGAACTTGCCTAGTGTGTCCCTGTAAATAACCTTCACCTTGTTGCCAGGTTTGGAGGAATTTGTAAACGTTATCTCAACACAAAAGAGTCAAAAATACTTGGGTAAATGAATAGGTGGTAAACATGAGCATGACGGCTTTGACACACAACATGACGGCGCGCTGCAGAGGATAATGGGTAATTAGAGAAACGGAAACCCATCTATAGGACTTAATAGGGAGTGGCCAGGCTCTCCATAGACGGGCTCTGTTAGTACACACACTGCATTTCTTACGCCAAAATCCGTAATTCCTCTTCCCCACCCTTCCTGACTATTTCCAACTATTTAAAGGAAAAAGCTCAGCCCCTTTTAAATGTAGACTTTTTCTGCAGCACTGAGCCTCACATATTGAATGTTGAACAAAAGTGTCGTTAAGAATTAGGATTAGAATAATGGCTTATCAAACTTTTGTCTGTTTCTTCTGTTGTTGGGAGTTTTTGTTTTCCTGCACAATACTGACACCTGGCGGAAATGTTCAGTAGTGCAAGACATTATTACACTGTGAGCTGACTAAAAAATGAGCATAAAAAGTCAGTCGTGCAAACTGTTTACATAAAATGCATTTAATACAAAATGTAAAAAAAATCATATTACATATTTACAATACATATTTTAATTTACAATACATTTAAATATATTTAAATCATATTACATACATATTTACATAATAAATCTGATATTTTCGCAAATATATAATATTCATAAATAATCAGAATGTACAATAATTTACAAATGAGATATAGTGCAACTAGAGAGAATAGAAAATATATATTTGCACAGTGTAGTGATTTGTACTTTGTAGCAATTCTTTAAAACTAGTTATTTGGTTGGAAGAAATCCAAGGCCTGACGACACAGAGGACAGGTCCCAAACGTCATGTAAACCCTCATGCTGCACGGAGTACAAACACATTTATGACCACAGCTCAAACGAACGTTTGCCACATCACTGTAACACACTACACATTCCTCACAGTCAGGAGTCGCATGATCTGAGGGGAAAAGAGAAGAGATTAGGTGCTAAAACTATTAACTAGACTATACAATGACTGTCATGCACTTGTGTGATTCTTACCTGTGTTGACAAGATAAGGGGTTCTCAGGTTTCTCTCCTCCAGCGTGCTCATTTGTTCCTTCTTTCTTTCTATTTGTTTTATTTCTTTATCTTCAGTGTGTTTGATGTGTGTGAGAGCAGGACAGGACCTCCTGGTGAAGATGCAACGTCTCTTTTTGGAACCTATAATAATGCAGATACACAGACCACATACACTGTTAGGCAGGGAAAGAACAGGCATATATTTATGCCTTAAGCCTCGGTGCCGCAAGGGTTCTGTGAAATCTTGAAAGAAAGAAAAAGATTTTACTAAATGTATTTTTAGAGTTAAGTTAATTTTAAGTTAACACGTACACTTAAGATACATGTATCTACAGTATTTACATCAAAAAATAAAGTAGAATTTTTTTATCAAAATATAGCACAAAAATAACCAGCTTTTTTCAACAACAAACAAAAAAAAAAACGTTTTTATGCCCTCAGAACACAAATATGACACATCATCAGCCTCACCAAGCATCATCACTGACGTGGTCTGTCCATAGACGTCCATCATCGCCCAGACGGGCCACTTGGCGTTCAGAGGGGTTTGCTCGTTGTGCGTTCTGCCATCAGAACTCCGTATGCGCAGACAGCCGTTCTTCTTCAACCAGAACTGAATCTCTGAGCCAGGACGACACATGTCCACGGGAACTACTACCGCCGCGAACAGTGGAGAGTGGGTCAAGTCGGGGATGGCCAGAGGGGTAAAGTTGTCTGCTCGGGTAAAACATGCGTGAATCCGACCCGCAGTCCTCCGTGCCAACGTCGCACGCAGTGCTCGACTCGCAGGCGCACTTTCTCCTCTATCTTCACCTGTCGCGCGCTGAACGTCAGTCCGTAGCAGAATGACGAACCGTCCCTGGTCACGCGACGACTCCCGTCACTCAGTGTTATCAGAGGACCCTTCACTTCTGAGTGGAAACAAATCGCTCTCAGGCTCCCGTGCGCGTGACACACGCACACCTTCTCTGGAAAAGAAATAAAGGGGTTGTCATTAGAAATTCATCTAAGTGGCCACGCGGTGTGTTGCGGACATTTCTGTTATGATTCTGTTATTCATCTGTCTTTTTTGCAACTTGTGTTTGTTTGGGACTTTCCAGAACGTCCAATTCGCGAATCAATTCTTTTGAGAAGAATCAACCGGTTGAGAAAAGGTTTGACCGTCTCGTCCAAAGATCGGACTCGGGCGATTCTCGAGTCAATTCGATGAACCGAGAATTTATTTAAAATATAGGTTAAATTCAGGTCGATTGGGACACTTTCCCCAGTCATCTCAATGGCAAAATATTTACGGGAGAGACAGTTTTATCAATCAACGCAGAGAGATTCAATTTAAATTCATCAGATCTATGTTTAATGTAAATGCAAATTATATTAAGGTTCTAATTAACATGAATCATGTCTGAAACAATCTGATGTGGGACACATGAGATGAAAATAAATACCGTTATTAAAGCTTTAAAAACGTAGTACATGTTACAAATCAAATAAGTAACTCCGGATTATGTTATTTATAAGACTTTAACTGGTTCTTTGATACGAATTGTTCAAAAGAACCGATTCGTTCCGACTGTTCAACTCACTGACAGCAATAGCGCTTATCGCCACTAGAGGCCTTCGCTGCTCTCTGTCAAAATCACTGTTTGGGGAAATTTCGTTTCACCAGCATATGATATTACACACATTATCGAGCTTAATTCTCCAATGTTGCACGGTAAATAATAATTTCGTATTATTTATGCATAATATAATCTAATATATTTATTTATTGACAATTTGATTGTATAAATTGCAAATTAATTGGTTGGTTAACGTTCTTAAAACAAAAATAAATAATTTAAATTTAGAAAAGTGTTATTCAAATGTGTAATCAACACAACTCTCTTTAAGCTTGCCATTGCTTTTTCATTAAAATATATTGTTGAAGGCTATAGTGCCATTTTCTTACCTTTCTTTTTCTCTGTCATCCTGTTTTCTTAAGCAGCTCTTGGTATCTTCTGTATAGGCTATATTATTTTAGTTTCTATATCTATGGGGGATTTGTTGCTCTTTAAATGCGTGTTGTGTTTTGTAGCTACACACGAGGACACTATTGGATGGAGAGAATAGGGGCGGAGCCCTGGAAAGTTTTATTGAAGATGACTATTCCTCCTCAGCACTAAAATGACAGCATAATTGCTCGGAGAATTTTAGATATGTTGTAATCATTCGTTTTTTGTACGTATAAACTGGTAAGCAAAAGAAAGTATTTGGGTATTTTATGTATGTTGTCTAATAGTAATGCACAAAATAATTTAGCTTTTTAGTCATTATTTGACTAAATTATACAGCGTTACATGAGTATATAAATCTGAATAGCTTTGGATGTAAAGCAAATAAATTGGGAATAAAGCAATAATTGGAATAAGTAACTGTGCTGTTTGCCCTACTGTATTATAGCAACCATGCTATTCCCAATGCCTGTAGTTCACTCTCAACTTAGTATAAATGCTAAAAACAGACAATAACCTAAAGATACAATAGTACATATTTGGATCAGAAATATCTATCAGTAATTCAGTTATATGGATCTAAAGATCCTGAAACAGGACATACATCAGCCGTGTATATACCTGGTTTAGTAGCAAAAAGAACAATATCAGTCTATTTAACAGAAATGCTTGCAATATTACTGGCTCTTCATTGGGTGCAGAAATAAAAATACCTGAAGTGGTCATATGTTCAGAGTCATATGTTCAGACTTGAGCATTTTCAAGTTTAAAGAGTGGGAAATCATCAGATAGATGATCAGATACGTTTGTTCAGAATACATCAAACAAGAACAGTTATTTCATTTGTAAGAATACCCGCTCATAAAGGGGTAGAAGGAAATGAAGTGGTGGACCAAAAAGCAAAACAAGCATTAAAACACTCAAACTTAGAGTTGAATGTTTTAATGAGTAAATTGAAAAAAGGGCTAATTAAAGGAGTTTTAAAGGATATGTGGCAAAGCAAATGAATAAAGGACGACATCTACTGTTATAATATTTAGAGAATAGTTGGGAGCGAGTTGAGAAGTTTTGGGAATAGAAGGGAAGATAGTACAATATCACGTCTCAGAAATTGGGCACTCTATGATTGGAAAACATGAATCTGGATGTTGTCAGATGTGATCTTCCTGAAACAGTTGAACATGTTTTAATAAAGTGTAAAAGTTATGACAATGAAAGAATACAACTTATAGAAGCACTTAGAGATATAGAAGTTAATCAGCGTTCACTACAGTTATCTTTGTTTATCAAATTCTGCAGTGTTTAATATTGCATTTAAATATCTCAAAGACACAGAGTTAATGGATAGGATTTAAGATGTACAAGTTTGTAGATTTTTTTGAAGTCAATAGGTGGAGGAATATGCACCAAAATCTGGTTTCCCAACCGCCACAAAACGTCAAAGAAGAAGAACAGCTTGATTGGAAATGCATTCTATAAAGTGATATTTATTTGTCTGTTTTCTCCATACTACGTCTCACATTCTATTAATTATAATGTTTAAATGGTATAATATGATAAATTAGAGTAAATTATTTACTTTTGCCAATCAGCCATTTCAATGAGCATTTGTGTATAATTCAAGCTGTTCCTCAAATGTACTGGATCACGGGCACTTTCATTTGGCTTTTCCTCTTTGGTGGGTTTAAAGTCAAATATATTTGCAAAGAAGTCATAAACATATTCAGAACACACAGTATTTAACTTTCACTTTGAGTGTTTGAGTCAAGATCATATTTAGCCTATCAGTTACTCATTCAATCATCATTCATTCTCGTGTGTTGTTTTGTGTGTGTGTGTGTGTGTGGTGTGTGTGTGTGTGTGTGTGTGTGTGTGTGTGTGTGTGTGTGTGTGTGTGTGGTGTGGGGAAACTTAGCATAACTAAAGGAAAAGAAAATTCCCTTCATATGTCACTTCATTGTGTATTCTCAGCAAGTTAGTTCTAAAATGAAGTATTGCATGGATGTTTAAGGAGCCACACTTTACTTGACCAGTCATAAAGAAACCTAAATATTGTGGTGAGAATGGATAAGCACATGCACACTCATAAAAAGCAGTGTAATCATTAACAGTGACCGCATGCTAAACAGGCAACGTGCACCGCAAAATATAATTTGAAGGAGGCATGAGAAGGACATTTTTCATCCAATACTCTTATTCTCAAAGTTGAGTCTGTTTTGAGTATGTGGGTCACATGACTTTTTAATGTAAAAATTTTCTGTGGGCATTTTTTCAGTCTGACCTAAAACCAATATGTCCGCCCATCCATGGAGCTTTCTGACTTTGTGGAAAGTAGTTTTACTTTTCTTCAGTAAAAACTGATACAACAATACAACTGCTATTAATTGTGAACATTGTCTTAAGATGCCGAAAAAGAAAATTAAGTTATATGTTCAGGCTGCTGTGCCACATTATTGACAACACAATATTGACAATCAGTGGCATCGCTATTAACTGGCCCCTAGTACAGTTTATTGCATTATTGGTCATTGGGTGGGGGGTTGTAAGGGGGATAATTGGGGAATTACCTGGAAAAATCATTGCCAAGAACATTCAGTCTCTCAGGTATGGCAAGAGATGGCCATTGAATGACCAAGAGTCGGATACGACTGAAATGGGAATAGATAGAGAGATGTTGCTGACTGTTGCACCAGTTTACTTTCACTTTTACTTGGTTGTTTTTGTGTTTCATTCTTGTCATAGATTTTTGTAATTCAATAAACTTGAATGCAGCTTCAACTTAATCTGTGAATGCAGAAAATAACAAATACACAAGCAATGTGTATAACTCAATAAACTGAGTGTTATTCACTTTGCCATTCAGACTTTTCAATGAACCATTTGTGTAATTCAAATTTGTTTTCTAAGTATGAATATTTCCTGGATCAAGGGCACTTTAGCTCAGGTTTAAAGCTCAAGAGCTTTGCAAAGCAGTCAACAACATATTCAGAAAACACAGTGGTATTTCACTTTCATTTTGAGTGTTTACTATATTTATGATATCATTTAGGGCCTCAAACTATCTTTTTGCCACACCTGCCAATGGCTGGTGATTCTGTTTTGGCAAAAACAGGCTGTATATATGACACCATAAGCTAACACTGTAACCTAACACTTCAATAGCACATCTAAAATGAACTTAACTAATATAAATGTAAAACATGATTAAAGACAATTAACAGCAGTTTTCAGGTAGACACTGAATAAAGTAATCAAATACAAAATAAATGTTATCTTCACTGCCCGAGCACTAAGGTGCGAGGTCCCTCTTGAAACTGTTAGGATTATTCTTTTTTTTTCTTTTTTTTTCTGCAAAGTAAGCCCCATTTTCGAGGCCGCAACATGCTCGAAAAGTCACC
This sequence comes from Chrosomus eos, assembly GCA_036326025.1. Lineage (NCBI taxonomy): Eukaryota > Metazoa > Chordata > Actinopteri > Cypriniformes > Leuciscidae > Chrosomus > Chrosomus eos. The sequence goes on along the minus strand of CM070836.1, from coordinate 12,877,733 downwards.
AAATTTTGCACACATGTCAGGACTGGTGAAAAATTTTGTATTTTGTGGTTTCGCTGATGGGCGTGGCAAAATGGCTCGCTAGCGCCACGTAGAAAATTAGAAAAAATTAGCCCCTCGTCCATGTTCGACCTACATGCACAAAATTTGGTGGGGAAGTGTATCATATCAAGACGCACAGAAAAGCCTCAAGAACCCATACCCTAAACTTGACAGGTAGTCCGCCATTTTGAATTTGGCGGCCATTTTGGGATGATTTACACACTCCGTACTTTGACGAACTCCTCCTAGGGATTTAGTCGGATCGACTTCAAATTTCTGCTGTGCCTTCTAAAGGCATTGACGATGAAAAGTTGTGCTCTCTGCGCGTTTTCGTCAATGGGCGTGTCCATGGCATCAATGATTCCCCATGAAACAGGAAGTTGGAGTAACTTTGCTGTACATGCTCAGATCTGCACCAAATTTTGCACGCTTGACAAGAGTCCCGCCCTGAACACATGTACATGCCGACATTCACCCCCAGTCATAGCGCCACCTGCTGGCAACAGGAAGTGACCTTTAACGAAGCAGCCCCCGCCGCACGTTTGACCTACATGTACGAAATTTCTGTGGCACATCAACCATGTCCAGACGCAGAAAAAGCCTCTTGGAGCGATGCCCTAAACCCAACAGGAAGTCGGCCATTTTGAATTTTACGTCAAATTTTGGCTGATTTACACACTCCGTACATTAACGAACTCCTCCTAGGGATTTAATCAGATCGACTTGAAATTTCTGCTGTGCCTTCTAAAGGCATTGAGGATGAAAAGTTGTGCTATCTGTGAGCTTTCGTCAATCGGCGTGTCCGTGGCATGGCATCAAACATCAAGTCTTCGCCACGACACAGGAAGTGGTTGTAACTTCAGTGTACATGCTCACAGCTGCACCAAACTTTACATGTAGGATAAGAGTCCCGCCCTGAACTCATGTACATGCCTACATTCACCCACAGTCATAGCGCCACCTGCTGGCAACAGGAAGTGACGTATAACACCTTCATGCAGTGTCTGAAAAGCATAGCAAATTCACAGCGGCACTGGCAGAGCTCCTGAATATGCAACGTGGCCGCATCACTCCCCGACGCGCTACATGTGCGAGGGCCCGCCCATCGCTGCTTGCAGCTTTAATTTTTCATTGTCTTTCGTTATTTGAATAACATTAAAAATACAGACTGCAGCAGAAATATTAGGTTGCTATCACTTTAAGACCTAATGCACGGATCTAATATACACAAGTGTGTTATTCTCTACGGTTTCTTCTACTTTTTAAAGGGTTAATGGCACCTTTTTACTTTAGTGTTTTTTAAGCTCTATGATTGCCATTTTCAGTCTTGGTTAATGCACATAGGAATCATGGGAGTCAATTTCCAGCTACACTCTTTTCTAACAGGTGCATAAAACCAAGTACAGTAATGCACATGAACATACATGTAAAGTAGAGAGCATCTTGATATGCTTGAGGGACATCACCCAAAATCAGACATCACTGATGCTCTTGTGTCTGAATGGGATCCAATCCCTGCAGCCTTTACAGAAGAGTAGAAGCTTTACAGCAGAAGAGAAGACCAGCTCCATTAACATCCATCGGGTTTAAATTACATGTTAAAAATTTTACTTTTGGCCACATCTATTTCCCTAAAAACATTTCTGATTTAGCGCTTTGTGACCTGAACTGACTTATAGCTTACTTCAGGTCAAGGGTACGGCTGTCAATAAAACTACTGTAGATGAATGGATACGTTCTTAATGATAAGTTTATCATTATAATGCGATAATGTTTTCGTAGAGGAAGTGAGCAATGTTTTTAAAATAACAAATTTATTGATATTGTCCATGGTGTAAAGCTTATCTTAAGATAAGCTTTATAGATAAAGTATTAAAGAAAATAATTTACTACATAAAGACACTCAAAGAAATGTGTGTGTGGGGGGGGGGGGGGGTATTTTGTATTATGCAGTTGGACAGGACATGGTTTTAATTTACAATTTATGTGCTGTATTGAAATATTTACATTTTTATAGTGAACATATTAATATGACTAACCCTATTTTGAAACAGTCAAAATGCTCTGGTTTCAAATGTGTTTATCCCACTTGATGTAGATGAGGTCTCGATAGGTCCAACATCCTTCCAGCTGTTTGATATGTTTATTCCTATTAAATGTGTTTTCTTTCCTGCCATAACAGTTTTTTATGAAGTTCAATCTGGAAAATCAGAACTAATTTCCTGGGTTTATAATGGGTTTTTCGGTTTATGTGTAAAATAAAGATAAACATAAACATAAACATTTAGTTCTACAACGTAAATTTACACACTCCCATAGTGAAAATGTAATTTTGATGCATTTTTGAAAACATACTTTTTTAATAAGTAAACAGATAAGACACAAGCAAATTGTGTTTTATTAACATTAATGGGATTTTTTAAATCTATGTAAGCTACTTGTGTTGTGACAACACAACTGAATGAGTCCAAACAAATCAATGGAATTGCTTCCCTGTAACTTAAACCAATTAAGTTTAGTAAACATGCTTTAGTTTATTTGAATCTTCACTGACAGATAAACGTATGTCGGATTTACATAATTTCTCAAATGAATCTCTATACTATAACTTGCTATTAGCTTATAATAGCACTTATTAACATATTAAATGCTTAGATGTATATGCTCTTTCAGCAACAAGAGTTAGGCTATATTTTATTAATCAGTCCACATCCTAACCAAATGCTCCACTCTTCTCCACAATAATTTAATTGCAATTTAAATGTAATTTAAATGGTTCTAATAATTGCAATGTAATTGAACATTAAACACAATTACACACTATAAAGTCTTCCCTTTCCTCATTTTCTCAAAAACACATAAAATAACACTTAATTTCAACATTTATTTCTCTTAATTCAGCTATATGCAAAGCATGCTGGGAACTAACAAGCACCGCCCAGTTTAAGTTAATGCAACACAAATTATTCATGTAATCCAACACAAACGGATTAAGTAAACTTTCATTTTACATATTTAAGCAGATTAAACACAATTAAATTAAGTTTGGACAAAATGTAGCAATTGTGGTGCTTAAGCTCATTTGAAGCAATTTGAACAAGCAGCCAAAATACTTTTTTTTTATTGCAATATATTTAAAGCATTCCAGGGCAGACTTTCCGAAATACTCACAGAAATGAAAGACTTTGCCTTTAGATTAACTTTATATTTTCTCTGAGGCCATGCACCTTTCCACTTTCTTCACACGGCATCTTCATCCAATACTTTGGAAATAGTCACATCCAGGTTTTTTTGAATCGCGAAATTAAACTCTTTACATTAGTTTAACGAATAATTATTAAGTATAGTTGAAAATTATACAGGTTAAGTTAATTAAACGCAATACAATAGTGTTTTGGTGGTAAAAGAAATATATGTGTGTTACTTTAACAAAACATATTTGGGTAAAAAGAACAGTGCCACAAAACCATTTTTTTGAGTGTGTGTGCAGTGTACTGTATGTAACTTTTAGAACAAAACGTCTCAGGTTACGACTGTAACTTATGTTCCCTGAGAACAGGGAACGAGACACTGCGTCGAATGGCGCTAGGGGAACGCCTCAGGCGTGACAAGTGTCTGAAATCACAATCAAATCACAGCAATCACACTGACCGGCGACAGCGACCGGCGACATTCATTGAATGATTAACATGCGACCTGGAAGTATAAAAGGGAGCCTTGCAAACATGAAAAATCATTGTATCGTCTGAAGGGACTGTTTGGTAGGCAAGCCCCGAGGCATGGCAAGGAGTCGCAGTGTCTCGTTCCCTGTTCTCAGGGAACATACGTTACAGTTGTAACCTGAGACGTTTTGTTCTACAACATAAAGTACACTGCACACACTCACTCCCCAAGCTGTCTTATCTGTTTACTTATTAAAAAAGTATGTTAACCTGAGAAGTTCCCTTTCAAAAGGGAACTCGCACTGCGTCGAATGGGGAACGATATACCCACGCCACCATGCTAAGGGGAGTGCATGCCATATGGCAGTGACAACTGTAGGAACCAGCAACTTCAAATGAAACGGTAGAACCACTCACCCTCAGGTCACACTGGGCAGTCAGTGACAGCATTCCCTGCGGTCATAGCCCAAGCTATAAGCTCTCGCAGAAAAACCTTCATAAACATGGTTAAATTAAAGGCCTGCTCTGGGCCTGGAACCACAGCTTTAATTAGAAGGGGTCCCTTCTAGGGAATGTGGCTAGGGAACCCGAAGGAACCCCAGCCAATCACTATTCAAGGGAACATACTCATCCCGAAATGCCACCAGGACGGCCTGACCTGGCGTCAGTGCATAGACACTTAGTCTGGCCACTTTCTGTCTGTCCGAAGTCAGAGCTCTGGACACTTGCCTTAGGTAAGGCATCCAACCCGAGGGACTGCGAAGCTGGGAGTGAACCACTCGGCCCGGATCTCAGAGACTGGATATCCCGGAGAGTATGACTCAGCATAGTGCTTTCCAACCCTTGCCAGTGAGGGGAGTTTTTGTGTTTCAAAACACTGAGGAGGCCTGTGAAGGCCTAAGGGCTGACCTTAATGGGAGGCCTCACGAGAGGCCTGCTACGACCATCTGACCAGACTCAGGAGTCCGCGTGCTCATAGTGACCCTCGGTGAGGGGAGCACATGGTCCGCCTGGTAGGCAAACCAGGCTGCCAATAAGGCCAGCTGAACTGACAGCAAGAGGCCACTAGTTTCCTGAACCCAGCACCGCCAGGAAACCATTCACAGGGAGGCCTGGTGAGGCCTACAACCTGATAACCACAGTATGTGGGGGTACAACATACGCCACTTTGCCTCAATGGAGTGAAGGCTAAACTTTCCTCTCACCCCAAGCCATAGTGGTGCGAGGTAGGATAATACAGAACTGGAAGTGAAGTGCTCAGACCTACCCTGTATCAGAGGGTTACCTACCCTGAGGTTTATCAGGGTGTGGGCCTGCCAGCGGCTCTAGGGGTGACAGAAATGGATCTGTGCCCAACCTAGGGGAGTGGGGCTTGTTTGAAAGCCAACCACCTACAACCCAGCGCTTAAGCAGTAGCTCAGCGACGTGAGTGAAGCCTATACTGGCGGCCTAGATCCATATGCCAGTTCTGCATGGCACGGTCGGGCAGACAGACCCAGTCTCTTCGTGAAGCGAAAGACGGACTAACACGGCTCAGTAAAGACAAAGTACAGAGGAGGCCTATTTGAGGCCCAAACCAGGATATTACAAACCATGCCTCTGCACCACACTGCATTACTCTAGTCGCCCCAGAATGCAGAAAGGGGGCGGGCCTTGGCCTAATGACTCCAATGGGAGGAGGCTGTCATAAAGGGATCTAGAAACCTACATTCACAAAGTGAAGGGTCAGGGGCAGAAATGCTTATAGCAGAGCGCCTCCACTATCCCTGGCACAGCCTAGGCCAACTACAGAGGCGGCCCTGGTGAGGTCTGTATTATTCCATACAAGGGGCTGCAGAATCGCTCAGCCTACTGAAAACCCAAACAGAGCTCAAGGGGCAAAACCCTCAGGACATAAGATCTATCTGAAGCTCTAGCGTCAGTCAACACTCCAAGTAAAAAATTATATGAGAGAGAGACCAACTACTCTCCCCTGAGGTGGCTAGCATCCCGAAGGCTAACAGTTATCGTTCTGGCCACCCAACGGGGAACTTCAGGGCCCTAATAATCCAGGAAATGTATCTTACCTTATTACCTTGACCTGACCCCTAGCTCTATACAGGGAACGAGGTCTGTAGAGAGATACATTTCAGAATTTTAATTACTCACAAAAAATTACTCTTAAAAAGTCAGCTCACCTGTGGCGGAGAATAGAGGAGAAAGGCCTATTGGTTGTTGTTGTTTTTTAAGGTGGCAATACTATACCATATGTATCCTGTATTTTCTAACACAAGAATAACACAACATTTTCCATGTACATTTCCTGGTCCTGCTTCGGAAGCCACAATGCCATCAAGCGGTATCTCTGGTCGTAATCAGTCCTTCTAGATTAGTCCAATCAGCGTTCATTATCAGAATGCTAGTGTGTAATGGTTAACAACAACTCAACCTGTAAGAAATCGAAAGGACATAAGTACTCGTTCATTCAACTTTCGACCTATAACCCATGTTGAACTTGCAAAACCTACAATCAAATCTGAGATTTCTCAACGGCAATCAGGTGAAAGAGACAAATTTAGCCATCTAGCTCCATAGACTTTCATTCATTTTGTACTCATGGGCGATCGCCACCGGTGGAACTCTGGTGGAACTACAACCAAAATTCGGTACAATAGATAGGTTTCCGATGATGTCACATTTCTCCCGTAACTCCTTACGGCGCCATCTTGTGTGTCAAGCCTCACATCTTGTGTGAACGTCCATCTTGTGTGTCAACTCTCACATCGTCTAGTGTGTCCCTGTAAATAACCTTCACCTTGTTGCCAGGTTTGGAGGAATTTGTAATCGTTATCTCAACACAAAAGAGTCAAAAATACTTGGGTAAATGAATAGGTGGTAAACATGAGCATGACGGCTTTGACACACAACATGACGGCGCGCTGCAGAGGATAATGGGTAATTAGAGAAACGGAAACCCATCTATAGGACTTAATAGGGAGTGGCCAGGCTCTCCATAGACGGGCTCTGTTAGTACACACACTGCATTTCTTACGCCAAAATCCGTAATTCCTCTTCCCCACCCTTCCTGACTATTTCCAACTATTTAAAGGAAAAAGCTCAGCCCCTTTTAAATGTAGACTTTTTCTGCAGCACTGAGCCTCAATATTGAATGTTGAACAAAAGTGTCGTTAAGAATTAGGATTAGAATAATGGCTTATCAAACTTTTGTCTGTTTCTTCTGTTGTTGGGAGTTTTTGTTTTCCTGCACAATACTGACACCTGGCGGAAATGTTCAGTAGTGCAAGACATTATTACACTGTGAGCTGACTAAAAAATGAGCATAAAAAGTCAGTCGTGCAAACTGTTTACATAAAATGCATTTAATACAAAATGTAAAAAAAATCATATTACATATTTACAATACATATTTTAATTTACAATACATTTAAATATATTTAAATCATATTACATACATATTTACATAATAAATCTGATATTTTCGCAAATATATAATATTCATAAATAATCAGAATGTACAATAATTTACAAATGAGATATAGTGCAACTAGAGAAAATAGAAAATATATATTTGCACAGTGTAGTGATTTGTACTTTGTAGCAATTCTTTAAAACTAGTTATTTGGTTGGAAGAAATCCAAGGCCTGACGACACAGAGGACAGGTCCCAAACGTCATGTAAACCCTCATGCTGCACGGAGTACAAACACATTTATGACCACAGCTCAAACGAACGTTTGCCACATCACTGTAACACACTACACATTCCTCACAGTCAGGAGTCGCATGATCTGAGGGGAAAAGAGAAGAGATTAGGTGCTGAAACTATTAACTAGACTATACAATGACTGTCATGCACTTGTGTGATTCTTACCTGTGTTGACAAGATAAGGGGTTCTCAGGTTTCTCTCCTCCAGCGTGCTCATTTGTTCCTTCTTTCTTTCTATTTGTTTTATTTCTTTATCTTCAGTGTGTTTGATGTGTGTGAGAGCAGGACAGGACCTCCTGGTGAAGATGCAACGTCTCTTTTTGGAACCTATAATAATGCAGATACACAGACCACATACACTGTTAGGCAGGGGAAAGAACAGGCATATATTTATGCCCTTAAGGCTTGGTGCCGCAAGGGTTCTGTGAAATCTTGAAAGAAAGAAAAAGATTTTACTAAATGTATTTTTAGAGTTAAGTTAATTTTAAGTTAACACGTACACTTAAGATACATGTATCTACAGTATTTACATCAAAAAATAAAGTAGAATTTTTTTTTATCAAAATATAGCACAAAAATAACCAGCTTTTTTCAACAACAAACAAAAAAAAAAAAAACGTTTTTATGCCCTCAGAACACAAATATGACACATCATCAGCCTCACCAAGCATCATCACTGACGTGGTCTGTCCATAGACGTCCATCATCGCCCAGACGGGCCACTTGGCGTTCAGAGGGGTTTGCTCGTTGTGCGTTCTGCCATCAGAACTCCGTATGCGCAGACAGCCGTTCTTCTTCAACCAGAACTGAATCTCTGAGCCAGGACGACACATGTCCACGGGAACTACTACCGCCGCGAACAGTGGAGAGTGGGTCAAGTCGGGGATGGCCAGAGGGGGTAAAGTTGTCTGCTCGGGTAAAACATGCGTGAATCCGACCCGCAGTCCTCCGTGCCAACGTCGCACGCAGTGCTCGACTCGCAGGCGCACTTTCTCCTCTATCTTCACCTGTCGCGCGCTGAACGTCAGTCCGTAGCAGAATGACGAACCGTCCCTGGTCACGCGACGACTCCCGTCACTCAGTGTTATCAGAGGACCCTTCACTTCTGAGTGGAAACAAATCGCTCTCAGGCTCCCGTGCGCGTGACACACGCACACCTTCTCTGGAAAAGAAATAAAGGGGTTGTCATTAGAAATTCATCTAAGTGGCCACGCGGTGTGTTGCGGACATTTCTGTTATGATTCTGTTATTCATCTGTCTTTTTTGCAACTTGTGTTTGTTTGGGACTTTCCAGAACGTCCAATTCGCGAATCAATTCTTTTGAGAAGAATCAACCGGTTGAGAAAAGGTTTGACCGTCTCGTCCAAAGATCGGACTCGGGCGATTCTCGAGTCAATTCGATGAACCGAGAATTTATTTAAAATATAGGTTAAATTCAGGTCGATTGGGACACTTTCCCCAGTCATCTCAATCTCAAAATATTTACGGGGACGAGACAGTTTTATCAATCAACGCAGAGAGATTCAATTTAAATTCATCAGATCTATGTTTAATGTAAATGCAAATTATATTAAGGTTCTAATTAACATGAATCATGTCTGAAACAATCTGATGTGGGACACATGAGATGAAAATAAATACCGTTATTAAAGCTTTAAAAACGTAGTACATGTTACAAATCAAATAAGTAACTCCGGATTATGTTATTTATAAGACTTTAACTGGTTCTTTGAAACGAATTGTTCAAAAGAACCGATTCGTTCCGACTGTTCAACTCACTGACAGCAATAGCGCTTATCGCCACTAGAGGCCTTCGCTGCTCTCTGTCAAAATCACTGTTTGGGGAAATTTCGTTTCACCAGCATATGATATTACACACATTATCGAGCTTAATTCTCCAATGTTGCACGGTAAATAATAATTTCGTATTATTTATGCATAATATAATCTAATATATTTATTTATTGACAATTTGATTGTATAAATTGCAAATTAATTGGTTGGTTAACGTTCTTAAAACAAAAATAAATAATTTAAATTTAGAATGTTCAATAGAAATATTCAAATGTGTAATCAACACAACTCTCTTTAAGCTTGCCATTGCTTTTTCATTAAAATATATTGTTGAAGGCTATAGTGCCATTTTCTTACCTTTCTTTTTCTCTGTCATCCTGTTTTCTTAAGCAGCTCTTGGTATCTTCTGTATAGGCTATATTATTTTAGTTTCTATATCTATGGGGGATTTGTTGCTCTTTAAATGCGTGTTGTGTTTTGTAGCTACACACGAGGACACTATTGGATGGAGAGAATAGGGGCGGAGCCCTGGAAAGTTTTATCTGAAGATGACTATTCCTCCTCAGCACTAAAATCACAGCATAATTGCTCGGAGAATTTTAGATATTTTCTAATTCATTCGTTTTTTGTACGTATAAACTGGTAAGCAAAAGAAAGTATTTGGGTATTTTATGTATGTTGTCTAATAGTAATGCACAAAATAATTTAGCTTTTAGTCATTATTTGACTAAATTATACAGCGTTACATGAGTATATAAATCTGAATAGCTTTGGATGTAAAGCAAATAAATTGGGAATAAAGCAATAATTGGAATAAGTAACTGTGCTGTTTGCCCTACTGTATCACTAGCAACCATGCTATTCCCAATGCCTGTAGTTCACTCTCAACTTAGTATAAATGCTAAAAACAGACAATAACCTAAAGATACAATAGTACATATTTGGATCAGAAATATCTATCAGTAATTCAGTTATATGGATCTAAAGATCCTGAAACAGGACATACAGCATCAGCCGTGTATATACCTTTAGGAGCAAAAAGAACAATATCAGTCTATTTAACAGAAATGCTTGCAATATTACTGGCTCTTCATTGGGTGCAGAAATAAAAATACCTGAAGTGGTCATATGTTCAGAGTCATATGTTCAGACTTGAGCATTTTCAAGTTTAAAGAGTGGGAAATCATCAGATAGATGATCAGATACGTTTGTTCAGAATACATCAAACAAGAACAGTTATTTCATTTGTAAGAATACCCGCTCATAAAGGGGTAGAAGGAAATGAAGTGGTGGACCAAAAAGCAAAACAAGCATTAAAACACTCAAACTTAGAGTTGAATGTTTTAATGAGTAAATTGAAAAAAGGGCTAATTAAAGGAGTTTTAAAGGATATGTGGCAAAGCAAATGAATAAAGGACGACATCTACTGTATATAATATTTAGAGAATAGTTGGGAGCGAGTTGAGAAGTTTTGGGAATAGAAGGGAAGATAGTACAATATCACGTCTCAGAAATTGGGCACTCTATGATTGGAAAACATGAATCTGGATGTTGTCAGATGTGATCTTCCTGAAACAGTTGAACATGTTTTAATAAAGTGTAAAAGTTATGACAATGAAAGAATACAACTTATAGAAGCACTTAGAGATATAGAAGTTAATCAGCGTTCACTACAGTTATCTTTGTTTATCAAATTCTGCAGTGTTTAATATTGCATTTAAATATCTCAAAGACACAGAGTTAATGGATAGGATTTAAGATGTACAAGTTTGTAGATTTTTTTGAAGTCAATAGGTGGAGGAATATGCACCAAAATCTGGTTTCCCAACCGCCACAAAACGTCAAAGAAGAAGAACAGCTTGATTGGAAATGCATTCTATAAAGTGATATTTATTTGTCTGTTTTCTCCATACTACGTCTCACATTCTATTAATTATATGTTTGAATGTTAAAACATGATAAATTAGAGTAAATTATTTACTTTTGCCAATCAGCCATTTCAATGAGCATTTGTGTATAATTCAAGCTGTTCCTCAAATGTACTGGATCACGGGCACTTTCATTTGGCTTTTCCTCTTTGGTGGGTTTAAAGTCAAATATATTTGCAAAGAAGTCATAAACATATTCAGAACACACAGTATTTAACTTTCACTTTGAGTGTTTGAGTCAAGATCATATTTAGCCTATCAGTTACTCATTCAATCATTCATCTCGTGTGTGTGTGCGTGTGCGTGTGTGTGTGTGTGCGTGTGCGTGTGTGGTGTGTGTGTGTGTGTGTGTGTGTGTGTGTGTGTGTGTGTGTGTGTGTGTGTGTGTGTGTGTGTGTGTGTGTGTGTGTGTGTGTGTGTGTGTGTGTGTGTGTGTGTGTGTGTGTGTGTGTGTGTGTGTGTGTGTGTGTGAAACTTAGCATAACTAAAGGAAAAGAAAATTCCCTTCATATGTCACTTCATTGTGTATTCTCAGCAAGTTAGTTCTAAAATGAAATATTGCATGGATGTTTAAGGAGCCACACTTTACTTGACCAATCATAAAGAAACCTAAATATTGTGGTGAGAATGGATAAGCACATGCACACTCATAAAAAGCAGTGTAATCATTAAAAGTGACCGCATGCTAAACAGGCAACGTGCACTGCAAAATATACTCTTTAATTTGAAGGAGGCATGAGAAAGACATTTTTCATCCAATACTCTTATTCTCAAAGTTGAGTCTGTTTTGAGTATGTGGGTCACATGACTTTTTAATGTAAAAATTTTCTGTGGGCATTTTTTCAGTCTGACCTAAAACCAATATGTCCGCCCATCCATGGAGCTTTCTGACTTTGTGGAAAGTAGTTTTACTTTTCTTCAGTAAAAACTGATACAACAATACAACTGCTATTAATTGTGAACATTGTCTTAAGATGCCGAAAAAGAAAATTAAGTTATATGTTCAGGCTGCTGTGCCACATTATTGACAACACAATATTGACAATCAGTGGCATCGCTATTAACTGGCCCCTAGTACAGTTTATTGCATTATTGGTCATTGGGTGGGGGGTTGTAAGGGGGATAATTGGGGAATTACCTGGAAAAATCATTGCCAAGAACATTCAGTCTCTCAGGTATGGCAAGAGATGGCCATTGAATGACCAAGAGTCGGATACGACTGAAATGGGAATAGATAGAGAGATGTTGCTGACTGTTGCACCAGTTTACTTTCACTTTTACTTGGTTGTTTTTGTGTTTCATTCTTGTCATAGATTTTTGTAATTCAATAAACTTGAATGCAGCTTCAACTTAATCTGTGAATGCAGAAAATAACAAATACACAAGCAATGTGTATAACTCAATAAACTGAGTGTTATTCACTTTGCCATTCAGACATTTCAATGAACCATTTGTGTAATTCAAATTTGTTTTCTAAGTATGAATATTTCCTGGATCAAGGGCACTTTAGCTCAGGTTTAAAGCTCAAGAGCTTTGCAAAGCAGTCAACAACATATTCAGAAAACACAGTGGTATTTCACTTTCATTTTGAGTGTTTACTATATTTATGATATCATTTAGGGCCTCAAACTATCTTTTTGCCACACCTGCCAATGGCTGGTGATTCTGTTTTGGCAAAAACTATGGGATTAATATCCTGCCAGGATTCAAAACTGAAAATAAAGTTTTGAAAGGTTGAAACTAAGTGTTCAAAAACTCAAAATCTCACAAAAAAAGTTTTGCAAGATCGAAAAATAAGATTTGCAAGCTTGCAAAATGTAAAAAAAATTAAAATATTTCTGCAAACATTATGTTGTTTTTGATATTTCCTTCTTCAGAACTGCAACATTTTTTTTACGATGTTGTGCAAACAATTTTTCAGAGTTTCAAATTTGTCAGTGTTCTCCCACTGTATTAGTTTGTTTTCCAGGTTTGAAACCTTGTAAATGGTGATCTGAAAACTGGTGTGCGAATGTGTGCACAAACGTTTTGAAACTCTGAAAACAGAGTTTTGCAGGCTTGCAAAGTGGTAAAAAAAAATTAAATCTCTGCAAACATAATTTTGTTTTTGAGTTTTCCTTCTTCAGAAGTGCAACACTCTTTTTTAGGGTGTTGTGCAATCATTTTTTCAGAGTTTCGAATTTGTCAGTGTTCTCCCAATGTATTAGTTTGTTTTCCAGATTTGAAACCTTGTAAATGGTGATCTGAAAACTGGTGTGCGAATAGGTGAAAAAAAGTTTTGAAACTCTGAAAACTGAGGTTCGAAAGGGCGAAACTTATTACATTACATGTGCACTCTTATTGCAGACTATATTTTCAGACCCGAGTTTACAACACCCACTTTGCGGAGATACGCCCACACAGTTGCGAGCTTGCGACTTACGTGATTGGTGGCAGCGTTGTCACGCAGCTCTGCTCTGAAACTCTGAAACTCAGACTGAGCGAAAATGAAGCTTCGCAACCTCGCAACCTAAAAAAAAAAAGCCTGGAGGGAGGGCCTTCTGCTCTTGGCCAATGATTTGCTGTCTGCTGACGTACAGTCCAATCACAAGTATTTACTGGAAAGGTGGGATTGACCGACTGCTCCGCCAATGACGAAAGCGTATGGGATGAATATAATATGGCTATTCATGCATTCTAGAAACGAGTCAATGAATGCACGCGTGTCGCCTGATCAACAATTGCACATCTTACTTGTTGCATGCGAGATACATTAATACAAAATCGAGGTTTTGTATTAACAACTATGGTTCTTGTACAAAATGCTGCACATTCATGTGATTCTGGATTTTGCACACACAAGTTGTAGCCTATTAGTTTAGTGACGCACATTTATGAATTTGTCAAATAGATGTGTAGTTGTGCCCACATTAATAACTAGCACCAGGCCTATTCATTTGTAGTTTGTTTGTGTGTGGGTTGTGAAATGCTTAAAAACCGCGAAAAGAAAGTCTCAAAATCCAAATGAATCAAATGATATTGACTCAGAAAAGACGTCAATGAATGCACGCGCGTCACCTGATCCACACATGCAAGTCTTCTTTGTTGCATGCGCAAATTATGATACACTAATACAAAAGAAAACATTTGTATTCACAAAAATGTCTCTATTTGTACAAATTGCAAATCTTGTGCGATGTCCTAAACTGCCGAGATAATAACACAAGCGTGCAGTACGACGTCCACTAACGTCCGATACGCAAACGAATGTCATTTTAACTATTCACTTTAATGAACAGTTAAAACAACTGACCTGTCCAACACTGAACTGCACGAGACCTCTGAATCGGCGTAGGCCTATAAAAAATCGGTAACACTTATAGATTAGTTAACATACAAACTGCACTTCTACAGCTAGCATTGCTAATGTTAATGTCAATATTTAGAGAGTCTGTATAGGCCCTGGCCCACTATATGTGTAACTTGTAGCCATTAAATATGCGCATTTAGTTTCATTTTTGTTAAAATATTATAATGTTATTTTTTTTAGCCTACATCTATGGTGATTGTGAAAATTGAACAGCATGAGTAAGATATATGATATAAGATATAAGCCTATATATATATTGATACTATATTTTGATACTGCACTTTGGCCAACAGCTGTTGTTTTTTAAATATGCTCTATAAATAAATATGACTGACTGACTGACTATATTCATCCCATACGCTTTCGTCATTGGCGGAGCAGTCGGTCAATCCCACCTTTCCAGTAAATACTTGTGATTGGACTGTACGTCAGCAGACAGCAAATCATTGGCCAAGAGCAGAAGGCCCTCCCTCCAGGCTTTTTTTTTTTAGGTTGCGAGGTTGCGAAGCTTCATTTTCGCTCAGTCTGAGTTTCAGAGTTTCAGAGCAGAGCTGCGTGACAACGCTGCCACCAATCACGTAAGTCGCAAGCTCGCAACTGTGTGGGCGTATCTCCGCAAAGTGGGTGTTGTAAACTCGGGTCTGAAAAAATAGTCTGCAATAAGAGTGCACATGTAATGTAATAAGTTTCGCCCTTTCGAACCTCAGTTTTCAGAGTTTCAAAACTTTTTTTCACCTATTCGCACACCAGTTTTCAGATCACCATTTACAAGGTTTCAAATCTGGAAAACAAACTAATACATTGGGAGAACACTGACAAATTCGAAACTCTGAAAAAATGATTGCACAACACCCTAAAAAAGAGTGTTGCACTTCTGAAGAAGGAAAACTCAAAAACAAAATTATGTTTGCAGAGATTTAATTTTTTTTTACCACTTTGCAAGCCTGCAAAACTCTGTTTTCAGAGTTTCAAAACGTTTGTGCACACATTCGCACACCAGTTTTCAGATCACCATTTACAAGGTTTCAAACCTGGAAAACAAACTAATACAGTGGGAGAACACTGACAAATTTGAAACTCTGAAAAATTGTTTGCACAACATCGTAAAAAAAATGTTGCAGTTCTGAAGAAGGAAATATCAAAAACAACATAATGTTTGCAGAAATATTTTTAATTTTTTTTACATTTTGCAAGCTTGCAAATCTTATTTTTCGATCTTGCAAACTTTTTTTGTGAGATTTTGAGTTTTTGAACACTTAGTTTCAACCTTTCAAAACTTTATTTTCAGTTTTGAATCCTGGCAGGATATTAATCCCATAAAAAACAGGCTGTATATATGACACCATAAGCTAACACTGTAACCTAACACTTCAATAGCACATCTAAAATGAACTTAACTAATATAAATGTAAAACATGATTAAAGACAATTAACAGCAGTTTTCAGGTAGACACTGAATAAAGTAATCAAATACAAAATAAATGTTATCTTCACTGCCCGAGCACTAAGGTCCCTCTTGAAACTGTTAGGATTATTCTTTTTTTTTTCTTTTTTTTCTGCAAAGTAAGCCCCATTTTCGAGGCCGCAACATGCTCGAAAAGTCACCAAATTTTGCACACATGTCAGGACTGGTGAAAAATTTTGTATTTTGTGGGTTTCGCTGATGGGCGTGGCAAAATGGCTCGCTAGCGCCACGTAGAAAATTAGAAAAAATTAGCCCCTCGTCCATGTTCGACCTACATGCACAAAATTTGGTGGGGAAGTGTATCATATCAAGACGCACAGAAAAGCCTCAAGAACCCATACCCTAAACTTGACAGGTAGTCCGCCATTTTGAATTTGGCGGCCATTTTGGGATGATTTACACACTCCGTACTTTGACGAACTCCTCCTAGGGATTTAGTCGGATCGACTTCAAATTTCTGCTGTGCCTTCTAAAGGCATTGACAATGAAAAGTTGTGCTCTCTGCGCGTTTTCGTCAATGGGCGTGTCCATGGCATCGATGATTCCCCATGAAACAGGAAGTTGGAGTAACTTTGCTGTACATGCTCAGATCTGCACCAAATTTTGCACGCTTGACAAGAGTCCCGCCCTGAACACATGTACATGCCGACATTCACCCCCAGTCATAGCGCCACCTGCTGGCAACAGGAAGTGACCTTTAACGAAGCAGCCCCCGCCGCACGTTTGACCTACATGTACGAAATTTCTGTGGCACATGAACCATGTCCAGACGCAGAAAAAGCCTCTTGGAGCGATGCCCTAAACCCAACAGGAAGTCGGCCATTTTGAATTTTACGTCAAATTTTGGCTGATTTACACACTCCGTACATTAACGAACTCCTCCTAGGGATTTAATCAGATCGACTTGAAATTTCTGCTGTGCCTTCTAAAGGCATTGAGGATGAAAAGTTGTGCTATCTGTGAGCTTTCGTCAATCGGCGTGTCCGTGGCATGGCATCAAACATCAAGTCTTCGCCACGACACAGGAAGTGGTTGTAACTTCAGTGTACATGCTCACAGCTGCACCAAACTTTACATGTAGGATAAGAGTCCCGCCCTGAACTCATGTACATGCCTACATTCACCCACAGTCATAGCGCCACCTGCTGGCAACAGGAAGTGACGTATAACACCTTCATGCAGTGTCTGAAAAGCATAGCAAATTCACAGCGGCACTGGCAGAGCTCCTGAATATGCAACGTGGCCGCATCACTCCCCGACGCGCTACATGTGCGAGGGCCCGCCCATCGCTGCTTGCAGCTTTAATTTTTCATTGTCTTTCGTTATTTGAATAACATTAAAAATACAGACTGCAGCAGAAATATTAGGTTGCTATCACTTTAAGACCTAATGCACGGATCTAATATACACAAGTGTGTTATTCTCTACGGTTTCTTCTACTTTTTAAAGGGTTAATGGCACCTTTCTACTTTAGTGTTTTTTAAGCTCTATGATTGCCATTTTCAGTCTTGGTTAATGCACATAGGAATCATGGGAGTCAATTTCCAGCTACACTCTTTTCTAACAGGTGCATAAAACCAAGTAAGTTATGCACATGAACATACATGTAAAGTAGAGAGCATCTTGATATGCTTGAGGGACATCACCCAAAATCAGACATCACTGATGCTCTTGTGTCTGAATGGGATCAAATCCCTGCAGCCTTTACAGAAGAGTAGAAGCTTTACAGCAGAAGAGAAGACCAGCTCCATTAACATCCATCGGGTTTAAATTAAATGTTTAAAATTTTACTTTTGGCCACATCTATTTCCCTAAAAACATTTCTGATTTAGCGCATTGTGACCTGAACTGACTTATAGCTTACTTCAGGTCAAGGGTACGGCTGTCAATAAAACTACTGTAGATGAATGGATACGTTCTTAATGATAAGTTTATCATTATAATGCGATAATGTTTTCGTAGAGGAAGTGAGCAATGTTTTTAAAATAACAAATTTATTGATATTGTCCATGGTGTAAAGCTTATCTTAAGATAAGCTTTATAGATAAAGTATTAAAGAAAATAATTTACTACATAAAGACACTCAAAGAAATGTGTGTGGGGGGGGGGGGGGGGGGGGTATTTTGTATTATGCAGTTGGACAGGACATGGTTTTAATTTACAATTTATGTGCTGTATTGAAATATTTACATTTTTATAGTGAACATATTAATATGACTAACCCTATTTTGAAACAGTCAAAATGCTCTGGTTTCAATATGTTTATCCCACTTGATGTAGATGAGGTCTCGATAGGTCCAACATCCTTCCAGCTGTTTGATATGTTTATTCCTATTAAATGTGTTTTCTTTCCTGCCATAACAGTTTTTGATGAAGTTCAATCTGGAAAATCAGAACTAATTTCCTGGGTTTATAATGGGTTTTTCGGTTTATGTGTAAAATAAAGATAAACATAAACATTTAGTTCTACAACGAAATTTACACACTCCCATAGTGAAAATGTAATTTTGATGCATTTTTGAAAACATACTTTTTTAATAAGTAAACCGATAAGACAGCTTGGGGAGTAAGTGTGTGCAGTGTACTGTATGTTGTAGAAAAAAACGTCTCAGGTTACGACTGTAACTTATGTTCCCTGAGAACAGGGAACGAGACACAGGCTTGACAAGTGTCTGAAATCACAATCAAATCACAGCCATCACACTGACCGGCGACAGCGACCGGCGACATTCATTGAATGATTAACATGCGACCTGGAAGTATAAAAGGGCGCCTTGCAAACATGAAAAATCATTGTATCGTCTGAAGGGACTGTTTGGTAGGCAAGCCCCGAGGCATGGCAAGGGTCACAGTGTCTCGTTCCCTGTTCTCAGGGAACATACGTTACAGTTGTAACCTGAGACGTTTTGTTCTACAACATAAAGTACACTGCACACACTCACTCCCCAAGCTGTCTTATCTGTTTACTTATTAAAAAAGTATGTTAACCTGAGAAGTTCCCTTTCAAAAGGGAACTCGCACTGCGTCGAATGGGGAACGATATACCCACGCCACCATGCTAAGGGGAGTGCATGCCATATGGCAGTGACAACTGTAGGAACCAGCAACTTCAAATGAAACGGTAGAACCACTCACCCTCAGGTCACACTGGGCTGTCAGTGACAGCATTCCCTGCGGTCATAGCCCAAGCTATAAGCTCTCGCAGAAAAACCTTCATAAACATGGTTAAATTAAAGGCCTGCTCTGGGCCTGGAACCACAGCTTTAAATAGAAGGGGTCCCTTCTAGGGAATGTGGCTAGGGAACCCGAAGGAACCCCAGCCAATCACTATTCAAGGGAACATACTCATCCCGAAATGCCACCAGGACGGCCTGACCTGGCGTCAGTGCATAGACACTTAGTCTGGCCACTTTCTGCCTGTCCGAAGTCAGAGCCTCTGGACACTTGCCTTAGGTAAGGCATCCAACCCGAGGGACTGCGAAGCTGGGAGTGAACCACTCGGCCCGGATCTCAGAGACTGGATATCCCGGAGAGTATGACTCAGCATAGTGCTTTCCAACCCTTGCCAGTGAGGGGAGTTTTTGTGTTTCAAAACACTGAGGAGGCCTGTGAAGGCCTAAGGGTGACCTTACTGGGAGGCCTCACGAGAGGCCTACGACCATCTGACCAGACTCAGGAGTCCGCGTGCTCATAGTGACCCTCGGTGAGGGGAGCACATGGTCCGCCTGGAAGGCAAACCAGGCTGCCAATAAGGCCAGCTGAACTGACAGCAAGAGGCCACTAGTTTCCTGAACCCAGCACCGCCAGGAAACCATTCACAGGGAGGCCTGGTGAGGCCTACAACCTGATAACCACAGTATGTGGGGGTTCAACATACGCCACTTTGCCTCGACGGAGGCCCCAGAGTCAGAGGCCTACCATGTATACGCATGGGCTCAGCTCAGGGCAATGCTCTGGCTTCAGGGGAGCATACTTCGACTAAAAAAGAAGTGAAGGCTAAACTTTCCACTCACCCCAAGCCATAGTGGTGCGAGGTAGGATAATACAGAACTGGAAGTGAAATGCTCAGACCTACCCTGTATCAGAGGGTTACCTACCCTGAGGTTTATCAGGGTGCGGGCCTGCCAGCGGCTCTAGGGGTGACAGAAATGGATCTGTGCCCAACCTAGGGGAGTGGGGCTTGTTTGAAAGCCAACCACCTACAACCCAGCGCTTAAGCAGTAGCTCAGCGACGTGAGTGAAGCCTATACTGGCGGCCTAGATCCATATGCCAGTTCTGCATGGCACGGTCGGGCAGACAGACCCAGTCTCTTCGTGAAGCGAAAGACGGACTAACACGGCTCAGTAAAGACAAAGTACAGAGGAGGCCTATTTGAGGCCCAAACCAGGATATTACAAACCATGCCTCTGCACCACACTGCATTACTCTAGTCGCCCCAGAATGCAGAAAGGGGGCGGGCCTTGGCCTAATGACTCCAATGGGAGGAGGCTGTCATACAGGGATCTAGAAACCTACATTCACAAAGTGAAGGGTCAGGGGCAGAAATGCTTATAGCAGAGCGCCTCCACTATCCCTGGCACAGCCTAGGCCAACTACAGAGGCGGCCCTGGTGAGGTCTGTATTATTCCATACAAGGGGCTGCAGAATCGCTCAGCCTACTGAAAACCCAAACAGAGCTCAAGGGCAAAACCCTCAGGACATAAGATCTATCTGAAGCTCTAGCGTCAGTCAACACTCCAAGTAAAAAATTATATGAGAGAGAGACCAACTACTCTCCCCTGAGGTGGCTAGCATCCCGAAGGCTAACAGTTATCGTTCTGGCCACCCAACGGGGAACTTCAGGGCCCTAATAATCCAGGAAATGTATCTTACCTTATTACCTTGACCTGACCCCTAGCTCTATACAGGGAACGAGGTCTGTAGAGAGATACATTTCAGAATTTTAATTACTCACAAAAAATTACTCTTAAAAAGTCAGCTCACCTGTGGCGGAGAATAGAGGAGAAAGGCCTATTGTTTGTTGTTGTTTTTTAAGGTGGCAATACTATACCATATGTATCCTGTATTTTCTAACACAAGAATAACACAACATTTTCCATGTACATTTCCTGGTCCTGCTTCGGAAGCCACAATGCCATCAAGCGGTATCTCTGGTCGTAATCAGTCCTTCTAGATTAGTCCAATCAGCGTTCATTATCAGAATGCTAGTGTGTAATGGTTAACAACAACTCAACCTGTAAGAAATCGAAAGGACATAAGTACTCGTTCATTCAACTTTCGACCTATAACCCATGTTGAACTTGCAAAACCTACAATCAAATCTGAGATTTCTCAACAGCAATCGGTGAAAGAGACAAATTTAGCCGTCTAGCTCCATAGACTTTCATTCATTTTGTACTCATGGGCGATCGCCACCGGTGGAACTCTGGTGGAACTACAACCAAAATTCGGTACAATAGATAGGTTTCCGATGATGTCACATTTCTCCCGTAACTCCTTACGGCGCCATCTTGTGTGTCAAGCCTCACATCTTGTGTGAACATCCATCTTGTGTGTCAAGTCTCACATCGTCTAGTGTGTCCCTGTAAATAACCTTCACCTTGTTGCCAGGTTTGGAGGAATTTGTAATCGTTATCTCAACACAAAAGAGTCAAAAATACTTGGGTAAATGAATAGGTGGTAAACATGAGCATGACGGCTTTGACACACAACATGACGGCTCGCTAGCAGAGGATAATGGGTAATTAGAGAAACGGAAACCCATCTATAGGACTTAATAGGGAGTGGCCAGGCTCTCCATAGACGGGCTCTGTTAGTACACACACTGCATTTCTTACGCCCAAATCCGTAATTCCACTTCCCCACCCTTCCTGACTATTTCCAACTATTTAAAGGAAAAAGCTCACCCCTTTTAAATGTAGACTTTTTCTGCAGCACTGAGCCTCACATATTGAATGTTGAACAAAAGTGTCGTTAAGAATTAGGATTAGAATAATGGCTTATCAAACTTTTGTCTGTTTCTTCTGTTGTTGGGAGTTTTTGTTTTCCTGCACAATACTGACACCTGGCGGAAATGTTCAGTAGTGCAAGACATTATTACACTGTGAGCTGACTAAAAAATGAGCATAAAAAGTCAGTCGTGCAAACTGTTTACATAAAATGCATTTAATACAAAATGTAAAAAAAATCATATTACTACATATTTACAATACATATTTTAATTTACAATACATTTAAATATATTTAAATCATATTACATACTTTACATAATAAATCTGATATTTTCGCAAATATATAATATTCATAAATAATCAGAATGTACAATAATTAACAAATGAGATATAGTGCAACTACAGAGAATAGAAAATATATATTTGCACAGTGTAGTGATTTGTACTTTGTAGCAATTCTTTAAAACTAGTTCATTTGGTTGGAAGAAATCCAAGGCCTGACGACACAGAGGACAGGTCCCAAACGTCATGTAAACCCTCATGCTGCACGGAGTACAAACACATTTATGACCACAGCTCAAACGAACGTTTGCCACATCACTGTAACACACTACACATTCCTCACAGTCAGGAGTCGCATGATCTGAGGGGAAAAGAGAAGAGATTAGGTGCTGAAACTATTAACTAGACTATACAATGACTGTCATGCACTTGTGCGATTCTTACCTGTGTTGACAAGATAAGGGGTTCTCAGGTTTCTCTGCTCCAGCGTGCTCATTTGTTCCTTCTTTCTTTCTATTTGTTTTATTTCTTTATCTTCAGTGTGTTTGATGTGTGTGAGAGCAGGACAGGACCTCCTGGTGAAGATGCAACGTCTCTTTTTGGAACCTATAATAATGCAGATACACAGACCACATGCACTGTTAGGCAAGGGAAAGAACAGGCATATATTTATGCCTTAAGCTCGGTGCCGCAAGGGTTCTGTGAAATCTTGAAAGAAAGAAAAAGATTTTACTAAATGTATTTTTAGAGTTAGTAATAAGTTAACACGTACACTTAAGATACATGTATTAAGTATTTACATCAAAAATAAAGTAGAATATTATTTATCAAAATATAGCACAAAAATAACCAGCTTTTTTCAACAACAAACAAAAAAAAAAAAACGTTTTTATGCCCTCAGAACACAATATGACACATCATAAGCCTCACCAAGCATCATCACTGACGTGGTCTGTCCATAGACGTCCATCATCGCCCAGACGGGCCACTTGGCGTTCAGAGAGGTTTGCTCGTTGTGCGTTCTGCCATCAGAACTCCGTATGCGCAGACAGCCGTTCTTCTTCAACCAGAACTGAATCTCTGAGCCAGGGCGACACATGTCCACGGGAACTACTACCGCCGCGAACAGTGGAGAGTGGGTCAAGTCTGGGATGGCCAGAGGGGGTAAAGTTGTCTGCTCGGGTAAAACATGCGTGAATCCGACCCGCAGTCCTCCGTGCCAACGTCGCACGCAGTGCTCGACTCGCAGGCGCACTTTCTCCTCTATCTTCACCTGTCGCGCGCTGAACGTCAGTCCGTAGCAGAATGACGAACCGTCCCTGGTCACGCGACGACTCCCGTCACTCAGTGTTATCAGAGGACCCTTCACTTCTGAGTGGAAACAAATCGCTCTCAGGCTCCCGTGCGCGTGACACACGCACACCTTCTCTGGAAAAGAAATAAAGGGGTTGTCGTTAGAAATTCACAAATCGCGGTGTGTTGGGACATTTCTGTTATGATTCTGTTATTGCATCTGTCTTTTTTGCAACTTGTGTGTTTGCTGGGACTTTCCAGAACGTCCAATTCGCGAATCATTCTTTTGAGAAGAATCAACCGGTTGAGAAAAGGTTTGACCGTCTCGTCCAAAGATCGGATCTCGAGTCAATTCGATATGAACCGAGAATTTTTTAAAATATAGGTTAAATTCAGGTCGATTGGGACACTTTCCCCAGTCATCTCAATGGCAAAATATTTACGAGGACGAGACAGTTTTATCAATCAACGCAGAGAAGAGGATTCAATTTAAATTCATAGATCTATGTTTAATGTAAATGCAAATTATATTAAGGTTCTAATTAACATGAATCATGTCTGAAACAATCTACTGGGGACACATGAGATGAAAATAAATACCGTTATTAAAGCTTTAAAAACGTAGTACTGTTACAAATCAAATAAGTAACTCCGGATTTTTAAAGACTTTAACTGGTTCTTTGATACGAATTGTTCAAAAGAACCGGTTCGTTCCGACTGTTCAACTCACTGACAGCATTTATCGCCACTAGAGGCCTTCGCTGCTCTCTGTCAAAATCACTGTTTGGGGAAATTTCGTTTCACGCACATATGATAATATTACACACATTATCGAGCTTAATTCTCCAATGTTGCACGGTAAATAATAATTTGTATTATTTATGCATAATATAATCTAATTATTTATTTATTGACAATTGTATAAATTGCAAATTAATTGGTTGGTTAACGTTTTTAAAACAAAAATAAATAATTTTAATTTAGAAACGTGCTTATTCAAATGTGTAATCAACCAACTCTCTTTAAGCTTTTCATTGCTTTTCATTAAAATATATTGTTGTAAGCTCTATAGTGTCATTTCTTACCTTTCTTTTTCTCTGTCATCCTGTTTTCTTAAGCAGCAGCTCTTGGTATCTTCTGTATAGGCTATATTATTTTAGTTTCTATATCTATGGGGGATTTGTTGCTTTTTAAATGCGTGTTGTGTTTTGTAGCTACACACGAGGACACTATTGGATGGAGAGAATAGGGGCGGAGCCCTGGAAAGTTTTGTTTGAAGATGACTATTCCTCCTCAGCACTAAAATGACAGCATAATTGCTCGGAGAATTTTAGATATGTTGTAATCCATTCGTTTTTGTACGTATAAACTGGTAAGCAAAAGAAAGTATTTGGGTATTTTATGTATGTTGTCTAATAGTAATGCACAAAATAATTTAGCTTTTTAGTCATTATTTGACTAAATTATACAGTGTTTGGACATGAGTATATAAATCTGAATAGCTTTGGATGTAAAGCAAATAAATTGTGAATAAAGCAATAATTGGAATAAGTAACTGTGCTGTTTGCCCTACTGTATCACTAGCAACCATGCTATTCCCAATGCCTGTAGTTCACTCTCAACTTTTGTATAAATGCTAAAAACAGACAATAACCTAAAGATACAATAGTACATACATATTTGGATCAGAAATATCTATCAGTAATTCAGTTATATGGATCTAAAGATCATGAAACAGGACATACAGCATCAGCCGTGTATATACCCATGGTTTAGGAGCAAAAAGAACAATATCAGTCTATTTAACAGAAATGCTTGCAATATTACTGGCTCTTCATGGGTGCAGAGATAAAAATACCTGAAGTGGTCATATGTTCAGAGTCATATGTTCAGACTTGAGCATTTTCAAGTTTAAAGAGTGGGAAATCATCAGATAGATGATCAGATACAACATTTGTTCGGATACATCAAACAAGAGCAGTTATTTCATTTGTAAGAATACCCGCTCATATAGGGGTAGAAGGAAATGAAGTGGTGGACCAAAAAGCAAAACAAGCATTAAAACACTCAAACTTAGAGTTGAATGTTTTAATGGGTAAATTGGAAAAAAGGGCTAATAAAAAGAGTTGTAAAGGATATGTGGCAAAGAAAATGGGACAGTGAAAATAAAGGACGACATCTATAATATTCAGAGAATAGTTGGGAGCGAGTTAAAAAGTTTTGGGAATAGAAGGGAAGATAGTACAATATCACGTCTCAGAAATTGGGCACTCTATGATTGGAAAACATGAATCTGGATGTTGTCAGATGTGATCTTCCTGAAACAGTCGAGCATGTTTTAATAAAGTGTAAAAGTTATGACAATGAAAGAATACAACTTATAGAAGCACTTAGAGATATAAAAGTTAATCAGCGTTCACAGTTATCTTTGTTTAACAAATTCTGCAGTGTTTAATATTGCATTTAAATATCTCAAAGACACAGAGTTAATGGATAGGATTTAAGATGTACAAGTTTGTCGGTTCCTTTTTTCTTTCTTTTTCTCTCTTTTTATTTTTTTATTTTGTAGTTTTTCCTCAAAGTCAATAGTAGGTGAAACGTCAAAGAAGAAGAAGAAGAACAGCTTGATTGGAAATGCATTCTATAAAGTGATATTTATTTGTCTGTTTTCTCCACACATCACGTCTCACATTCTATTAATTATAATGTTTAAATGGTATAATATGATAAATTAGAGTAAATTATTCACTTTTGCCAATCAGCCATTTCAATGAGCATTTGTGTATAATTCAAGCTGTTCCTCAAATGTACTGCATCAAGGGCACTTTCATTTGGCTTTTCCTCTTTGGTGGGTTTAAAGTCAAAGATCTTTGCAAAGAAGTCATAAACATATTCAGAACGTATTTAACTTTCACTTTGAGTGTTTGAGTCAAGATAATATTTAGCCTATCAGTTACTCATTCAATCATTCATCTCGTGTTGTGTGTGTGTGTGTGTGTGTGTGTGTGTGTGTGTGTGTGTGTGTGTGTGTGTGTGTGTGTGTGTGTGTGTGTGTGTGTGTGTGTGTGTGTGTGTGTGTGTGTGTGTGTGTGTGTGTGTGTGTGTGTGTGTGTGTGTGTGTGTGTGTGTGTAAAACTTAGCATAACTAAAAGAAAAGAAAATTCCCTTCATATGTCACTTCATTGTGTATTCTCAGCAAGTTAGTTCTAAAATGAAGTATTGCATGGATGTTTAAGGAGCCACACTTTACTTGACCAGTCAAAAAGAAACCTAAATATTGTGGTGAGAATGGATAAGCACATGCACACTCATAAAAGCAGTGTAATCATTAACAGTGACCGCATGCTAAACAGGCAACGTGCACCGCAAAATATATACTCTTTAATTTGAAGGATAAGGACATTTTTCATCCAATACTCTTATTCTCAAAGTTGAGTCTGTTTTGAGTATGTGGGTCACATGACGTGGGCATTTTGTCAGTCTGACCTAAAACCAATATGTCCGCATGCATGGAGCTGAACATTCTGACTTTGCGAAAGTAGTTTTACTTTTCTTCAGTAAAAACTGCTATAAAACAATACAACTGCTATTAATTGTGAACATTTATAGTACCCCCAGTACAGTTTATTGCATTATTGGTCATTGGGTGGGGGGTTGTAAGGGGGATAATTGGGGAATTACCTGAAAAAATCATTGCCAAGAACATTCATGGTCAGTCTCTCACGTTTGGCAAGAGTTGGCCATTGAATGACCAAGAGTCGGATACGACTGAAATGGGAATAGATAGAGAGATGTTGCTGACTGTTGCACCGGTTTACTTTCACTTTTACTCGTTTGCTTTTGTGTTTCATTCTTGTCATAGATTTTTGTAATTCAATAAACTTGAATGCAGCTTCAACTTAATCTGTGAATGCAGAAAATAACAAATACACTGGACAAGCAATGTGTATAACTCAATAAACTGAGTGTTATTCACTTTGCCATTCAGACATTTCAATGAACCATTTGTGTAATTCAAATTTGTTTTCTAAAAGTATGAATATTTCCTGGATCAAGGGCACTTTAGCTTGTGTTTTGCTCTGGTTTAAAGCTCAAGAGCTTTGCAAAGCAGTCACAACATATTCATAAAACACAGTGGTATTTCACTTTCATTTTGAGTGTTTACTATATTTATGATATCATTTATATATATAGGGCCCCAAACTATCTTTTTTGCCACACCTGCCAATGGCTGATGACTCTGTTTTTTCAAAAACAGGCAGTATATATGACACCAAAACCTAACACTTCAATAGCACATCTAAAATGAACCTAACTAATATAAATTTAAAACATTATTAAAGACAATTAACGCTGTTTTCAGGTAGACACTGAATAAAGTAATCAAATACAAAATAAATTACACTGTATATCTTTACTGCATGAATTAACAGATTAATCCATATTAAAGTTACAAAAGTTTTTCAGTCAAGAGCAGTGAGTGATTTTTTTCATTGTCTTTCGTTATTTGAACAGCATTAAAAACACAGACTGCAGCAGAAATATTAGGTTGCTGTCACTTTAAGACCTAATGCACGGATCCAATACACACAAGTGTGTTATTCTGACACACCTTTCTACTTTAGTGTTTTTTAAGCTCTATGATTGCCATTTTCAGTCTTGGTTAATGCACATAGGAATCATGAGAGTCAATTTCCAGCTACACCCTTTTCTAACAGGTGCATAAAACCAAGTACAGTAATGCACATGAACATACATGTAAAGTAGAGAGCATCTTGATATGCTTGAGGGACATCACCCAAAATCAGACATCACTGATGCTCTTGTGTCTGAATGGGATCAATCCCTGCAGCCTTTACAGAAGAGTAGAAGCTTTACAGCAGAAGAGAAGACCAGCTCCATTAACATCCATCGGGTTTAAATTAATGTTAAAATTTTACTTTTGGCCACATCTATTTCCCTAAAAACATTTCTGATTTAGTGCATTGTGACCTGAACTGACTTATAGCTTACTTCAGGTCAAAGATACGGCTGTCAATAAAACTACTGTAGATGAATGGATGCGTTAAGTGAATGATAAGTTTATCATTATAATGCGATAATGTTTTCATAGCTGTTTTTAAAATAATTTGACAAATTTATTGATATTGTCCATGGTGTAAAGCTTATCTTAAGATAAGCTTCATAGATAAAGCATTAAAGAAAATAAGTTTACTACATAAAGACACTCAGAGAAATTCCTATATTTAATGTGTTTTCTTTCCTGATTAACAGTTTTTGATGAAGTTCAACCTGGAATAAAATATCATACATGTATAAGAGAACCATTCTCAATCTTCTCAAATTATAAAAGTCTTAAATAGACTTGTAAGCCTTGTGCAATTTCTTTCAGTTATGACCTTATTTTATCAGACATATAGAACTGCAACAGTATCTTAACTTGTCAGTATACCCTGCAAATAAAATATCATAATATTTCATTAATAATAATAATAGCCTATATTTGTTTGTTCTGTATGTAAATGATGGTATTCTAAAGTAGCTATAGAGCCGTAAGTGAACGGATTCCGAATGAATCACATGTAACACTATGGGAATTTCACAGGATGCAGAAGATGGTTATGTATGACTGCTATGTTTCATCCTGTTGGAAATTTACTAGACTAAAGGACACATGTACAGGGTTCCCTGAAGCCAACTGTAGTCGCAAGTTCCGTCGTTACCAACTCAATTATTCAACGGAACTTTAGGCTATACCATATTTGGCCCACGATGTATTTGGGAAACGCGTCCTGACAATGTCAGTTCTCAGACTTTGCCCTCTACTTCTAAACTATATTATGGGTTATATATTTTAGTATGTTAAACAATATATTTTGAATTCAACTTTAAATATTTATTATAAACCGCACGTTTGAATCTGATTCAATTCAAGTCTCTAGGCCTATTTTATTTCCATGGGTTTAACCGAGGAACAAGTTTACGAGCTCAAAAGATGATGACATGTCACTGGGCATTTCAAGGAAATCACAAGACGGTTTATCTTATTTTCTATGATCTTATTATCATGTGAGCAGAGTGAAAGGGTGGAAACGGTCATTTGCAACGTAGGCTATCCAGTATTTTTCCTAAAGCATGAGCTACAGTGGGATTGGCGCTTCGGAGCAGCTGGATTGGTCGTGTCCTGGAGGAGGAGAGTCTGCAATGGTTCACGTGTGCCTCGTAAACCAACCACATTATAGCCTTGACAGTACTGTTGTTGTGGGTCAAATGGGGATTATTTTGACTGGGGGGAATGCGCGTGTGCCGGTAGTCCAGTAGGCTTGTTAGACGGCGAAAGATTGGTCACGTGCGAAATTAC
Organism: Chrosomus eos; assembly: GCA_036326025.1. Lineage (NCBI taxonomy): Eukaryota > Metazoa > Chordata > Actinopteri > Cypriniformes > Leuciscidae > Chrosomus > Chrosomus eos. Next base: position 12,847,903 of record CM070836.1, on the reverse strand, counting down.
ACTGTAGCCTATTCTATTTTTGCCAGTTGTCTTTATTCTGTTTTGAAGCCCTCGCATTGAAGCGGAAACACTGCATTCATATTTATAGGAATTCTGGGGTGGCATGGTTTTTCTGAGGAGGCAGTACCCGCCCCTGATGAATCCCCTCCGCAGCTCAAATACCACGTGGGGGGCTTTTCCTGAAGCCAAATATGATCGCAAGTTCAATTCAACCTAACTTGGTGTTGTAATCAATAACATAGTTGGGTAACGATGCATTGTGTTACTCATAGGTTTGGCATCTAAAACTGGTTTACAGAATGATGATTGGCAGGTCCTATTCTCTTTAATCTGCAAATAGAACATTTAAGTATGCAGTTAATTAAAAGAAAGCTATAGAAGATTAAAATAAACATTAAAGAAGAATATTTTTTGACGTGTGTAGGTTTTCTGCAAATTGTCGAGAAATTGTTTTACTCAACTTGAAATATTTTTATAGACCTAATAGTTCCTAATCGCCATTGCATGAAATCACAGTTGGTTCGCTGAATTGCTGTTGTTTATCAATCCTCCCCACCAAACCAAAGAAATAAACACTCAGTTTGTTTCTTTTTTAACAGTTTTTAGAGGCATGACTGACATTTGATTTGCACTTTATTTTAAAGTACATGTACTTACAGTGTATACTTAGCCTACCTAAGTGAATACATATTTATATTCCCAAATCCATTTAGACATATAAATAAAAATATATATATATATATATATATATAAATATATAATATATAACTATAAGGGTTAAGGGTTAAGGTTTTTAGGGGTAGGTTCAGGGTTAGTACCTAGTTATTACCCAGTTATTGCAATTACAGTACATGGGGAACAGGGCTGTAAAATAAATGTAAACGTCAAAAATATACAGTATATACAAATAACTGTACATAAGTGCTTTCTTTTCAAGTAATGAAATAGTAGCTTGTAAATAGTAATTATATATTTCAGATGTGAATGTTGCCATTAGAATGTTGAACAATATACGTTTATGTCCTCCCAAATTCAGCTGAGTCTCGGATTGCTCTCAGGAGCATTCTGTAAAGTTCCACTTCATCTTTTACCAGCCTGGGCAGGAACAATCCCATCATGCATGTGTTAGCATATGGCAGACGGCATCCACGCTCCTCTGGCTGGTAGAAGTTAATGCTGGGTTTCTGGGAATACCCAAGCGGTGGGACTTCATCCGCTCCAGTTATGAAGGCCAAAATCTCCTCAAAATGCAACTTATTTTGTGGAGTTTTTTTATCTGTTGAGGGAAAAATTACAAACTCAAGTCTTAACAAATTGCCAATTACAAGCACAAGTATGCAATTACAGTTTATTTCACAGTTCACTTGCTGAGTAGGAAACTCACTCTCAATCATCTGAAGCACAAGTTCCCAGTAATGTAAAGTCTTCTCTTCAGCCGCTCTCTTCTTGGTCCCTGCTTTACTCCAATGGATCTGGAACAGGGCTGTGAATGTGCTTCTGGAAAAGGGCTCATGCATGTTGGTAAAGATGGGCAGAAACTCAATCCAGTGAGTTTTTACCATATCCCAGAACTGTCCATAAGCATTCAGTCCCTTTGTGAACTGGTGAATCATATTTGATGTTCTGTGAAAATTAGCAGAGACTTTTAAATGATTATTCTTATATTTAAGCAATATCACTCCACAAATATTACTAAGTAGATAATTATTTGTATAAATATACTAAACAGTGCTCTTGGAACGACTAGTCAACTTAGAGGACCGGAACTAACTGTCGTATAAATGAGTTTTAAGGCTCTTTCACATTGAGTGTGCCACGATAAAGTTAAGCGAATCGCCTACGAAATGAGAAACAATTGATTGCCTTCAGTTAATTCACGCCTGAATGATAGTTGGCGCTGACTGAGAATTCTTTATGCTTTTTAAAGCTCTTCAGATCGCATAATTCAGTGGGGAATGAATACAAATGATAATCTGTATAAATAACATGTAAGAATAAATCTGTTCTCAGGCACCAATCTATTCTCTTCTGTAATACTTTACTTCAGTGTTAACGCAGGTTTTCAAAACAGCGCCACCACTGTGGCTCAGGTAAGCTCAAATCTAATTGGACGGCTCATTTCATTGTTGACACACTGGTCATAAAAAATCTTGCTTTGTCACTTTGCGATTGATCTGAATAGTTCCATAGGGATCTATTGTTTCGATTCAAGAGTGTCTTCGCGTCACTTAAAGGTGCTCTAAGCGATGTCAGGTGATGGCACTTCTTGTTGACGTTTAAAGTATTGTCAAACAAAACGGAGGCTAGCTAGACCCTCCCTCCTCCTCATCCGCGCACTAACCCCTCAAATCCTTCTTGTCGGTTATCGGCTGGTACAGTTTGTTATGTTTCTTGGTGCGGGTTAGCTCAGTTTGTTTTTGTTGCCGTTTGTGGAGCCTGGGGTGTCTTCAGAGACCGCGTTTTTTACATTGTTTTCAGTGGACAGACAGCTAGCGGATAGTGAGGAGATATTTGCTGTATGTGACAAAAAGAAACGTTTTGGCCTAAAAAACACGTGACATCGCTTAGAGCACCTTTAATCGCGCTCAGTGTAAAAAGCCCTTTAATTTGATAAAAGCAAGATTAAGTAATGTTTATTATATGAGTGATCAAATTTTAATATAGATACATACCTAAGATATATGTAATGTCGAACTGCATAGGAGTAAATCTTTGGTACATCTTGGATGGAAATGTCAGGTCTGTATATTCCAGGGAATCCACAGTCACAGATCCAGTCGCCATGCTCTCTCTGAAGCCTATGGAGGTCTTTCGTCGTTTTGCATGACAAAATCTGAACGCAAGATAAGATGGTTAGAGTTCTTGTAGCTAAAGAAGGAACAGATTAATGGAGAAAGGGATAGAAACCTTTTTCAGTTTGTCCTGAATGTCAGCATCTGGTATCAGGTGCCAGTCGAAGTCTACCAGTTGACATTCATTGGTGCACATCAGCTGGTACAGGCAAGGGTCAAAAGCTTTGAGTCCTGGTCCGCCATGAGCCACTGACCACGCAATCAGCTTGCCTGCCAACTCATACTTGTGTTCCTCCAAGGCCATCTGGTCATAGGTGAAGAACAAGTGTCCGGACGGTCCCTCAAAGATCCCCAGTGAGCTTTGCATTTCCATCATCAGGATTCTGAGGCAAGGGTAAAGATGAAACAAAAGATGACATTCATGACAAAGCTGTAACCTCACTAGTGCATGTTCCAAATGAGTTTTCTACTGAATCCAAATTTTTCATTGTAAGTGACATACCTAAAAAACTCTCTCCGTGGACCTCCACAGTCGAGTGCTTGCTCACCAACAAATGTCACCAAGGGTGTTTTAGTCCAAAGGAAATTGCTGTTGGAAAGCGCATCTTTAGCACTCTGCAGCAACTTCTTACGAGAAACCAATACTGAAACTTGCCCATTGGCACTGAGATGCATGTGCTGAAACTCTCTGAGCAAAGCACTAACGTCCATGTCCTCCTGTTGAAGAGATGTGAATACTTCCTTATGCTGCCTTTCTGCATTGTCAATGTCTGTGTCAAAATAAAGATAATTACCATTGAAGAGTTTCGGCTTGAATCTGAAAGATAACTGTTGGTTGAAGTCCGCCGGTTCCTCTGTTGCGTAGGAACAGGTGGAGGAGAGCGTGATGGTGAAAAAGCAGATAGTGTGTGCGCAGTCATCTGCGGAAAAAGCAGTAGCCTAGTTTAATTGTATAGTATTCTCAAGTAATTGTTAACTAGCAGGTTGAGGTGCAAAAAAAGTGCCTTCAAAGAACTCCAGAGCTTAAACATTTACCTTAGTACTTTGGCACTTATTACAGTATTTCAGAACTGATTGAATGAATAAATAAATAACAATTTCCAACTATACCTCATTTAAAACAATGTCCGTCTCAGGAATTATATAAAGTTCGCTATCACCAAGTTCCTTTTTTATTTTCTTCAGAGTGTCTGCATGTATTCTGCAAAGTCTTCCATGTTTATCAGGCTTTGCAAAATTGAAACCAATCAAATCCAGATTGACCAATGGATATCTGGAGCAAATGAAGCAATGCAGCTCTCTCCAAGTCCAGTTTAGATCCAAACTCCCCCTCTGGACAGGTGTGCCTAGAAAGCATCATAGGACATATGATATGATTCTTAATGTAAACATTATGCGCACTATGAGAACTGTCAATGCTGTTGATGTTTTTAAAAGGATAGTTAACCCAAATATTTTAATTCTGTCATCACTTACTCACCATCACGTTGTTCCAAACCTGTATGAGCTTCTTTCTTCTGTTGAACACAAAAGAAAACATTTTAAAGAATGTTGGTAACAAGACAGTTGACAGCACTATAGAAGTCGATGGCTGTTTGGTTACCAACATTCTTCAAAATATCTTCTTGTGAGTTCAACAGAAGAAAGAAACTCATACAGGTTTGGAACAACTTGAGTGTAAGTAAGTGATGACAGAATTAAAATATTTGGGTCAACTATACCTTTATGCTGAAAGTAGCCATATAATGTATACCTAAACCAGCTCTTGTAAGATCTGAACGTTCTTTGGTGCTTGGGAATGTCGTCTGGTTGGCAAACTGTACAAGGAAAAGACTTGGATTCCAGTACGATGATGTTTTCTGGACCGTTCTGGTGTCTAAGCAGGATTAAAAAAAAGTCAATGGAATCAGTACACTGGGTTCTAAAACTAAAAAATATGCTTGATAGATGGTTCATTATTAATGTTGGCGCCAACACATTTTCACCTGTTTTTTGGTAATAACTATGCTCTTCCTCTGACATTTGTCTCTCAAACTGTCTCGTCAACCAGTCGATGCCACTGTCAACGGGACAAACCGGGCATGATGTTCGACTCCCCCTCCTTGAGCCTACAGCACATTTTTACAAAAGATTTTAAAATCAATTCTGACTGAACTGCAAAGAAAATACTTTTTCGCATTCGGTACTTACCTAGTAGGCGGACGGCACTTGTGTTCCCGTACAAATCAATGAAAACCCACAGTGGATGATTCAGGTTCAGTCCTTTTGTTTTGAGGTAATATTTCTCCCCACCTTTCTCTCGGATAATAACCATGCCTGCATAGTTCATCCAAAACTGGAGCTCCACACCTCTCCTACACAAGTCCTCTGGCACCGGCACAACGCAGTATCCATGTGAGTCCCTGAGGTCTGGTATAGAGGCAGGTGGTATATTGTTTCTTTGTGGGTAGATGTTGGTGAAACCCACACGGAGAGCTCCATCCCATGATGAAGTGCAGTCCTCAATACACACACACAGCTTTTCGTCCACCTTTACAGTGCGGCTAAGAAACGCCATACCATTCAAAAAGGTAGATGTATCTCTGGATGCGAGTCTCCCTTCTTGGCTGAGAGACACATATTGACCTGTCAGGTCCACATTGAAAGTCATCGGACCCAGACATCGACTGCCACACATGCGCTCGTGCCCTAAAATTACACAAATGAATCTTAGCAGACTGACAAACCATTGAACCTAGAACCACTTTATGTATTTTGACCAGTTATACTCACTCATTGTTGGTGTGTCTTTGCCTCATTAAAAGGTCCTGATGTTCAAGATGGTTAACTCAAGCAAAAAAACTGTTTGCGACTGCTTTTATGGTCCAAGTTGTTGAGAGTACCACGAGCACAGAGCCTGTTTTACTAGTTACACTAGCTGAATGAAGAAAAGAAGAAGGGGACGGGCTTACTGTATGCAGGTGAAGCACAGTGAGGAAAATTACTGGCTTACTGTTTGCAATTTGCTTTTGTAATTATATTGTAATTACATTACAAGATTTCTCTTTAGATTGGATATTAGGCAACTCCTGATTCAAATAAATTGTCATTTTGTCAGTTTGATTTCCTCAGAAATGTTTGAGAAATTAGGTTGGGTTGAAAGGTGAATCTCATAAAATCATGTTGAGATCTGATTTACTAATGAATATATTTGTGTGTGTGTTCGTGTCGACTCGTACAAATTTAACGAACAACAGTAATTAAAATCAGGGCTGAGCTTCATTTTCTTGTCATTTAAACAATGGCACAGATGAGAATTCTTATTATTTCTCATCAATTCAATGCATTAGCTATACATAAGCTAACAATAAGCAATATGTTTGTAACGATATTTATTAATCTTTGTTAACATTAGTTAAAATGTATATTGTTAGTTCATATTAGCTCAGGTCAATTAAATAATATTAACAGAGACAACTTTTGATTTAATAATGTAATATCTAATTGATCTATTAGTAACTGTTGAAATTTAATAAATGCTTTACCAGTATTTTTCATCACTAGTTCATGTTATCTAATGTAATTAATCTGATCTAATCTAATATTAACAAATGGAAGCTTATTGTAAAGAGTTACTGTTTAAACTTTCACATGGAATCACAAATATTTCAGATGAGTTCTTTCGTGAATAAGAAAAATCCAGAGAACAATCTTGACCAGTGAGTTTATTTTTTGTTTTGAATATTTAATATCCAAGCTACAATAGAAAGTTTATTGAAAGAACAACTTTGGCTCATTGAAATACTGGTGAAGCAAGACTTGGAGAATACTGTAGTTACATATCAGGTTTTTAAGAAAACAAACACCCTACACACTGTATTATTATTAATGATGTTTAGGGTTTCAAGCAAGAAATATGATTATAGATTAAGATTAATGCAGGGATTTCCCATATCATATATTTGCATATCATTTTAATGTAGAATATTTTTTTTTGTATGACTTATAACCTAATAATATTTATGTATCATACAGTAAATAGTTCAGGTGGGTTTTAATATTCATGTAATATCAATTATTGATATTACCAAAATGCCATGCTCCTTTTTACAGCAGATCATTTCTCTGAAATCACAACTTACCTGGAAAATCCAGGGATCGGCCCATCCCACTTTCCTTTCCTTCACAAACATGTCATGTATGTGGCAAGATACTGTCATAACGAAAGCAAAAGTATGACTCCTGACCACACACAAGCTCGAAAAATATCTTTTTGTTTTGGCATGTCTTTGGTTTTTAATCTTTAGACATAAACATTCATAAATCAAGCACTTAACACAATAATATAAATAGCCAGAAACAATAATGAAAATAGAAGCAATAAAAAAATTAATGAAACTAAACCATTTACTTTCTCCAGCGCAAGTTCTGTAGAATGTTTTCATTTTAATCGCATCATCTCTTTCTTTCATCATCTCATTTTTTATCTTTCATCATTCTGTGAAGCAATGCAGTGGTCTGTAAAACATTGCGGAACATAACAAGTAAATAATGATGAAACATGCCTGACATGAGGGTTAGAGATCTGTAAACACAGCAAAAACTGCAGGTATTTATTTATAATAAATAAATCATTGCCGTGGACTCTAGAAGATTTCAGAGTCAGAGAAGAACACACAGGTACATTTGTTAAAATGCGTAGTAACTAAATGTGCAGTGAGCGTCTGACCTTATTTCTAGCTGAGATGAACCGTCACGTTTATCAGTTACAATCTTTTTTTTTTTTTTTTTCTGCAGTATTGTGCAGTATGCAGTCACGTCCACAGCTTACCAATGATATCAGTTGTCAAAAAGAGTATAATTATCAGCTCTTTATTTCAATCCATTCTGGAATAATGGAAATTTTCAAGGGATTTTACAGGCGTTACTTCCAATTATGAAGAAGAGCTTTCTCCACACATTTGGTTGTGTGTGTTGAAGCAAAAACAAAACAAAAACAAAAAAACCCTGAAAAATCCCGAACTTTCCAAACCTATAAATACCCTTAGACAGCCTTTGAACATGAAGATGCACTGATCAGATGAAACAAGATATAGAGTCACGGGTAAACAAAAATTCCATGTAGTTTTTTGTACTAAAACATCCCTTTTCTCTTCAGTTAATATAATACATCATATAATGAAAACACTTTACAAGAGGTCTCATTTGTTAACATTAGTTGATGAATTAACTAACAATGAATAATACATTTGTTACAGTATTTATTAATCTTTGTTAAAGTTAGTTAATAAAAAATACAATCATGTTCATGTCAGTTCTCAGCATTAACTAAACTAATGTTTTGTATTAACTCTCTCTGTACTAAATGTCCTAATAAAGGCAAGTTCAAGTTGAGACAAGTTCCCCAGTTTAATTCTTCTCCTGATCTCAGATTGCCAGATGTTTTTACAGCATTGACAATCCTGTGCTAGAGTCAGCTTTATATATTATATTTTCCAGTGATGAAACAGTACAGTATTAAAGTATGCACATATTGGCCATATTGGAATGAGGACACATAATTTTATAAATGCACTGATTGTTTGATTATATGCTAATATGTTTGTTCCTCTAGTCTTCATGACTGACTGAGGGATTGTCATACAGTAGATCTCTATGGAGAGACTGTTGATGTGTGACATCATGATATCATCTATCGCCCTCTACAGAGCAAAACATGTTCAAGCAGCACAAACACTACAATAAACATGAGGGATCTTTCACTATAAAACCCAACATGACATCATGACTTTTGCGTAAACATATACAGGCCACTTTCAAGTCAAGTGGCATTGCTGTGTTTTTTTTATTTTTGGTAGGTTTATTTTAATTAAAACTAACAGATTTTACCTTTCTTTCTCCTTCCTTATTTCCTTTCTTTCTTCCTTATTTCCTTTCTCCTTTCTTATTTCCTTTTTTCTAAGCTGGAAAGATGATGTCATGAAGACCGTCTTCTGGTGCGGTCTGGACGAACGTCTGTACCAGCAGGCACCAGCGGCGGCAATCCCAGGCTCTTTTGCTCAATACCTGGATCATGTGCTGTGGTTGAGTGGCTCAGCCTTCACCGTTGGTGAGGCTGATGACATCGCCACTCAACCACCATCCCCAGCCATCTCCACCAGGCCTACCATCAATCCAGCCGTCGGTCTGGTCTATGGTCGTTCAGGACTGGTTTCATGCATAGCTGATCCCCCGCTGATATCAGCACGTGCTGCCAGGAAGGCCATAGTGCCAGAGACCGCCGTCCAGCCAGAGACCGTCCAGCCAGCCAGCGTCCAGCCAGTCGCCTGCCCGCCAGAGCCCGAGCCCGTCGCCAGCCCGCCAGAGCCCGAGCCCGTCGCAGCCGCCAGAGCCAGAAGCCCGTCGCCTGCCGCCAGAGCCAGCAGCCCGTCGCCACCGCCGCCAGAGCCCGACGCCGTCGTCCAGCCCGCCGTGAGCCATCGGCCCGTCGCCACAGCCCGCCAGAGCCAGAGCCCGTCGCCAGCCCGCTGCAGGCGCAGAGCCCGTCGCCACCCGCCGAAGCCCGTCGCCAGCCGCCATGAGCCGAGCCGTCGCCAGCCCGCCAGAGCCCGAGCCAGTCGCCTGCCCGCCAGAGCCCGAGCCCGAGCCAGCCCGCCAGAGCCCGAACCCGTCGCCATGCCGCCAGAGCCGAGCCCGTCGCCTGCCCGCCAGAGCCCGAGCCCGTCGCCAGCCCGCCAGAGCCCGCCAGAGCCCGAGCCCGTCGCCTGCCCGCCAGAGCCCGAGCCCGTCGCCTGCCCGCCAGAGCCCGAGCCCGTCGCCTGCCCGCCAGACCCCGAGCCCGTCGCCTGCCCGCCAGAGCCCGAGCCCGTCGCCAGCCCGCCAGAGCCCGAGCCCGTCGCCAGCCCGCCAGAGCCCGAGCCCGTCGCCTGCCCGCCAGAGCCCGAGCCCGTCGCCTGCCGGCCAGAGCCTTCACCGCTGGTCCCGTCCAGCCCAGTCAAGCCTTTTCCGCTGGTCCCGTCCAGCCCAGAGACTTATAAGGCCTCTGTCACTCTCCCCGTTAATTTTTTTTTGGGGGGGGGGGGGGGCCATAGGCCCTCGCCGTGGGCGCCCAAGGACCCACGGCCACCCGAGGGGCCTCACTGCCACGGCCACCCGAAGGGGCCTCACCGCCACAGCCACCCGAAGGGTCCTCACCGCCGTGGTCGCCCGAGGGTCCAACAGCTCCGCCCTGGACGCCCGAGGGGTCATCTAATCCGCCATGGCCACGCCCACCAGCCTGCTCGCCCTGGACCGCCCGAGGGTCCAACAGCTACCGCCCTGGACGCCCGAGGGGTCATCTAATCCGCCATGGCCACGCCCACAGCCTGCTCCGCCGTGGTCGCCCGAGGGTCCAACAGCTACGCCCTGGACGCCCGAGGGATCATCTGCTCCGCCATGGTCACGCCCACAGCCTGCTCCGCCCTGGACGCCCGAGGGGTCATTTGCTCTGCCATGGTCATGCCCACGTCCTGCTCCACCATGGCCACCTGCTCGTCCTGCTCCGCCTGGACCATCCTGGAGTCCGTCCAATTGCACCTGGTCCACCTTCCTGTCACGGACTCCAGGATGCCCACCCCCCCTCCCGTATTCTGCCTTGTACGGCGCGGGTCGCGCCTAGCGGGAGGGGGGAGTTATGTCACATTCACCTCCCTCATCTGTGTCTTCACCTCCTACATCTGTGTCTTCACTACACTTCCCAGCATTCCCGGTCATGATCACCTGCACCTGCACCCCATCATCCTCATCATGATCACCGTCACCTGTCTCCCATCACCAGTATGGACTATATAACACTCACTCTCCCTGCAGTCACTGTCGGTTCTTGTCTATGTTACCTGAGTGTATTCCTGCCTGCATCTGTTTATTGGTTTTGTTTAGAAGTAAAAGTGATTGTTTCTGGAAATCCTCGTCTCCTTGTGTTTCCTCCATACACATCCGTACAGTTTTCTTCTTCAGACCTTCTTCGTTTCCTTTCTCCTTTCTCGTTTCCTTTCTCCTTCTTCGTTTCCTTTCTCCTTCTTCGTTTCCTTTCTCCTTCCTCATTTCATTTCTTTCTTTCTTCCTTATTTCCTTTCTTCTTAATTGTTTCCTTTCTCCTTCCTTATTTCCTTTCTTTCTTTCTCCTTCCTCGTTTCCTTTCTTTCTTCCTTATTTCCATTCTTTCTCCTTCGTTTCCTTTCTCCTTCTTCGTTTCCTTTCTCCTTCTTCGTTTCCTTTCTCCTTCTTCGTTTCCTTTCTCCTTCTTTGTTTCCTTTCTCCTTTTTTGTTTCCTTTCTCCTTCTTCGTTTCCTTTCTCCTTCCTCATTTCATTTCATTTCTTTCTTTCTTCCTTATTTCCTTTCTTCTTAATTGTTTCCTTTCTCCTTCCTTATTTCCTTTCTTTCTTTCTCCTTCCTCGTTTCCTTTCTTTCTTTCTTTCTTCCTTATTTCCATTCTTTCTCCTTCCTCGTTTCTTCTTCTTCATTGTTTCCTTTCTTCTTCCTCTTTTCCTTTTTTCTCCCTCGTGTCATTTCTTTCTTTTTTTCCTCGTGTCATTTCTTTCTTTCTCCTTATTTAATTTCTTTCTCATTCCTTTTTATTTTCTTTCTTTCTTTCTCCTTATTTCATTTCTCTCATTCCTTTTTTTCTTTCTTTTCTTTCTTTCTTTCTTTCTTTCTTTCTTTCTTTCTTTCTTTCTTTCTTTCTTTCTTTCTTATTTCCATTCTTGCTTTCTTCCTTCCTTCTTTTCTCCTTATTTTCTTTCTTTTATCATTAATTTTTTTCTTATTCTTCTTATTTTTTTTTATATAAGTATATATATATATATATAGCCTATATACACACACACACATTTTTATTTTACCTCAAAAACCGCCACTGACACTACGTCACTTGTGAATGCTTGTGTCAAGAAATTTAAGAATTTATGCATGAACCTACACAATCAATAGTTCAGTACAAACGGTAATTGTAAAACCGCTGGACAGAATATCAAACAGTCGAAGACCAGAAAGTCAAGGACAATGCCTAAAGGTCAGACTGACAGTTTAACTTTTGCTCTCAGAAAATGGGTGTACGTTGCTGTAGATTCTTTACACTTATTTCATTATAGAACCTCATTTTGTTATTTGTTATCTTGCAATTGCATTACATCTTTGAATAAACACATTAAACATTTGACTTTTTCCGTTTGTTGACTACATATGTATCAAAAGTACTTTGATACTTTTGATTAAAATTGTAATTGTAAAACTTCAATCCCAGAAATACAATTTAGATGCAAATGCATATATGTAAAAGAATTACACAAGTAGAGAGGGGAAGATTTTGCAGCTGATATTAGTATGAAAAAAAATCTGTCAGACATAGTCACCAAAACAACTTATTCATCTTCCACTCAGTTCTACTCAACAAGCTTCCACAATTTAAATTCTCTTGTGATACTGTTAGCTGGTTTGAATCCTACCTGCATGATCGTACACAATCTGTACTAGTTAACAACTGCAATTCTGAGTCTAACTACCGGGGTTCCTCAGGGCTCAATATTAGGGCCCCTCTTATTTAGCCTTTATGTCAATGACTTGCCTAATGTTTGCTCTGAGGTGGAATGTTTAATGTATGCGGATGACACTGTTCTATTTGTTCATGGTCGCTCTAAAGACATTGTTCCAGATAAACTCACTAAAACCATGACTCGTGTTACATCCTGGTTGCAGGAGAACTGCCTGCAGCTAAATATTTCAAAAACTGTAGGTATGTTCTTCAGTAAAACCAATAGAGCTTCATTTAATCCGGACATAATATTTGCTGGAGAAAAATTACGAATCGTAACTCAATACAAATATATTGGCTTAGTAATAGATTCACATATCTCCTTTAAAGCCCATAATAAAAAATTATGTAAAATAATCAAGTTTAATCTTGCAAATTTCCGCTCAATTCGAAATGACATGTCAACCGAAGCTGGACTAATTTATTTACATTCCATGATTTTCAGCCACCTCAACTACTGTTTAATAAGTTGGTCTCAAGCAAGTCAGAGCGCAAAAAGACCATTGGAAACATTATATAAACAAGCCATTACAATCATGGACAAAAAGCCAAGGCACTATCATCACTGTGCAATTTAAAAAAAACACAGCCTTTTAAACTGGGACAGTATTCATAAGTTTTTAGATTTGAGTCTTATATACAAAGTGACACATGATTTGGCCCCAGCTCCTCTGGCTGAGTTCATCAGCCAAAGAAACAGCTCTGAGCGCGTCACTCGAGGCTCTGCCAGAGGGGACTGTGTCGTCCCTCTGCGCAAGAGCGCTTTTAGTCGCTCGGCCTGGTCAGTGAGGGGCGCTGCTGAATGGAATTCTATAACTGAGGAGGTTAGACAGCTCAATACTTACAAGGCTTTTACAAAAAACGTGAAAATTTGGCTCATTAACAATTATGTCTGCCAACATTAAAAGCCCAGCCTATTGAGCTGTCTCATATATTTAATATATTATAGCCTTTTTGAAAATGTGTTTTTGTGTGTCTTATTATTGTAACAGGTACAGTGTACCCTAAATTATCTTCTAGTGTTATTTATATTGTAGTTATTTTGTAGTCAATTTGCCATAGACTTGTAAATGTATTTTCTTGTTTGTATTGTAATGCTTTTTTTTTTTACATCTTGGCCAGGGGACTACAGATGAAAAATAGCCTTTTGGCTAATTCTGGCTTTTTTAACCATGTTTGTTCATGCGTTTTATGAAATTGCACTGTCCCCTTTTAAATAAACCAATAAATCAAATCAAATCATCTTCCACAATGCAAAAATCATTATGAAGAAAATTACTATGTCAAATATATTCCCAATGACCATTGAAGATGACAAAAATCCCATTTCCTTGTGTTACGCTTCCTAGCTGCTCCTCCACAGCCGCGGCAGACCCCCATTAAAAAGCTACTAATTCTCAGCCAGACTTTTTAAAAAACTATTAATCTGTTGACAACCAATCAAAGGCTGTCCCGCTGCGAAAACAGACCAATGAAGAGATCAGGCACGTTGAGCGCTTAACCAATCAAGACAGGGCATTCTAATTCTGTCCATCATTATGTTGGACTGTGTAAGGTACATCTTATTTATGACCTGCAACCAGAGAGCCAGTGGGACATTCGTCTGTGCAACTGAGAGTGGCGCTGGGTGTTCACTTAGGAGTTCCAGCATCCATTATGGACTAGTTAAAAGAGTTGAGAAGAGGAAATAAAAACAGACTCTTACCTGACCTTTCAGACATTTTGAACCTGGTGTGATGTGAGGACCACACTGAGCGCTGGAAATACTCCAGATTATTAAATCAGATTAGAACTGGACTTAGACGCAGTGCTGGATGTCAGGACCTTGGTGAGAATCAGTCTGGAATCATCATCATCCTCGTCATCGGAAACAGAAGAAGAGCGTGCACTAGTTTCCATGGAGTCCAATATTTCCGGGTCTTTCCTCTTCAACAACAGCTTGAACCAGTTCCCCTCAGACATCAAGGCCCCGGTGTGCCAGTACTCCATTCCCAACTCCTTCTACAAGCTCAGCCCCGCCAATATCAACGCTCAGCTCCAGGCTGGCACTCCGCATGGCATCAGTGACATCCTGAGTCGGTCCTTGATGGGCGGCCCGGGAACCCCCGCGCTATTGTCCGGGTACCCCACCATGGGTGGCTTTGGGACAGCTGTGCCCAGTCCAGGGGTGTATTATAATCGGGATTACGCCCCATCGGGACTGAGCGCTTTCCCTAAAGCCGGTGTTGAGTGTTCGGGTATGAAGGGCAAAGGCAGCAGCTGCTGGGTGGACGGAGGGTACGAGTGGAGGGGAGCGAGACAGCAGTGTGCCAACAGTAAGTCATTTGAAAAGAGTATACCAACAATGTGACTTTTACTAATACTAATTTACCTTATTTACTATTTAGTACATTTTTGTAAATTGTTTGGATATCATACAGTAGAATAAAGAAAAATCCCAATTAGAGTGTATTTAAGGACTTGACTTGATGAGATCAGGTTAAATGTTAAGTGCAATATTATTTAATATTAATATTTTTACATTTCAGTGGAAATGTTAAAAGATTTAACAAATCAGTGTGATATTATCAGTGCATTTAAAATTGACTACTGTATATGATGTAAATTATATTTAAATGAAAGGTTGTGGACAATATTTTAAATGCCTTTTTTCAGTAAACAAGATTAAAAAAAATTTTTTTTTATGAAAAATACTTAAACTTATTAAACTGTTAATTATTTTAAGATTTAAGTGGAAAGTTACGAGATTTAAAAAATCAGAGTGATATTACCAGTGTTTATAATATTGACTGTATATGATGTAAATTAAATTTTCAATGAAAGGTTGTGGAAAATATTTTAAAATGACTTTTTTTCAGTAAACAAGATCTAAAGAATATTTGTTTAATTTAAATAACTGTATGCCGATCATTTTAAACAGTTCATAATTTTAAGCTTTAAGTGGAAATGTTAAAGAATTATTCAAATATAAAATAATAATATCAAAATATTATTATATTAATATTATAAATTATTATTTGTATACAATATAATAAACATTATAACATAATTCTATCAAACATAGACATTTGTAGTCTATGAAATATAAAACTTCTTCTATAATAACAATTTCTTTTATTTTTTATTTAAGGTTATTCTATTTATTACAAGATCTCTAGTTTCAGTTGTAACTATGAATGTTTCTAATATAAAATTAAAAACTGTAAATGTAAAATTGTTTTCATTTCACAGATTCCTGCTTTGAAATCACGAGTTTAAATAAAAGAAAAATGAAGTCATATAAAATGTGTCAGCACATGCAGGTTTAGTTACACAATCTTGTGTTTTCTCTCTAGATGGTGGGCATCACACTGAGACGGCGGGGAAAAAGAAGCACACAAGACCCACGTTCAGCGGGCACCAGATCTTCGCTTTGGAGAAAACCTTCGAGCAGACCAAGTACCTGGCAGGACCAGAGAGAGCCAGACTGGCATACTCACTAGGAATGACTGAGTCACAAGTTAAAGTAAGACAACATAATAATACACAGTAAAAAATATTTTCATGATTTGTTATCACAACTTTTTTTCTTTTGTCAAATCAACTCAAATGTTCACCCAAACATTTCTGTCATCATTTACTCACCCTCATGTTGTTCCAAACCTGTATAAGTTTCTTCTGTTGAACACAAAATAATAGAATTTAAAGATTGCAATCAGTTGATTGTAGCCATTGACTTCCATAGTAGGAAACAAATACTATAAAAGTCAATGGGAACAGTCAGTGGTGACCACCATTCTTTAAAATATCTTCTTTAGTGTTCAATAAAAGAGAGAAACTCATAGGTTTGGGACAACATGAGGCTAAGCAAATGATGACTCTTTTCATTTTTGGGTGAACTATCCCTTTAATGAGGTTCAGATAACATATTTTGATAAACAAACAGGTTACTTGTTTTTTAAAGTTAAACCCACAATAATAGTTTAATAGCATTCGTGCGTTTCAATATAAAATAGCCTAGCACACCAATTGGTGTGTGTATTAAAGTTGTTGATAAGCAAACGGCAAAGTAGGCTAGGTTCTGTCTAACTGACATTCTCAATGTTTGTTGTGAGAGTGTATTTATTTGTAATGAGTTTTAACAGCACCTGCGTGAATCTGACACGATGATGTGGTTCCTCTCAGGTGTGGTTCCAGAACCGGCGCACTAAATGGCGGAAGAAGAGCGCGACGGAGCCCAGCTCCACACAGGCCTCGCGGGTGGAGAGTGGAGGAGACGGCTCAGAGAACGAGGTGGAGGACGAGGAGTACAACAAACCACTGGACCCCGACACGGACGACGAGAAGATCCGACAGTTGCTTCGAAAACACCGCAGAGCTTTCTCAGTACTGCGCCTGGGACCGCATCATCTCTGAAGGCGAACGCACGTTCAGCAGGCCGCTGTCCCATTATACAAACATACAAACAACCATATTCATACACTCCACAAAACAAGGGATCTCAAATTATACGAATACTCACTAATAACCGTTCTAGGTTACACTTTCTATGAAAATTACCACCTTTGGTTTTGCTAAGGAAAAAAAAAAGATACAGAAACTGGGTGATCAAAATGGAACCTAAATTAAACAGCCTATTAACTTAGGCTTTTCAATTCAGCGGTACAAATGTAAACATTAAAACAATTATGATATAGGCCTTTAAAACTATTAATGAAATGGCTAAATAAAATGTAAAAGGGAACTAAATGTTTTGGACATGTTTTGTGTAGCCTAATTAATTCATTTTATTAACGGGGAAAACCCGGACTAGAATTCTGGACTAGAATATTGAAGAAGAAAAAAAGATTAGGCTATTGGGATATTGATCTTTCTTGCGTTACAGCTAGGCCTATTAATAGGCTACTCTGTATAACAAATTATTTTAAACATTTTAAAATCGAACTATTCATGGCTATTCATATGATTATGCATTATAACATTTTATGGATACCTTGTTATTGATTATTGTGTTATAATACAATGTATTATCTAAATGTATAGCCATGAATAAACCGTTATAATTTAGGCGACTGTAACTGATAACAATTATTTACGAGAACATACAATTGACAAAATGCACAAGGCCTTAGGAATCAATTTAATTGAAAATAAGCATTAAGAATACATTTGTGTAGCATTATAAAAGCTTCAAAGAAAGTGTTAAGGCCCTTTCACACCGGACGCGTAACGAAAAAGCGAAACGGAAAAGCGAATGGTTCGCGTGCGAATAGTTCGTGTCAAAACCATTCACATCAGCCGCGACGCGAGTTTGCGACGTTCAGAGCTTCAACATTCCAAAACTTTCGCGCCGACGCTGAGAAAACATGGACACTTCATCATCATCATCATCATCATCATCCAGTGAAGACAAGCTTTTCATTTTCTTTAAAAGACAGAAAAGAAAGGTTTTGTGTGCACCCAATCTTAAAGAACAGAGAGTCTGGGGAGTAGACCTATGCTAATCTTGTAAAGAAGCTAAAACTTTACCACAAAGAACCAGCCAAAGTAAGGATTATGCATTAAACATTTGAATTGTTTAATAATAAACTAGTGTTTTTCTGTCCGTTTTCGGTATGAGACGTGCTGCAGTTCACGCGCAGTCGCCTCGATTAGCCTATATTGTCTATATTCTTCTTATTTATTAATCTAGACAATTTGTTGACGAAACATTGATTAAAATTAAGATACAATTTATACAAAACGAAATTCACTTTAAAGAAAGGCTTTCTACAAAACACAACTTAATAAGTGGCCAAAATTATGTCTGACCCATTCCAAATGTTTTCGATAATATTGGGCATCTTATGATCCTCGTTACTCATCTCATGCGGTTCCCTTTTCATATAGCTAATCAACATAGATGAAATAAAAAAATAACATTATATTATTTAAACATATATATGAAACGTAGCCTATGTTTAAGTTTTTTAACTTATATTTTGCGTCACCCCGCTCCGTTTTACTCCCATGCTCTGGTGTGTGGCATGCAAAAATAATATGAAACACACAATCATGAATGTTGAAAATGATTAAAAATCAATTATTTCCCTCCTAGTCAAAAATATTATAAATCATCAGCACGCACTTCAACTCACCGGAGAGACACCAACAATCCCAGCTATTTTATCCAATGCCTCGTTCTTTTGTAACTGGTCCCTATAAGCAAACAACGTCATGTCATGCGTGCGTTGAGATGCGGAATAGGCAATATAAAAATGCTGTCATTATAAAAGGTTTCTATAGTTTCAATGTATTGCTTGTTTTTAGTTTACATTTCATGTAACTTGTGACACTTCTCTTCTCTCGCACATAATGCTGCTACGTCAGAGCAGCCAAAGCGTCAACAAGCACCTTTGTTTCCTTGTATGTGATTGGCTGAAGCCGTTTCTGTCGCAGCAAAAGTACAAAAAAATCGACATCGAAGCGAAAAAAATAAAAGTCGTTTTTTCGCCGCAGCACATTCGCGTTCGGTGTGGAAGCACTCATTACACAAACAGCTGATCAAAAAATAAAACCATCGCGCGAATTATTCGTGCGTCAAAATCGCGTCCAGTGTGAAAGGACCTTTATTACACTGTAAAAAGTGATCAGTTGACTCAACTTAAAAAAAGTGAGGAAACCTGTTGCCATAAAATTAAGTAATGTGTTGCTTCATTTCATGTGTTGCTTAATTGAAAGAAAAAAATTCAATTCAATTACGCATGAAGTTTATCTACTTAATTTTATGGCAACGGGTTTCTTCACTTTTTTAAGTTAAGTCAACTGATCACTTTTTACAGTGTGCCCAGTTGTCTTAGAATTCTGTATTGAATATTGCTCAAACTTATTCAGAGATAAAATGCATTATAAATGGTCATGAAACAGGGATAACAAGCAGATATTGTCAAATGAAATCAGATCAATACCAAATAACTGGATTCTCACTCTCTTTCTCTGTCACTGTAGATGTACATTCTTCCCTTTCTTCCAAAAGTTACAAGCATTTCATGTTGTGCCAGTGAAGTTGAACTAACCTGCAACTGCAACTCTCTCAGTCCATAAATCAGGTCAAGTTCAGACAGGGATGTTTAGTAATAAAACAGCATGTTTTCCATAATGCCATACAAGCACTGTAGAGATACTATTATTTATTGATTTTTAAAAACTCTTGAAGACAGGGTAGATAACCCCAATAATAAATCAATTAAACCATAAATATTATAACATTCAAATATTTAACATCTAAGATGCATATAATCTAATGTATATGATCTGTAAATTAATTATGAAGAAAATGCACAATAAATTGCTGTTTTGAATGTTGAGTTTGTCCTGTTATTTTGAAAATCTGTTCCATCTTTTAACGTTTTAAAGAGGTAAATCCAAACTTTTCAGCATGCTAGAATAGTGAACATTATGAAAGGAATGAAATCTTGAGAATATTAAG
Source organism: Chrosomus eos (assembly GCA_036326025.1). Lineage (NCBI taxonomy): Eukaryota > Metazoa > Chordata > Actinopteri > Cypriniformes > Leuciscidae > Chrosomus > Chrosomus eos. Next base: position 12,828,115 of record CM070836.1, on the reverse strand, counting down.
TTACATTTTAAGTTAATGCCTGAGTTTAACCTGGAAAACGGCTGTTTGAACTATCAATAAATGTAAAACTTAATCTGATAATTCTACAGCAAATCAGCAGGCACTGGATATAAAGTGGTCATTGTCAGTTTGATGAATGTCATTTAACTAATGGCTCCTTTGAGACCAGTTGTCTACAGGGAAGCATTAGTCAGATCTCAGATCCTTTAATCTGAATGAGAGCGCAGATGGTGGGAGTGTGTGTGCGTTGTGTGTGTGTGTGCGCGTGTGCGTGTGTGTCTTGTTTGGCATCTGCTTGTTATGGACGTCTTAACTGCACACCACAATTAAATTGTGTTATAATGATAATGACTCTGGATTGATCAATTAATGTGAACGGAGTCAACGTGAAACAATTGACCAAACAGGCATCAATGGATCTTCTCAGTGATGCTAATTTTAGCACCAGTTGCAATATTTAAAATAAGGAGAAACTCAACGGCTGCGTCCGAAAGCTGAACAATGCCTCCGCAGGAAGGCAACGAGGCACACCCGAATCCAATGATCGTGTCACATCCTGTCTCTATCCCTATCTAATGGATTTTTGTATCCTCGATGCATCCTTCGAAGCTTTTGATATCCAACAAACCTTTGAATTCCGTGAGAGATGAGCTTAAAAAATAAATATGGCGTCTGTAAATTGCAGTTGGTGGTCAGTTTGTGTGTAAATGTTGATTTACTTTTCCCCAGTTTTGATTTCTAGTGAGAAATTACTATACCTACATACTAGTTGTCACCAAGTTGCCATGCGCAAACACTGCCTACGAAGTCAAGGCATGTGAGGCAAGCCTGCGCTTTCAGACACAGCCTATCAGGATTCATTATCATCAATGTTTTTTTAATAATAAAAAAGGCTCAATTCTAATCCCACATTAAATTTTCCTGACCTTAGTTAGGTTTTTCTTTGTTTGTTTGTTTTTGTTTCTAATAGAAAAGAAAGACATTAATTGTCCTGGATTCACAGACAGATTAAGCCAGGTTTAGGATATTTAAGTAGCTTTTATAAACACAATGGTGACTTAGAAAAAAAAAACATTACTAGTGTGAATCTTGAGACAAAACAATGGCACCTAAAAATGACAATATTTTAAGATATATCACAACAAGTTTCTTTCAGTTAAAACAGCTCAAACATGCATTTTAGTCCAGGACTAGCTTAAGCATTGTCTGTGAAATCGGCCAAATATGTTTATTAATAAAAGGAGACTGGGGTTAATGGCTGCTAAAAATTCACATTTGCCATTTGAGAAATAAATTATACTTTAAAATAGATTAAAATAGAAAAACAGTTATTTTAAATTGCAATTAATTATTTAAAAAATTTTTTTTAAACAATTTATACTGTATTTTTTTAACAAGTAAATGCCTTGGTGAGCATAAGAGACTTCATTCAAAAACACAAACAAATCGTACCGACCCCAAACTTTTGAACATTAGTGTATGTGTTCATATATTCAATAGCAATTCACATTTTTCTATCTATCCATTTATTACCCAATTTAAATATTCTGTTATATGTATCTATTAGGCTAAAAAAAACACACAACAACTGATCAGTTGATGAATATATACATTTTATTAGGAAATAAGACATAACATATTTGATAAAAACATTCATTGGTGCTGCAGAAGGTATAGTACAGTTAGAGGGTTTTCAGGCCAGTCTAACATTCGACAGCACATTAGGTACACTAAATGCACTGCTACTGTTTTACTGCATCTTATGTCTGTTACAACCGATCTGCCAAACACAAGGTCTGTCAAAAATCATAAAATGGAAAAAAAGAGGAAAAAAACTATATTTGGCACATTATCAAGCATCATGTACATCTTCAATCACAAGTAAGTCTTTTTTTCTCCTGCAGTTTCTAGGTATGAATATATCTGTTTAAAGGATAGTCTGCCCAAAAATAAAATTCTGTCATCGTTTACTCACCCTCAAGTTGCTCTAAACCGGTACGAGATTTTTTGTTTGTTTTTTTGTTCTGTAGAACATAAAAAAAGATATTTTGAAGAATGTGGGTAACCAAACAGTTGCTGGTCCCCAATGACTTCCATAGTGTGAAAAAAAAAACAATATCTGCTTTTGTGTTCAACAGAAGAAGTTTAGAACAACTCGAGGGTGAGTAAACGGTGACAGAATTTACATTTTTGGGTGAACTTTCCCTTTGTTTACTCCGAACAATCTATAATTTCATAATGGCAAATGTTCTGATCCTATTGACAAGTTTCCCCCTGGCCCAGCAGTCAACCATTTATCTTTAAACTTTTCACCATACCACCGTCAATTTTCTTGATAGACACTACATAACAATATATTTTTCAATGTTTCTCGGGTGGGTCCATGGCAAAACCTGATTTCACCAAGTACAACATGTTCCTGGATCAATATCGTTGTTGATCCTGGAACAACATTCTAACCAATAAGATTTGAGGGACAAGTTTGCAGTTTATGTCAAGTTTAGGCTTGCAACCATGGTTAGGTGCTTCTACATCAGTGTTATTCACAGATTATTCCCCTCTGATTTTAAACATAACTCATGGATATGGTTAGAAATGTTGTTCCAGTATCAACAAAATATGTTCACCCAGAAAGCGTATAACTCTGCAAAATCGGGACGTGCTAATCCATGACAATGCCTCAAAGTTTTTTTTTTTTTTTTTTTTTTAAAGAAGAAGAAAAGTCAGAACACAGAAAGTAGAAATAACTTAAAGTTTAACATACAATAAGCAATGTGACTGATTTCACAATTGCTATGAAAGAAAGATCCCTTTTATTACGGACTATGAATGCTCACATCACTGCTAAGTAAAATACTTCCCCAAAACCAGTGCAAACATGAATGGCTACATACACGTGTAACTTAGCATGCTAATAACAGTGCACATAAATCTCAAGAGACTGTAGTGTTTGTGTTTATCTGTAAAATCTCAAATGCTAAACGACATCGATGTGGTTCCTACAGCGACTCCGTGGCCTCCTATTGAACCACGGTTTGAAGCGATGCCCCAGAGAACAGTAAATTATGTTGACCATACCATGAATCAACTTCAACAAGTCCATTATTGACAGATGGGCTGTACGATTTAACCCTCACGCGTAAATTATGCGTGGGGGGTGTTCAGATTATATTGATTTAATCAATAAATTCAGGTTTGGCTAAGAAATCACAGCCCTGTCATATCTGGATATAATCCATTGTAAAGATTGTTTGATTTGGGTTTGAAAAGAGAAACATGTTGCTGAGGACATTTAAGGGATATTTTACTATATAAGTGTGTCAACTTAAATCTTGCATATTGTCGGTTTGATTATTAATACATTTCTGAGCATCAGTGACTCCAAATATCTCCGGTTGGACAAACCAAGTGATTCAACAACAGTAACGTAGCCCTACGTATTTACAACTTAAAGTCATTACATAAAGCGACACATAAGATAATTTACCACGCAGAATCCTAGTACATGAAACGTGGTAATTACAACTAGTTTTAAACACGCTGGACCAACACCAATGAAAACCTATATAGAGTGGTTAAACTTTACTAAACAATACGAAATACCCAAAATCCAACGCAAATAAAACAACAAACAGTTCTCCGAACGCTATGCTCCACATTAGCATTCCACATTGCACTAGTGCTCTAATTAAAAGTCTGGGGGCTTCCAGGCCAGGGCACTCTGGGTGGGATTTCCATAATTCACAAGTGCTAATGGCTTTATAACTTGTCCCTTGCCGTCCTGTACATATTCTATTGATCCGAGAGTCTTGACTAACAACCCCGCAGAGACAATGACTGAAGCTGAAGAACTCGCAGACAGCAATAAGTGCTGAGGCGAGTGTAAATGCAAAAACACACGATTATGAATCCATACTCACACATGCATAAGAACTGAAAAGCAACTAGCTAAAAGCTACAGTGTCAGGCCGCACTTCCTCGATGCACATGCACACAGATGGTGAACGTCAATGCAAAGAGATTCAGGAGTTAAACAGCAACCGAAGCTTGTGCGTCGCAGCAGCTTGCGTTTGGATACGGTGTGTTATTTTCAGCATACTTGCACTTGCATTCGCATACAACGAATGGAGTTGTAATTCCCATTCTGTGCAAAGTCTTAAGCTTAGCTTGTGAAAAGTCAGGAGTTGAGAGGTTTGAGAAGTCTTTGTGTTCTTTCTTTTGGTCCTTTTTGATTTTGTCCTATTTTTCTTTGTTCAGAAATTTCTGAAGTCACGCTGACTGAACATACCTGAAGTCTTTGTTAAATGTGCATTGTGATGAAAGTAAAACTAAGAGAACATATCAGAAAATGAACAGTTCTGGTCCTTTACATTGTGTGCCCACTTGAGTTTGCCAGGAGATTTCAGGAGGGGTTTACTCATGGTCTCGGTGTGTGAGAGTGAGTGTGTACTTGTTGTAGAGCCCTGGCATGATCGGAAGAGATGACCACAGAATAACCTCTAGGAACACGTCAACAACACAGGAAGTCCTGATAAAGAGAGGAAGAGTGTTAATCAACATGAAAAGAAAACTTATGAAAACTTCTACTTGCTCATGACAACTTTGTTTGGTTTATGGGTATTTGACATGAAATATTTTTTGGATTTACTGAAGGAAAAGGGTGATGATTAAAAAAGGGTATGTGACCAGTTACTTGACCTAAGACATACACTTCCCATTATATATTGAAATAAATTTAACCCGAAATCTTGATAAAACCATTCTATGGTTTTGTTCATCTAGTGGAAATGTGTTAGTATTATTTTTAGTAATTGTAGAAAAAAAGTAAACCGTGTAAATAGAAAGAATGAAATTGGGTTTATGAATGTATAAGAATCAAATAGTTCATTTTAAATGGGAATGTGTTATTTTGTCTTTTGAACATTTTTATTATACAGTATTTCATTCCATTTTAGTTTTGTCCATTTGAAATAAAACGTATTTTATCTTTCTTATTCATTTGTTCTTAAATAATTTAAAATGGCCATTTATAATGTTTGCATTTTTTAAATTCTCTCTCCTTATTATACCAATGTAAAGCACTTTGGTTTACCAATGAGTATTAAGTATATACATATATGCTACGTAGAAAAAACCCGCACAATCCACTTTAGACCCCAATTCTTCAATTTAAGCACCAAAGAATACTAACGTCCATAATTTAAGTCTATCTGGAGATTAAACGACAGAGCAGCTGCAGTAGTAAACCCATCTAAACAATAGACAAGCGTAACCTATAGAACACACATAAAACTGGCAGCAAAACAAAATCGCTGCCCTAAAAATGCCAATATGGGACAACAATGCAGGATAGATCTGTGTCCTGTGTATCTGTAATTAATGAACACTGGTGCGTTATGGTCCAGTGCGGTGGAATTGCTTGCGTAGGCTTGAGAGCCAGGGAATCCAACAGACATAGATCAGGAGACGAGCAGCGGGACCCGTCTTCCATCATCTCGGCTCAGCGTCACAGTAAATGAGGGCCGAGGGGCGGCTAACGGCTCCTCGGGGAAGATCAGAACAGAGCGCTTAAGTGGACTGACGGACATTCTGCGACTCAATCTGGAGGTGTACTTGGGTGGTTGACAAATAACGTGGACATAAACCTTTTTTCCACATCAAGATGTTATGCCCTTTTTCAAAGCCTTGATTTTGTTTTTGGGGTCTAGTAGGATTTAATGTTTGAATGTTTAAAAACATTGTTTTTTCACATATTTTACATTGTTGCAGCAACTCTCTTCCCGGACTGCCAGCAACGCTCTGTTTAGTTCTGGTTTCTATAAAGCTCCTCCTTCTAAAAAACACAATGTGCTCTGATTCGACCAGTGTGTTGTGATTGGTCAACCGCTTCGAACGTGTTTTGGAAATGTGACGCCCTTACCATAACTGCAAGGTTCAAAACACTACTAACAACTCAACCAGGCCTCACCCCCTTTTTTTGCGTATGCCTTGGGTGGGAATTATTTAAATTAGGAATATTGTATCTTTTGTTACCTGTCAAAACCAATTTAATCACATTTTTGTCTTTGTTATTTCACTTGTGTGATGAATATATGTGTAAAAATACAAACATTCCACATTTACTCAATTAATATTAAGACATGCATAATATAAAATGAGATGCATCATAATTATTAAAAAATTACAACTATGCAATTTAATATAGTTTTAGTTGAAGTTCGTATAACACAGTTAAAGGATTAGTTCACTTTTTAAAAAACTTTTGCTGATAATTTACTCACCCCCATCATGTCATCCAAGATGTCCATGTCTTTCTTTCTTCAGTCGAAAAGAAATTAAGGTTTTTGATGAAAACATTCTAGGATTTTTCTCCATATAATGGACTTCAATGGGACCCAAACGGTTCAAGGTCCAAATGACAGTTTCAGTGCAGCTTCAAAGGGCTTTAAACGATACCAGACGATGAATAAGGGTCTTATCTAGTGAAACGATCGGTCATTTCTAAAATAAATAAAAAACTTTAAGTTTTATGCCTTGCTCTGTTCTGTGATGCGCGTTCGTGACTCTCCTGTTCGAACTCGTTCATCAAAATGAACAAATCTTTTTTCGAGTTCATTTTGTTTGTTGAATGAACGAAATGACTCGAAAAAAGATTCGTTTGTTTCGCTAGATAAGACCCTTATTCATCGTCTGGTGTCGTTTAAAGTCATTTGAAGCTGCACTGAAACTGTCATTTGGACCTTGAACCGCATGGTACCGAAAAATCCTAGAATGTTTTCATCAAAAACCTTAAAGGGTACCTATTATGGCATTTAAAATGTTCCTAATATTGTTCTGGGAGTCCCCAACAACAGTTTTACAAGCATGCAATGACAAAAAAACACTTTTGTTGTCTTATAATATGCATTTATTTTTACCTGATTTGCTCACCGACTCCCAAATGAATCGTTTAGCGAGTCATTGCGTGACGCTAATCTGTGGTGATATGTTAGACACCCAGCCGACGGGGTGTCATTGGTTGTTGCGCTAGATCTTACCCAGATACAACAGTGCTATTTTCTGATTGGCTAACAACACCAGACGAACAACACCCGAGGAGACCAGGGTTGCCAGGTCTGCACAACAAAACCAGCCCAATTGCTCATCAAACTAACCCAATCACGGCCAAAAATATTCAAATAGCGTTCCCGGGTGTTTCCTCAATAACAATCATGTTCCAGTGGATAAAACAATCGCGTCAACCAGCGTGCACTACACAAACAACCCGCGGAAACAGTGCAGGCATACGGACCTGGCAACACTGGAGGAGACGCGCTTGCATCCTGCCGGTTCCACAGTGAGTGAGTTTTGGGCACTGCGGCATATTAAATATATTACAAATAGTTTTTCAGCGTGAGAAATACAATGTGTGGCCGGAGAGCGTGACAAAAGACCGAAATGAGTGACTGTCACGCTCAATGCGTGATGCGTGACACTCGAGAGCCCTGTGACAACTCCATTAACAACGACAAACACTTCACATATTTCAATACAATTGACATTGAAGACCTAAGTTAGCTGCTAGAAGCTGCGCTGTGCCTGTGCGTACACAACACACAAAATAATTATAGAACATGATACAAACATAAAAGCAACAGCCTACTTACAGATTGTGATTCGGAGAAGGAAGCTGATCCAAATAAACTCGGTACTGAACCTCCCTCCTTCAGTATCAGCCGGCTCGCAAATTCATACTTTATAGCATTTAGGTTTGTGAAGCAATCATCTTCAAAATGACGCGAACACAGAACAAGTTCGGGCTATAATACTTCTGTGGTATAGTTATGAACTGTAGCCACTTAGTCTTCAAATGCTCCTCACTGGGCAGATGAAAAAAGTTTGCTTTTGCGTCGCACTTCAATACACAGCAGCGTCTCGTCGACATGATGTTTTCCCTGGTGTCTCCTAATGCAATGAGTGGGCGTATCTTATTCAAATAACTTGTACAAGTGACGTACGAAAGTGCATCGTTCGTCTATCGATTCATATCAACGACTCAGAGTCGACTCTTACTTTTGAGAGATAATAACTTTGTATACGGTGAACTTTCATATTTAAAACTTTGCAGGATGTTTTCGTTCACTTAGATCTATGTTACACACTACATGAAAGGTAATTTTCAAAATTCCATGATAGGTACCCTTTAATTTCTTTTAAACTGAAGAAAGAAAGACATGGACATCTTGGATGACATGGGGGTGAGTAAATTATCAGCAAAAGTTTTTTTTAAAGTGAACTAATCCATTAATCTTCAACATAACAAATAAAGTTAATTCTATTGGTGACATTTTGTTTTTGTTTTTACAATTTGAGGTAATTTAAGAAATGATGTATAAAAAATTCTATATTATAGAACTGCATTAAGTACAATACGTTTTATTGTATTTCTTTACATTATACCAGTATAATGTATAGTCCATCCATATTATAAGAATATCTTGGGGGAAAAATTTTATACTTTAATGTATTTAATTCTATACAAACTAAATTTTTGTTGTTTCAGGTCAAGCTACAAAATCATCAAACACAACACAAACAAACAAATGAAATGCCTCACCCTTTGACTCTCCTAGTGTCAATGTGCAATTGTCTTCAGTGGAAAAAACAGGAAAACAGGCTGGAGAAAAGACATAAACCATAACCAATAAAACAGTCATTCGTTGAATCATCCATTAGCGTTCATTGAAACATTTTGATTTGGATGGGTTGTTTGAGAGATCTGATCACCTTGTGGTCTCCCATGCAGATGTTGGAGCCCAGTGTGTTATAAACAACACCACTCTCACTCTCTTCCCTCTGCAGACGACGAACAATAAATCAACAAAAAGCAATACAAGTCGCTGTTCATTCATCTCAAACACGCATATTGCATATTCTTTTGGTACCAGATGATTATTGATTTAACACATGTGTAATACAGATTAACATATTTATTTATGGGGTAAAAAAATATGTAAGAAAAGAAGAAAAAAACAAACTTCATTAAGATCACAATAAAAGTTATACATGTAAACCTACGCGGTGAATGATGTCTCCCGCGCTGTGGGACATTAGGATGCGGTCACACCATGCCGGGCATCGTGTGTTCATGTATTGTGTAGGTTTAGTGTAGTCTTCACTGTATGGGTAACTGAAACATTAAAATAATACAAGCTGAACTCAGACATGAACATTACACTGTTTTTGGACTGACAATTACAATTCATTATTTAACCCTCACTTTGAAGGCACGTTGAGAAAAAGTCACAAAAAGTCAAGAAAAACCAGTATTTCAAATATTTTAATGGGTAAAATTGACCCACAACATATTTAACTACTGTAATATCATGATGACACACTACCGTTCAAAAGTTTGGGTCCGGAAAGATTTTTTTTCTTCTTATGTTGACCATGGCTGCATTCATTTGATACAGTCAAAACTATAAAACTGTGAAATATTATTACAATTCAAAAAAATTCTATTTTAAAAATAACTGATTCCTGAAATGTCAAAGCTGAATTTTTAGCAACCATTACTCCAGTCTTCAGCAGTGTTGGGAGTAACACATTACAAGTAACATGAGTTACGTAATAAGATTACTTTTACTAAGTAACGAGTAAAGTAAAGCATTACTTTTAAATTTACACCAAAATGATTTGAATCTGAATTACTTTTTCAAATAAGGAATACAAGTTACTTTGTTTTCCCATTTATTGACTGACAGCTCTAATGTCCTTATGTTGAGAGATATCAGGAGTAAGTGCAGAGGCGTTGTGTGTGAACATGATGGTACATGTACAGTAGTTGTAGTTCTAGACTAATGTGAACATGCATTTACTCTTCTCACTTGCACAAACACTGATTCAGTATTCCTCAAAATGAATAAAAACAGTGAAATGCTAACCATTAAGCAAACCTGCAATAATTAAAATGTTGAATAATATACTATTTATGTATTTAATCTCACTTTATTAACCAGCATCTTTACTGTTGACCTTCGATGGTCCAATTCAACCTACAAATAAGCAAACATGACTTTTTTTTTGCTGAAGTGAGAGTGTTGAACTTTCTTCTCCTGGGTTATCTCACATTTGGTGTGTGAAAGGGCCTTTGCATTTGCCAAAAATATTACATTTGTTCAGTTTGTTGTTTAGCTCGACTCAGGTGAGAAAAAGTAATGTTAATGCATTATTTTCCATAAAAGCAACTAAGTAACGCAGTTAGTTACTTTTTTAGGGAGTAACGCAATATTGTAACGCATTTTTAAAAGTAACTTTCCAAAATCCTGTCTCCAGTGTCTCATGATCCTTCAGAAATTACTATAATATGGTGATTTGGTGCTCAAGAAACATTACTTATTTTTATCAGTGTTGAAAACTGCTTAATATTTTTGTGGAAACCATCATTTTTTTCAGGATTATTTGATGAATAAGAAAGTTATTGATGAATAAGATTTTTTATATTTTCTAACATTATAAATGTCACTTTTGATCAATTTAATGTGTCCTTGCTGATTAAAAGTATTAATTTCTTCCAAAAAAATCTAATCTTGCCGACCCAAACTTTTGAATGATAGTATTCAAAAGTAATGTATTTCTGTAAAATAATAATAAAATAGGACCTGATTTTACAGTGCCTATACCGATTTGATTGGTTCATGAAAAGTACAGCTAATATTATTCTAATATATATTTTTTAAATTATATACTTTGTTCTGCTTCTGAGTCTGATATTCCATTTGATTTTTACTGTTGTAATATTGTGCACTTTACATTCTCATGTGTTTAACAAGACTTTTTAAAGTTGCTCACCTAGGAGGAAAGCGGATATCCTCCTCTGTGATGACGTCGTGGAACGCAGAGATCTCCTTATCATACTTCAGCAGCTGGAAAGACAGAACTCATTTCTAGTGATACACTCTTATGATTCTATTATAGTCAATATCTAATATATAATATCAATATACCTCTTTTCCGTTGTTTTCTCTGAACACGGCCTGGTGCAAGTAAGCAAATAACTTGGTCTCTATATGAAGGAGAACCTAGTGATGGAGTGATAAAAAGAAGGACAGAAAAAAAGAATGAAGTATTGAAACGAAAGCAAAGGAACGAAACATGAGTAAAGAAAAAATAAACACAAGGAAAGACAAAGAGTAAAGACAGAGGTGAAAAGAGAAGGACAGAGGTTAATGCAGGGCATAAAAAACTAGTAAAGAACGGAGAGTAACTTCAACTTTGCTGGCACAAAAAAAAATGAAGCACAGGTCTGCAGGAGTGATCTAAATGCAAGCTCGCATTTTCAGCACTGGCAAGAAGTCAATATCAAGCGTCCAAGAACCATAAATCTGGCTGGACAGTGTACTGGATATGTCTGAGCGCACACAAAAAGAAAAAATTAATCATCTTGTTGGTGTGTGGTGGTGGCTGTGTAATTCTGCATATTGGTGAATTTAGATTTTATATATATATAATACTAAGTAAATTAATAATGGCCACAATGGCCAAAGTCTGACTCATACACAACCATTCAAAAGATTTTGGTCGGTAAGATTTTTTTATGTAAAAAACAACAAAAACAATTTTCATATGCTCACGAAGGCTGAATTTATTTGATCAAAAAATATAGTAAAAAGTGTAATATTGACTGAATTTTAAGCATTAGCATCGTGAAAGTGTCAGCATTTATTTGAAACAGAAAATACATTTAAATTGTCACAAAGGATTTCTGTCAATTTCGCTCAATTTAAAGTAACACCAAGTAACTTTTCCTCTTCGGTCGCCCCTACTGGTTGGAAACGAAATTGTCCATTGCGCTGTCGTAAATAATTTAGCCTACCGTCGCACGCGCGCTTGCTGTTTACCCAGCACCGGCTTTAGAATGAACGATGTCCACAGACAAGGTAGAGTATGTTACATGATTTCATGAAAGGATGATGTATTGCAGCATGCAGTAAGTATATATGCAGTCATTTATTGCGACACAGAAACAAGAAAACGAAAAATGACTATTGTAGCGCTTGACGTAAAGCAGTCAATTTTGTAGTTCTTTTTGTGGTCGGTTCCTACCTGAACCCCGAAGTTACATAGTGCCAGTAAAAGCGATACAGACCCCGTCAGGCTATGGCAGAAGTGCCTTTCACCCTGTTACGACTTGATGAACCACTGATAAGATTTTGGAAACATTATTTTAAGGTAAACAATTTACATAGTGTGCTTTAATGCATCTTGGTGATCAAAAAAAATTTTCTGCTCTACTTTTATTTATGTACAAAAACCAAAAATTAATGGAGTGTGTAAATAGTCTGTAAATTTACCTCAGACAGACTCAAGTTAACTTTTGCAATGTCTACTGAATGACTGAATCTTAACCTGTAGGCTTTTCTCGGAAATAATTGATTTATGCAAATGTTTGTGGTTAATTTGATTAAGTAATCATAATATACCTAATTCAATAATTTCATCAAAACACTTTAAAAATAAATAATCACCTGGTGGTCATTGTCTTTCTCTTCACAGATGATTTTTTCTACCTCGCTGCTACTGTCTTTTTTTACCGTCTGGATATCAGCTGACATGGAGAGGTTCTGAACACAAACAAATACACATATTAATATTTATATAATTGATGTGTGGATGGTCTCTTTGGTGCGTGTGGAATATATCAGTCAGATTTACCTGTACTAGACTGAGTGTGTCAAGACGGAAATTGAAATCCCCAAACAGGAAGAAGGGAAGAGGACTGTAGCTGTTATCTTCTATCCTGCGAGACGAGAGAAAAGTTTGATATGGGACCACAAACCACATTACAACTCAATGTCTTTTCTGCTCGCATTTCTGTGTGTGAGAAAATTCAAATGGAAATAATGTTGACATAGACTCGATTCTATTCAGGCTTTGATTTGATCATGATGAGTGGACTATGATATTATAGGTTAATTTTATTATACTTCAGGTCAGAGGTCACTCTTCTGCCAGAACTAGACTCGCGTATGCCCGTTATCGTAAGCCAGTGATTATAGTTAATAAAGTTATAAATATAGATATTTTTCTTACAATTACGCATTGCTTCGCTTCAGAAAGCCTTTATTAACCCCCTGGAGTCGTATGGATTACTTTTAATATGAATGAATGTGCATTTTCAAAATCTAGGGTACCATTCATCTTATTACAAAGCTGAGAAGAGCCAGGATATTTTTTAATATAACTCCAATTGTGTTTGGATAAAACAAGAAATCCATATACACCTAGGATGGCTTGACGGTGAGTAAATTATGGGATATTTTAAATAAATATATAGGATAAATGTGTGGGTGAACTAACCCTTTAATGAATGTAGGGGGGTTGTGCACTAATGCATGTTATTTAATTCTAATTTCATGTTGTCTTTGCATCCACTGTCATATTACTTGAATGTATTCACACACATAATTCAGAAGCACAAACCTGTTGATGACATATCTGAGAGCTTTCTTGCGGTTTGCGGAATACACTGATGGACTAGCGTTGCAGGCTATGAGGTTGGAGGCGTCGTGAAACAGGTGAACGTTCACCAGGTCTAAACCCCTGCACACACACACACAGATAAACACAAGATATATTATATATGGGGGTCTCTGTGACTGATGTGGGACATTAGCTGATAGGATGGAGTTCACAGGCTCCGTTCATTTATCACTCAGTCTTCAGGTTCCTGTATTGCTCTATTATACCGCTGCCATGTGTCTGCTATTAATGCGCTTCTGATGACATACTATTCCACTAACACACAGCTAACACAAAGTGTTTTCTTTGAGCTGAAGCCAAAAAACACTTACACAATAGACTGTAAAGAAAATTATGGGGGACATCTCAAAAGGTGAAGAAGAGTGTGAGTGAAAACATACTGGTTGTGAATGATCCATCGTGTCCTCATGTAGCCTTTTCTGGACCACTTGAACTGTAATAAAATGCGCAATAAAATTAGGGAGGCATCCGTATAATTTTATAGACAGAGTTCGAGTAATCAATGATCAAGTCAATGACAGTATTAAAAAATAAATAAATGTTAATAAATTTAACATTTTAGTAATAACTGCATGTTTAATATTTAACTTTAATTTAAATGACCAAATATTTCGATTTTGCATACAACTTTGTTACTGTATGATTTCCCCCTCATTATAAAATATTTTTTTATAATTTGGACCATTTGTACAGCATGATGGGAAGATAAGTAAAAATCTTATTCCACAATATTACAGACATGAATATGTTTAATGGCATGTTTAATCAATTCTTGAAATAATCGCTTATAGTTTGTTCTGCTTCCAGTTTCTTTCCGTTTCAACGTTTATGTAAATGCTCTATATGAGAGCATTTCACCAGTATAAGTGTGAGTGAATTAAACTGGTGCTTTCCTAAAAATGTAGTCAAAACAGAAGTGTGTGACACAGCAAAGAGAAAGCCACTACAATTGTTTAAAACAACAACAAAACAACACACTTACATCAGGCCAAAAGTTCTTGGGGAATTTCTCTTTTTCCATGGTAGTCACTCCTTCCAGGGAGCCCACGTACTTGTTATGGCCCGAGACAGCTTTAAACTCCTTCACTACAAGGAGGAGGAATAAACAAACAAGACATATTGTAAGAAAAACATGCAAATGCAAAATCAATATACTAATGTTGGAGTTGTCGTGCAGCTGTAGGCTGTGAGAGCAGAATCTATGAGACACTCATTTGATAGCGCACCAAATTCATTGGTCCACTGATCTTAATGGCTCTTCTATTAGTCCTCTTCTTGAGAGCTTATTCATGAGATGCTGTGACTAGAACTGATGAAGGCTCCAGAAAAAAAGCGCATGAGGTTAAATCCTGTTCTATCAGAGACACTAACCAAACGAGTCAAAGGAGAACATTTATTTCTTTGTGTTGGTTGGAAATTCATCTCTCTGCTAATAGCAGTCAATGTCTTGTTGTGTGAAAATTGTGTGAATTTCACAAATTTACATTTTTTTTTGGTACAAACTGGGAAAACCCTGGTAACATTTAACCCACTTCATTACACAATTTCCACAGAATATTTAATCTTGATCTTAATCTTTAATATTGAATAAAACATGTTCCTCAACTGAATTCTACGTATTCACCTACATTTTTAACTTGTGAATTATTTTTAATGTAAACCATCTTTGTTTTTGTTATTTACTTCACTTTATTCGTTCACATTTTTTCCAATGGAGATTGATTCTCATTTGTTTTTCATGACTGTAGTTCTGTCAGTTAATATACAATGTTTTTTAATAAGCATAAATTAAAGCCAGTTCAAAAACTACTTTAATTATGTAT
This sequence comes from Chrosomus eos, assembly GCA_036326025.1. NCBI lineage: Eukaryota > Metazoa > Chordata > Actinopteri > Cypriniformes > Leuciscidae > Chrosomus > Chrosomus eos. Next base: position 12,812,771 of record CM070836.1, on the reverse strand, counting down.
ACATACTATATAGATACAATTTAGAAAATTATATAGTTATAGTTCTACCATATTTGTTCTTTATATTATATTACAACAATTTACATTTTTGGGATGTACTTAATTGTCATGAAAATAATGTCAAAAACAATGCAAAAATATAATTTCCTATTATACAGCTCTCCTGAATGCTGAATTATGTCAATGCTTGGCATTCAGCGCTCAAATATTTCTGAATAAATCCACAGGTAACAATGTATGACCAACTACCCACTCCATAACTGCTAAAATACCTTGTTTATTTATTAATTTATTTGCTAAAAAGCCATGTAATAAGCAGGATGCTGCACAATCAGCTAGTCATTATTGCAAAATAAACCCCAACGTGGTTATCAGGATTTTGCAATATGACCAGGACTTTTTCTTGACAGGTTTTGTGAAATTCAACCATAATATTTTATAGTAGTATAAATACTTTAAAGTACATTTATCGAAATAAAACTCTTACCATTGAAGTCATATTGTTGGATATTTTTCAGTGACTTGTGGATGAAATACATGCTTCCCAGAGCCTAAAATCAAATAAATCAATCAGTCAAGCAAACAATCATACATTATTTTGTGTGATCTTCTAATCGAAGCCCTAATAATATCCCGAGTGGATACAGGGCTAATGACCCGACAGCTTAAAGTCATGCACAATAAGGGGTTAATGGAGATGTCTGAAGAGCTGCTTTGATTTTAGATGATGTTGATGATGTACTCGCATCATAATCATTAAACCCTGGCTTTCAAGACTCCGTTACGGTCGATTTCCTTCTGTCTGTAAAACAAAACTATCCGATCATAAACTTGCCCATAGTTTTGGTACCCCAAAAAACACCTAGATATGCCCATGCAATACTTTACTCACAAACCTCACACACACGCACACACTCCCTGCGTTTTCTGACAGCACGCTGAATGAATTTAATGTACTAGCTGCTTGCTCTGGTGAGCGCACATCAATCCAGCTCCGTAGAGATCAATACGGACAGAAAATTAAAACAATCACACAGGGATTAAACACTGGGCCCTCCTGTTGGCCTAACACGAGCCGCATGGATGGCAGAGAAAAATGACCTGCCATCGAGGGATGTTTTGACATGAAGCACACCACACCGTAAACACACACAGTCAGGTTTTCTTCAAAATATCCATCCCAGGAGAAATAAATAAATCTTATGAGAGAAATGATACTTTTTTAATATGACAGTGCTTTCTAGATGACCAGTCTTGAGAGACTGGACATTACAACCGGCACGTGTGCTACTGAAGCACAACAGCTCCGGCAGGGACCAGAAATTATTGGGGGGAGAGATGGGAAATTGGACTGGGAAATAACGCAGACTGGATTAACCTGTTTTGGGTGTGTCTGCCGAGAATGTTATATTATAAGAGACTTTTTTTGAAAACATTAAAAATCTTACAAACCACAGAACATTTGATCAGTTAGTGTATTTGTTTTGTTAGTCATGAGCAAAGACAACAGACTTCAAATTACATATTTCAATTCTTTAACACTTATATTGCAATATATTATATTGCTGTAAAGTGTCATTAAATACTGTTGACAAGGATCGAATGTATTTGAAATACCACTGTGCCCTGGTGAAAATTTGGGTGGGTTAAACAAATAATTGTGTGTTGGCAAAAAATAATCAAATCTTGCTAAAATTTTGCAGCTTTTTATAATGAAGGTTAGGGCTGGGCGATAAAACGATAACGATAATTATCGCGATATAATTTTTCTCGATAAAACGATATCAAGAGGTCGATAAATGTTCGATAATGTGTATGCGTCAAAAGCGGAACGAAACTCATTTGAACCGGCGCGCGCCACACGGACCGTTAATCTGCTCGGCTCAAAGTCCAAACAGTCGGCAGCGCAGCGCGAGCTCACTAGAGCAGACCGCAGACGCGTTTACTCTGATTGTCTCGCTCACGAGATCCAGTGAGATGCGCTTGAGTTCAGCGAAGGACACAAATGTCTCAGTTTAAAGGCAGATGAAACAGCGCTGACAAACAGGAGAAACACTGTGCGCAACGATACAGTCATAATCTGAATTGATACTGAATCAATTTACCATGGGTTTACTGTAACGTTAGCCTAGTAATATTAACTGCACCATGAAATGTGGGATATACATATTGAATTGTATTATATTATTAATGAAGACAATGTATAAATGACTAATGGAATATAATTACAGTATTTAATAATGTATTTAACTGTTAGACAAGTACTGTTTTTCATACAAATACCATAGCAACCATAGTTACATATTGCCATGATAGTGAGGTGCTAAGTTATAGGCTATGCCTGGGTTTATCTGTGGTTATCATGATCTAAATGCATGATACTGGATGACCTGCCAATGGTTAATTTTAATAAAACTCAAAACAGTCAGAATATTACATTTTACTAAATGTACCAAATGTTTTTTTAAAACAGATGTTACTGGTTTTGTTAATGAACATACATTTAACGTAGTATTAGTTTGAGTTAGGATGCAGATTTATTGTCAACTCACAGTCAAATATGCATTTTGAGACAAAACATGTAATATTAATATTGCAGCCTGCACTGCAGTGCCAACTGTGCTGAAGAAATATTTTTCTATTCAGATATTTATTTTGTTAAGGAAAAATTACAATGTTTGAATGTTCTACCTCAGATTTGTGAAATGTTCACCTGTTTGGCAAGTGTTTGTCATGATATGTTCTGAAAATAAAGAGTAGGGCCTAGTTTAAAACCACAATTAATGCTCTGGTTTCTACAACTTTCACTTAGGAGCAAAAATCTGCCTTTAAACTTGAAAGAAATAAAAATTGGACATTTATCGTGATAATTATCGATATCGATAATTATCGATATCGACTGATATAAAAAAAAATATCGTGATTTTTTTTTTTGGCCATATCGCCCAGCCCTAATGAAGGTCCTCACTGCAGTGCATGAACTCACACACACAGCCGTCGGCTGTGTTAACACCCACCTTCATTCTCATTTGTCTCACATCATCTGTATTGATTTGTAATTAGTTTTTTGAGGGTTGTGAATCATCACTTGACTTGGAAGAGAGTGTGTGTGTAAATGCAGAGAGCGTCTGGCACACATCGTACAAATGGTGTTTAGATAAAAAAATCACTTTTAAGTCAATACATTTTTATTAAACCCTGCACTGGCCTGATTGATGAAGATAAGTGTAAAGCTGCAAGTGTGCTGATCTCTCTTAAGTGTGAATGTGTGTGTGGGACTGTGGGTCCCGTTGAAACAGGCTCATGATGTGATGAGCCAATTTTTTGACAAAGATGATTTTGGACACATTTGTGATCATTTGGGAACAAAAACTGAAGCAGGTGTGGCAAAGGGCCCACGTACAGAAAAACTCACTAAGCCTCCCGCATCAACAAAACAAATACACACTCACTCACTCACTCACTCACTCACGTACACATTCAGTTTATTTATCATGTTCAGATGAGAGGGGCCTAATCAATAGTTTTAATCTGGAGTTAAACGTATTGACTCGGTCTGCTGCCTGGCCACTCCCGCACATTAACCCAGTCCATCAAGTTACACATTGTGTACAAACACACAGACAGCACCTCTCACCTGGGTGGGCTGAGGGTTAATACCCTGCCTGCCAAACACCAGCAACTTCTCTCTTTTCACAGATTTTACTGTTACTTTGAGTAATGAAAGGGGTGCCCCTGGGCTCTATCTTTGGTCCATCACTGTTTTTAGATAGTAGCTGGCCAATAATTTACTTAAGAGGTCTTTGTAATTGTATATCTTAATACGGTCTCCAACTGTATGTTCCATTTAGAATAACTTAAAATTTTAAAATCTGTTGTAGCACTTTGAACAGATAAAATAAATTAAAGGGTGTTGAAATTATGAATCAGATTTATTTCAGAAATCGGACTGATCTTGTTTTTGATCAATTCACTGACTCAGTGATCTGGTCGCAGTCGCTAACAGCTTACTGTGGGGAACAATTATCCGATAAAAACAAAATCAAATTGCAGACCGTTCCTCACAAAAAACTACCGGATGGCTTTAGTAATTAATTAATTAATTAATTATTTTGCAACACATAAGTAAGCTATTTTCTGTGAATGCAAGACTCCCAATTCATTAGCCACTACAGATAAATATCTAGAAGAAAAACAAAGTGCAGTAAACAGTAAAACTATTTGCACTATGTGTTTTTATGTTTGCGATAATACATTAAAATTATATGATAACCAATACGATCTTGCAATATCCAGCAGCATAATGGAAGCAAATGACAATGCAAGCTTCGCACAATCAACTTACAAAGGCTAAAGCTGCAGTTACATTAAACATAAGGTGGATAGATTACTATTAATTTTTTTTAAACTTTTTTATTTATTTAATTTTGCACCCCGTCCTCATTCACTTTCATTAAAGTTAATAGTGGCCAGGATACACATCCACTATTTACTTGTATATACATATATGAATTGGTTTATAATGGCATTAAAAAATGATGACAGAATTTAAATTTTAAGTGGACTATCACTTTGACTTTGATGCACTGCTGTGAGTGTAGGTAATAATAGCACTAGAATCACAGGGCGGTGAGTATTGAAAGTACAACCTAAAAATGGTCGTAGAGCTCTATCTAGTGGACATACAAACCAACCACAGCACTGATGTTGCATAAGACAACACATTAAGTAAGTGCATGACAGTTAAATATGTTTCCCTTGAACTAATTCAGAAGGGAAACAAGTGAAAATATCAGATATTGCAACAACTGTTACACTCACCGTGAAACTGTCCACAGCCTTGAAATGACTGTCTACATAGACACAGACTCTGTCGAAGTCTGCCATCTCAGAGCTGGACTCTATGGTCCTATAATCCAAAGAAAGGAAAGGATGAAAACAATATAATTCTAGCATATCAAAACAGAAACAATAAATCCTTTGTAATCTGTTTACATACTACTGTTAATACACTACTATCACATCATTCAAAAAGGACTGAAAAATAATGCTACTATTACATTATTTGGATATTTCTGGACATGCAACAATACATCATAATACCATGTAAATACCATGGAATATAAACACAGTAATCAGTGGTCTGGTACTATCTGATTCTGGTGATACTGCTACAGTACTTTTTAATAAGGTGACTCATTTATAGCACACAATCTGCCATATCCTCACCAGAAAAAGTTCTCTGCGTGGCCCATGTTCATCATATAGTCCTTTCCACCAACTTCCTGAAAGTGCAGGGCGACGAAGCGTGGCTTGTACATGTGGACCGTCTAAGATGATAAGATTTACATTAGACATACAATTAATTCACTATTGTGTTCATCAGCTAATGCATCACTGAATTCATTAAAGGGATCATATCATGAGAATAATATAATAATGACATTTTTTTAAATAAAAAAAACACTGTAGCTAGTACTGTACTGTAACTTCTCCAGTCACATAGATGTAGAATAGATAATATAACTCCTAACCCCAGGAAGACTAACCATTAGAGTAAGTAGAGTAAGATTTGGGGAAAGTCAAAATTGTTGTGTTTATGTCAGTCTGATCTTAACAGTTTGTATGGCATATTTCAACATTTTTTTAGCACATTTTTATAGAAAAATACATATAAATATATAATTTTGAGCTAAGTGTATTTTAAATTTTTTATTGCTATATTTGATAAAGTTGCACAAATAATGTTACCAGGCAAAAAGACAACCACAGACAATTCAAATACAAGGAAACAGATTTTGTATGCAATTAGATGCAGAGATTTTCCAGCAGGAAAACCATTAAATCTGTGATTCAACTTTGTTTTGCTCACAACGTGACAACAGCAGATAACATGACATGATTTAATGGTGTTCCAAAGACAGGTTGTATAAATGAGACAAACACCTTTAGCTTTAAAGTGGCCGAGTAAAGTTCACTCTACAAAGGTGTGTGTTTATAGCAGGTTTGAACAGATGGAGAGCTTAGACAAAGAAATGTCCGTGTGAATATTAGAACAGTAAAGAGCGTGTAAAAAAAAGCTTGTGTTGTTTACCTTTTCTACAATGCTACGTAAAGCAACCTCAGATGTGAGTGTTTGAATGAGAGACTCGTAAAAAAAGGCATCAAACTCACCGTGAAGAACTCTCGCAGCCAGTCTCCTTCAATTTCACCCACCTGAGAAACAGAACCAGATTTCCCTGTTAATAATACTAATAACATGGTCAGGTAATAATCACTGCTTTAAGCTTTGAACTGCATTGTGGGTTACATTTACTAGGTAATGGATCTCATTTCAATTCAGAGATATTAAGTTTGAGTGCTTTGTGTTATTACAGGTAAATGTGCAACTGAAGGTCTTTATCAAACCAGTTCAGTAATAACAAGTGCTGTTTTAGTTCTCTAGACAGACAGACCTGAGGTGTGTTATGCACTTTGCACATTTACTTTGTATTTCATAGCTGAATTTGAAATGATAATAAAACAATAAAGCAGCTGTGAAGCAATATATATATATCATTTAGGGTCTGAATGTTGTCACCCATCCATGGGGTGAAAGTACAGTACATCTCTCCCATTAGATTATCGAGTTACTCGAACCACTTTACCAAACTGGACAAGAATAAATGCATATAATAACAAATATAATATTACAAAGATGATCGTATATGCAGCATATGCTGCTGACAGAACAGATCTAAAACTCGAAGAATGAAGCTATTGTGTGTTAGAAAGGAAACACAACGATTTTGAACAAAGAAAAACATTAACATTTAAAAAACTGCATGAATAATTTAAGAACTGAAAGCAAAAACCATTTAAAAGTGAGTGTGTGCGTGTGTACTGGCGGAAAATTTTGTTTTAAAAATGTTAAACCGTTATCTGAAGGCTTTGAGAAGCAGGTTTCCAATACGGGTAAGTCTGACACTTTAGACATCAATCTATGAAAAATAAAGGTACAATTCATAAACAATAAATTGCAGGCTCCATTTTAAGACAATAACTTGGCATTTTCATTATAAAGTGGAAGATATTAGCTTGAATTATAAAAACATATGGACCTGGTTGAGATGCACAAACAAACAGTTTGCTGTTTGTCTTTGTAAGACAAACATAACCTCAGATACTTTGATCTCCTGAGATATGGACAACACAAACACATACAGTCATTTGTCTCCACACCCCTTTGAGTGAAGTTGCGAGAAATCTTCTTTCCCTCCTGTCCTCCCTTCACATTTCTTACTTCTCCCCCACTTCCTTCCTTTACACATTCTTCCCTTCACTCAGTTTACTTAAAAAGTTTGTATAATATGTTCTACGTCAATGCAAGTGAAATAACAGTCCCGTTTGGTCTCAGTGCGATTGGTACAATGGTCTCGTCTTCACTGAAGTAAACCAAAAAGTAATAAAGATTTTAGGAGTTTAGAGATACTTTGCTTACGGTGTTGGGTCCTTCATCCAAACTACCTCCTGTTCCCTGACAAGGTGCAAACCCCCAAGCTCTTTAACCCTAGTAAATGCAAATTCCTATTGTAAGTTCATGCACCACATTGGGGGGATGTTTTGTCTTGGTCTAGGTATTTAAAGAAATGCTGAAAAAGTCTTTCAGACACTGTGCATTATGCATTCTATTTTTTTTTTCTTTTACTCATTATTCCAGAGCATTATCTTTGAGTATGTAATTGACATGATACATTACTGACTAAAAAAAATTGTTACATTGGATTTATTCGATTACTCTGAATTATAACTCTAGTAATACGTAAATCATAAACACGAGTCTACACTCAGTTAGAATGAAAAATACAGCTCAGCTGAAGTAGAGATCCGACTAACACATTGGCGTTAGTCATCATGTATACTTAGAATATAGAGGCAAATTATGTTTGTTTTTTTCATTTAGAACAACAGAGTGTTGTTAGAACAATTTAAATAGGGGTGACCTCAAACTCTGATTATTATATAGTATTATTCTAACTAAGTGAATGTGGGTAACCACGGCATGATTATAGAAAGTTACTATTAAAGGAAGGTAAGTTGGTCAGCTTGGTAATGGTTAAATATAGTCTTGCCTTAATTTAGTGAGGATACATAATATACATACTATATTCATATTACTTTTAGAAATGAAGAAGCATGGTGCGGTTATCTAGTAGTAGTAAATCGCCTGACCAAGACTGATTTTGTGATGATGAGGTCGTATACCCGGCCGGTGCGAGACTCAAAGTATTATAGGAATCCGGATGAACGATTGTAATTTCAATAGAGTTAAAGAGTTAAATAGAATAATCAAATGCGTAGCTTAACTATTATACAAATGACCTATAATCAATTGGTCTAAATAATTATTAGATATTGCCCTTTAGAAGAAATGAGATAAATGAGTTTTCATAAAGACATTTAAAAGGGTGGTTTCTTGGCCAGACTGAATTTAAAACTGAACCAAACTTTCTGCTGACAGGCAAACGTCTGATTGTGCAAGACTTTAGTTTGAGGCAGTCTCTAGTGAGTGAAGCAAACAATATGCGTATACTTGAATCTGAAGATCTGTGATCATGCATAGCAGAAATGCCTTGTATTTAGGAGAGTAGGCAAAGGAATAAGGATCGACTTGATAAAGCCAGCAGCCATATATATCTCTAAAACATGATATGGGTTCAGGAAGGAGCTTAGATATTTCAGTTATGATAGTTGAGATTGAGAACTAGGTTCAATGACACATTTCAGACGTGTTATATTTTTTTTAGCACTTCAGATATTTTAAGCACACCCCTTGTGAAAAAGAAGTACACTTTAACATACTTTTAAAGTGTTTTTGGAAACTTAGTAGTTTAAATTGATATGAAATCTAATTTGCTGAACTTGCTTTTTTGACCCATGTGATATGATAATAAATGTAATATTGAATAACACACTACAGGTAAAATAGTAATAGTAAAAGTACTTTAAACTTTAAAAGTGTTTTAGTTAACAAGAAAATAAGTGTACTTCTTTCAAACATTTAAAGAAAACGTTTAAAACACTTTAACGTAAAACTCTTAATTTGACATTATTTCAAAGTACACTTTTAAACGTTTAGTGTTAAGAAACAGTCGTTTTAAAGGGCTCATATGATGCTTTTTAATGTTTTACTTTTCCTTTAGTGTGTAATATATATGTTTGTGCATGTATAATATCTGCAAAGTTACAAAGCTCATAGTCGCCCACAAAAGGATTTATTCTATCTAACAGAGAACACTGATCCTGGCCTGCCTAAAACACCTCGATGGAAGTCCAAATATGAAATATTATGTGAAATATTAGCATAATGCCCGGCCAAAGGCATATGCAAAGAAAAAAAGATGAGACTTCGGTGAATTGTAGTGTTGTCTTGTGAGACGCTGTGTATTTTATGTGAAAGCAAAACCCCTTTGTTTGGCCTTCTGAAAATGGATAAAATTAGGGATCTGTAGTTCAAATATATTTTTAACGCAGTTCCTGAGTTTTATTTTCAGATGTCAGACGAATCTAACGCTTGGTGTTTTAATGTGATATGGTATCACAAGCATATCAGTGGCAGGAGCTCTTTTCAGTCTTCTGCATTCTTTTCTCTTTTTCTTTGTGTTTCACTGTAACAGAATGAAAAACTCTGGCTCTCTGGCTTACTGTACGATATATCCCATGAATGATTCACTGGAATGCACTAAGAATCTCTAATTTTCTCCCCAAATCTTCACGTCTCTTTCCAGGTCTGTTTTCACACAGATGCTTTAAAATGTAATTATTTACCTCTAATCCCTATCATTATCAGGACATTACAAAGCAGGTAACTAGTGCTGGGATGATACACTTATCTCCCGATTCGATACTATCACGAAACAATACGATATGTATTGCGATTTTATATTTATATATATATTTAAAATAGCTGCAGAAATGCTTGCTTTTGGGCTTATTCATGGTCTGTTGTAGTAATTTGTTAATGCTTTTACACTATGCAGTTTCCTTTTAATGTTAGATGGTAGAAGAGTGAGTAGAATATGTCACTTCATTGTATACAATGTACACATTATAGAGCGAGACTTTCACTGATTGTTTAATGGAAGTTACTCCCATTATTTACACAAAGCATAATGGGGCATAGGAAAAAGGTGGATATGCTGAGGTAAATAAATGGGTGTGGGAATTTCCCGCATTTTTAACACGGCATATGTTACGAAATATGCCCGAAACCTCGCACCAAAATTATAGCCATATAGAGTTAATTTAGTAAGCAGAAATCTGAAATTTACCTTGACATGATACTTCAAATTAGAGGAAGAAGCTGATCTCGATTGAAGTCACAAGACCGATTATCACGTTGATGGATAAAAATAAAATTAAAACAAGAAATGGGTCAAGCCAAAAATTGCCATCGTAATAACCATTTTACTAAAACAATCCCTAGGAAATTAGCCAGAATTACATGTTTCAAATGTTTAAGCCATGTGGGTAAACTTGCAGACCAGCCATTTAAAAGAACAGTCAGTGTTGTTCCCCAATGTTGATGGGTTCACAGTTAATGAGTAGTTGAAAAAATGTCTTCAAGTTAGTAAACCGACATAAACTCGAGTTTCGTTGCGATTCCTCACTCCACACAACTCTTTAGAAACACTCTGAATCAAACTTCCCATATTCTGACAAAAACTTCATTTTGTCTTTGATGTTTTTCTGAGTCAGCAATGGCTTTTTAAGAAGTTTATTTGCTTAAATTTTGCATTTCCTGAACAATAATTTGTGGTTAAGACTATAAAAAGTTTAGTGTTTAGCTATTTTGGGCGTGACCCATAAATTCTGATAAATAAAAAAAATGTAATTACAGAAACATGAGTATTTTTAATTCATTACTTCTCAAGGATTTAGACAAAAAGGCCTAGTTAAAAAAAATCATCAGCCGCAGATGACTGAATGTTACACAACATATTAAAAGATATCTGTATCTACTTCCTAATAACACTTGTTGCTACAAAACGGAGCAGTTTTATCAGTGTCACAGATATGTGCCCCATGGTCTGCTATATTATAACCACAAGTGTGAAATTCCTGTTAGCACAACGCAGATTAGTAAGGTACAGGACTTTTCAAAGTTAATTTGAGAATCTGTCCACTGACAGTCTGTCTGCAGGTCGTCTAAAACATGGCTACTGCTTAACATATTGTAGTTTAATTTGCTTTTGTGTCTCTTTTAGATGCAATGACCACTAAAAAAAGTGAAAACACAGACCACTCCCTTCCTCAGCCAGTCAAGCGTGCAGTGAAACCAGGTCACGAGAAATCGTCTGCACAGTCAGCCGGTGAAAGAATGGATGGAAACAGCAGACCCTGATTGCAGTGAATTAGACAGAGCCCAGAATAGAATTGCATCTGATGCGATTTACAAATGTTACTTTGATCTTATAAAGACCTTTTATGGACTGCCGTTCACTATCTTTGTTTTCTTAGTTCCACTGAGTTTGAAAGGGTGGGGAGGCCAATGGAAACTTCCTTCATTTAAACTCTCAAGAGGATTTCCCAAATTTGCAAAGAATCATTTCCTGTTGCCTGCTTCTTACGGTTGACTTAAAATAGCAAAGAACTAATTTCATTGAATAAGCGTACTTTTAAATGCCAGGTAAACACTGCAGAATCTATAGGGGACACAACTAACAGAGACACAAGACAGTTTTAACCAGCTCTGATGAAGTGTTGATAAAGAGTTCATCAGATATAGTTGCGCCAATGCATTCGGTTATTCCATCACAGACTGTATGAATGTATGATTTTATCTGATATACATGTTCAACTTTCCAAAAGAAGCCATCAGTTTTCAAAAAACGATCTAAGTATGCAAAAACTAAATTGTTGTTATTCAAGTAAGTTGCCATAAATGTATTTACTTTAACTTGTTTAGCAAGATTCTCTGCAAACTGTTGCTCTGCAATTACAGCACAATAAATACAAGATAGTTTATGAAAACACGCTATATGTGCACTATGATTTGCGGTCATACATTTTTCTGATACATTTTTGACAAATGTGATCACTGGTTATGAGATCTGTTATCGGAACAACTAATAGACTATTTTTGTGTGAATTTTGCAACAAAACATCAAGAAATATTTGGATTATTAAGAAAAAAAAAATGTATTAAGCATGTATATTCTGCATGAGAATATACAACACAAGGTTTATTTTTAGGAACATAAAGGGTTTGTTCAGCACTGTAACATCATTTTACAGTAATGCAGATAAAATTAGTAAATATTTCAACATTTGGTAACACTTCATTTTAAGGTGACGTACTTACACATTACTTAACTGTACTTCACTTTACAATAACTGTATAATTACAAGTAACTAACCCTAAACCATACCCTAACCCTAACTCATAACTGTACATGTAGTTAATTCATATTGTACAAAGTAACATTTTTAGTCATCATGATATCATGGTGATATTTGCTGACCAAAATTTTATTTTTGCTGAAAAAAAATGTGCCATCATTGTCTTGAAAATCTTAATGAGGTGACCCACCAGGGCTGATTTGATCAAAAGCATTGTAAGTCTAAGTGGATCATAGAAACCACTAGAACCAATTGTCTCTACTTACTGTGGCTCAATGGTTTTAGGAAATCCTGACATTAAGCAATTTTTTCTGAGATTGGCCCTTTCACTAAATGTGGATAAGTGGATAAGAAAAAATGTAACCATTTTTAGAAGTCTGCTCCAACATTAATACTGACCTATTCAAAAAAAGAAGCGACGAAGGGTTGAAGTACTTTGGGAAAAGATATGCATCTGTTTTCAGTCACAATGGGCTGTGACATGTGCTTTTTCTCAGCCAAACATGGCCGGAGGAAACTGGGTACGAGGCCAAATTTCCACTTGTAGCCTCAGTCCTCCATACACACAATGAAGCCAATCAATGCTCTAACAGATACAACTAAAACACAACTCCGGAAAGACTGGGCTGAACATACATAGTTTGAGGCAAAATTCTCTCCATAGCAAATTTTTAACTAAATTGACATTTTCTAAACAACAAAAATAAAGCAACAATGCTATAGGGCAGGGGTTCTCAAAGTCTATATGGGGTGGGGGGGGGGGTGTTGTTGACGGGTGTTGTTGAGTGGGGTCTAGTGACATGCCCCCACGGAAGAAAATTTTGAAAAATAACCCCTGAAATTCATACGTTTTATAGCACATTATAAATGCAACTTATTAGGCAAAGTTGCATTATATATTTTTTTATATTTTTATAAGTTGCACAAAAATTTGTATAGCAAAGTAGGCTCAATCTATGTACAAGACTTAACCACTCAGATATATAAAGGCTATCATGATCATTTTGCCAAAAATGAACCATGTATTTGTTTAGTTCATAATACGTTTTATTTTTAACTTAAACAAATACGAAACGGTTGGCAACCCATGAGGCACATTTGCGCACACACGTAAGGTCGCTCTCTCCCTCTCTGCCGGTTTGGAGCTCGCGAGCTCTAGATTGCGGGAGATTTGAACTAATCTGCGGGCATCAGGGAGCCGCTATCAATATGCGGGAGACTCCTGGAACTTCCGGGAGACTTGGGATATCTGTGAACGCATACCTCTCTGTCCAATCATCTTTGAAAACTCTATTTTCTTCATCAACTTTTCTTTTCCTGGACAATGACATCCTCCACACCCATTCAAACGCTTACTGCGGTGAAGTGTTGCGTACTCGCGTTGCGCCCCTTTTTTCAGTCTATGGTTGCGCCTGATTACGTCAAAAGTCATACGCTTACTGGATGTCATGGCAACTAAATCACGGAGGAAAACATTAAATATCTCGCCTTCGTTTTAATTTCGGACCATCTCAAAAAATAAACAAATGATTTTAACATGCGTTTATCAAAGTAGGAAATCCACACTTTTTAATCCCTTACACACAATTAGTGCTCTTGAAATACGAGGCGGGTCCGGATTGAATTCCCTCCGGGTCCGGATCCGGACCGGGGTCCGGACTTTGAGAAGTACTGCTATAGGGTGATGTTGGAAATTCAGTTCAGACTGACGGCAGAAGGTCTGGACTCTATCACAGCTTTCATTGGCATCTATGAATTATTCATTTTTAAATTTAAATGAAAAATTTCAAATTTACCGCAACAATGGAGCCACGAATTTCACATACTTTTGAAAATACAGTGTTTAGTTGATCCTGGTAAGCGCTCATTGACACAGTTGCAACGAAGTTCTTCTTCCACAAGGGAGTTTGGTGTCAGGGCATTTGTTTCCAGGCGGACCGTTAAATAAACGTAACACGCGCGTCTCCCGGACATCCTGCATAATTTAACCAATCAGATGACGACTTTGAAACTCCTGAAGTGTTTCCAGATAAGTGTGCCATATGCATCAGACATTCAGCCACAACGGTCAGTGGGCATCGCCTGGCATTCAGGCACTTCCTTAAAGGGATATTCAGCCGATTTTCTGATATTTAGAAGAATATCAGTAAGCAGACAGTTTCTGGTCTCATTGACTCCCATAGTATGTTTTTTTCCTACTATGGAAGTCAATGAGACCAGAAACTGTCTGGTTACTGATATTCTTCTAAATATCAGAAAATCGGCTGAATGGATTCAAAAACGGTAAAACCCAACTGTTTAACTCTGGGGGAGTTGTAAAATGAGCCTATTTCCAAAAAAAGTGGAGTATCCCTTTAAGTGTAAGTGTGTAGTTTTCTATCCAGTTTTAACATCTGGAAATCTAACTATTTAGAAATGTAGTAGAATCCTTCACCTTATCAAGCCTCATGATTTAATATGGTATCAATCATGCCTGTAGCGCAAGCAGTGGTACTTGCGTCAAAAACTTGATGAAGAATTGAGCTAAAAGTTCTATCCAGTTTGACTCTTTTACTATACTTTACAAAATTTTACAGCAATCCATGTTTTCACTGTTATAAGGTGGGGGGATGCTATTACAAATCTTCTGAAATAGTACAGTATCTCCGGATCCAAAAACAAGAGAAGAAGCATTGCTTACGCACATATAAGCTAAGACGATCATAAAACATTAAAACCGAAACTGCCAAATGCTACTGAATGAAATGTCGACCCAGGATGAGGTGTAGCACTGTGAACTCAATCTACTACATCTATGTTTTGATCATCGGTCTGAATCTGACCCAGATGTGGTCTTTGACAAAAACTTAATTTTCTCAGTATTTTGTTTAAATTGTTGCTTTTTATAGTGTAAAAAAAAGAATCCATGTAGATTGAATAAAATGTTTTTTTTTTGTTCAGATTTCTTTGTTCAGATATTCTTACAACAAAATATTCTTGGGGCCATTAAAGTTTTTGTAAATTATCAAAAATGCTGCTGTGCTGGGTAAAGAGTTAAACGTGTCTTACTGTTGCATGTGAGGCTAGTCTACTGTCAATGGTTTCACAATATGATATCACCTGGTGCTGGCTTTAAACGTATACAGTCTATTTTTGTTTTTTTTTCACCAAAATATTCACTGTCCACCATAATTTATGGATATTTTCATGTGTTAAGGTATCATGCTTTCCCTAAAAGTCGACTGAGCACACTGTGTCAGGCTTCAACCTTTATTCTTTAAAGCTATCTAGAATCCATTTTTATACTAATATCAAGCAACATTTTTGGCATCTATTAGAGAGGACAGTTGAGGCAAGACAGTGATTGGGAAGAAGAGGGAAATCGGAAAGATGCAGTTGTCATAGTCTTTTCTTCCCTATAATTCTGACATTGTGAACAAGAAAAACTGTAGGTTGGGACTTGTTTTTGTCTATCGGGAATTGATTGGATCGTTGTGGTTTGCTACTGCTCTGATCTCATGAGTGACAGGTTATTCTTCCTCGCATTGAAAACCTCATCAGTCAAGAGAAGAGATGTCTTTGGAAGTTACTTTGATTAAAGTCCCACTGCAGTCAATAAAGTTATCCCTTAAAACTCATCTTTGATCACTACAATGACATACGTAAATGTGTTTCCTGTGAGAATAATTTCTTAATGCATTTAAATAGCTTTAATGTAACTCAACAACATTACTTCACTTAACATCTGTGGACCCATGAATTTGCATATAAGCCCCGCCACTGCTCAATCACACAAGCCCAGAATACCGGATCTACTCATCAACTTTACTGTAGTAAACACTACACAATGTGGAAATACTGGTTTATTCATCCATATGTTTGAACCAGAAACTGTTTCTGGAGAAGTGGAAGATTGAATTATAGCTACAGGCTCTTCTACAAGTCCATGTATCAGAATGGTAATGCGTTATGTATCGCTCTCTACAACGTCAAACGCATAACGGTAATTAATATGAATAGCCTTTTGCTTGACTATGTTATCAAACACCTAATAATATTTTGCTAATGTTAAACAAATCATGTTCCCGTTCACCATTTCAAGCTGCCTTCTAAAAATCAGTATCCTTAGAAACGCTTTGAACTTAGAACGTCAGTGGAGAAAGGCATATAGTTCACCATTACATTGTAATATATACATTATTCACCCAGCATATTGGCAAACATACCAAAGGTTTCATATCAACAGAAAACGTACCAGGACCTGACTTCTCTTGACACTCCCCTGCTTCACAGTAGTAAATTATATGCTAAAAACGAGATTGGTTACAAAATATTTGTGACGTAGACTAGAGAACAAGGGCGATTTCGCAGAACAAAATTAGGTGTTTCTAAATTTGCGGGTGTTTCCAAACTGGTGGGTGTTGTTAAATTATCCAATGAAAATGATGCCCTTTTCCCCGACCCGACCCCACCCCTAAACCATACCCTCACTGTGATGTGGGTAAATCAGAAGACGCGGTCGAAAACGCCCCTCTTCAAACCGTGCTTTTGAAACTGCTTTTGGACAGTTGACTGATGAATTTCCATTTGGTTTGTCTTAAAGTATATTAAAACACCACATAGCCATACAAACAACATTAAAAACCTGATTATCACCACGGTGGGTCTTTAAAGATTACGAGAACACATTACTTTTAAAAAAAAATGTGATGTGCACGGATCAATCATTTATAAATACTTCAACATTCCACACACACAAAACTTTTTTTTGTGCAAATTTTGATTTCATGGTGACTTTAAATCCTCACATACAAATCACTTGAATAAGGACAAGTAAACAAAGTAGCCTACTAGTGAAACTGAAAACAAGTACTAGTAAAACTAGTAATAAAGTGGATGGGTCTGGCAGTTTTAAAGAATGTAAAAACAACTATTGCATTTTTATTCACACGCAGTAATGCCAACATTACTATTCACTATTTCTCCATTCTCCAGTCTTATTCTAGTTCATAACTGCAGGCCAGAGTCTGTAGAAGTAGTAGTCTAATGTTGCAACAGCTCAACTCCCCAGTTTCGCGGTAGCACTTTGAAATATCTCACAACTGGCTGTCAGTTTCCTGTTTTATTTGAATAGACACAGGGCCGGTGGCGCGGTGTGTGATAGGTCGTTAGACCTGTAGGGAGGTGCTGTCAGACAGCACACAGTGAATGGGAGAGGATATCACTCTAGACTGGGGACTCGTGTGCTAAAGGCCCAGTGGAGCGAAGAAAACCTGAAGTGGCTTCACAGCAGTCCCTGCGATATGGAGGAGCCGCACGAGAACGTCCAGCTCTATCACTGATGAGAGAGAGGCGTCGGAGCCACTCGAGCAGGACGCGTTCTTGCGTTCAAAACAGGCGAGACGCAGCGCAACAAAACGCTGGCGTCTCGAGAAGCGTTTTAAAAGTTGAACTACTTTTAACTAGATACAGCGAATTAAAACGAGACGCACAAAGCTGAAAATTAAACGGTCAAAGATGCAGTGTTTACATAAAAATAGCGCAGAATGACGCATGGCGGTGTCCCTTGTGAACGGCCCCTTAATATTACAACGGTTTAGTTATAAAATTATACAGACTTAAATATAGCGCATTTCAGAGCGGTTTAAAACGCAGCTATCAAGGAGGGTGATTTGGCCTACCTAAATTCATATAACGACTGTTTTTAAGATTAACGTTACCTAAGCAAACACAGATAGCTTTGAACAGCAGGTTAACGTTACTTGTCGACTGCGTGCAGTTGCAAAGGGACCGGTTTAAATAACAAAAGTAAAACATAATTCGTCGCGTAACTTAACTCATGTATGATGTTGAGCAATATTCCACCTGGAAAATATTAAGGAATGTAAACAGAGGCGACTTACATTGTCAAACAGTGATCCAACGTTTGCAGTGACTAGTAAGACGTCCGTGTACATCTCCATGATAAGAAGCAAGCTGCAGAAAAGTCTAATCTTACGACGGAAATCCCACTCGCAGGTCTTTTAATGGAGGAATAACAAACGGCTTAAAGATAAGATTATAAAAGTCTAGCTATCTCGCCCTGAAGACAGAGCCCACGAGAGCAACGCTCGCATCTCCAACGTTACTCCTGCTGTCATGAGGAAACATTCACATTCACGGCGTTTCTCTTCTTCAGTTGCTCAGCGGTGGACACGGAGGGATTTCTCCTCCTGTCTTCATGGTAATCGGACTAGGTTCTTAAGCTGAATTAACCCAGCGTCGAAGCATCTGTAGCCTCGGAGTTCCTGCCGTTTCAGACTAAACCAAACTAGTTGCGCTGTCAATGTTATGTTGCAGCATGCGAAGCTCCGCCCTACACATGTAGTACTGTGAGCTACTGTACAAATGAGAAGCGTCAAAGTTTCCATGTGTCATTCAGACCTGACTGAAGCGAGGTGTCTAGGCCTTCTGTACTTACTGAATTTGTGTCAGGTCACGTACACGCACACAAAAGTGTTGGATATATTTTGTATTACATACACAAACACGTTGTTTTTTCTTGTTTTATGGAGACTTTGCACAGACAATGATTTGTATACTGTAAACTTTCCCATCACAGAAAACTTTCTGCATTTTTACATGTTCAAAATACTTTTTTAAATAAACTTTTTATAAGCTGTTTTCCTTGTTCCCCACAAGGACAAGGATTTCAGATATTGCCATCTTTGTGTGGGCATTTTGTCCCCATAATGTAGGCTATAACGTGCATTTTGTTCGCATAATGTATTATATATATATATTATATATATATATATATATATATATTATTATATATATATATATATATATATATATATATATATATAATGTAAATTCATGTCACAGTTAATGTTAAATAAACCAGAAAAAAAAAAGAGAATTAATTCATTAAAACCAAGTATAAATCCCAAGTTAGTTTTTTAAGCATTTTTACATTTATTCCAAAATAATAACTAAAGGAACAAATTTAAACAATATATTTTATTTGTGAACTGATGTTTAGCTATTATCAAACTCGGAAACACTGATCACAGACGAAGATATACCTTTGTTTTTAGTCCATTTCAAGTTAGATTATGACGTGACAAAGCGATGATATTTAAGTGGCTGGTTGTTTACTTAGTTTTTAATTAGTCTTCCCATTAAATGGCATCATTTTGTTCATTCAGACCGATTCGCAAACGCACATGAAAACAAGAGGTGGGATTTATTGCACAAACCAATCATATTTAACCATAATCAATCATAGCGCAATGGAAGCATTGCCTCCTCTCATGTGATTTTCCCCTATTCATTCTCAATTACCCCCCACTAAACACAGCACACGCTAAAGCTTAGGGGGTCTGTTAAAAGTCAATGGGCTCAGAGGAGGCAAGAGAGACACAGACTCCCACTCTAACTTTATTTGCAGGTGTCGCTGTTACAGTGTTTTTAAAGGGGGGGTGAAATTCTGTTTCATGCATAGTGAGTTTTTTACACTGTTAAAGAGTTGGATTCCCATGCTAAACATGGACAAAGTTTAAAAAATGAAGTTGTAAGTTTGATGGAGTATTTCTGTTCCAAAAATACTCCTTCCGGTTTGTCACAAGTTTCGGAAAGTTTTTTTCGAATACGGCCCATTGTGTCATCAGAGTGTGCGGAATTTCCTTATACGGGTCTTAAGAGCACTCCTCCCGGAAAGGGCGCGCGCAGCTGTAGCCTACACTGTAAAAAATATTTTAGCAATTTAGTTATTTCAACTTATTTTTTTAACTAGATTGTCCAGACAACAAGAAATTTTAAGTTTTCTTGTCCTCAACTTATCAAAATAAGTTAGTTAAACTAAAAAAAACCCATGCAAAAAGATAACTCAAAATAATGAGTTAACTTTTTTTACAGTGTAGTGCGTGCGAGAGTATGCCTATGCCCGTCAGAGCGCGGCTGGGCTCGGCTGCGCTGCAATTCAAAAAATGGCACCAAAAAAGTGTGTTTTTGGTTGCCAGGGCAAGACAACACTGCACAAATTTCCAAAGAACCCAGAGTTAAGGGACCTGTCGATGGATTTAGTTTTTCCAGAGCAGCAACGGAGTTGTGCAAGTGTGCTTGTTTGTTCCCTTCATTTCGACGGTTATAGTTTTAGGCCCAGTTCGACGCCGGATTTGCAGATCGCCTAATACTTAAAGATGGAGCAGTCCCAACGATAAAGGTTCACGGTCGAGCGTTGGAACCGCATGCGGTGAGTAAAACTGCTTCAAATGTCTGTGTGTTGTTAACTATCGGCGTGTAAGCACAGCAAGTAAACAACATGATTGCGTAACGATGGAGCATGCGATGTATGGTGTGTGTATGTGTGTGTTTGTGTGTTTAAATACATTTGTTTAGCTGGCCACTGTAGGAGTCCGTTTGTTTATTGTAAAAATATATCATGTCCTCATAAACCACAAGTCTGTCTGTTTACAACACACGCAAAAGCTTCGCGCGCTCCCGCCCACACGGCACGCCTCCACCCGCTCGGCTTTTTCCGGAAAGACTCGGTACAGCCTATATTTATTTTATAAATATAATAAAACTAAAGACTTTTTGGAGATATGAAGGATGCAATAGTACTCTATAGGTACTCTAGATTAACATGAGATTGAGTGAAACTGAGTGTTTCACCCCCCTTTAAGGAGCTCTAAGCGATGTCGGGTGATATCACTTCTTGTTGACGTTTAAAGTTGTCAAAGAAAACAGAGGCTAGCTAGACCCTCCCTCCTCCTCATCTGTGCACTAACCCCCCTAAATCCTTCTTGTCGGTTATTGGCTGGAACAGTTTGTTATGTTTCGTGGAGCGGGTTAGCCCAGTTTGTTTTTGTTGCTGCTTGTGGAGCCTGGGGTGTGTGCAGAGACCGCGTCTTTTTACAGTGTGTTCAGGGGACAGGCAGCTAGTGTGATGTTTGCTGTATGTGACAAAAAATGTTTTGGCCTAAAAAAAACGCCTAAATCGCTTAGAGCATCCTTAAAAAAAAGTGAAAAGTGATATATATATATATATTTATTTTATTTTTTGAGAAAGAGCGAGAATTAGAAGTAAAGTAAAATGTCTGCAACCACATTTAAATCTGTTTTTGGAGTTTGGAGATTTTAGGTCACTAATCCAATAAGTAATTTTGTAACATGAATCATGTGAACTCTTTTGTTCAAAAGGTCAGATTTCCTTCCATTGAAGCAAAAGATGCTATTTCGTTCTCACATCAGGCTGGAGAACATGATAATCAGGTTTTACACAAACTTATGTGGAGTGCAAACAACAGAAAGCATTTGAATGCAAATTTCTGGATCTTAGGTTTAGCTACAAATGTCATTATTACAGGTGTTATTATTTAATAACGATGTCATATGCAATATGCATGGCATTTATAGCCTCTCATGTAATATTTATTGCATCATGGCATATATTATGTAAAAAATCCCACTAGCAACAAAAACGGATGTAAATAGTTTTTGTTCGGCATCTGGCTGTTGCAGTACAACAAATTAGATAAATGAAGACATCAGTTCATAATTTAGGGCCCGTCCACACGAAGACGCGTTTCACTGTATACGTATAGGCTACATTTTTTATCGTATTGGCGTTTCGTCCACACGGATCCGGCGTTTTCGGAGAGTGAAACCGCTATTTTTTGAAACCGGGTCCCAAAGTAGCCTGGGTTTCCCCATACTGCCTTACCGCATCGCGATTCAATTCACGCTGAAAGGCAGTCTGGATACCATGGCCAGATTTTTCGCCTCATTTAGGGAACCAATCACAGAACGGGATCACAGAACGGGGAGGGAACAGCAAGACGATGACGACATATGTTGGCTATGAGCATTTGATAGACATTCTTAGCACCCAATAAACAGCACCGGGCATTCGTAAACCACGCCTCAAATACGAGAAAATGTACATGTGGTTCCCAGACCCAAGTCTCAACGAGAATTGGGTCTGGCGTTAGCCAGGCTAGTCCCAAAGTGGATAAATCTGAAAACGACGCCCTTGCAGTTTCGTGTGGACGGCCTATCCGTATATTTTGTGAAACGATGATGTCATCACCCCACGTGTCGACTAGTCAGACACGCTAAATCAGTAGCCATAGGCCTACCAGCAAAAACAACTGCGACTACTTGCTTGAGTTCATGCTTCAGAAGCTACTCGAGCCTCTTTTATTTATTTATTTGTGTATTTATTTTAATTATTTGATTGAATTTGATTATTATTCAAAAAACGCACCTCTGCCCCTTCATGCTCACCGGTGACAAGGCGTTGGACATTACATTTCTCTGTACTGTAGGCCTAAATGTTGTAGCCATTAAAGAAAAGTTAGTTTCATATTTATGATTAAATGTTATTTTTTTCCATTTCATATATGTTGATTAGGCCCTATAAGTGAACAGAGTGAGTAAGATGCGCAATATCGAGACACATCATTTTGACCACTTCATTAAGTTTTGTTTTGTCTTCATTAAGTTTTGTTTTGCCTTTCTTTAAAGTGAATTTCGTTTTGTAAAAATTGTATCTTAATTTTAATCAATGTTTTATTAACGAATTGCATGGATAGCAGACAATAGCCTATATAATCAGGACATGAGGCGCCGACGCAATATAAATTGCAACGCACGAGAACTGGAGCTTGTCTCATAAATGAACAGAAACTCAGAAATACCTATATCTAAGCTTTTAATGTCTACTTTTAAACAAAACAATTCAAAAAGAAAAGTAACAGACAACTCTAATAATCCGTATGAAGTGTGCATTTCTCTCTATAGGCACCTTCAAAACACTGCGAAGGTGGCGAGTCAGCATCGTCACACAAAACACTAGTTTATTAATAAACAATTCAAATGTCTCCTTGCTATAGGCTATTTGACACATTCATAATAATTAGGCTATTTGCCGTTTTTTTGTGGCAAGCTTTATGCGTCTGCAAACTAATCGACCATCGTGACTCATCCTATAAATGGTACAAAATAGGGATGACTCATCCCTATTTTGTACCATTTATAGTTTTTCATATTGTTCAATAAAGTTCTTGGTAAAAAAGAAAAGAAGCTACTGTGCCTAATATTACTGTATATTATTGTATACAGCGCGCAAGGTCTTCTTCTCTGTTTTTAGTGTATCTGTGTCAGAATTACAGCCCCTCGTACTGGTCTGGCATATATACTACACCGTTTTCAGTCGGTTTCAGTGGTTTCGTGTGGACGCAGATATTTCTTGAGACGACCCCGTGTTTACGGAATTTTTTTTTAGAACGAGGGAAAAAAAAGATCGGATAGGGAACGCACCGGCTTCGTGTGGACGTGGCCCTAGTTAGTTTGATGGATTCAGAGCTGGTAAAGGTATGGTAATTGTGCAGAAACTGACGCACATGTTCACATGCTCGGTGTGCCCTGGCAGACACTTAATTGGAGTCAGTTTGTCATTTTGAAATGTTCCACCAAAACTGATTTGGAGATCTGGAACTCAGCCCATGGTGATGCAAGAGTGACATTCACCAGATGAAAACTATTGGCTATATTAAAGATCTGTTAATATCTAAATCTAATCTTCTGTACCGAACATGTGAAAACAATAAGCATGCGGTTTACTGCAGGGGTTTTTTTGTGTGTGTGTTGTGATCTATCCATCAGCTCTTTGGCCGGGTTAAATCATTGTATCCCCTCTTGGTCTACAGGATGTTACCTAAGAGTTGGCACTCTTCAAGTGAAATGTCACCATGAAGGAAATTCTCTGTTTCTCAGGTCAGACTCCAGCCCAGCAACGGCAGGCTGAATGGATGTTTATAATACATGTTAAGTGAAAGGACTCTGGCAGAACAACTTGTCCCTCTGGTTCAGTGCTCGACACAGTTCTCCAGTAATACGTCAATATAGAGCCTAAAACCAATGTCCAGTTCTCCATTTGTTTTTATAGCCTGCTCCACCTCCGCAGTAGCGATGGGACGCTCGGATCATTTTACTGACTCGGATCTTTGAGTCTGGTGGTTCAGCCATAGGCAAATGATGAGAAACAGCAATGATTCATTCTTTGCTTAGCTGGGTCTTCAGGCTATATATGCAGTCTTGTTAGTTCACCTCACCTCCCTATCCGAGTCATTCGTTCTTTGGTCACGTCACACTCCCATAGGCTGAAGCTTTGCAGTCTGTACAGGAAACACAAATGATTAGTTGACCTCTAGAATCTTCAGGTCCGAGTCCTTTGTTTATCATGAGTCATTTATTATGACAGATATTCAAAAAATGATAAAGTGTAAGAAATTTGAGACCAGAGACGCATCACGTTAGCCTAGAAATCTAGACGCACCCTAGCGGCAGCAAAAATTATTTTGCAGCAAAGTGTGGTCTAGCAACTCTCCGTTGGCATTCGAGCTGGAAAAACCAAAGTCTGGTCAGGCCAATCACATCGTGTATAGAGTTGGTGGGCGGGCTTACATAATGACGGCAGCATTGTGACGGTTCCGCGTGATTTCCCTGCTACTTGAAAACAAAGAAGATGCTGCTGGCGAACAGCGGTCTTTCGAATCGGCTTTTGCCGCGATTCTGGATGACTTGGAGTTAAGAGAACGTCACTTAAGTCATTCTTAAAAAAGGAAGATGTGTTCAGAGTTTTGACGACCGGATACGGCAAAAGTTTAATATATCAACTAGCTCTGCTAGTGGGAAAACGCATGGGACTCACTCAGCCACAGCCGTTCGTTGCTCTGGTTGGTTGTAGCGTTATCCTATTGCGTGCCGAGGGAATTTGAAAGACAACCGTTTATCCTGCCCCTCGGATTGAGGTATGCCAATTGTGAGTTCCCAGACCTGACATCTTGATGTAGGTCTGGCTTGCCAGGCTAGCATCACGTAACTGTAAAGGCCCTTGCACACAGAGTCTAAAGAGCCTGAAATTTTTGCACGTTAAAAAATAAATACGACCTCACGTAATGTCAATCACGCTTGCACACTGCCTCCGAAACTTTCATCTGTCATAAAAAAAATCGGATCAGGTTCGATTTCCTGCGTTTTTCGCATCCGTAGCAAGCAGTTTAAATGGTGTTTGGACAATTCAGAGCCACCGAATCACGAATACGAAAAAAACACATACGAAAATTTCAGACTCAGTGTGCAAGGGCACACAAAAAAAACTACTCGCTTGCTTGTAAGGAAGGTTGGGAATTATTAACTAATTTCCAAATCCAATACGGCCGTCACAAAGGAAGAATGACTCAGACCCGATCCTTCATGATGGATCATTACTCCGCAGGCCCAGGACAGGCTTTTTATGGGTGAGCCACAAAAAGCAAAGCATACTAGAAACGCTTCTCGTCATAAACTTGAAACTGACAGAATGCTGTGTTGGAAGTTTTTTTTATTTTCTTGTATGACATATTATATATAGTTGTACATGACTGTATCACATTAGAACATTTTGAACGAACAGTGACAAACAGGTGGATGTATTGGCAGGTGTGTTTTTAGAGCGTGGCAGCAGTCAAATCACTGGCGACATTGTTATGACATTGTTATGCGTTCCGTCAACATACACACACACACACACACACACACACACTCACCTAATGTGGATGGTGACATTAATCCAATTTAATGACAATGTACAAATCTCACACTTTCTTGTAGGATGGACAAGATTTTTGTAGTGTTAACTGTGCATAAAAGTAGCATTGTTTACTACAATATTAAAAGAAAATGTCAGACACAGTAAATGATACAGATCCTAATGAGAGCCAGCAAAAAGAGTTTGTGGGTGTTTGTTTTAAGATTTTTGTCATGTTTTAAATCCTCCAATGACATGTTTGAAACATAAAACATTGTTAAAAAATAAAGGCAAGTTTATATTAACAAATGTTTTAGAACTTTCAATAAAAAAAGCTGTCAATAAAGACATCTAAACCAATGAGAATGTGTGTTTTTTTTTACCCTATTGACCTAAATGTCTCCCCATAGGTTTTGACAACTTACAAAATGAATAAATCACTAAACTATAAATAATAATGTACACATACACTTATCACTCAAGGATGATATGAGGATGAATTCAATTGATTAAACCTAAAAGTAAAGACATTATAATGTTACAATGATCATCATCATGTTTTTCACAAATATATTAAGCAGCACAACTGTTTTCAACATTTATAATAATCAAAAATCATTGTAACATGCCGAATTGTTGCTCAAGAAAGAGTAATGGCTGCTAAAAATAAAGCTTTGAATAAATTCTGAATAAATTACTTTTTAAAATACAGTAAAATAGGATAGTTATTTAAAAAAAAATAATTATATTTCACCATATTACTGTATATAATATAATAAATGTGGCTATAGTGAGCATAACAGACTTCTTTCAAAAGCCTTTGAATGCTAGTGAATTACAAAATAAAACAATACTGTACAACTGCTACATTTCAATTTCAATACAATCATTGTTTTGCAGAAGCAGATGTTTTTATAAATGTCAGAAAAGCCTGTCAGTTTTAAGTTTTAAAGAGTAGACTGAATTGCTGGATCCCATAAGGATATTGAACAGATAAATTGCAAAAAATATATGAGAAGAAAAAAAGTCAGTGAATTGGAATCAGTCCTATATTATCATTGGCTCCCACAACGCTCAGCTTCAATGAAATCTCCAGTTGAACCTCCACATAAAGCCGAGAACTAAACCAGAGTCCTTGAAAACATGAGCAGCCGTATATGGTACAATCCTTGACATGTTTATACAAACTCTCACTATGTTTCCACACGCGCTCAGTAACTGGTTTAAAAGTGTAGAGAAGAGTCATTCCCACATATTGAGCCCAGCAGCTGAATGGTTTCACACGCTGGTATGCGGTCGTACTATTTCAGATCACAGTAGAGATCTCAAGCTTTAATTATACTCAATCAAACTTTATTACAGTTAGACTTGTTTTTAAAGATGTAATTAGTGGAGTGACACAACATGGGGCCAATTCAATTCCACTTCCAAGAAAGTGTGACATGTATTTAAATATAATTATCCCTCATCAAAAAGCTTGAATCAAATCTCCACTGTACTGTACATGCCTCCTTGAGCTAATATCCAGGCTCTGTGAGACATGCTTGCTCTTACAAACGACTAATGAGACGATCATGATGATGGTTGAATGAGAAATCCTAATAATAACCATCTAGGTTGGTGCAAGATGGCTGCACACACCCATATGAAGGTTAATATTCAGAACTTCACAGCTTGAGTGTTTTTAAAAACGAGATATCATCCAATACAAATGAATCATATTCACTAGAAGCCAAAAAGCTGAAGTGACTAAGAAACGGCTGTACAGATGTGGCTCATGTCACTCAAGCTTTACCACAGCTAAACAAGCAACAACTTGTTCGTCAATGGTTGTAACCAAACATAGTCCTGAAATAAAACATGTAGCACATTTTCTTTTTACAAAGCAAAAAGGGTTCACGTTGTGAAACTACTAGCATTCATTATGAGCCCTTTAGTGTTTTAGAGCTAGATAGTAGTTGCATACAGCGTTTTCTCCTGCACAGTATTTAGCTGTTATGCCAATGTTTTTTTGCAACAACATGGCAATTTCTTAGCTGAGTTAAGGCCTTAATGTTCTATGCGAAAATTCTGCACAATAAATATTTTAATTTGAACACCACAAACATTAGCATGCGGTAAATCCAACACTTTTAAATCTTTTTTCCATCGCGCTGAAAATAAAATTGTCTAACGAATAAGATTTGCACTTTTGGTCACATGCCCAAAGCCACTGCTGTTGCATAAAACTATGACTTGGTGGCATTCAGAAAAAGACAGTGAATAGCACAAAGTGGCTCTGCCTCCCAAATCAATCCTAAATAGTATGTGAGATTAGAATAAGTGTATCCCAAAGCATAGTATATTGAAAAGAGTATGCCACAGGTCCCCAGATGGTTTACCGTTTCTGGTATATTTTCGAAGTGTGGATCCGCGCACACAGTAACGGCTAATATTGCCCACAACCCATTGCGCTTTGGAGGAGAATTCAGTTCAGGACTACAAACACAGTGTTAAAAAACTACAAACATGGTGGATGTGCGCATCCAATGGTTAATTACAGAGGTTTAGATGAAGGGGCTTGAGAGACTAATATTTAACCTTTAACCTGATAAAATATATTATTTAATGTTATCCGTGTTATCTTTCATCTGCAACAACACTAAACTTTTATAAAGATCCGTTTGGTCATTAACTTTTAAAAGCACATTATGCAAAAATATTAGTTTCTCCACATGATCAACGTGCTACTTCTTTTCTCTCCGATACGGTAGGAAATGAAAGTGTGTTAACTGTGACAAGATGATTGGCAGGCCAGTTTGCGATAAGATGTGCGTAACTATGCGACAAAGTCACTGTTAAACTTATTTGTTTGAAATAGCTTTTAATCGATGATACAGTGTCATGTTATCTGAGTTTATGTTTATGCTATGTACAGCACATTGGTCAACAGTTGTTGTTTTAAATAGTGCTTTATAAATAAAGTGACATTGACATTGTTATAAGACGCAATTTAATGAGGTGATAGTATTTCCCAAAGCTTGTCTACTCTTCTGCTACACAGTCAAAAGTACTTTTTCTTCACAAAAAGAGTACACACTTTTAGGGCGTAGTATAAGTAGGCAAATTGGGATGCAGCATAGGTCTCGTCTCTGAACACTTGTATATGGTGAAACATTTAAATACTGTTCCTTCTATCACTTTACATGTTCATTCAGCCTGTCTGCCTTTTTTACACATTGGTCTAAAAATTCACACGAAAATCTGATAAAATTGTGGTCAATAGTGCCACATTGTTTTAAATAACCAGACAAACAGTCATCGTCCGATGAGTCATCAGTCATCCTCTTTGAATCAGATCAGATTATTTCAAATGAGAAGATCCAATAACTGTGTTGTGTGCACTTTTTGAAAGCAATGTTATAGATCCAAATGTATTTTAATTAAAAAAAGAAATTATGTTAAAATTAGGGTGACCAACTGTCCTGTTTTCCCAGGACATGTCCTGTTTTCATATAACAATATAACAAATTTCTATCCATACAGAGGAGGCATAACCTACTTTAAATGTATTGAAATTAATAAGGTTTCTTTGAGTAAACTTCGAGTATCATTTGAGTAGGCCTATCTGTTTGCCGGGCCGAGTGTCCTGTTTTTTCAGGACAAAATATGGTCACCCTAGTTAAAATAGTCTTTGTTATTGCTTAACAAGGTGTCCCAATTCTAGATATAGTTGATCTGAAAATAAGAATAAATCCTTTAGGAAACATGTATACAGTACATGCAGCATAGTGTAGTTTAAACATCACAATAATGTTTTTCATCTGAATTTATGCAGTACCTGAACAACATGAAAAGTTCATAAGAGTTTTCAATTGGCTGTAACTTGGCCAATATCATTAAGACTCTTAAGGTTTGACTTCCATATGTGAATGGAAATGGCAAAGACTTCTAGATCTGGCACACAAGGACAAGAAAGAAAAAATCTAACTATATATAACCGATTCTTCTCAAACCCTTCACACAGGCTTGATTGTTTACATGGAGGTATTTTGAAAGGTCAATGCAGATTACATGTCTGCAAAGGTCAATATAAACTTCATCTTCAAATTAAATTGCAGGTTTGCCATGCATATTTCTGCTGTTTTCTCCAGTTCAAATCCAGGATTAAAGTGACTTGCGCAGCAGAAGTATAGCAGAGAGATGGAAGTGCATAACGGAAAACTCTCGGACACCTACGTGCAGCCTGATGAGGCGTTTCCTTGAACCATTCATGGCCATCAGATAGTTTATTGCATCCTAATGATACGTTAAGACTAAATGATAAGAGAAAAAAAAAATACTAACCAAGTAATAAACAAAAAAAGAGAAAGAAACCATTAAAATATCACATTGCATCCTTATGACTCCTCGTGAGCCGCCCGGCCACTATAGACTGGAACACGATACACTGGCTTCGGTCAAAGAATATTACGCATCAAAACGCATCTCGGGGGTGTTTTGATCACGACCTGACCTAACACTCGACAAGCTTTGATCCTTTTCACAAAGAGGAATAATTAAACAAGGACAGCTCTTGTGATTTGAAACAAATCCATAACGCCGTTGTCCGGGTCTTTGAACCGTCTCTTGCCCTCCAGGTCCTCACCTGAATCATCATCCTCTCCTCAAGAACGACTGCGGTCCGCTTGCGTTCCAACCAAAATCTTGCTGTAGATTTTTTGTTGCTCCTCTTTAAAAGCGTCTTTCACTTTCCCTCGTTTCAAACCACCATCCCTAAAGAAAAACATAAACCCAGTTTCAACTAAAAGACATTTATCTGAGAAAACCAGCTTTAATATCTAATGTCTGAATCAACATGCACCAATGCTAAATTTTTCTAAATGTCAGTAATTTGTTAACAAACAAGTATTCATTACTTCAATGAGCTCATTGCGCTCAATCACGTACAATTTCTGAAATGCATAACTTCGACAGTTCCCTCTGATAACAGATCACTCTAAATTGTAATGTGGACTCATGCATTTTTTGTAAAGCTGCTTTGAAACGATGTGTATTGTGAAAAGCGCTATACAAATGTGAATTGAATTGAATATGGCTAAGCTGGTCTCTCAAGCCCCGGGTATACTTTATTTTCCGCGTTCCACTTTGTCTCGTGCTAAGTTGAGAGTGCGAGCCTTTCAAAGTATACTCTTTTGACCTCAAGTGTGGAAAGACATCTCACTCGCACAAAAACACAAAAATTGGGCTGCATGAGGACGGTGTGCGTGGACAAAGACTATAGAATAACACAAGATGAGTCATCCGTATTGTTTTGAATGGGGAAAAGTGTAATGCTCAATATGGCGGAATAAGTCCCGCCTTCTAAATAAGAGCCAATCGCTGATTGGTAAAGTCATCGGGTCACTGCAGCTGCCGCTCCAGTTCCTATAGAAACAGTCAGACGCATACGCATACGCATTAGCTTGATCCAGCCTGAAATGTGTCATTTTCTGCCATGATTCGAGCGTTTAGAATCAAAATCTATGAGACCGTTTTTGTCAGATTTCAATGGTGATTTCAAATATGAAATTTAAAGCTACACTGTGTAGCTTTTTTAGTTTATTCTTAGCTAAAAACACTTAGTTCTTTCAAAAATATATGTGCTCATTAATGTATATTTTAGGGATGTCCGATCCGATCAAGTGATCGGAAATCGGGCCCGATCACGTGGTTTCAGACTCGATCGGAATCGGACGTCACCTCCCGATCAGGACTCGGATATATATGTATATTAGGGGTGTAACGGTACATGTATTCGTATTGAACCGTTTCGGTACGAGGCTTCCGGTTCGGTACGCATACAAACCAAACCAGGTCCTTGGATCTTTTTTCCTGCCGACAAAATCCGCGCTGGCGTGAACACCACAACGTTGCGCAACATCAAATGACAAACGTAATGAAAGCGGAACGAAACTGCGCTACTCATTATATTGTGCTTGTATGGACCGTTTATCAGTTCGGACCAGCAACATCTGTGCAGCGCGAGCCGATCTTGATCAAGCGACACTGTTACTACACAGCGCTATTAGAGATCCAGTCAATAAAGCATTTGAATTCGCCACTTAAGTAATAACATCGCTGCGAGATCTAATGAGAAGCATTAAAATTTATCCGTTATTAACCGTAGATCTCTATTATATCTCTATAGCGCTGACGTGGAAACCAGGAGAAACATTGTGCCGTGAATGATCTATAGGCTTTACGTCCACAGATCAGCAAAATTCAGCATTGATTTAATATAGTAACACTCACTGTAGCCATGAAAGTTTGCCTGGAATAGTGAAATGCTTTCAAGTACTTCACACATCTTTTCACAGCACTTCAAAATTAAAATATTTTCTAAATATTATATAAATGTATACTTAAATGTGATGACCAAAACATTATTTGTTCATCCTTTCAAAGATTACCCCCATTTTTAAACCTGAAAGTTTCAAGATGTAGGAAAACTTATTTAAAAATATTTTTTTCTTTTAACAAATAGGAAATTTCTCTGGCATTTCTTTCTTTTTACTGTATTGAAAACGTACCGAATCGTAACACCACTGTCGAACTGAACCGTGAATTTTGTGAACAGTTACACCCCTAATGTATATTCTCATTTTTTTTATACACTTATTTTTTTATTTGTTTACATGCCTGCCAGGCATTTTAAAGTTGAGGTGCTATTTGTTTTTAAATTAGAACCTTTATATATATATATATATATATATATATATATATATATATATATATATATATATATATTATATATATATATTAGTGCTGTCAAACGATTAAAATATTTAATCGCGATTAATCGCATTAATGTCATAGTTAACTCGCGATTAATCGCATTTAATCGCACATTTTCATCTATTCTAAATGTCTCTTGATTTCTTTTTGTCCCATTATTTTTTTTATCATTTTAATGCTCTTATCAACATGCTAAAGTGGATCGGCTTGCTTTGTGCAAATGTTTTTATTGAAAACAATATTGGCATATACTGTGTTCAAATTCACACAAAAATTCTCACTTAGAGCAAATAATCTCTCACACAATGTAACACTGTCCATCAATAAAAAGGTGAAATAAATACGGATGAGGTCCTGATATTGACGAGGGGGCAGAGAATTCGCATCAGCTGTGTGGTGTGTGTGTGTGTGTGTGTGTGTGTGTGTGTGTGGTGTGTGTGTGGCCATCATCAAGCGCCAAGCGGTATTTCAGACTGGACGTGCTGCGATGATGATAGCTCAGTTCACAACGACAAAACACACAGATCACTTTGGTCTTGTCAATGGAACCATTTGGCAACTTTTTAAAAGTAAACCTTCCATTCAGAATTGTATTGGCATCCATTTCGGCGTCTCGCGCTCGTCATCCACTCAAAAGGTTAACTATTTGGCCGGCTCGCAAGCCCAAACGAGTGTGTGCGTCGTGCCTGTTGTTTTGTTTACGGTCTAGATCCGCTTGCGCTTTGGTCGACGAAGCACTCGCACGGCGCAAGCCATTGAAATGAATAGGTTTCATAGCGCAGCGCGCGCATGCCGCGTCCTGTTGCAAAAGCATGTGAAAGAAAACTACAAAGTTTGCTATGTCAAAAAGACTGTTAATCGCGCGATAAAGAAATTGACGCCGTTAAAATGGGTTTGCGTTAACGCCGTTAATAACGCGTTTAACTGACAGCCCATATATATATATATTTACTGTTGCACTAAAGTCCAAAAGTGAATAATTTATGTTATTTATTACTTGATTGTTCAAGCTACCTCACAGAAGTGCTCTGTTTGTTAACAGAGTTGTTGAATGTTAAAATAAGGTGAATTAAATAACAAATAAGGAACATCCTGGATCTGTTTTTTATAGAAGTATCGGATCGGGACTCGGTATCGGTAGATACTCAAAATCAAATGACTCGGACTCGGACTCGAGGGCAAAAAAACCTGATCGGGACATCCCTAGTATATTTACTTCGTTCAAGTAACAAAGTATTCTCGTGAGTGTATAATATGCCATTGAAAATACATACGGGTAAGGGGTTCTAATGTCGGTCGCCATGTTGCCCCTCCATCTTGAAAGTACCAAAGAGGGACATACCCCGTTAATTCAAGCTTCGCCTTTCGCGTTTTAACACGCGTGGGTTAGCACTCGAACTGCCTAACACTCAACTGGAAGCCTTGTTAATCTTGGACTACATTGGCCACCGTAGGAGTTAAAATGAAATCGGAATTGAGAGGAACAGAAACTAATATTCACTGGATGGTCATATACCTTTTCACAGCTAGATGGGTGTAAAAATCACACGGTGTAGCTTGAAATGTAAGCTTGGTGACCATTTTTGAAGAATTTGATGTTTCCCCATTCATACATAGGAGCTGCACTTTGGCGTGGACGTCTGTGGACACTTCTGATGACCAAAAGTGATGAAAATTACCTCACATGTACAGCAGAAGTGTACTTTGTCCGCTGGTTTTAGAAGGATTTTGTTGGGAGACCAGTTTAAACCAGCCAAGACCAGACATTTTCTGGTTTAAGACAGCCAGCTGTCACATATCTCTCCATCTACGGCTTATATCAGTATCTGTATTACTTCTCGTTGGCCTTAACATAGCTGAGTCCGACTTACCACAGCAGGTCCACCAGACCACCCTGTCTGGCAATGGCTGCCTTTACTCTGTTAGCAAACTGCACGGCATCCTCGTCTTCCTGAGGGAGACAAAACAGACCTTGACAAAAACCTTGATCTTGTGCTTTAACAGTTTGAAATGTATTTTACAATTATTTTCAGCACATTCTATTAAAGGGATAGTTCACCCAAAATTCTCTCATCATTTACTCACCCTCATGTCATCCCTGATGTGTATGACTTTCATAAACAAACAGACACAAACAAATATTTTATGTAAGTGCGTTATGAATTTTCATATTTGGGGAACTATCCCTTTAATAGCAGGTTTATCTAAAACAACAGTAATTTTGCTTAAATATTAAAGTGCC
Source organism: Chrosomus eos (assembly GCA_036326025.1). Taxonomy (NCBI): domain Eukaryota; kingdom Metazoa; phylum Chordata; class Actinopteri; order Cypriniformes; family Leuciscidae; genus Chrosomus; species Chrosomus eos. Next base: position 12,777,855 of record CM070836.1, on the reverse strand, counting down.
CCATTATGCTATTTTAAAGGTTCCTAATTTTGTTTTAGGTCTCCTACAATATAATACATACAAGGTCAAAAAACACTATTAATATTCTCATAATATACATGGGAATAACCATATTTCTTAAAGAGTCTGTGCCCTGATTGGTCAAACAGTCCAGTCTGTTGTGATTGGTCTACTCCTTACAGCACATGTCAGAAATGAAACGCCTATTATCATATCTGAATTTCTTCCTCAACGCTTGATACACAGTGATACAAGCAATCACAATGGCGTCAGTTTTTCCGTATCAATCCCAGCGCGGGTTCTCGTCATTTTGAAATGCATGCAAAGTGAATTCCCAGCGCTGAAAACAGCGTCTTCTCGACATTTCAACGATACAAACCAAATTCTTCCAGGCCTCATCTACAACTACAGTGTTTTGAGGGCTGGTAAAAGTAGATTTTGTTCACGAGCAGCCAATGAAGAGCATTGGCTGGCATTTTGAAAATGTGTTACTATGTAACACAGAAAGCGAGACTGGAATTGCTGATGACTCGTTTCAGCAGTTCAAAATCGATTCTTTGTTTTAGAGGACAATAACTTTATTTGTCATGTACTTTGATCTTTACAGTCCCCCTGTGGTGAAAATCAAGCTTTTTATATTGTTTATATGTCTATGTGGTGTTTTTAATATGCTTTAAGACAAACCATGAGTAAATTCACAAGTCAACACCATTGCTGAGTATTTTCTCCTTAAAACGGCAGTGAACTAAAGACAGTCAAAAACACGGTTTGAAATCGCTGGTGTTTCTGACGTCACAAACTACCTTGTAACCAATCAGCTCAACGTGTGATCATCAACGAGTGGATCTCTGAGCTGGAGTGAGTGAGTGGAGGCGGGGCTAATTTATATATATTTATAGACACGCGTATACTAAATGAGGCAAGGTTTTTTTCAATTAAAAAAATTTAAATATGTAATTTTGGTGATGAAAGATGAGACTAAAGCCTCGTACACACCGGGATGAATATCGGCTCGCGTTATTCGTCAGCGTTTTTCAATGCGTTTTTTTGTGTTCACACCCAAGCGATTTTCGCTGACGATGAGCCGAGTAAACATGCAAATTCATTCCCTGACATTAGATGGCGCTAAATACCCCGGTCCACAAAGTGCTTCTGACACTTGCTTGTCACTCATAAGAAGAGAGCAAGTTTGTCGCGTTTGTTATATAGTTCTTTATTCTCGTTGGTGTCTCTTTATATAGACAACAACAAGACCAGCAGCTCTACATTCATCTTCCTCGTCTTATTTCTTCCCTGCAGAGTGTAGACGCTGTATATCTTCTTCGCCGTTACGTATGTGTGCTCGGCAAGACCGTTTTGTGTTTGAGCGCCCCCAAGTTGTGTTTTACTGTAACTTCAGAAGCTCCAGACACGTGAGCAAAAGCACCAATCTCATTGGTCGGATAGTTTTTGACGCAGCGCTCAAAGCAAAAAAACCGAACCCGAGGCGTTTTAAAAAAAATGCGCTTTTACGCGTGGCGTTTTACGCGTCGGTGTGCACACACACATTGGCGCCCATTGTTTTAGTTACAAGGTGTTAAACGTTGACGAATATCGCACGCGAAATTCGCCCCAGGTGTAAACAGGCCTTAAGGGATAAGATTAATGACTACAGGCGGACTTTAAAACTTTGCAGACCTTTTGCATTCGCAAACAGCTATATATTACACAAGGCATGAAAACGCATTATAGGAGCACTTTAAAACAAGCAATAAGTACACCAAGGAAGGGCTTCAACATTATTCCAGTGATTTTCCAGAGAACTTCTGTAACATTCAAGGTGGGGCGGAACACATTAGCACAATGATTTACCTACGATGACCATTTCCGGTATTTTTGAGAGCCGAGAGCCTACACCTGCATTAAAAACAATGGTCTATTTGTTTATTTGCATGCCCACATGCAAAAACAAATGCCTATTTCCAATTTGAGGTGGGTGGAAAAACTTCAGACAGACTGTCCAAACCCACTCAGGCTTATTTGTGCTTGATTTGTATATTAAATGGACCAATGCAAAAATGGGGCATTCATACCACAGAGATTTTACTGCATTCACAGAGATGATGAGTTTGCATGCATGCCGGCCTTACCTGGCGGCTCATCGGAGGCAGGTACCACACACTGCAGACGATGGCCCAGCTACTCATCATTCTGAGCAGATAATTCACCATCCCAAACTTACTGCTGTTCCAGAAGGCGTCCCCAAACCGAGGGTCATACTGCAAAAGCACAAATAAAATACAGTGCAATCCCCATCACAATGCTGATGAAAGATAAAAAACAATTTCCAAATGTTTTTTTTTAGCAAACATATCTAAACATTCTTAAAACAAGATCAAATCTATACAAGACAACAAACTGTAGAAAATAGCACTTGTTTTCAGGGTATATTTCCTGAATTAAGTTTTGCTTTTGTTGTGAATTGTTTTCGCTTGTTACAAATATATGTTTTATGTAAGGAATAATTGACTAATTATGTGTGGCTGTTGCACCTCGGCCGTTGCACTTATTTTCTAAAAATTCAACAGATCGGAGTCAATTATTCTGCTTATACTACGATTACCACACCTCAAGACATTGTTCAAATGATGCATTTCAAGACATTTGTCAGGTTTTTTTCTCTTAAAAATGTTATTGTGTGTAGGACTAATTTCTTACGCATCTCATCCCATGCCTCCGTTGCTAATTCCAAAACGTAATTTTAGAGCTAGTAACAAAGGCTTAAGCCATTGATATCAAACTAATACAGTTAACCGAGTCTGTGCATCTCTCAACCGTGTTCGGCAGCAGCATCTCTACTAATAGTGAAACTAAGTATATCTGCTTCAAGAACAGCATTTTTATTACCTTGTTAGTGAGAAATGTCATGTAGCTTTTAAGATGCTAAACTATTTTATTGATAAAATCGTCAGAGCAACGTTGACAACAGGTTTCTGTGTGTGTGTCTGTACTGTATGTGTGTGCGTTTGACTGGAGAGAGTGTGGCAGAAAGATTGTATGTGTTTAAATACATAATAAAAAGTAATTTTCTGGCAAAAAACATGGAAATAATTTGATGTTTTTATCCTATTGTTCACTATATGTATTTGCTTGGTCTGTGTTGTTGTGGGTTTTGGTTCTTTTGCTGTTGTATGCTGCAAGGACCTTTAAAATAACTGAAATCATTTGGCAAAGTGATATGGACATGTAATGCGGTCAAGACGTGCCTGGAACTACTTTAGCCGTGCGTTTCCCTGAAAATAATTGCACACCTTAGAATATTTGTCAAAAAATCAGATTCAAACACTCAACAGCCCCGTAGTATAAATATCATTTTTATATACAATATTGTATATACATTTGTATACAAATCAAACTCCTTGCTGTTTATAGTGCCATGCTCTACAAACTGGCCACGGGAACTTTTAATGTTCCCCGGGAACTGTTAATGTGTTGATGTTTATGCGTAAAATACATTAATAAGGTAAAACAAACAACCACACACACACACACACACACACACACACACACACACAACATCAATAATATATATTTTATATATATATATATATATATATATATATATATATATATATATATATATATATATATAGAATGGGCCTTTTTTTAAATATAGGTAAAATGTGTGATTTAAATACATATTCCTGCAAGCTAATACAAAAAAAATATTTCAAGATCTTTTCTCTGAAACCAAGTCTAAAGGCCATTGCACACTGGAGTCCGAAATTCGCATCCGAAATTTTCGCACTTAAAAAAAAAAATCGACCTCACGTTATGTCAATCACGCCTGCACACTGCCTCCGAAACTTTCGTCCGTCATAAAAAAATTCGGATCAGGTTCGATTTTCTGCGTTTTTCGCATCCACAGCCAGCATTTTGAGAGGTCTTTTGACTATTCAGACCCACCGTACAAGCGAACGACACAATCCAGAATGGCATCTGACAAGTTGGTACACTTCGTCTCGCAGCACAAGTACTGTATGATAAACAAACCATACAGCTGTTCTGTATGCCCAGCGTTTCTGCCGGCCGTGTGTGGTGTGTGTGTGTGTGTGTGTGTGTCTTTTTTGGTGGTCTTCTTTTTAATATGTGGCTCCAGTATCGCTAGCAAAGCATCAAACTGTTCCATTGACATTCTGAGGTAAATTTTGAATCGCTCGGGATGCGCAACTCCTTGACGAGCTGAAACTCTCCTTCCTCTCGGCACATTTGGATGGACCCTCTTTTTCTTCTTTTTCTCTTTTAAAGAAGAGAGAGGGCAACAAAATCATCCTCACTGCTTGACGAATCCATTTTGTATTTTTTTTGCGTTTTTTCCCCGCAAAGGTTTAATAAATACGCATCGGACTCAGTGTGCAAGGTTTCTGTGCGTGACGAAATTATAGGCTGACGAGCACGAAAAAACGCATACGAGAATTTCGGACTTCAGTGTGCAATGGCCTTTAGAGCCAGATTTACTAACAGCTTGCTCCATCCAAACCCTCTTTTGGGGTTAGGGTTATCTTGCTTTAGTAAAGTTATTATTAACAAAATACTAATTAGGACATCAACATCTCTAATCATCTGCTCTTCATCATTTTTCTTACCATAAAAGCTCATAAAGTACGAGAGGATGTAAACTAGGAGAAACCTTTGAAAGTAGCTTCACAGATCAAAACAAGAGAGTGAAATCTTACAGTCTACCAGCTGCAGCATTCAATACACTCATGCATTTATTCTGGCCAGTTCAGGCATTTCTCTAGAAGATTACTTCCAGTTGAAAAAAATCTTTAAGTTTGGAATACAAATATATCCAGTATGCTTAGTGTAAAAAAAAAAAGTTTTTTAAAAATTTAAAAGGCACATGATTGGGCATTGGGCACATTTGCCTATGTAAATGATCAGGGGAAGAAAAAATGCAAAATACTTAAAATACCACAATAATGAATATTTCTTCTTTTAAATATTTTGAGCAGAAACAAGATTAAGCTGTATTTCTAGGTCACAGATTTGATAAGCAAATTAGTGACATGAATCATGTGAACTCCTTAATTCAAAAGGTCACATTTCCACAAGATGTTCTTTGGTTCATTTTGATACATGATCATCAGGTTTCACACAAACTTGTGGAATTCATGCAGCTTGACTGCTGCTATCAACATTTTTTGGTAATTTTTCTATTAAACTTGTCAAACTGTTAACTAATTTAACTAATGTAGCACAAAAATAACTAATAACTGAGTCTGATGTCTAATTTATATTTATTTATTTATTTGTAATATTTTTTACCTATGTTCTAAGTATTATTAAAATAGGGGCTGTATGCTTTAGTTAATTTTGTTTGTGTATTTGTTTTTAGTAGGGTATAGCATGTTTTAGTTAAAATAATATAGGGTATAGAATGCTTTAAGTAAAAGTTTTGTTTTATGAGTGTAGTGAAGTAGATAGATTGATGTTGTCTGTGTGCGAGGACTGAATGTGGTTGCTGCTATTGTAACAAATCTAATTTCCTGAAAAGGATTAATAAAATATCTATCTATCTATCTATCTATCTATCTATCTATCTATCTATCTATCTATCTATCTATCTATCTATCTATCTATCTATCTATCTATCTATCTATCTATCTATCTATCTATCTATCTATATCTATCTATCTATCTATCTATCTATTAGTGGTCTCAGACTACCGTGTGTATAATTCAGGTATCGTTTATGATCATAGCACAACAGGGTTTTTCCTGGGTCAAACATAGTTTTCAGTGGTGGCGGATGCTTAGAACGATTTTATATTTAAAAATGTATATGTAAAATGATTTAAAAGAGTAAATCATTTGAAATGTTATTAATAAAATGAACAAAAAGTACACATTACATAAAAAGTGGTAGATCCATTTTTTTGCATTTACACGAGACGTAATGCACAGATCATTTGACATATCAGATTCAATATCAGACATATATATGCGATTGTCAATCCTGTGTTTGAAAGCAGGCGGATCCATCTATCAGCGGATATATTAGGAATCCACTGATAGACGCCTGCTTTCAAACTCCCCCGTGTGTAAGCTAAGCGCTCGATGAAGAGCGTCAAATATGTACATTTACAACATGTTTTGGAAGCGTTGATCATTTAAGCCAATCACAGACATATATGTTGAGAACCAGAACACAATGGCCAATCAGAAGTGTTTAAAAATCCACTCAAAATGCTAAGCGGAAATGCTGGTATCCTCACATTTTTTACTTTTTAAAATACCCAAATCAGTATCTTTGACAACATTATTCACAAGATTATTTTAAGGAAGAATAAACGTGTGAAATCTTGAAATGTACCATGTTTATAAAATAAGTTGATAAGTTGGTAAAGGTGTCAGTTTACACAAAGAACAGTTTAAGCTTTTAAAAAAGTATAAGCATAAAATGTTTAATTTACTTTAAAATGTTACATTTAATTTACAGACTGAAAAAACTTGAATAAAGAGAGAAAACCTGCACTTAAAGTAACACCAAGTAACTTTTCCTCTTCTGTCGCCCTACTGGTTGGAAACGAAATTGTCCATTGCCGCTGTCGTAAATAATTTAGCCTACCGTCGCACGCACGCTCGCTGTTTATCCAGCACCGGCTTTAGAATGAACGATGTCCACAGACAAGGTAGAGTATGTTACATGATTTCATGAAAGGATGATGTATTGCGACATCAGAAACGAAGAAAAACGAAATAATGACTATTGTAGCGCTTGACGTAAAGCAGTCGAATTTTGTAGTTCTTTTTTGTGCACGGGTTCCTACCCGAAACCCGAAGTTACATAGTGCCAGTAAAAGCGTTACAGACCCCGTCAGGCTATGGCAGACGTGTCATTTAACTTATTTTAAGTCGATGTACCATCACAAGGGTCTTGGAAATATATTATGAAGGTTGAAAAACTACTTAGTGTTACTTTAACCTTTTCACAGGCATTTTGTTTTCATAGTTAGACAGATATAGTGTTGTATCATTATATGATTGTCTAGGAATACATAGATTATTGCAGAATTGCTGTATCATGATATTATCAGTATCGTGAGACATGTCTCGTGTATCATATCGCATCGTGAAGTACCCTGTGATTCCCACTCCTAGTAAGTAGAAACCTTTGACCCTCTTTACACAGTGCTTACACAAACACTCAAGGGAGAAGTTTAAATCATCATCACATTAAATGATCAAATAAATATTTGGCAAGACAAAGTTTCATTTTGGCGGCCGCCAACATATCAATGCAGCAAAACCCTGCACAAACACAGGACGAGCTATCCACCAAAGTTTCATATTTAAGGATCAAGGTCTGTTCACATCCCTAACCTGAGATCTTCATTAGGGAAGTGATATTTTCTGACCTTTATGGCGACGGGGTAGACAGTCGAACCAATTTCAAAGCTTCCTTTCTTGAACATCATTACTGATGTGTTATTAATGCAGGTACCTGGACACAAATGATATGATGAACAAATGAAACAAATAAGAAGACCAGAGTGATCAAGGCCGGTTGCATAAACGTCTTACACAAAAAGGTAGATTGGTCTAATTTGAAATCCGAAAAGTAATCAAAACTCATTAGTTGGTCCAACTAGATATTAAGACACAGTCTTAACATAGTGGCTATGCTTATGCAACTGGCCCCAGTTCACTTTGTAAGAAATGATCAACAAACAATAAGTTTGAGTTTTGGATGTTTGGATGTGAAGTATTTGTTTTCTGCTGTCAAGTTATGACGCCTTTGAATTTAACATTATATACACTACCATTCAAAAGTTTGGGGTTAGTAAAGTTAAACAAATTTGTATATTTACAGTGGGGGAAATAAGTATTTGACCCCTTGCTGATTTTGCAGGTTTGCCCACTTACAAAGAATGCAACGATCTATAATTTTAATCATATGTACATTCTAACAGTGAAAGACAGAATCCCAAAGAAAATTCCAGAAAATCACATCATATGAATTTATAAAAATTGATAACCATCTGATGAGGAAAAACAAGTATATGACCCCCTACCAAACAGCAAGTATTCTGGCTCCTACAAGCCAGTTAGTCTTTCTTTAAGACACAGCCCCAATCCCAACCAATTATCTACATCAAATACACCTGCCTCACCTCGTTACCTGTATAAAAGACACCTGTCAACACCCAAACAACCAGCATCCAACATCACCACCATGGGCAAGACCAAAGAGCTTTCTACGGACATCAGGGACAAGATTGTTGATCTGCATAAGGCTGGGATGGGCTACAAGAGAATCGGAAAGCAACTTGGAGAGAAAAGATCAACTGTCGGTGCAGTTATCAGGAAATGGAAGAAGCACCACACCACCGCCAACCTCTCTCGGTCTGGGCCTCCACACAAGATCTCGCCTCGTGGGTGTCCCTGATCATGCGAACGGTGAGGAACCATCCCAAAACCACAAGGGGGGAACTGATGAATCAACTGAAGGCAGCTGGGACCACAGTTACAAAAGAAACGGTTGGTAACACACTACGCCGTCATGGATTGAAATCCTGCAGCGCACGCAAGGCCCCCCTGCTCAAGAAGAAACATGTACAGGCCCGCATGAAGTTCGCCATTCACCACCTGGATGACTCAGAAGAGGCCTGGAAGAAGGTGATGTGGTCAGATGAGACCAAAATAGAACTTTTTGGCCTCAACTCAACTCGTCGTGTTTGGAGGGCAAAGAACACCGAGTACAACCCAAAGAACACCATCCCCACTGTCAAGCATGGTGGTGGCAACATCATGCTTTGGGGGTGCTTTTCAGCCAAGGGGACGGGACAACTCCATCGTATTGAGGGGAGGATGGACGGGGCCATGTATCGTGGAATTCTGGACCAACATCTCTGAAGATGGGTCGAGGATGGGTGTTTCAGCACGACAACGACCCTAAGCACACCGCCAAAGCATAAAAGAGTGGCTGAAGAAGAAGCACATCGAGGTTCTGGAGTGGCCTAGCCAGTCTCCAGACCTGAATCCAATTGAAAATCTTTGGAGGGAGCTTAAAATTCGAGTTGCCAGGCGACAACCTCGGAACCTGAAAGATTTGGAGGCTGTCTGCAGGGAGGAGTGGGCCAACATCCCTGCCGAAATGTGCACAAACCTTGTCACCAACTATAAAAAGCGTTTGACATCTGTGCTGGCCAATAATGGCTTTTCTACAAAATATTAACATGCTGTTTGTCCAGGGGGTCAAATACTTGTTTTTCCTCATCAGATGGTTATCAATTTAAATAAATTCATATGATGTGATTTTCTGGAATTTTCTTTGGGATTCTGTCTTTCACTGTTAGAATGTACATATGATTAAAATTATAGATCGTTGCATTCTTTGTAAGTGGGCAAACCTGCAAAATCAGCAAGGGGTCAAATACTTATTTCCCCCACTGTAACAATATATTTAAACAAAAAAACTGTTATTTTGAATTGATTAATATTATATATCGTATAATATCTTACAGTATTTTTGATCAAGTAAATGCAAATAAGATACATCTTAAGCATAAGATCTTACCAACCCTAAAAGGTTTGAATGGTAGTGTATGTAGAAAAAAAATGGGTAGTCTCCCCTAGTTTCCCTTTCACATCAATAATCCTTTCTGAGAATGAGTTCAGCTTACCTTCAGGGAATATGAGGATAGGCAGTTTGCTTTTGTCTTTTACATGATCACTCAACCTGAAATAAAACGCACTTGTTTAATGACAACAACAATAAGTGAGAATGTTATAAAAGAACCAGTTTCAGTGTGATATATGAACTACTAAAGTTAATTTGCATTTTTTAGAAGAAAAATCCAGGGACCAGTTGCATAAACTTAACCACTATATTAACCCTACTCCTCTCCTTGGGTCATTTTGACGAATTTTAAGAATTAGGAGATCATCTGAGTGGTCTAAGAGTTTGCTTTAAACTTTCACATTTGAAATACACAAAAACAATTTACTGGATTCTAGGAGTTTTTGTGGTTGTAATGAAAATAGTAACATATCCTTCCCTCATGGGTCAATTTGACCCCATACCCCCACAACAGGGTGGACTGGCCATCCAGTAGGCTGACATATCTCATACTAAAAAATATACTTTGTCTGAACGGCCCATTCGTTTAGTTTTGTTTTGCTTAATTGGCGGCGCTGGGATCTTTGTGCCGGTGTAATGCATTGGACAAAGAAAATTAGCGTAGGTTTTTTTAGCGAGACCGGCCCATGAAACGCGTAGATCAGCGGCCCATTGGTTCTTTTCTTGATTGACACTGGGCTGGTCCAATCACATCTTTAAGCACCTCCCCTTTTGGGCTCTGACGAGCGTGCAGTGTCAGTGTGTATTTGTCAAAATAGTCAGAGAGATGGAGAAGAAACGCAAGCAATGTGCAGAGAAATAGCGTGAAAAAAAGAAACATGCCCTTCAAGTGTCTGCTGAGGATAGTGCGGAGGATAAGGAGAGAAATGAGTGAGTGTAGAGAACTGCGGTAAGCAGAACAGGCTAATTTCAGTACACTTAGGCTATGAGTGTAGGAACCCATTACCCAGTTACGTATCATTTCCACATCTGCATATTTGACGATTATGCATTTTACTAGAATTGTAATGAGACGCGTTTGTAAACCATGTTTTCCGCCAAAATAAAAGCTTGATGCAGTTTCCCTCAAAATAAAACATCATGTGTTTATCTCTTTTAAGTATAGAAATGAGTACAAAACTAATTATGAAAGTTTCTTTTGTTTTTCAGTGCATTTATTTTACAATATATGGCTATTACTGCCATGGGATTAATATTATAACAATAATAATATATCATTTATATATTAATTATAATAATATTATAAGAGTTTATCATCCCCAATGCAGAACACACTCACAAACACACAGATGTACACCGGCACTCATAAATAAAAAAATACATAATAAAATACATTTTTATTTTTTTATTTTTTACAAAATATTTATTTTTAAATGTTTAAATATATCTATGAATGCATAAAAAGCAAATTTCAGTTTCAAATTTCAGTTTTGTTCCCATATTCCAGTTTATTTGCTTTATATAAAATATCCAAAGAGAAACTTTAGGCCCTTCTCTAGCGGCAGTATTCTTAAAACGCAGATTTATGTAATTTTTTTCCACAAGAGGTCCGCGAGACACTGAATGCATGATTTATTATTGATGTTTTCACTAGAATTGGACTTGAATGATGTATTTTTTGTGAAACAATGTAACATTTTTTTTTGCTTATTTTCAATTAAAATAGTACAATTCAAGAATCACAAAAAAATAAAAATAAATGTAAAAAACAAACAAATTTAAAGATAATATGTTATCATAATAGCTGATGCAGTTTCTTGAAAAAAAAGATAATGTTTTACTCTTTCAGTTAAAGGTACAAAAAAATGTAAAGTTTTCTTTTTGTTTTTCAGTGCATTTATTTTACAATTTATGGATTACTGCCATGGATTAGATATAAACAATAAAAATATATCATTTATGCATATTAAATTATAATCAATATTAGAAGAGTTTTCACTCCCAATGCAAACATACTAGTCAAACACAAATGTACATCGCACTATTAATAAAAAAAAAACTAATAAAATACAGTATTTTTGATTAAAAGATACTTTCGGTTGTTTTGGTTAATAGAATTATGACCGTTGTAATTGTTTTCAATGTCATTCTTCAAGTAATTCATAGCAAGTTCATCCTTCTCGATAAGTGAAAAATGAATTTCATTTGAAGAGTTGTTTTAAATAAAGTAACAGTGTTGTAATGTCTTACTGATGACAAAACAAATGTTGCTCACCAAAACTTTTATTCAGAATTACAGTGAATGGCTATTGTCTATAAAAACACATAATAATCCATAGCAAAGGAAAGACAGCGAAAACTGTTGATGTTGTGATAACATGGTGAAATGTTTACACTTAAAGAATTACTGGACAAGCAGGATACTTATTTTTCTCTCTGAAAAGTGTTAACTATCTTTTAAAATTTGATTACCTTATGATCTGAAGTTCTTAAAAAGTTAAAGTTTTAAGCTGCCTTTACAAGTATTCACATTTCTACTTTAAGTGTGCAATGCATTTTTGTCTCAGTGCACATTGTTTTAGTTGACAGGTCGGCGCTAGCTTAGACATGAATGAATCCGTGCCCGTAGCCTGTAAATGATAAAAAAAAAAAAAAACCCCTAATTACTCTTGTGGCTGTGTTCACACGATACAATGCCTGCAGATTACACTTAGGCGATTTCTAGCAGTATGATTGCAGTAGCACAGCGAAGCATGTGCTTAGCACACGCTACTGGGAATTATGTTGCAGTTCGCCATGCTCGCAATATCTGCCTAGGAAATCACCTAGTGTTAATCTGCAGCGCTATTTGTACTCGTTGTGAATACACAGGCCACAAGAAGTAATTCCGTGGGTTTTAAAAAAAAAAATATCACTTTTACTGACATGCTAGCTGGCAACAAAGGATTCCATTCACTGTGCTAAGCTAAGCTGGCGTCGACCCTGTCAAACTAAAACAATGCATGCACTGAGACAAAAATGCATTTGCACACCTATCTAAATGTAGGAAAGAATGTGAATAAGCCCTATTTCAAAAAACGGTGGAGTGTTCCTTTAATGTTAGGATTACAAGATGGTGTTTTTCCATAACTTGGCACATTAAAACGTCTTGTAATACTCACAGGGACGGGGCTAAAGACGCAATAATGTAGATCTTCTTCTGCATCGACAGTCTTTCTTTTTTTCTTTTCTTTATTTATAAAGCACATTTAAAACAACCATGGGTTGACCAAAGTGCTATACATACATTTTTTACAAAGGGATAAAATACAAATACATAACATATTTTAGAACATATAACAATATTTATATTCATACAATAACAATTACATATTCATATTTTAACAGCATCTGCTCAAGAAAATAGGATCTAAGCTTAGATTTAAAAACAAAAAGAGATGGTGCTGTTCGGATGGCTACAGGGAGTTTGTTCCAGAGTGTTGGACCAGCAATAGAAAAAGCTGGATCACCACAGTGTTTCAATCTGGACAACATTCCTAAATGTTCTGATCTGAGTGGTCGCGAAGAGTTGTGAGAATGCACCACCTCAGCAAGACAGACTGGTGCAAAAATTATGTAAGGATTTAAAAACCAGGGTTAATATTTTTAATTCTACTCTAAATTTCACACCGGTAACCATTTTCAAGGAGATCCAAATAGGAGTGATGAGCTTACGCGAGCTAGTCAGAAGCCTGGCGATGCATTTTGGAGCATCTGTAATCGCTCCATAGATGACCGATTAATCCCATAATAGAGCAAATTGCAATAGTCTAAGCAGGAAGTGATGAATGCATGAATTAACTTTTTCAAAATAATGTAGAGATAAAACGATTTGACTTTAGCTAGGCGATGAAGATGGAAAAAACAACACAACCTAACTACCACATTGATCTGCTTATCAAACTTAACACTAGAATCAAATCGAAAGCCTACATTTTTGCACACGGGGTGATTTGGAATCACTTCAGTTTTGTTTTCATTTAATGTCAAGAAATTATTTGTTAACCATAATTTAAGTTCCTGAATACAATCAATCAGAGCTCCCATTGCATGTTTATCATTAGATTGCAAAGGGAGATACAACTAGGCATCATCAGCATTTTTTAATGAAAAGAAATCCCATATTTATGAAAGATTGAACCCAGGAACAGCAAATATATCATGAATACAATTGGAGCAAGAACGGAACCTGAGGGACACCACAAGTCAAAGGAGCAGTGGAGGACGTATGTTGTCCAATACGAACAGAAATCTTACGGTCACTTAAGGCCCGGAAGTGATACCTCTAAGGCCAATGCAATTTTTAAACGAGAGATAGTGTATTATGGTCTACCATATCAAAGGCAGAGCTGAGATCTAGTAAGACCAAAGCAACAGCATTTTCGGCATCAGTAGCCAATAGGATGTCCTTTGAGACTTTTAGTAGAGCAGATTCAGTACTATGTATTTTCTGAAACCAGATTGAAAAGTTTCATAAATATGGTTTGTACTAAGAAAGGCCTGTAATTGAAATAACACCCCTTTATCCAAAATTTGGGCCATAAATAGTAGGCTAGAGATTGGTCTAAAATGTGCTAAGACAGATGTGTCTGAATTTGGGATTTTAACATAATTGTTGCATGTTTAAGGCTATCAGGGACCATTCCAGTGCTCAAACTCAAGTTTACAAAAATAGCACATCTGCACCAACAATATTTACAACTTGCTTTGAAAAGTGAGCAGGCATGACATCAAGAGGACAGACAATGGGTCTTAAATGTTCAATTATATTTTTGCAAGTAGGAAGAGTAATAGGATCGAAGTAGCAGGGCTCCATGGTAGTGTTGTCGATACTGAAATTTTTAAAATGTGACGCTTTGAGAGCTGTTGAGCAAAATGGTAAAAGCCTCGGAATGGCCATTGTACTCACACGCTCATCAAATATGTCTGTGATTAGCTACAATGATCATTGCTTCAAAAACATGTTGTAAATACACATCAATGACACTCTTCAGCGAGCGCTTACACAGGTACACACGGAACTTTGAAAGCAGGCGTCTATCACGATCGGTCCACTGAGAGACGCCTGCTTGTGCTTTCAAACGCTCCCGCTCCGCTTTTTAAAGCGCTTCGTGTGCTCTCAAACGCTCCCGTGCTCTGATCATTGTAGCCAATTACAGACATATCTGATGAGCTTGTGAACACAATGGCCAATCAAGGCGTTTATGATTCCGCTCAACAGCGCTCAAAGAGTCACATTTATAAAATTACACTACTCCATGGTGTGTCATAGATGTCCGAATTAGAATGGAAATGTTGTGGTCTCAGCCTAATCACTTTCTCACAAAGAATGTTAAAAAAAATGCTCAGTATTTTTAGACCATCTAAAAAATGTTTACCACCGGATTTAAAACCAGAATCAACAGTAAAATATAGTTTTCTCAGACTATGGCAATTGTTATTTATAATCTCTGAAAAATATTCAGCTTTTGCAACCTTGACCGCTTTCTGAAACACTGAGAGAGAGTCCTTTATAAGTTCATAGGAAACCTGCAACCTATCCTTATGCCATTTAATAATAATAATTTGTTACATTTATATAGCGTTTTTCTGGGTATCAAAGTGCTTTACATGGAAGGGGGAATCTCCTCAACCACCACCAATGTGCAGCATCCACCTGGATGATGCAGCGGTAGCCATATTGCACCAGAACGCCCACCACACACCAGCTTACTGGTGGAGGGAGAGCGTGATGAAGCCAGTCAGCATACATGGGGATGATTAGGAGGCAATGATGGACAGATGCTAAGAGGGAAATTTGAGATTTTTAATGACCACAGAGAGTCAGGACCTCGGTTTAACGTCTCATCTAAAGGACGGTGCTCTCTGACAGTATAGTGTCCCCGTCACTACACTGGGGCGTTAGGACCCACACAGACCACAAGGTGAGCGCCCCCTGCTGGCCTCTCTAACACCTCTTCCAGCAGCAACCTGGTTTTCTCAGGAGGTCTCCCATCCAGGTACTAACCAGGCTCAGCCCTGCTTAGCTTCAGTGGGGAACCAGTCTTGGGCTACAGGGTGATATGGCTGGCATTTGCGTTCATACCTCCTACAAGTTTTTTTGAGTGAGCGAATCGAGTCATTTAACCATGGTTGTGGATCCCTGCACCCACTGCGTAAAATTAAATGAGTCAGTAAGGTTGCAGAAATCGCTGGAGAGTGACTTTGTGGGGCAACAGATATGAATATTAAAATCACCCAGTAACAGAATCTTTTCAAACTTTGTTACTATCTGCAAACTCATTTAAAACACACTGTTTGACTGTGGCGGTCTGTAAATGATCACAAACAGAACAGAATCATCAGCTCTTTCCATTTGAAACATTTGAAGATCAAAACTATCATATGCCTTAGGTGGAATGATGATTCGGCCATGGAAGTTGTCCTTGAAAACTGCCGCTAGAACCCCTCCGCGACCAAACATCCGAGGGTAGCTAATAAAAGTACAATTTAGGTGGACGAGGTCGGTAAATGGACTTAGGTCGCCCCTCTTTTGTCCAAGTTTCGGTCATGAAGAAAAAGTCCAGATTATGTGAAGTAAAAGTCATGTAAAATAAGTCTTATTAAAGGGGTCATACGGTATAATGGTACATGCACTTTTACAAGTTGATTGTACTGAAATGTGTGTTGGCAGTGTCTGTACACAACCATCATATAATGATAAAAATCCATCCAGTGTTTTTGTTTTAATCTCCTTATATGTTTTCCCCTGCCTCAAATCGAGCTGTT
Organism: Chrosomus eos; assembly: GCA_036326025.1. Lineage (NCBI taxonomy): Eukaryota > Metazoa > Chordata > Actinopteri > Cypriniformes > Leuciscidae > Chrosomus > Chrosomus eos. Next base: position 12,761,483 of record CM070836.1, on the reverse strand, counting down.
CGACCGTGTGACGTCACATGGTCGGACGCCCCTCCCACGATTGTTGATTGACAGCAGCGTTTCAACACAGACCCGCCCTCGCTCGTGAGCCAGCAGTGCGCTGGCAATGCCAAGATCTACGAACAGGTTCTATTACACGGTTGAGCGAGCAAAGAAGTTGCGCATTCACTCCGTCGCGTCGTGTCCGGGAAAAAGAGTACTGCAAAGGCCTATCGAAAATCCCGGGAACAATAGGACGACCCCATCGATAAGAGAATGCGCCAAACAGCACGGTAGCCACGATACCCCAAAGTAGCTTTCAGTCTAATTGCAAGACCACTCCGCTTGCCACGATTTGGGCCAAAATGATAATCACGATTATTTTGATCAATATTGAGATCACGATTAATTATGACGATTATTTGTTGATTTTAACCAAAACAAATTTTATTGCCACATAGGCTAATTATAACTGCTTTCACATCCATATTGTGCTACATTTCTGCTAATGTATGTGTATCTAAATAAAATAGGTCCTCTTATTCACCAAAATTCAGTGCATCTCCTTAAAGAATAAAGAAAACAATAAAGAAAATGTAGCAAAACTTCAACAGGGCACTATTTTACATTTTACATTGTGTAAATCTATTTTAGGAAGCAAAATATAAACTTGCATTGTACCTGCATAATGGATGTGAATAAAACACGCAAAATATACAATCAATAAAAAAACAAATATTCCATAACAGAATGTAACCAAATGAGAACATTTCAAGGCAGAACTGGACTATGGAAGTTCGATTAATGGATGAAATTCAGTCATTGTTATATGACGCTTAAGAAATGTAAAATGTTGTGGTAGGCCTACAGTGTCAGTGATTAGTTGTGAAGTCTTACTGCATAAATTTAATCTATTTAATTCTCCATGTGAAAGTGTATGTGCTCAAATTATTTCTATTTGTTAAACAATAGGTCAAAACAAGACGTTTGTAGGACTGATTATTGGAGTCCATTAATCGAACTTCCATGCCTCTTATATAGTAAATATATATTATGTAGTATGTACCAATTTACTAATGCTCACACTCGGTCTCTCACGCGCACTGTCACTCAGTCTCTCTCGCGCGCAGACACAATCGGTAGGCGCGCGCTGTCGCTCGCACGCAGACACACTCGGTATCTCACGCACACTTTTGAGCACGCTCTGAGGACACTCGGTCTCTGTCGTGCACTGTCGCTCGCACGCAGACCGTAGGTCTCTCTCGCGCACTTGAGCTCATGGAGGCACGTGATCAGACACTGGTTTACGTGCGCTAGATTGGCAAAAAAAAAAAAACTTTGATATGGAGCTTTCTGTGAACTGAATGACGCATTTAAAATATCGCTCGATCACGCGAATTTGATCGTGGGAAGCCAAAATCGTGATCGTGATTAAAATTCGATTAATCGTGCAGCCCTAGCAGGTAGTCAGGAATATCCGACAGGAACGGTGGAGGATATGAACATGATACATCCGAGACAGCGTAGTAAATGTCCAAAACTGCTTTTCTAATCTCTATCAGAGATTGCCGGTCGTATATGAATGTGTCTGGGTGATAATAAGCTAAATTTGTATTAAAAAACATCCACAGTACCCAGGAACAACAGACGGCATGCCAAACACAACGCCACCATCTTGACTCTTTTTCATGCATAGGTCTTTCGTTGTTTGGCGTAATAATGTGACAAAATACGAAACGACTCGTTTTCTGAGCTTTTGGACTAACAAGGAAGTTTTGAGTTCTGAAATGTACAGGATATTTGTATAGTACAATGACCATTTTTCAAAAGATATGTCAAAAGATTCAAGTAAATTTGATTTCTCAATTCATGACCCCTTTAAACAAGGGGTTAAATCAGTCTTTCTTTTCCAATTCAAATGAAACCAATCTACCTCCTATGTAACTGACTAAAAAAGTTATGACCGGCCTTAAAAAGAAAAAAGCAAGACTTGTCTAAGCAGTTTATGCAACTGGCCACAGCACTTTTGTTCAAAATCCAAAGAAATGAGACAAGTGTTGATGCTGAGTTACCTTTTAGCCACTAGATGGCGATCTTTGACTTCTAAGCGCTCAAACCAAATGTGTGGACAAGCTTTCACCATTGACCTCTGAATGAGCCCCATCAGCCCGCCGTGGATCTGACCCACCTTTAACACACACGGACACACTTTATTTACCCTCTGATCCTTATTCTCAAATACACATGAATACACCACACACACACACTCACCATTGCATAGCATCCATCACTGGCCAGTATAATGACATCAATGGGTGAAGTGTGGTTGGCAACACAGATGCCTCCATTTTTGGGTTTATTTTCACTGTTGCAGGAAAAGACAAAGATTGTGGGCAGAGAGTGTAAATAGTTATAGGAGAAACATGGAGAGCACTGTTTATGCTGAGGTAAACAGGTTAAGAGTTTGTTTTGGCAACCAATAGTTTAGTAGCATCTTCATATTAAAGGAACCAGCTTGACTGGTCAAGGGAGAGCTCTTGAGAGAAAGAACACTTTATTCTTATCACATTTTAGGAGGAAGAGAATGCGCAGGAGGTCCGTGACCTGAAAATACCACGCATGATCTCGTATAGGAGACGCAGGAATGACAGGCTGAGATAATGACAAAGAGAGCACTGGAGAAGTTCAAAATCAGATGAATCAAGTTTACCTGACCTGTAACTAAGACACAAAGCCCCTGTTAACTCACTGTTACCTTCCGGTGTCATGAACTCTGACCCCGCGTTTGTATGCCAGAAAACATCAAAATCGGAACCATCTATACAGAACATGCTAGAGGATTTAACATTTTCACAAGAACCAGTTCTCATTCACTGTAATTGCATAGAAAAGAGTGACAAGAACATCCTCCAAAATGTTTCCTTTTGTGTCCCAAGGAGGATAGTCAGACAGGTTTGAAGAACTTCAGAGAGAACTGTGAGCCTGTTATTTAGAATGCATGACTGGGTGTGCGTTTGGGAGTGTCATTTGTGTGCATGATCGTGAGGGAGTTGTAGCATTGTAAGCATGTGTGTGATTGAGTGATTGTTAGAGTGAATAATTTGAGGCATATATGTGTTTGTGTGATTGTGAGTGATGCATGTGTCTGACTGTGGAAATGATTTTAAGTGTTTGATTGTGATTGTGTGTGAGTGTTTGTTATTGTGTGCGACTGGTTTTGAGTGTGCATCTGTGTGATCGTGTGTGTGTGTGTGTGTGTGTGTGTGTGTGTGTGTGTGTGTGTGTGTGTGTGTGTGTGTGTGTGTGTGTGTGTGTGTGTGTGTGTGTGTGTGTGTGAATATGGGTGTATTTGTTTGATTGTTAATGTTTGATAGTGAGAATGATTGTTAGCATGTGATTGAACACGCACACGCACACACACACACACACACACACTGTGTGTGTGTGTGTGTGTGCGTGTGCGTGTGCGTGTGCGTGTGCGTGTGTGTGTGTGTGTGTGTGTGTGAGAATGCATGTTTACTGATTTTAAAAATGTGTGTGTGATTGACGGACGCTATGCAATGGTGAATGTGTGCATTTGAGAAAGAAGTTCTGAAAAGGTTAATTGTGTCTGCATATGTGTGTGTTTTATAGGCTGATTGATAGTGTCTGACTGCAAGAATAATTGGGAGCATGTGATTTTTGTGAGATAGTGAAATATCTGATGATCCTCCATAAACGCAGTTGCTATTTACATATCATGCATCTGCAAACTTTTGCATTACCAAGGCAGTGACAGACGCATTTGTATTACAGTACATTCCAAAAGAGCGCTGTTATCAGCCCCACAGTGAAAAATGAAAACAAATCCGTACCGGCTAGGCTGGGTTGGCACGGAATGGAACGGTTAAGCAATGCGAACGGTTTGGCCCGAAGGTGGAAAAGCTATAGTTATAAACTATATATATATATATATATATATATATATATATATATATATATATATATATATATATATATATATATATATATATATATATATATATATATATATACTGTATATAACTATAGTTAGTGTCTGATTGTGAAAGTGATTGTGAGTGTGTTGTTGTGCATGTTTGTGAGTGTTTGTTTGATTGTACATGATTGTGTGTGATTGCAAAGATGTGACTGTCAGATTGTTCATTGACCCATAATGCCAAGGCTCCTGATGGTTGGAGATTTCCAGAAAGCATGCGTATGATCTGTGGCGTTTTACCTGTGATGGTATGTGATGATAGCAGTCAGCGCTCTCACACAGATACGGTAACACATCAGGTGCACTGTTTCACTAAGAAAATTTTTCAACCTGCAAACACACACAGGGACGCGTTAACATCCATATTAAATCACACTACTGAACAAACTTATAACTAACTTCAAAACATCTGACAATTTATTGGTCTCGCAGATTGGTCCAGCACTAGTATAAGAAAGCAACAAAAATGATTAAAATATTGTTTTTTACCTCCCATTGGGCAGATGACCAATAATGGTGGTGAAGACAACCAATAGGCTTATTCCTGTGATTGCTAATGTTAGCCTGATAAACCAAAAAACAAGACATTTCAACTCACACATTGGAACAATCATTACAAAATTTACCCTTTAAACTTTTTTGTTTGCATTTCTCTGGTATGACATGCTCCATGTAGAATAAAACATATTTTTCTAGAAGACTGTCTTCATCTCATACAAGTGTATATCACTTTAATATTGTATAATTTTAATTAAAAATTTTTTTTTTTAAATATGTGTAGAACCTTTTTAACTCGCAACTAATTACTGAGTGTACTTTTAATATTAAAGTCAAGGTTTTTTTAAATTCTGCCTTTTGATTTTCACTGCAGATACAAATAAAATAGAACTGGAATTAATGGAAGGAAAGAGGGGGTCTGGAATATGGGCTGTGGAATCGAAAATACTTAAGGTCAGGAATTGGATACTTGTAATAAAATAAAAATTTTGATTGTGTGCGCAGTTTAATTTGATTTCAAACCATTTTCAAGCGCAAGAAGACACGAAAGAAAACTCACTTCTGCACTCCTGCCACGCTGTTTTCTTTGTGCACACATACAGAGCCGATATACCGATAGCATTAGCATATAGTCCTCTTTTGCAGCTTACTGCGCTTAAACGGTTTAAAATTACTACTTGTTTTAAAACCACAAAGCTTAAAAACACATTCATATGATACGTTTTTGTGAAGGTGCAGCACGGCAACACTACATGACCGTAACCGCGATACAGACGCTACTCCAAAATCTCTACTGGACCGGTTAATCGTGTCTACCGGGATTAGAATTGGAATCGATAAGTAGAATCAGAATTGATACATTTTCAAACAATACCCATCCCAACTGGAATTTGTCGCAGGTCGAATTCAAACCTACATCCTACATTAGTTAGATGATCATAACTCCAGGAGCACATGCACTACCCACTGCACCATAACTTTGACCTAATGGATGCAGTTGTGCAATTAATCGCACAATACCCAGGTGGGCACTCTTCCTCATCTCAAATGTGCACACAGGATGGTGAAGTGTTTCTATTAAGGGATGTGGGTTAAGGCCATTGCCCTGACTGACATTAATCCTCCAGAAGCTCCATATGGCCCTGAGGGGCAGCAGAATTAGCCTGTATTTTAAGACACTAAATTCAGACTTGTGTGCCAAAGCAGAGCAAATGTCACAGAATGGACCAATTAGTATGATGTCAAATTATAACATCAGCCAACCAAAACTAATATTTAATATTTATTCTGACAGCACTCTACAACGCCATTAAAAGTTTACAAGTGCTCCATATTTTTTATTTTTTTTCTGTTTTGCTATATTATATACAGTGGACCTCAAAAAGTAGTTAATGTACCCACCAATACCATATATCTTTTATGTATTTTCCATAGAAATGTAAATGAGAGTAACAGCAGTGCCCTCTGCTCCTTTCTTCATGAAGCAGCCGTTTCTAATTTGAATACTTTTTTGGTATTCATACTGTGTAAACATACTGTGTCAGTCAGGGCAATAACATCATAATTTGTTGCATACCATGGTTTTACTTTGCACACCAAGGTATTTCAAAGATAACCAAGGCACTACCATGGTACATGTACAAAAAGACATACTGTAATATTAGCATGGTACATTGAAAAAAACAATGGTAATACCTCAAGCATTTTAGTACTTGTTTGTTGTTAGCATTGGCCTAATTTTATCATTTTAGAATTCTTCTCGCTAATCTTCACATTTGATTATTCCATAAATAAGGGTTTATTTATATTATTTTACTAGGGATGTACAATATATTGGTATCACATCCATTATTATTATCAAAATGAAAGATTGGATATATACCTGCCAATATTGTAAATTGTGGTGCTCAATCCCTGTTCTCTAACACTCACTAAAAGTCATTTCATAACATTGTCAAATGTAATCTTTGGTAAGCCTCAAAATGAAAATTCATTTTTCATACTGTACATTAAAATGAAGTGATGCAAATAATACTTTAGTGATTACTTAAAGGGTACCTATTATGGATTTTTGAAAATTGCCCTTCATGTATTGTGTAACAGATCTAAGTGAACGAAAACATCCTGCAAAGTTTTAAACATGAAAGTTCACCGTATACAAAGTTAAAAGTAAGAGTCGACTCTGAGTCGCTGATATGAATCGTTTGACGAACGATGTTTTTTCTCTATCTTTATGACGTCACCTGTACAAGTTATTTGAATAAGATACGCCCACTTATTGTGTTCAGAGACGCCAGGGAAAACTAACATCATGTCGACGAGACGCTGTGTTTTGAAGTGCGACGCAAAAACAAACTTTTTTCATCTGCCCAGTGAGGAGCATTTGAAGACTAAGTGGCTACAGTTCATATATACAACTGTGGCGAGGGAGGCGTGGTTCAGCGAAGTCTGTAGCGGGAGAGCAAGGGCGGAGCCGAGCGGTGAGTAAGTGGGTCAAGTTCAAATGAATAACACCTGTTTGTGATTTCAGTAATTGGCGTGAGGAGACCGCATATAAGCGGGCTGTACTGACAACGGTTTGAGAGAGAGACTGGGAGCTTGTGCACGCCGAGTGAGAAGCTGTATCCAGCAGGAGGAGTATTGAAAGTGTGTCTATTGAAGCTGTGTTCAGCGGGAAGAGTATTGAAAGTGGACTGAGTGAAGCTGTATCCAGCGGGAAGAGAATTATTATCTACTGTTTATTTTTCCTTTGTGATATTCTGAGTTAACCTTGTTTGAGCGCGACCACGCGCCGTAAAGGGGAAAAACCTCCTAAATAAAAGTGCACAAGTCCCAGCATACGCCGATTCTGTGTTTACTTCCATCACCCACATACAAACGAACCTGTTCTCATCACACTGGTGCCGAAACCCGGGATGGAAGGAGAGGCCGCCGCCAGACCGCCTCTGGCATCGCCGTTTGCGGACATTATTCACGCCCTTGCGGGCCTTCATCAACAACATCAAGAGGCTCTGCTGAAGATGGAGGAGCATCAACAACACCGTTTCGAGGCACTCCTCCGGACCCAGCAGGAGGACCGCGAGCAGTTCCGGAGCTGGATAGACCGGGAGGCTCGGGCGTCTACATCGCCGGCCCCGGCCACGTCCCTTCCCCTCCACAAGATGGGTCCCCAGGACGACCCGGAGGCGTTCCTGGACCTCTTTGAGAGGTCGGCTGAGGCCGGGGGCTGGCCGCCCCGCTGACTGGCCCATGCGTCTGATCCCGCTGCTCTCGGGAGAAGCGCAGATCGCCGCCCAGCAGTTGCCAGTCAGCAACCTCTTAGTCTATGAAGACCTGAAACGTGCCATTCTTCAGCGGGTCGGCCGATCCCCGGAGCAGAGTCGCCAACAGTTCCGCTCCATGGAGTTCGGGGAATCCGGCCGGCCCTTCATCTTCGCACAACAGCTCCGGGACGCGTGCCGCAGATGGCTGGTGGCCGAGGGCCGCGGCGTCGATGGAGTCATCGAGTTGGTGGTACTGGAGCAGTTCATAGCCCGGCTGCCAAAGAAGACTGCACAGTGGGTCCAGTGCCACCGCCCGACGTCGCTGGACCAGGCAATCCAATTGGCAGAGGACCAGCTGGTGGCGTGCCCAGGAGTCGGCGATCCCCTCCTGGCATCTCTCTCTCCCTCTCTCCCTTCTTCTCTCTCTCTCTCTCGCCCTGTTCCCACTCCCAGGTCCCGAGGCGGCTTCCCACCGCGCCCAGCGCCCCGCTGGAGGACCACCCCCGCAGCGGAACCAGTCCATGCACCTCGTGCGCCGCCCCGGGGAATCCCATTGTCGGTTGGCAGCCCGCCAGCCCCGACCCCTGCGCTCTCCTCACGCCAATCACCTGACCCACTTCCCGCCACTGGGGCGGCGGGGAGGCCTGGGCCGGCCTGCTGGCGTTGCGGGGACCCTGGGCACTTTGTGGATAGGTGCCCGTGATGGAGGTCGGAACGGTGATCAGGGTCCCTGACGCGCCACAAGTCGCCCCCGATCAAGCTGGGTTGTACCAAGTACCAGTAAGTCTAAAGGGGGGTACCTATCGAGCTTTGGTGGATTCAGGTTGTAACCAGACCTCCATCCATCAAAGCTTGATTCATCCAGTGGCACTGGATAAGAGCCGCGTGGTTAAGGTTCGGTGTGTGCACGGGGAGGTTGTGGGATACCCCTTAGTGCCAGTTATTATTCAATTTCGGGGACAAAAGCATAGTGTGGAGGTGGCAGTTAACCAGCACCTCCAGCACCCGCTAATTTTAGGGACCAATTGGCCAGGGTTCAAAACGTTATTGGCTCACTTATGTACGGGTGCTTCTGGGTTAAGAAAGAGGCAGGAGAAAAGAGCGGTGGTTCAGGTTGGAGAGGCTGTACCGGGACCCTCGGGCACTGTATCAGAGGAACGGAGTGCGTCAGAAAGGGAAATCTTTTCTGACCATGATGATTTTTCTCTGGAACAGTCCCGAGACGAAACGCTTAAAAACGCGTCTGAACAGGTCCGTGTGATCGACGGACAGCCTGTCCACCCAGACCAACCGCTCTCATATCCTTATTTTGCCGTGATAAAAGATAAGTTGTATCGGGTGACCCAGGACGCCCAAACAAAGCAAGATACAACTCAGTTGTTAGTTCCAAAGAGCCGCCGGGAAATGCTTTTCCAGGCGGCTCACTGTAATCCAATGGCGGGGCATTTAGGGCAAGCAGCTACACTAAATCGCCTAATGACCCGATTTTTCTGGCCGGGCATTCACGAGAATGTGCGCAGGTGGTGTGCCTCTTGTCGTGAATGTCAGTTGGTGAATCCAACGGCCAACCGAAAAGCACCTTTGTGCCCCCTTCCATTAATAGAGGTCCCCTTCGAGAGAATTGGCATGGACCTCATCGGGCCATTGGAACGATCCGCACGGGGGCATCGCTTTGCATTAGTTCTGGTGGATTATGCAACGCGATACCCCGAAGCAGTGCCGCTTCGCAACATTTCCGCTAAAAATGTTGCGAGCGCACTGTTTCAATTAATCTCCCGGGTGGGGATCCCGAAAGAGATTCTCACCGATCAAGGCACGGCGTTTATGTCACGCACAATTCGCGAGCTGTACGAATTACTGGGCATTAAATCGGTTCGGACCAGCGTCTATCACCCACAAACAGACGGCTTGGTGGAACGATTTAATCGCACGTTGAAATCCATGATTCGTAAGTTCGTACAGGAAGACGCCAAAAATTGGGATAAGTGGTTAGAACCCCTCTTGTTCGCTGTACGCGAGGTCCCCCAAGCCTCCACGGGGTTTTCCCCCTTCGAGCTCCTCTACGGACGCCAACCCCGCGGGGTGCTGGACGTGCTTAGGGAAGCTTGGGAGGATGGACCTTCGAACAGTAAAAATGAAATTCAATATGTCCTGGACCTGAGAACAAAACTCCACACTTTGGGGCGGCTCTCTATGGAGAATTTGTTACAGGCTCAGGACAAACAAAGTCAGCTGTACAACAGGGGGGCTAAACTACGTAAATTTGCACCGGGGGATAAAGTGCTTCTATTGATTCCAACATCCAGCTCTAAATTACTCGCCAAGTGGCAAGGACCGTTTGTGGTCACACGGCGAATAGGGGATCTCAACTATGAGATTCTTCGTTCAGATAGGGGCGGAGCACATCAGATTTACCACCTCAACCTGTTAAAAAAGTGGAATGAGGCGGAGATGCTGGCGACGGTAGTGAGTGGGGAGGAGGATCTCGGGCCAGAGGCGAACTTAAAAAGTCAATCCTCCACTCTGGCCATTTGTGGAGACCACCTCTCACCGTCCCAGATCGCTGACATTCGAGATTTACAAACGAATTTGCTGATGTGTTCTCGCCCCTTCCTGGTCGAACAAACCTCATACAGCACCATGTTGAGACCGATCCGGGTGTGGTAGTGCGCAGCCGGCCATATAGATTACCTGAGCATAAAAAGAAAGTAGTTCAGGATGAATTAGAGGCTATGCTGGATATGGGAGTCATAGAGGAATCCAACAGTGACTGGGCGAGCCCGATAGTTTTAGTGCCTAAAACTGACGGCTCAATTCGGTTCTGCGTGGATTATCGCAAGGTGAACGCTGTATCGAAGTTCGATGCTTATCCAATGCCACGGGTGGACGAATTGCTTGATCGGCTCGGCACGGCTCGATTTTATTCGACACTGGATTTAACAAAGGGTTATTGGCAGATCCCCTTATCTCCAATGACTAAAGAAAAGACCGCTTTCACGACGCCGTTTGGATTACACCAATTCGTTACTCTTCCTTTCGGCTTGTTCGGGGCACCTGCCACCTTTCAGCGCCTGATGGATAGAATCCTCCGGCCGCATGCTGCATATGCCGCAGCATACTTGGATGATATTATCATCTATAGTAATGACTGGCAGGGCATATGCAGCATTTGCGAGCTATCCTCAGGACGCTGCGAGAGGCGGGGCTCACGGCCAACCCAAAGAAATGTGCGATTGGGCGCATGGAAGTCAGGTATCTGGGCTTTCACTTGGGTCATGGGCAGGTGCGTCCCCAAATTGATAAGACGGCAGCAGTTGCGACCTGTCCAAGACCTAAGACCAAAAAGGGGGTTAGACAGTTCCTGGGCTAGCAGGATATTACAGAAGGTTTGTACCTAATTATTCGGACCTCGCTAGCCCGCTGACTGATCTAACTAAAAAGGAGGCACCAGATACCGTCCAGTGGACGGAGCAGTGTCAGCAGGCTTTCACCCAGATAAAGGCTGCCCTGTGTGGCGGGCCGCTATTACAGGCTCCTAACTTTTCTCTCCCTTTTTCCCTGCAGACTGACGCGTCGGACAGGGGGCTGGGCGCCGTCTTGTCCCAGGAGATAGAGGGTGAGGAACGGCCGGTGCTGTACATCAGCCGTAAGCTCTCAAAGAGAGAGACTATGTACAGCACCATTGAGAAAGAAGCTCTTGCCATCAAATGGGCCGTCCTCACTCTCCGCTATTATCTCCTGGGGCGAGAGTTCACCCTCTGTTCGGACCACGCTCCTCTCCAGTGGCTCCACCGCATGAAAGATACCAACGCGCGGATCACCCGGTGGTATCTAGCTTTACAGCCTTTTAAATTCAAGGTGATCCACAGGCCGGGTGCACAGATGACTGTGGCCGATTTCCTCTCCCGGAGGGAGGGGGAGGGGGAGGCTGCAGGCCGGACGGCTCCCCGGCCTGAGACGGGCGGTGGGGGTATGTGGCGAGGGAGGCGTGGTTCAGCGAAGTCTGTAGCGGGAGAGCAAGGGCGGAGCCGAGCGGTGAGTAAGTGGGTCAAGTTCAAATGAATAACACCTGTTTGTGATTTCAGTAATTGGCGTGAGGAGACCGCATATAAGCGGGCTGTACTGACAACGGTTTGAGAGAGAGACTGGGAGCTTGTGCACGCCGAGTGAGAAGCTGTATCCAGCGGGAGGAGTATTGAAAGTGTGTCTATTGAAGCTGTGTTCAGCGGGAAGAGTATTGAAAGTGGACTGAGTGAAGCTGTATCCAGCGGGAAGAGAATTATTATCTACTGTTTATTTTTCCTTTGTGATATTCTGAGTTAACCTTGTTTGAGCGCGACCACGCGCCGTAAAGGGGAAAAACCTCCTAAATAAAAGTGCACAAGTCCCAGCATACGCCGATTCTGTGTTTACTTCCATCACCCACATACAAACGAACCTGTTCTCATCACAACAACTATACCACAGAAGTATAGCCGAACCTTGTTCTGTGTTCGCGTCATTTTGAAGATGATTGCTTCACAAACCTAAATGCTATAAAGTATGGATTTGCGAGCCGGCTGATACTGAAGGAATTCAGGTTCAGTACCGAGTTTATTTGGATCAGCTTCCTTCTCCGAATCACAACCTGTAAGTATTATTAATATTAATTGTTGCTTTTATGTTTTATGTATCATGCTCAATAATTATTTTGTGTGTTGTGTACGCACAGCACAGCTTCTAGGTCTTCAATGTCACTGTATGTGAAGTGCAGGGCTCTCAAGTGTCACTCATTTCAGTCTTTTGTCACGCTCTCCCGCCACACATTGTATTTCTCACGCTGAAAAACTATTTGTAATATATTTAATATGCCGCAGCGCCCAAAACTCTGGCCACGTCGCTCTCACTGTGGTGGAACCGGCAGGAATCAAGCGTGTCTCCTCTGGTGTTGTTCGTCTGGTGTTGTTAGCCAATCAGAAAATAGCACTATTGTATCTGGGTAAGAATTAAAGGGTACCTATTATGGATTTTTGAAAATTGCCCTTCATGTAGTGTGTAACATAGATCTAAGTGAACAAAAACATCCTGCAAAGTTTTAAACATGAAAGTTCACCGTATACAAAGTTATTGTCTCTCAAAAGTAAGAGTCGACTCTGAGTCGCTGATATGAATCGTTCGACGAACGATGCTTTTCCTTTGTCTAGTTGACGTCAACTTGACAAGTTATTTGAATAAGATACGCCCAATTATTGCGTTCGGAGACCAGTGTTGCCAGGTCCGTAATGCCTGCACTGTTTCCGCGGGTTGTTTGTTTGTAGTGCACGGGTTGCCGCAAGTGTTTTACCCACTGGAACATGATTGTTATTGAGGAAACACCCGGGGACGCTATTTGACTATTTTTGGCCATGATTGGGTTAGTTTTGATGAGCAATTGGGCTGGTTTTGTTGTGCAGACCTGGCAACCCTGCCAGAGACGCAGGGGAAACTGACATGTCGAGACGCTGTTTTGAAGTGCGACGCAAAAGCAAACTTTTTTCATCTGCCCAGTGAGGAGCATTTGAAGACTAACGTTAAGTGGCTACAGTTCATATACACAACTATACCACAGAAGTATTATAGCCCGGACCTTGTTGTGTTCGCGTCATTTTGAAGATGATTGCTTCACAAACCTAAATGCTATAAGTATGGATTTGCAAACTGGCTGATACTGAAGGTTCAGTAACGAGTTTATTTGGATCAGCTTCCTTCTCCAAATCACAAACTGTAAGTATTATTAATATTAATTGTTGCTTTTATGTTTTATGTATCATGCTCAATAAGTGTGTGTGTTGTGTACGCACAGCGCATAGGTCGTCAGTTGTATTGAAATATGTGAAGTGTTTGTCAATGTTAATGGAGTTGTCATAAAGGATATAGCTATAACGTTACCTCTTAGTACTGCATTATCAATATGTTTATGCGTTGGGCTAACGCAAACAAAGACTGAATGTGCTTTTACTAAACTTTGGGCTATGGTAGCTAACATATCACCGCAGTTTAGCGTCACGCAAAGGCGGGGTTTGGAAAAATGACTCGCTAAACGATTCATATGGGAGTCGGTGAGCAAATCAGGTAAAAATAAATGCATATTATAAGACAACAAAAGTGTTTTTTGTCATTTCATGCTTGTAAAACTGTTGTTGGGGACTCCCAGAACAATATTAGGAACACTTTAAATGCCATAATAGGTACCCTTTAATTACTATTACTGATTTTAATATTTTATTTTTAATTTAGTTAGACAAAACACCATAGAATTAGAATATCAGCCATTTATGGGTTATTGGCCATAAAATGAAATAAATAATTAGCATCAGCCTGAATTTTATCGAGCCCCGTTTTACTTCTTGCTCACCTGAGGGGCAACAGGAACCCATAACGGATGATGACGCCAAAACCCCACAGCACTGTCAGTCGGGTGCTAATGTGCTGGAAGTTATAGTTGCTCCTGGTCAACAGGTTCCACGACTCAAGTTCTTCTGCCGAGAAACATTTGGTAACCTCGTCATCTACGATGCTTTCAATGCCACGGCGGCAAAAGTAGAAGGTGTCTGACATTTCGAACTCTGATGAGGAAGGGGAGGGGCCTGTGGTGGTGGAGGCGGAGGCATCCAACTCTCGACTGCTCCCGTTCCGCCGAATCTCTTTGAGCTCATCTTCCAGTGACGTAGGTTCTTTAGCGATAATGCCTGAGAGAAAATGATAATGCAAACATAAAGTGGATTCTGGAATCTAATGAGAGATTATAAATCAAAATATTAATCAATATTTTTCCTTCTAAATATCAAGAAATGAAATATGGATTTGTTTTGTTTGAGAAAGTCTTCAACATGTGTTAAAACATCTGTTCTTCTAGCTCACCATGACGACTTTAGGTCACAAGGGTCATTGGAACCAATAGTTTAAGTGACTATTTCTTAGCATTTACTTTCCTGTTCTAGCCTATAATAAAGTGTCCTCTCATTGAGAGAAAGAACATGTTATCTTGAGGTTTTGGGAAGAATCTCCAGTTTATAGTATAGACCAAATCCAACCTTGAAGAAGCTGTGTGTCTATGTGTGGGTTAGTATTCTTGGTTACAGAATAAGGAACAAATGGCATTATTGGAGATTGGCTGACTTGTTTTCTTTGACATGCTGGCGCACAAGACACACAGTCTTGTGACCTCGGAGGACCATTCATACCTAACAGGGTCCTTGTGGCAGCCATACAGCCCATGGAGATTTGCTACTACCTATCAGTCCATGTGTGGAAATGTACTGTTTATATATTTCTTAGCCAATAATAATCATTCAACCTGAAGCAAGGACATAGCTTAGACCTTGGTGAAGGGTATAACTGCTGTGATCTTTGTAACTGTAACAGGGCAGCCTATGAACTTCTTGTGAGTCTTGAAGCTGACTTCTGCCTGATGAAACTGCTAACCATCTTCAATAAAACTTTTTTTATAAAAATTTATTATAATTCTGACTCTTGTCTTAAAGGATTAGTTCACTTTAAAAAAAACTTTAGCTGATAATTTACTCACCCCCATGTCATCCAAGATGTCCATGTCTTTCTTTCTTCAGTCGAAAAGAAATTAAGGTTTTTGATGAAAACATTCCAGGATTTTCTCCATATAATGGACTTCAATGGGACCCAAACGGTTCAAGGTCCAAATGACAGTTTCAGTGCAGCTTCAAAAGGCTTTAAACGATACCAGATGATGAATAAGGGTCTTATCTAGCGAAACGATCGGTCATTTAAAAAATAAATAAAAAAGTTTAAGTTTATAAGCACAAATGCTCGCCTTGCTCTGTTCTGTGATGACTCTGTTCTAGTGATGGGTCATTCATGAACTTTGCGTCTTTGTCATTGCGTCTGTCACGTGACAAATGAACGAAAGACTCGGAAGGTAAATTAATTATGTTCCCTGTAAATTACTTTTGACTGCATTATAATGATTTCTTTATTCAGAATATGATCAAGGTTGTATAGGTGGATGTGTTCGGGGAATTTGGCGGTTAGAAGTATAACCGTTTAAAGCCACTTGAATGAACGAAATGAATCGAAAAAAGATTAGTTCATTTTGAGTTCGAACAGGAGAGTCTCAACAAAATTACGTATTACGTGACGTCACATGAAAGTGCATCACAGAACAGAGCAAGGTGAGCATTTGTGCTTATAAAACTTATAAAACTTTTTTATTTATTTTTGAAATGACCAATCGTTTCGCTAGATAAGACTCTTATTCATCGTCTGGTATCGTTTAAAGCCCTTTGAAGCTGCACTGAAACTGTCATTTGGACCTTGAACCGTTTGGGTCCCATTGAAGTCCATTATATGGAGAAAAATCCTGGAATGTTTTCATCAAAAACCTTAATTTCTTTTCGACTGAAGAAAGAAAGACATGGACATCTTGGATGACATGGGGGTGAGTAAATTATCAGCAAAAGTTTTTTTTTTAAAGTGAACTAAATTGACTGCACTTCTAACTCCTGGTCTTAATTAATCATATCTGGTCCTTGGGTCTTTAACTGTAAATTCCCTAAAAATTTGTAAATAAATTCTTTGAAAAAAAAAAAAGTTAAATTATATAATAACGTGCAACAACTCAAGCAAATGCAAACACAAGCAAATGGGACACAAATGTAGTGTGACCGCAATTAATTGTTGCCTGATCTTTCTATGGATAGGTCAAATGACAAAAACAACCACAGTCCTGAGAGATCAACCAAGCACAGGAGACACACCAAAACAAGCAATGTCACTCAGATTAACAAGCAGATGAGCACACAGGAGCAATAGATCATTTCCCCATAGGTGTAATTGTACAGTGTTTACACAGACACTGACTGACTTACTATTAAGACTGTAAGGCTTGTACAGAAGATGGTTTTTCTCCTTGGCTCCTCTTTCCATCCTCACTGTGGCCCACTGGAAAACAAAGAAAAACAAACTCATTTTAATGTCATTCCTTGACACATTGTTCTTACAATTGAATTAAGAATTATCTTCATTAGTAAAGAATTAGGGGTGATCTAAATATTTAATTGTATACAAATACATCTATTTAAAATATTTGTATTCATATTTAACTCTCTGATCATGCAGTAAAAATATAATTATAGGGGAAAATATCTAGTATGTAATATAGCAAATAATGTGCAGTCAGCCAGTCATTAATAAATAATAAACCGCAAAATAAATCAGTTATACTTCCTCTGTGGATTACATCACAATGGCCCTTAAAATAAAACTGCCTATTTCGTGATTTGAAAACACATTGAGGTGGACTGCAGCACACACACACACACACACACACACACACACACACACACACACACACACACACACACACACACACACACACAGAATGTTCCCCCAAGGAACAACAAGCACTTTATCGAAAAGCTGTGGGAGGAGAAATAATGTCAGCATGTTAATTCAGGCATGTGGAGCACACAATACACACAACTGACTTGCACTGAGAATCAGTAAACTCTGAAGGGCTGGTATTGATATCTTGCCAAATTTACCACAGGTTTTGCTTGAACTTCAATGCTTCAATGTCCTATTTTGAACCAGGGATTCTTCTAATATGTAATACTTTGAGGTTAAGGACAGAATGTACACGTCACAATTTTCATAATGTTGTTCCTGGTGCTCAGGGGACAGTAAAACTTTGCAATCCTAAGGGTACGTTTGTTTCAACAGCAATGATGTACTAAAAACGGAAACGGATTTCTTTTACGTTTTTTTGCATACAGACGACAATATTGTGAAAACGATCCCCAATAACACATATCCGCGAAAATGACTAAAAACACTTTATGCATGCCAGGCCAGTAGTTGGCGATGTCACTTTGTAAAGAAACACGACGCCTATAGACTGAAAGTTACACACGTTATACACGTTTTTGTAGTTTTTTATACAGAGACGATAACGTATCATTTCAAAAACTTGCACTTTGTAACCCTTTCTCAAAAGTTTGCATTTTCAAACCCCCTGTAAATGCATCCAAAGTTTTAAATTGAAAATGGTGTCATGTAAACGTCCCCGAAATGTACAGCTCAAAGTGTTTAGATGTTTGTTTCTAAAGCTGAGGTGCTTCAAATCCTGCAGAGCCGTAGGTGCTACACACAGCAAGGAATAGCACTTTACTAGGTTGGCCAAGTTACATCACTGACATGTAAGCGTGACAAATTTAACAGCTTTTAATAGCTGAATGCTGTTTAAAGGGCACCTATTATGCAAAATTCACTTTTACATGGTGTTTGAACATAAATGTGTGTTGGTAGAGTGTGTACACAACCACCCTATAATGAAAAAAATGTCTCCTAAGCGATTAAGGTCTTTTGTTATAAGATGTGAGATGAACATAGCTATCTTCATTTACTCTCGTTGTTACTCGAGGATGGATCTGTACTAACTGTTCGTGATCCAGCTTACAATCTTCAGAGCGAAAGGCCTAACATTACTGATCACGGCAGAAATGGAATGGAGAGTGTGCACTTTATGACAGTTCATCGGATATAAAGTTTTACAGTTTATTAAGTACCCCCTGAAAACCTGTGTATAAATTTTTTTACAGTAAGTTGCAAGTGTTTCTGTTTAATTCACTGTGTATGTTGATGATGATAAAAGGGAGAGAGAGGGTTTATGGATAAGACTTTAATGCACACTTCTTATACTCTTAGTTTATTCAGCTCGTACGGTGATTTTCTGGAGTAAAACTGACGCTTCATCTTTTGTGTGATGTACAATAAACTTCAGAAAAATCATCAGTACATTTTTGGCCATCATTCAGATGCGGTCCACTACAACAGGCTTGTCCTAATAGTGGATAAAAGCAAGGTGAAAAAAGTTATAACCGTAATTGAACTAAACTATACGTTCTATCTCCATACAGCATATTCTCTGGCTCTGTAGGCATTATTGTCCGACTCCAGGTCGAAATGAACACCCTCCGCTACTGAAAGTTTCTGTTTTGATATTATCATTGCGTGAGATGAGATTGTCCTGACACTGACCGCGGGCTGGTGAGGCTCCGCCCCCTGTGCCGAGAGCAGCAGCTCATTTGCATTTAAAGGAATACACACTAAAACGGTGCGTTTTTCTCAGCCTCAAAAAGTGACAATTTAAACATGCTGTAAAATCAATTCTGTTGGGTATTTTGAGCTAAAACTTTACATACACACTCTGGGGACATCAAAGAATTATTTTACATCTTGTGAAAAGGGGCATAATAGGTGCCCTTTAATACCTAAATAACATGAAATTTGACTAGAATTTTGCAATTTATTAAAAAATGTCTCTGTGTCACTGAACCCGTGGGTTGAAGGATTATGGGAAGTCACTCGTTTGCAGAAGAGCTATAGTGTCAGGCAGAAAAAAAGAAAGCCACATGCAGGAGATTGCACACCAGTTACACAACAGCTTCAGACGGATGTGAGGTAATGTTGAATTAAATCAACCACAGCTGGAGTGAAGCAGCCCTTCAGCTCTTCACTTCACTTCCACGCCTGTCTCGAAACTTCTTTATGATTATGATTGTGAGTGTCAGCAAAAAAAAACAAATCAGACATTTTTTAGAAACATTAACCAGATGTGCACTTGAGCAACATGTCCTCATCGTCCAGATCTCATTTCTTGAACCTGGCCTCTTACTTGCACAGAAATGGAGTTCATACTTCCATAGGTTCAGGACCAATAAAAAAATTCAGTGAACTCCCAACTCCATTTACATCAAGATGGCCAGAATAGAATAAGACTATAAATATGCAAAACAATTCCCCCCCTCTTCCTTCTCTGCTAATGTCTCTACTGCTAACAAAGACTTACTACCACAACAAAACCCACTCTAAATCCAGCACATCTATAAAATTACAGACTGATATCCCTTCCTCCATTTATTGCTAAAACACTTCAACCAAGTCTCTACCGTTCTTGCACAGAACAACCTCATGGACAACAACCAGTCTGGTTTCAAAAGCAAACACTAAACTGAGGTTATGAACCCTGCTCTCAGTTATTTAAGCTCTGAGACTGGCAAGAGCAGCTTCCAAATCCTCAGTACTCATCTTGCTGGATCTGTCTGCTTCTTTTGACACAGTTAACCACCAGATCCTCCTGTCAAACCTCAGGACAAAGGGCATCTCAGGAACAACACTTCAATGGTTCAAGTCTTACCTCTCAGGTAGGTTCAGGGTGTCGTGGAGAAGTGCGGTGTCTAAGTCGCAACATCTAGATACTGGGGTGCCTCGCAGGGCTCAGTGCTTGGACCACTTCTCTTCTCCATCTACATGTCATCACTAGGATCTGTCATTCAGAAACAGTTTTTGTCCTATCACTCTGATATGCTGATGACACAGTATCCGACGGTAGCTGCTCGCACTCAGCCTGCCTGACAGACATTTCTTGCCGGATGAAGGACAGGCACCTTCAACTAAACCCTGCAAAAGACTGCTTGTGGTCCCAGCCAACCCAACACTACATCATAACTTCTCCATTCAGTTCATCAACCATGACTCCATCCAGGACAGCCAGGAACCTTGGAGTTTTGATTGATGATCAGTTGAACTTCACAGACCACATTTCTTGAACTGCCTGGTCCTGCAGATTTGCCCTATACAACATTAAGAGAATCAGGCCCTTCCTATCGGAGCATGCAACACAACTCCTTGTCCAAGCTCTTGTTCTATCCAGACTGGACTATTGTAATGCTCTCTTGGCAGGACTTCCAGCATACACTGTTAAACCTCTGCAACTTATCCAGAATGCTGCAGCAAGTGCAGTCTTTAATGAGCCGAAGAAAGCACATGTCACACCTCACCTCATAAATTTGCACTGGTTGTCAATCACTGTTTGCATCAAATTCAAGGCACTGGTGTTTGCCTTCAGAACAACCACTGGCTCTGCACCCCTGTACCTAAACTCACTACTTCAGACCTATGTTCCCTTCAGAGGCTTGTGTTCTGCAAGTGAACGGTACCTTGTGGTGCCATCTAAAAGAGGCACAAAATCACTTTCACTGACATTTACCTGGACTGTTCCAAGCTGGTGGAATGACATGCCTAACTCAAACCATGCTGCTGAGTCTAGCCATTTTTAAGAAACTGCTGAAGACATCTCTTTCATTAACACTTGACCCATTAATACTAACACTTACTATTCGATATCTCTCTTTTTTTTTTACACAAACAAACCTTGCTACAGTACGTGTACTATGCTAGACTACCTGGTACTGGGACCGGTCACAACACTTGCATATTGCAGTCCTATTGTTAGTTTGATTGCTTATATTGCTCTCCTCATTTGTAAGCCACTGTGGATAAATGTGTCTGTTAAATGATTAAATGTAAATATCATTGTGTTCTGGAAGCACGTGAGAAGTTCACACGACCAAATGTACTCCATAAATAAAAGAGTTTAAAAAAATATCATGTTAGTACCTTAGTTTTTTGGATATGTATCATGGTAGTACCATAATATTATTTTATATACCTTAGAGCAGTGGTTCCTTAACTTTTTCTCCCAGGCCTCCCTTTTGTAAAGTAAAATATTTTTAAGCCACCCCACCAACTGGGATTTGTCGCATCCAGTGTAGACCGCATGACTGATTAAAGGGCTTCTATTTGCTTTTCGGGTCCTGCCAATCGAGTTGGGTGTAGACATGTTGTTTTAGTAGTTGTGGAGTAGATTCATCGTCTGCTTACGTTTACTTGGCACTGGCAGTCCTTTTTAACAAACTTGTCCATGCTTTGCACAAAACCATTCATCATTCATTTATATTTTTACACAGTTCTCTGCAATATTCAATTTAGTGGTCTGTTTTTGCATGAGAAAAACCGCTACAACTGATATCAGAGCGCTCAAGCATGTACTGAGAGTCATCTTGAGGTAATAAAATGTCAAATTAATACTTTGTGTTCAATTATTTACTTATGTGGCAAGTAACTGCATAAGCACGATAATTTCACAGTGTATATATATCGAGGTGTAATATCATATCGGTTATCAGACGAAAGTTGATATTTAAAAACTTTCATAGTTTAATAACACTTTTATATGTAATCTTTAGCAAATATCACTAAAGATCTCTCACCCCAACTTTACAATGAAATTGCATTGATTCATTGGGTGAGTCCTTAATTACTCACACTCATGTCGTTCGTAACCTATTACCCTCATCTTTGGAACACAAATGAAGATCTTTTTGATGAAATCTGAGAGCTTTGTGTTCCTCTATTGACAGCTACGCAACTACCACTTTGACACTTCAAAAAGTTCATAAAGAGATCATAGAGCTGATCCATATGAAATAAGCGGTTTATTCCAAATTTTCTAAAGAGACTTGATCGCTTTATATGATAGATTGAATTTAGGCTTTTATTCACTTAAACATTAATCAACTCATTGATTAATGTTTAAGTGAATAAAAGCATAAATTCAATCTATCATATAAAGCGATCAAGTCTCTTTAGAAAATTTGGAATAAACCGCTTATTTATTCACACCTTGCACGTCACGCAAACATGCTTGAGCTTCCGTTTAACACAACTGATTTGTGAGTCTCACAAATCAGTTGTGTTAAACGCAAGCTCAAGCATGTTTGCTTGACGTGCGAGAACCAATGAGGTTCATTCTCGTGTTACGCATCACGTTTGAGCTTCTGTAAGAACCAATGAGGTTTGTTCTCGTGCGTCAAGCATGTTCGGTTGAGCTTCTGTTTATGTTTGCTGATCAATGTTTAAATGTGAATAGAAGGCTAAATTAAATGAGTTTTTCATATAAAGCAATCGAGTCTCTCCAGAAAATGTGGGCTAAACCGCTCAATTTATATGGATTAGTTTTACAATCTCTTTATGAACTTTTTGAAGCGTCAAAGTGGTAGTTGCGGAGCTGTCAATGTAATTAATGACAGAATTGTCATTTTTGGGTGAACTATCCCTTTAAAGTAACACTAAGTAACAATTTTCAACCTTCATAATATATTTCCAAGACCCTTGTGATGGTACATCGACATAAAATAAGTTAAATGACACGTCTGCCATAGCCTGACGGGGTCTGTATCGCTTTTACTGGCACTATGTAACTTCGGGTTTCGGGTCGGAACCCGACCACAAAAAGAACTACAAAATTCGACTGCTTTACGTCAAGCGCTACAATAGTCATTATTTAGTTTTTCTTCGTTTCTGATTTCACAATACATCATCCTTTCATGAAATCATGTAACATACTCTACCTTGTCTGTGGACATCGTTCATTCTGAAGCCAGTGCTGGATAAACAGCGAGCGTGCGTGCGACGGTAGGCTAAATTATTTACAACAGCGGCAAAGGACAATTTCGTTTCCAACCAGTTGGGCGACCGCAGAGGAAAAATACTTAGTGTTACTTTAACCATCCTGAAATGGAACAAGATGATCTTCCAACTCACCTTAAACACCTTGAGCAGTGTCTTCATGTAGAGTCCACGGATGCCAAAAGACAGACCAAAAATGGCAGGAACAATGATGAAGACCAAAAGCAGTGTGACCCACAAAGTGAAAGAAATGCCCAACAGCATGCATAGCAGATTACTAAAGGGAGAAATAAAAGGGCCCATTTTTTTTTGTAAAAAAAAAAAAAGTTTCTTTCAGGAAGTAAATAAATAAATTGGGAAAGGGAGGTGGACTCCCCAAAAGCCAACTTTCTCAAGCACTTTTAGGGTCAAAGTCGCCGGAGCATGATGTGGAAGGAGTCCGTAAAGAAGACTGGTGACATTATAAAGTCTTTTATATCCATTGGTGTACAACTGGATGAAGCAAACACATCTTTCAGTGTGTGGCGCTGCCCAGAGGGGATTTACTTCGCTTTTAATGAATTATATACATTGGCAACGTCAGATCCCTGTAGACTCACAGAACATGACAGCTCTTACCTCAGAGCTCTGAAATGAAGAAACCTGGAGAATATGAAAGAAAACACATACAGGTAAAAGATCGCAGTTCACTCAAGTACAACCTTGTTCAAATCAAACAGAAAGTGACACACCCACCAAATTAAACACAAAGCCAAACAAAGTGGCCTGCATTCAGTAAAAGCTACACTGGGATCTCAAACAAGGAGATATTTGAGCTCATAGAGCTCCCACGAGTACAGTGGTGGGAGACACACTTACATAACAGAGAAGAGAAGAGAAGAAAAGAAAAGAAAAGAAAAGAAAAGAAAAGAAAAGAAAAGAATAGAAAAGAAAAGAAAAGAGAAGAGAAGAGAAGAGACTAATGCAACTAATGTCAAAATTTTACTCTAATAGGTGAAAGTATCCAGCAAAAAATATACAAGTAATCTGAAACCAGTGTTTTTATTGTTAATTAAGGGGCCTTTACACCACCGTTTTCAACTAAAACAGAAAACTTTTTACGTGTTTTGGCCATTAAAACTTGAACAAACCTTAGAAATGCTGCCTTGGCAACTGACTGAAATAAATAACTTTAATGACTTAATAAAATGGGAATAAACTTCATTAAAGCTATATTAGAAATATTTAAAAAATATATATATATTAAAAATGACAAAAGCACATAAAATTAAAATAAAACGAAAATATAATTGATAAATTAAAATATTATACAAATAAATAAAATAAATACTATACTAGTATATAAATAATACTAACACTTTCTGAAGAAAACTGAGATGCAATGAAGATTTTCACTGAAGTAAATTTGAAGGACTACTAAACTATGCAAAGTAACCTGATTAATCACTTTTTTTAAGTCTTGACTTATTTTTTTATTTACTTTTTAGAAAATGCATGAAGATAATTTGATTAAATTACATGTTAAAAACTTAAAATGCATTGCTTTAGGTGAAAAAAATTACTTGATTTTTTTTTTATTAATTTCACTGGATGTTTAAAAAAAACTTAATTTGACTTGTCAGCTAAATATGACAGACGTAAAAACTATCCATATTATAAACCTCAAATATAATTTTGATTAGATAAAAACAATTCTTATAAACGTAGAGTACAACTAATCAGTTTCAAGTTAACGTTTACTCGACTAGCAGCAGTAGCCTAGTAATGAAGTACAATTGCTACTCAAGACAAGTACTTACGCCTCATGTTATAATCTGTTGTGTCGCTGTTAAAAAATAGAAATACTTGATCCACTTGACTAGATGATTTTATGAGCAGGTAATCTCTGCCAGCTAAAGCTTTCAGCTAGTTGGTTGATGAACAGAGGCGGATGGTCTGAAATTTTTTTGCCTATCATTTTACACAGACATGCCGCTCATCCTAGCATCACGAGTGCTGGTATCTATAGACAAACTTACTCGGCGCATTTTGGAGCTGCTTCGTTCTCAAGCTGAAGGCGCGTATTTATCGTGCTCACCCGACACCGGCAGAACAGACTGTCACGGAAAGGATGCAAAATAGAAGATCCGCATGTCGTGAATGACGTAGAAACTGACGCGTGTCCGTGACCATACCAGAAAGGAGTAACGGATTTACATGAGATAGACTGATACTTCCACCAGGGGGCGATTAGAGCATAGATATGTATTATGTAGATTTCAACATTCGACCGCTCAAGAAAGACTCAAGACACGTCGGCGAGGCCGCCATGTTGGAACGGTCAGTGCGTCGTCACTCACAGATGCCACAACATTGCAGTTGTGAAACCGCCGATATTTAAATTCCCGAAGAAAATAGATAACCTTTCGCTGGAGAGAATGTGTTGTTTTTGTTTTTTTATATGTATTAACTCAATATTAAAGGTTTTTACTATATGCTACTTTTTATGTTTTCACTTTTACTATGGTAACTTTTTAATACCTGATGTCTTGTTAATTTAGCAAAGTCATCTGATAGGCTATATATGGCATCGATGCTCAGAACACTCAATCGCCCTAGAAGTCATTAAAAAATGTTATATATATATATATATATTATATATATTATATATATATATATATATATATATATATATATATATATATATATATATATAGCCTATTATATTAAATTAGCTAGTAATCACAAACAGATGTGTTTGGTTAATCATGAGAAGTGCTGGTAAAAGACAATAGTTTGTATGTGATCACGCACGCTGTCTCTGCTGTTCCACTACAGGTTGGAAACTAGCCTAATTTACATCTGAACTCCAACAGTAGCCTATTTCATGCAAAATGGACATTTCTTGTAATTTGTAAAATGTAATTTCTTACCAATTACAGGTAAATTCTAAGCCTCATCACCTACCAGAGATAATCTTATTATTTATTTGAAAACAGTTTTCAAAAAACATAAGAAAACTAAAATCCACCTGGTGGTGCTGCAGCCTGCACTGCAGGACTGTATTCGATGCCATTATAATTGCCCCACAGACATGATTATGTCCTAATAATCATAATGTTAGCTAAATAACATAATACCTGTTGGTAATACTCCACGATTCATGATGTCATGACAACTCTTGGCACCTCATGACAACTCTCGTGTTTGGTGTGGTAATGGATATGGCAATCTTAATGTATTTTTGGAATAGATCTGCTACACTGCTGCTGCTATTCATAGTTTACAGTCGCATGACTGTCGTGGAGTCCTGGAGGGCAAAATAGCCATAGAACAAAATAGCAGTACAGGCATGTCAATTTTCCATCTTAAAATCAAAAATATATGATCAAAATGTTTCAATCACTATAAACAGCGGAAAGTTCTAAAACGTATCGATTTGCCCTATTGTTACGTATTTTTACGGAATTTACATAGAAAGGCTGTTAGAATTAAAGTCCCCCTGCAGTCAATCATTATATCCCTTAAAACTCATCTTTGAACACCAATATGACTTGTTCTTGAAAAAAAACTACACACTTTGCCTCATTTAGTGGTTCTATGAATATGCAAATTAGCACCGCCTCCACTCACTCACTCACACCAGCTGATGATCACACGTTGACCTGATTGGTTACAAGGTAGTTTGTGACGTCAGAAACACCAGCGATTTCAAACCGCGTTTTTGACTGTCTTTGGTTCACTGCAGTTTTAAGGAGAAAATACTCAGCAATGGTGTTGACTTATGAATTTACTCATGGTTTTTCTTAAAGCATATTAAAAACACCACATAGACATATAAACAATATAAAAAGCTTGATTTTCACCACAGGGGGACTGTAAAGGGCTGATCAAGCAGCTTAGGCGGAGGATGAACCAATGCCAGGGTAAGGAGGTGCTTAATCCTTATTGGTGCAACCCACCCTTAAAGGCACACTATGTAACAATTGCACCTTAATATAACAGCTTCAAAGTAATTTCGGTGGTAAATAAACTCATAGTAGGATGAATCATCCTGGGTAGTAAAGCTTGGGGGGTCGTCGCTGGAAAAACCGGCTATGTAAGTTTGAGAGGAGCGCCCCCGACAAATCTCGCGAGAATCACGACTTGCTTTACGGCAACGACGTCACACACATCAACAACAACGGAAGCACGAATACTTGCGCGCAATTCAGACGTGATACCTATGTACGCATTCTATGTTGTATTATGTTGTGCTTGCTTGTAGTATGTAATTTTTTTACGATGCTGTTCATTCATCCATTGTTGCGATTATCATGAAGACAGTTGTCAATATCTCACAATATCAGGACATATATAACCCTAGAGGTTGTAAATGGTGTAAACGAGCACAATTTGCAAACTATCATGATAAATTGCAATAATCGTGTCTAATGACATCATAACGGCCAATTTTATGAAATAATGCGACGTACATTTAGCTTTATTGATGTCATCTGGCATTTTGTAGTGTTTACATTACAATCAAAAAACAAATGAAATTATACAGTAGGCCTAGACTATAGGCTATTTACTTGTGATTTAGCAGCAATCTTGTAAAACGTTATAAGCCAGCAAATGCGGTACAGTACTTTATTATTATAAAGTAGTCTAACATTTGACATATAGTTATTATTATCCTATTACCATCATCAGTAGTTCAGTAAACTATGCAGTAGTATCTGTGTCTGTTGCATGGCCGACGCTTCTATAGCATGTTCTATAGCCACGGGTATACGGCTATTTACGACAGTGCAAGTATTCCACAGCGACTCTAGGGGTTGCTGTTTGACAAAAACACAATGCTGCATAGTGTGGCTTTAAGGCCTGTTCACATCGGGACGAATTTCGCGTGCGATATTCGCCGACGTTTAACACCTCATGACTAAACAAAGGGCGCCAATGTGAGTGTGCACACCGACGCGGAAAACGGCACGCGTAAAAGCGTAATTTTTTAAAAAACTGCCTCGGTTTGTTTTTTTGGTTTGACGCGCCTCTTCAAAAACTATCCGAACAATGAGATTGGCACTTTTGCTCACGTGTCTGGAGCTTCTGAAGTTACAGTAAAACACAACTTGGGGCGCTCAAACACAAAACAGTCTTGCCGAGCACACATATGTAACGGCGAAGAAGATATACGCCAAGTAGCGTCTACACCATAGAAATCATATAGAGACAGAAGCCATATTGGCCGCTGAAAACCGAGAAATCCGCCGCCATCTTGAATCCGGTCAATTCCTAGTTTGTTGCTGATAGCAGATAAGATGCCAGAGCATTGTGCAGCATTTTCCTGTTCTAATCGCCGGACCATCGAAAATAGGGCTTTTCACAAGTAAGTCTTAACATTACCGTACTATTGTTTGTATTTTGTGAATAGAATATTATCAGATAATCGAGAATGAGCTACCTTATTGCTATTACTGTACTGAAATCGTTGTGAAATGCTGTTTACTGCATCAGCCGGTGTTTACCCGCATGGAGAGGTGGTGGTAACTGTTAAAGTAATAATTACAATAGCTTCTAGGTTATCAGATAATATCAGGAAGCAATGTAACGTTAATACACGCATGACAGCGATGCGCAAATTGAGTTACCTCCAACTTCTAGTTTTAATTGATAACCTATATCTTAATCATATGCGATTTGGCTATTGAAATTTCAGAAGTCCTGTGGTAAAATTGCATTAACTTACTCCATTTACCCTTGTAAAGTTAATCCGAATAGGGCTTTAGTCTCGACATGTTCCCCTCCACATCCACATAAAATAAAAAAGGTATAGGCTTAATGTTGTCCGAATTTAATTTTAGAAATTACTGATGCAACACGTTGAAAAGCTCTCAATTTTTATTACAGGTGGCTGCGTTCTGTGTGTGAAAGTGTTGTGTGAGAAGAGAGAGAGAGAAGAGAGAGAGAGAGAGAGAGAGAGAGAGAGAGAGAGAGAGAGAGATGAGAGAGAGAGAGAGAGAGAGAGAGAGAGAGAGAAGAGGTCTGTTCGTGTTTGTTGTGTCACAAATCATAATTTTTCTTCAACTTATTAAAATATCTTACTTTACTGCAACTATCTGTTCTGCTTCTTTATTATATTTATAGTGTGATTTATAAAATACATTATCCTTCATCACACAAATTGTGTCTGTTCACTTTATCTTATATCAGAATATATATTAATGTTAAGCCTACTATGGATATTAAAATACGCCGAACCATATGTCCTGTATCATAGCTACATGAATGACCTTTTGCACAAAAAAAACCCGCGTGAAAATCAGTTCAGTATTCAGTGACATATGATTAATTTAATGCGCTGACAACTCATTTCACCTGCCATTCAGATTACACTGAGCGGAGCGGATGACCGGTTTAAGATGGCGGCTCCAATCCTCGTCCGTGCCAATAGGCAGTAGCGGTCGATAGGGCGTCTACCTATATGATTCTATGGGCTACACTGCCGGGAAGAAATAAGGCGAGGAAGATGCAAAGCAAAATGAATGAATCGCTGGTCTCGTTGGTTTCGGAACATAAAGAACTATATGATAAACGTGACAAACTTGCTCTCTTCTTCTGAGTGACAAGTGAGTGTCAGAAGCGTAAAGTTGCGCAAGCGCCACTTTGTGTACGGGGTATTTCTGTGTAACCCGCCGGCTGCAGCATAAGGAAGTGTCGCGTGATATCAGGCTTCGCAATGTAACTAATTGCTTTAACGGCAAGAAAGATCTGCTAAAATGAGCATCAAACAGAAATAACCCGGCGCAGTATACATGTGGTCTTCGAGGCGCACATACAATACAGACTGCCGACAGATCAACAGGGCGCGCAACAGCTCTTAAAGGGGCCACACCTTATTTCCACTCGTTACAGCTTCCATGCTACTGAACAGGTACCGGTGTACAGGGGGAGGGGATCAGGCCGAGGCCGTGAGTGCAGAGCCATCTCTGCGTGCGTGATATTTACGACAGTACAAGTATCCCACAGCGACTCTAGGGGTCACTGTTTGACAAAAACGGAAATCCTGCATAGTGCTGCTTTAATGTCCAGTGATATTAAAAGATCAAATTCAGTTTACACCTTTTTGATGATGCATACTATATACAGGCGAGAAGATGAGCCCGGAAAATTAAGGCAACGCGTTTTCTTTATAATGGTTTTCGATGTGGAAAAAACGAAAAGAAAATTTTTTTTCACTTAACATCAACTTTGTGTTGCATTTTTTTTTCTGTGTTCATCTGCTTGTCTGTACATAGTATATGCATCATCAATAAGGTGTATATTGAATCAAATATTTTGTCTTACTACATTAGTACTTACTACAAATCTGGTAAAAATGACTGGCAGGCAGCAGAGGAAAGCCTTTTTTGCCCTCCTAAGCATGACTTCACGTGAAAACTTTGATGCTGTTGGTTATTGCTTCTGCTGCAGCAAGTACGGGTCTTGCTACTGCCAATACATACATGACACACGGCTGTGAGCAAGACATGCTGCAGCTGTACAATACATGATTTACCTGTAGCATATCTATACAGGTGGAGCTGGGGAAGGTTTCTGAAAGTGTGATGCAACTGCTACAGCAAATGCTGACCAAGTATTTGAAGGTTGAGTTCATTGGCTACTGAAACAGCAGGAATCAATCAGCGGATTGAGTTAAGGACCTATCTGTCAGGGTTTGTGCAGGTGCTGAAGACGAGGACACGAAAGCTTCAATATAAATGTTTTAATAACAAAATGAAAACTTTCCAAACTTAAACAGAAACAAAACTCCAGGAAATCAGAAGACACACAACCATACGAGGACGACGATCGAACAAACACTGAGGGAAAACACAGGGCTTAAAAGAACTGAACCAAACAAGATAATTAACTGAAAACGGGTGCATAAAATTGGACACAAACGAGGAGCGGGAAAACTTAACAGGACTAAACCAAAATCACAAAAGACAGGGGAAGACAAGATCACAAAAGATTAACAGAACACATCAAAACGTGACAGTACCTCCCCCCTCCCCGAAGGCGCGTCCTCGCGCCGTATAACATCCAAAGGGGTGGGAGGGTGGGCGCCCTGGAGGCTGACGAGGGCATGGTGCAGGTCCGGGAAGCCTCCAGGGCGGAGCAGGCTGTGGGCGTGGCCAGGGCGGAGCAGGCTGTGGGCATGACCACGGCGGTGCAGGCTGTGGGCGTGGCCAAGGCGGTGCAGGCTGTGGGCG
Organism: Chrosomus eos; assembly: GCA_036326025.1. Taxonomy (NCBI): domain Eukaryota; kingdom Metazoa; phylum Chordata; class Actinopteri; order Cypriniformes; family Leuciscidae; genus Chrosomus; species Chrosomus eos. The sequence goes on along the minus strand of CM070836.1, from coordinate 12,730,227 downwards.
TGGCCACGATGGTGCAGGCTGTGGGCGTGGCCACGGCGGTGCAGGCTGTGGGCGTGGGCACGACGGTGCAGGCTGTGGGCGTGGGCACGACGGTGCAGGCTGTGGGCGTGGCCACGACGGTGCAGGCTGTGGGCGTGGCCAAGGCGGAGCTGTGGGACCCTCGGGCGTCCAAGGCGGAGTTGTGGGACCCTCGGGCGTCCAGGGCGGTGCTGGCTCTTCAGGTGGCCACGGCGGTGAAGACCCTTCAGGTGGCCATGGCGGTGCAGACCCTTCAGGTGGCCATGGCGGTGCAGACCCTTCAGGTGGCCATGGCGGTGCAGACCCTTCAGGTGGCCATGGCGGTGCAGACCCTTCAGGTGGCCGTGGTGGTGTTATCTTTTCGGGCCTCCGTGGATCTTTGGCCGGCCACGGCGAAGGCGTATGGCGCCCCCCAAAATTTTCTTGGGGAGGACAGGCTCATGATCGGGAACTGACTTAGGGGCATCAACGGGCGCTGGGTCAACGGGTTCAGGGTCAACGGGCTCTGGGTCTGGGTCAACGGGTTCTGGTCTGGGTCAACGGGCTCTGGCTCTGGCGCTGGGTCAACGGGCTCTGGCTCTGGCGCTGGGTCAACGGGCTCTGGCTCTGGCGCTGGGTCAACGGGCTCTGGCTCTGGCGCTGGGTCAACGGGCTCTGGCTCTGGCGCTGGGTCAACGGGCTCTGGCTCTGGCGCTGGGTCAACGGGCTCTGGCTCTGGCGCTGGGTCAACGGGCTCTGGCTCTGGCGCTGGGTCAACGGGCTCTGGCTCTGGCGCTGGGTCAACGGGCTCTGGCTCTGGCGCTGGGTCAACGGGCTCTGGCTCTGGCGCTGGGTCAACGGGCTCCTGGCATCTGGCGCTGGGTCAACGGGCTCTGGCTCTGGCGCTGGGTCAACGGGCTCTGGCTCTGGCGCTGGGTCAACGGGCTCTGGCTCTGGCGCTGGGTCAACGGGCTCTGGCTCTGGCGCTGGGTCAACGGGCTCTGGCTCTGGCCTGGGTCAACGGGCTCTGGCTCTGGGTCAACGGGCTCTGGCTCTGGGTCAACGGGCTCTGGCTCTGGGTCAACGGGCTCTGGCTCTGGGTCAACGGGCTCTGGCTCTGGCTCTGGGTCAACGGGCTCTGGCTCTGGTCTGGTCAACGGGCTCTGGCTCTGGGTCAACGGGCTCTGGCTCTGGGTCAACGGGCTCTGGCTCTGGGTCAACGGGCTCTGGCTCTGGGTCAACGGGCTCTGGCTCTGGGTCAACGGGCTCTGGCTCTGGGTCAACGGGCTCTGGCTCTGGCTCTGGGTCAACGGGCTCTGGCTCTGGCTCTGGGTCAACGGGCTCTGGCTCTGGCTCTGGTCAACGGCTCTGGGTCTGGTCAACGGCTCTGGCTCTGGGTACTGGGTCAACGGGCTCTGGCTCTGGCTCTGTCAACGGGCTCTGGCTCTGGCTCGGGTCAACATGGGACTCGGAACTGGACGGGACCAGCATTTCAAGGGACTCGGAACTGGACGGGGCCAGCAAATCAAGGACTCGAACTGGACGGACCAGCATTTCAAGGACTCGAACTGGACGGGGCCAGCAAATCAGAGAGCTTGGGGCTGGGTCAGGCTCTGGCGGCAGGGACGGGCTCAGCTCTGGCGGGCAGGCGACGGGCTCAGGCTCTGGCGGGCAGGCGACGGGCTCAGGATCTGGCTGGATGTGGCTGACGTGAACCCCAGCCTTGGGAGCCTTCTTTTTGGCCAGTCGCACCGATATCAGTGGGGGATCAGTCATACCGGATATCAGCCGGGGAAGTCCAGGGACCGATCTGGCGGCAGGGCTGATGCGGTGTGCAGGCTCTGGTGGGCAGACGATGGGCTCTGGTGTGAGCGTGCAGGTGATGGGCTCAGGCGTTGGCGTGCAGGTGATGGGCTCAGGCTCTGGCGGGCATGCGACGGGCTCAGGCTCTACTTGGTGTGGAACGGGTTGGAGTGGGAGATCCTCCACGACGTAGTTGGATCCACACGCCCACAGCGTGTGATCCACGAACTCCAGGAAGGATAGATGGAGGTCCTTCACAAGAATTATCTGGGATAACGGGTCCCTCAGACCACCCCAGAAACTCTGTTTCAGTTCCTCCTCATCCTGAGTCACGTCATCATAGAACTCTAGATACAGCCCCGCATACTCTTCTAGAGAGCGCTCCTCTTGGAAGAGGATAGGTGTGTTGATTTGTTTCACCTTTTTCCTCCGGTGACATCTCCTCTGGCTCATCTTCGTTTTTATTATTGTACGGTTCGATCGTTCTGTCAGGGTTTGTGCAGGTGCTGAAGACGAGGACACGAAAGCTTCAATATAAATGTTTTAATAACAAAATGAAAACTTTCCAAACTTAAACAGAAACAAAACTCCAGGAAATCAGAAGACACACAACCATACGAGGACGACGATCGAACAAACACTGAGGGAAAACACAGGGCTTAAAAGAACTGAACCAAACAAGATAATTAACTGAAAACGGGTGCATAAAATTGGACACAAACGAGGAGCGGGAAAACTTAACAGGACTAAACCAAAATCACAAAAGACAGGGGAAGACAAGATCACAAAAGATTAACAGAACACATCAAAACGTGACACTATCAGCCTGCACCATCTGTTTCATGACAGACCTTTGGATTTCTGAACAAAAGTAGTGCATAAATAATATACACTATATTGTCCATTTTTTAAATGTTTTGAAATAAGTTTTTTTATGCTCATCAATGCTGCTTTTATTTTATCAAAATTACAGTAAAAACAGTCAAGTCAAATCAATATTTTTGTGGAAACTGTATGATGTGTCCTTGCTAAAAAAAACATATATATACATTTCATTTAAAACTTTGATTGGTTGTAAAAAATAAAAATCGTATTGAAATTTTCCTTACAGACTGGCGTCCAAGAAAGCACATTTTGTGGACAATCACACCCACCCAAATCCTGACGTCAGCCTTTAATCAGGAAACTGGTCAGCTGCGAAGAGGGACTTCTGACCCCTACATGAAGGCTAAACCGAGAACAGAGCCTGACCAGACTGTTTTCTAAGGAAAGGTTCATCTTTGAAGTGACACAAATGACGCCACTGTTGACCTTTAAATGTTAGGGAGGGAAATCATTATCCACATCCATCTGATCTGAGAACAGTGTGGATCTCTGTGATATAACTATTTTGGGTTAGGTTAGTGGGTGTGAGAGCTTGTCTGAAACCAGTTGTGGGGATTTTAGATCAAAAGGAAACCATTATTATTAGGCTGGCTTATATGACATTAAATGTGCTGTGATTGGCCACTGTGCATTGACAGAAATGATAAACAGACCAAACCGAACACTAAAACTTACACATTCAGTTAATCGCAGATGAGCAACTCCACCACAGATCATCCAAACAGGTAAGGGCAAAAAATCATCACAATACAGTTATATTGTGTATATAAACTCTAATTTGGTAACATTAATTATTATTAATGCATTGAAATAAGAATTGTGTTTTTATTTTTTAAATAAGGGATGAACATTATTTTATTAAAGGGTCCAGTTGAAGATTGTTCTTGACTTATCAGTTGATAAATACAGTATTTTAGTAAAAATGTATCATTCAAATAATGTGTTCTTAATTTCAAAGCAAATTTATTATCTGAATAATACTTTTACAAAAATACTGTAAATAGTATTTATATTTAATATAAATACTGTATTTATCAACTGATAAGTCAAGAACAATCAAAATAAATAATTAGTGGTTAAAAATAATTGGTACCATACAAATATTTAGTAAAAAAAGCATGTATTAAAACTATTATATCACTACTTTTAGATAATCTTTCAACTACTTTCTTATTTGAGACATTGACTTAATAATTCCTTTTTTTGTTTTTAGAGTCAATTGCCTTCAACTCCTTTAATGGGGGAAACTGTAACAATACTTGTATTAAATTCAATATAATGATGGCCTTTCTCAATATAAATACATTACTATTACTGTTGGCACATATAAATGTTTCTTAGATTTGTTGTATGACTTATAAAGGAAAATGTGAAACTTAACTAAATTTTATAAGGGTTATAATGGTTATAACATGGTTATAATAATTTGCACAAGATAAAAGATAGTTCAAATGAGGATAATAGAAATGGTCATGTTGGTGTAAAATGTTATGACAATATTGTTGATTCATATTTTTTAGGTGCATTCTTATTCGTGCATTTATGCACTATTTTATACCACTTTGTACAAATAGTGCACATGTCTGAGAATTAAATGGTTATCATGATTAATGGGTTACAATGATCTTCAATTTAGATATATACTGATCCAAATCATTAGTAATTCCTCCTGAAGGATTTGGTAATAGTCATTACTAGATGATAACCATTACCTTCACTTTAGAAATAATTTCATTATGCATTATTAATGTTAAATACAAACCTGTAGTAGTTCTTAGTTCTCTGAGAGGTATAGTAGTTATTGGTTAGCTACTATAATAGTGAACTACCGCATTCAACTGAGCGCTATTACTTACTAATTTGTTAATCAGAGTTTCTTGTTAGTTATTACTAAATGTTAATAGTGCATTACTCATTTCTTCCTGTGTAATTATTCATTAATGACAGTACTGTATTCCAAAGTGTTACCAAATAAACTAAGTATAAGTGTATAGTGTATAGTGCGTTAATACATGTTAAATAGTATTAAACGTGTATTAACTTTTTAACCAACTGTTTTTTTCCCCAGCATTATCAATCACAATGTGGATCCTTCAGAAAGTACAGGCGGGAGCAGAAAGTCTTCCGATGCAGATTAATCATCTCATCAGCAAACATAAAGAGGAGATTTCTGCAAAGACCCGCATCCTCAATAAACTGCACTGCAACGTCCTCACACCTGAAAAAATTCCTGACTTTTTTCTGCCGCCCAAGCTGACCAAGCACTGCCTCATGGCAGACGCAGGAAAAATCGTGCAATCTCTGAACGAAGAAAAAAAAGTTCCCAGCTCAGCAAAAACATCATCGTCAAGACCTGGTACTGCCCAGCCGCTGAGAGCGAGTCTAAACAAATCTACAGCAGCCTTGAACAAACTCAAACCCATTCCATATTCACTGAAATGCTACGAGTACGGTTTATTCGAGAGTCCGAACACGCGTCGCAAAGAGTCTTTGTTCCATTCGACACTTACCAGTTACACACTAGAACGAATGACCATCAAAACGCCCAAATTGTCCGGTAGAGCAGTGCTGAAAGCGGCCAGCACTGAGAGTGACACGCCCTCTGCTGACTCCTCCCCTTATTCCACTCCTCCACCAATCAGAAGAGAGGATTTCACCAGCGAACAGTCATTGTCTGAAGATCCAGTTCAGCAAGATATTCAAGCCTCTAAAAATGAGAAAAATAAAGTTCACTCCACTCCTGACAAAACGTCCATGTCAAAAGTGCATCACCATGCTAGAGTTATACAAACGTCCCGTTACACCAAACTAGCCCCGCCCATCCAGTTCCCACTGGACATGCTGCACTGCCAGGAACGCTTCCATCAGGAACACGTGCTTCCTCTTCCTCAGAGAGGCCGAGTCCGCATTTCTGCTTTCAGGTCCAGTGCGGCCAGTTGCTCTATGACTATTCGCATCCGCGTAGTCTCGGTGGAAGGCTTGAGAGATCCTGGTGACCCTCGACCTTTGGCCTGCAGCTTGACCCTAAGCCTCACCCCAGGCAAGCTGCAGAGGCAACACAGCGCCATCATCAGGAACTGCTGCAACCCTGTGTTCAATGAAGACTTCTTCTTTCAGGAACCAGAGGAGCAGCAGGGCATTCTGGGAGATCTGGCCCTCAGACTGAAGGTGCTGGATAAGGCCTCAGGATTGGGCAGAGGAGTGGTGCTGGGAATTGTCATCAAACCTCTCTGTCAGCTACTTCCACTTTGAGACACAAACACTAAGAAACATGCTCCATATTTGTAGTTTTCCAATAGATCTCAGTTTGTAGTTCTAAATTAGCAAGTATTAGTGTGTTTGAGCCATTAAGAAATTCTATAATGTACTGACGTCATGATCAAAAATTATCTGGTTTATTGATATCGCAAACATGTTGCGTTCCCCTAAGAAACTTTGAATTTGCCAGTAAAGTGTTTGCATTAACCCGAGAGATTTCTTTGAGAGAACACAAAAGCTAATCTTCAATGTTTGCGCTTAATCATTCATTTTGGATTTATCTATTTTTAGAGTTTACACTGAAAAAAATGCTGTTTTATAAAAGAAGTCACAGACAATTGCTTAACAGCTATGAATTAGTTTACGGCACTTCTCATTCATTTCTATGGTATCCTCAAACAGTGATTGACTGTCAAACATCTCTGAATGAAATTCAATGATATCAAGGTTGTAATGTGATTTGCATCTTTGCATTCCCCTAAGAAACGTTGCATTCCACAGCAACATTTTTTGTGTTCCCCAATACAGAAGAATTGAAAAAAAAAAATCTCACATTTCATATTTTTTTCAACATGATGTGCCATTAGGGCCTCCATAGTTATTCACAGTTTTAAAGATCAGTTGTATCTTTATTATTTTTTTTTACCATTCTGGGTAATTACATGCTTGTTCTGAGCTGTGTGTTTGACAGTAATTAATTTATAAGATCTAAACATGATCTTTACAACCAGTCGTAAATTATTAATTGTAAAAAAAAACATATTTTGAATTTCTCAAATAAAAGTACTGATGTATATCAAAATCAAAATATTTAGCTAAATATGTGCTGCACTGAGAATTAAGCATCATGATGTTTGTGTTGCTTTTTATTGTTTGTGAGTATTATTTAAGTGTCTGACATTTAAGAAACATTTAAATAAACATATTATAATCTAAATCTCTCTCTAAATAGTCTAAAACTCTCTTGATGTGGATTAAAGAGAACACAAGAGAACAAGATTAATAAAAGTACAGAAATAATATAGAATTCCCCAGGCACATTTTAAAAGATTTAAGATTTAAAATTCAAAATTAATTTTTACCAAAAAAATATTATTTTTCTGTCTGATTAATAAAGATCTTATCAAAGGTGATATGTCAATACTTCAAAATGTATGAATAGGATTTTTTGGATTATATATTATATTCTTTTTATATATAATATAGTATTGTCACAAATCAGCCAATCACAGAGGACACAATTATCAGAGTACTGATCACCCGCACCTGCTTCACATTCCCTCATCATCTCCCTCTGCATTTAAGCACACACCCCCCACAGTCTCATAGTCAGGTCTCGTTTGAGTAAAGGACTTGCTTACCTGTTATCTCTAGCCTGGATGCCAGCCGAACTTAGCCCCGCCCACAACATTTGAAGATGGGAAATTGGGTCTGGACTTGATCCATTGTGAAGCGAGTATGCCCGAACCAAAGTTATTCGGACCAATCAAATTGTCAGGGCGGGCTTTATAAGATGATGGACAGATGATCAACCGTAACATAATTATCCACGTCACCAAAGAGCGCTTGGGTTGAATTCGTTTACAACAAAGAATGGCTGCCGCTGGATAATGTGTAGATTCAGGCATCGCGTCTGTTATAGAAGATGTAGACAGCGCATTCATTTTAAAAGAGGAACAGAGAACCTCGATCAAGGCATTTGTCGATCCAATTGAGCGCAGAGGCATTTTCTGTCCTGATTCGGTTGAAACACGCCCCATAATCACAGCCCAATGGAGCAGTATCAGACTCACATTCAGACTAGAATCTGAGTATGACCACGTCAGGTTATGTCGTCTCAAAATTCCCGAAGTGTATGTTGCCTCTCGCAGCACATCTCCATTGTCTTCTAGGGGCTGTTTACACCTGGCCACTTCATGCGTTTTCTGTGATCGGATAGCTATCCGATCGTGAAAAGACCAGGTGTAAATGACCTGCGAAACGCATTCGAGACGGATTTGAATCCGATCGCTCAAACCACATCTGGGTCTGGGCCGCATTCCATACGAAACTGGACAAGTGTAAATGCATCTGGTTGTTGAAACCACATATGTAAATTTTACTCTTCCCAAAAATTATAAAACATAAATGTGTGAGAGCGTGTTATAGGCTATATGTCATGTTATAGTTAGATATGACAACGCTACTGCAACACTACCGCAGATGAGCAGCTGAGCGTCTATTCCTCAAGTCACGACCGTACGTGCAAACTATCGCAAATCAAAGTGAAAGTAAGTAGCAGACGCTTAACACACAATCATCTTCATTAAAAGTAAAGAAACGAAATGATCTTACCAGGGCTGTTGCTGCTCTCTCTTATTGCTGTCTTTGATATTGAAATTAGCTGATGAACAATAAAATGCAGCTCATAACTGTTGCTTTCGGTGACGTGCACTCCATTAAATCTGCATATAGCGTGGGAATTGAAGATCGGATTTATATCCGTTTTCGCAAAAACACATTTATGTGACCAGGTGTAAATGGAATCGTTTTGATAAATCGGATATCTATCCGATCTGAGAAAACGCATGAAGTGGCCAGGTGTAAACAGCCCCCTAGTTGTTTCCAACATCTCCTGTTTAGTGTTGTTGCAAATTGAAAACTTACCTGTTCCTCATCGAAGTGTGTGCTCAATCATCCATTCGCTCATCCATCCACGATCTCCAATCCACCTGCAATACCAAGACTGTCATTGTCTTTCAATTATTCAACAGCAAACTACCCAGCCCGTTCTCATCCCAAGGCGTCATACAGTTGACGCTTGTGACATTTTGTCGAAATCCTACGCACATGGCACCCTTTAGCGTCAATATGAGACGCAGCAGTTGTAATCCCAAGGCGTCATACAGTTGACGCTTGTGGGATTTCGTCTAAATCCGACGCCCTAACCCTACCCCAGACCTAAACCTACCCATAACAGTGCGTGTTATATTGACGCTAAAGGGTGCGTAGGATTTCAACGAAATGTCATATGGCGTCACCTATATGACGCACTTGGATGAGAATGCGTTGAACTACCATATATGTCTGCAAATACTCACCTACTTTTGCTCATCTGTGTTAAATAAAGAAACATCTCTTGATTTTGTCTCTGTCTTGGGTCTCTGTTCCGTAACAAGACCAGACCAACATAGTTTCAGGATGAGCAACCCAGAATCACTGAAGTTATCCGTACTCCCTCTGATGTCTCTCATCCAGTACTCGCTCTCATCGACTCTGGGCCAGCCGGAAACTTCATCTCCGGGAGCCTCTGCTGCCAGCTTAACCTCAAGAAGAGGCACTCCGAAACCCATTACAAAGTTTAGTCGATAACCGGAAAACCCACCTGCAGAAACCATGTAGAGATAGACAGTTGGACCCCTCTAGTTGCAAATTTGACTTTTATTTTTTACAGTGAATAAATCCCCTTTATCAATGGTTCTGGAGAATTCCACCACTAGTATTATATTAGGTCACCCGTGGCTAGTGCAACACGACCCAGACCTATCCTGGACCACTGGAGAAGTCCTGAAATGAAGCGATAGCTGTGTCCCAGGATGTTTTCCGTCATCTTCCTAGATCAGTACAGCCACTTCCGGTGAACTCGACATCCATTGACAGCCCTGTGGAACCGCAATCTGTGGATATTCCAGCCTGCTATGCCCCTTTCAGTGACGTCTTCTGTCCCAAAAAAACATCGCTGTTGCGTCCACACTGGCCATGGGACTGTACCATCGACATTTATCTGGGTGAGCCAGTAGCCTGGTAATACCAGACTCTGCTACTTCACTTTGCTTCGTAGACAGAGTCTGGCATAGCATAATAGAGAAGTGTTTTCTCTCCCGCTAGGGGGCGATTTCTGAAGTTTAAAATCATTGGTTACCCGTAAGCCAATCAGATAAGTTTATGACGTATGTTATGCGGCGACACAGCCGTATCGAACCACAGACATCATGCATCGAACTCAAATCTATGATCAAACTTCCACTGTAAACACTTGATGCGAGCGAAATACCGAAGTGAACATGGCTGTAAACGACCTTTTTGATCGGTGATTGATGTAATAGAATGACTGCTGCACTTGACAGGGCGCTAACAAGCAGAGAGAGAGAGAGAGAGAGAGAGAGAGAGAGAGCGAGCGAGCGAGCGAGCGAGCCCCCGGCGCGCGCGCACTATCACGTCTTCAAACAAACAACACGAGCGCTGTCTTGCTCTCTCTCCCTCGCAAATATTAATCAAAATCAATCGACTAGTAAAAGGTCGGAACACCGCAGTTTCACGTGGAGCATTTGGAGATTTTTAGAGATTAGAGACTCTAGGAACAACATCTCAAAGAACAACATCTCAACACTAAATTATAAAGGCCTGTCTCATATAACTTTAGACGCCTGTCTCAAATACAAGCCGGTGCAGTTCGACGATTTGGGCAAATAAAAGCCCGGGCTATTATTTGAAGTTTTACGGTATTTAAGACCTGGAAAAGAAAGGAGACACTGACCTGTCAAAAGGCTCCCCAGTTTCTCGCTGACGATCGGTAATAAACTTTTCCCAAAGGGAGTAGGGCCACAACATCACCTCCATTCAAAATGTTTAATACACACTCTTCTTGTTCGGGCTTCAGTTTGCTAATGCTTGGAATATTCTCCACAACAGAGCGAATTGCATCCGTGTCTCAATATCCGCGGTCGTTTTCGATTTCTCTGACCTAACCCTTAAACTCGGCGCTTGGCGACTACGTCACGGCTTTCAGCCCGCCTTCTGTTTGCTGATTGGCCCGGCTGTTTTCAGGCCGGTGGAAAACAGAAAGATAGGCTGCTATCTCAGACTGACTACAGGAGTGAAATGAAATTAGCGGAAGTAGGAAGTCTGACGTAGTCAGGCTAGTGAGCCAGTGCCCCATGGCAAAATCTTCCCTATATCACTTCCAGAACAGAAGGTGATGGAGGAGTACATAGAAGAGGCTTCTTCTTTGTAGCAAAAAAGGATGGAGGCTTGCAGCCTTGTATTAACTACAGAGCTCTCTACAAGATTCACAGATGAACTCCTGTTTATCCATGTGTTCTATCGAATCCCATTGTATCAGACAGAGGTCCGCAGTTCATCCCCCAGGTATGGAAGGCCTTTTTAAACTTAGGTGTGACCCATCCTCATTTGAATGGGCAAGATGAGAGGAAGATCCAGGAGACTTCCTGAGAATCTTTTGCCATGGCCACCAGAACTCTTGGAACCAATTCCTTGGTTGAGCCAATTACACGCAGAACTCTATTTGTCAGCCTGCCACTTTTACTGGACTCAATCCCTTCAAGTGCGTACTCCGCTACCAGCCTCCACTGTTCCCATCGTCCAGGGAACCACGTTATATCCCATCAGTCGATCATTGGTTCTGAGAGAGTTAGAGGGTCTGGGACGCTGCACATCACCATCTGCAGAGAGCAGTGTGCAGACAAACAACCCAAGCGGAAGTCTGGAGAGACGAAACACCAACATTCCAACAGGGACAGAAGGTTTGGCTCTCTACCCGTGACATTACAATGCCCTGCAAGAAATTGAGTCACAGATATGTTGGGCCTTTCACCATCACCTGTCAGATCACCTCCCAGTCACCTACCAAGTTATCTTTGCACTACTGAGTTCACCCTTCATTTCATGTCTATGTTGAAACCCACCATGGACCTGTGTCTGTTTCCTCTACAGCTTTCACTTTCATTTTTGTTTTTATAATTAAAATGTTTAGCTTTAATTATTGTCATTTTTATTAGATTTTTTCATTTATTTCGATTTAGCTTTATTTTTGTTTTTGTTTTAGTAATTTTTCTTGAAATTCAGATTTGTAAACGTTTTAGATAACAATAACAACACTGGTTTATTCATTAAATGTCTGTCACATTCAAAGATTCACTCACCGATGAATGATTCCAATCATTTCTTTCATATAGGCTGCTACTCCACTCTTATTGGATAATATTGTTAGTTCATAACAAACAAAACGTCTAAATTACCTTGGTGGGGCATGTTGTCACACTAGGAACCTGTTTGACACCGATTTGAGTGTCAGAAAAATACTAGGTTACTTTTTATTTTTACTACGTTACTACTTTATTTAGAAAAATACTACATTACAGACTAAATAACATATATATTTAATAAGAATTATATGTTATTTCATGGCTTTTCAGGTAAAACTACACACTAAAAAAATATGTGGAGACAAGATGTGACAAACTACCCCAATATCAATGTGACAATTTGCCCTTATTCATGAACTGAATACAGTCTCTGAACACAAGAGGGCGAGTGTGTGTTTCTGTGTCTCATCTCAGCTTTGACTTCCTCAAGCACTCTGCGATCTTTACAGGGAGGAAAATGAAAGTGTTTGACTAATTGAGATGATTATTACAAAGGTGTACAGTGTATGAACTTTCTTTTCCTCTCTCACACGCAAACACACACGTTGCAGGAGTGCACATGTTGTAAGGCCAGAGTTAAGCAGATAGAAAGAGAGTCCTAATTAGTCCAATAAAAACCCAAGTGCCTGCTCTAATAGAAAGATAAATGTGCAGGGAGACAGCACAGGACCTTTCCTTTAACTGCTGTCAACAGCCAATTAACTCTAAATGAGCAGTGTGTGCATCTCTGAACACTCATCAGACACTGGCTTAAAAAATGAGACTGCACGCATGGACGGACACACACACACTCACACACATAAACACTTCACTTAGGCTAGCTATCTAAACAGGGACATTACATAGACTTCTATTGGTTATACAGCTAGTTATATATATAAAGTACTCTAACAAATAAATAAAGCTAGAAAAGAAAAAATATTTACTTAATTGTTGTATTCCTAAAAGGAGTTTTTTCAGGTTTAACTTATACGGTTACAAATGGTAAACTTGAAGACCACACTGCAACCAGTCAAGGGAGACCGGGGCAAGTTGTCACCATGTTTATAACCGCGGATAGGTTTTGAGACAAAAGTACAATTAATTCTTAAATATATGTTTTCTAGCAGTGTTTTTTGTGGTTTCACAAGGTAACACAATTATAATATCATCATATTTTTTGTTGGTAAATCAAAATAATAAAACCACACTGACATACATTTAGACAAAAAATCAGAGAAAATGTTAAGGCAGATGTTAAAGGATAATTCCGGTATTTCGCACTTTGAGTATATTTTATAGTTTGTTTTGGATGAACTAGAGTGGTGGACACCGAAATATTGACGATGGGTCCTGTCTCGACTTTTTGACTCCTTTAGGATCGCCTCTGAGCGCTTCAGAGTGGCTGTCTATGGGCATGCACAAACATGTCCTTTAAAACAACCCTTAACGTTCATTTTCAAAACTGTGCAACTCACCGAGTGGTTAGTGGTGTGTGTGTATTAAAAACATGGTGTCCCCAGAATGTGTCTGTGAAATTTCCGCTCAAAATACGCCACAGATCAGTTATTATAGCTTGTCAAATTTGCCCCTTTTTGGGTGAGAGCAAAAAGCAACGCTTTTGTGTGCATCCCTTTAAATGCAAATGAGCTGCTGAAATCTGATCGGCTTATTTTTTGACATGCTTGCAGAGAAAGCCTTACCAAAACAAAGTTACTGGGTTGTCACTTTTCACATTTTCTAGCACTTAATTATTATAGCACTTAAACATGGACAAAGTCTGATTTTCATGATATGTCCCCTTTAAAAAATATTTACTGTAGTAAAAAAAAAATGAATTACTGTAGTAAGACAACTAGTTCCTGTCTCCCCTATACAGTTCTTTAGGACAGCTGAAAGTTGTAAAAAACTTAAAAACTTTCAAAACTTCATAAAAGCCTTAAAAACACTGACACTATGCCTTCAGAATTCATGGAAGTAATCAGAGGAAGTAGTCAAGGCCCAGACAATCTGCTATATTGAGCACCATTAACACGGGACTTGGCTGCATCTAACAATCCTTGTTAAAAGGACAACCTCCAACCATTTCAATTAGCCCAGAGGGCAGTCCGAACGTGGCTGTCGTTTCTTCGTGAATCACTAAGAAAGAGAGAGATTTAGTGATCAGCACTACAGCTCTGGTGACCTCTACTCATCTTTTGTTAATGCATGGCAGATGAGCTTTTTATTATGAGTCGGTGACTTATGGCTCGAGGTGTGTTGAAGGGGAAAGGCAGAAGGCACATGCCAAGTAATGAAGCTCAGCCCTGAAAGAACAAATCAATGTGATTTCATTGAGAGCTGCCATGAATTAAAAGCTGCAGAACAAGAAACTACTGTATAATGTCTTTAAGATAACTTCCAGATACTAGAAGAACTCCATTTAATTAGCCCACCAATAATGTTCAACATTCATGCATCTTAGAAGAATTTTCATTGTTTCTAAATCTGAATACCTGTCATTTTTACTATTTCATTGTAGTCAACGTGTCAGTTTGATGTTTGCATACATATGGCAAGCCGTTTTAACTTTTATTCATTTTCAGGATATGAATCCTTGATATCAACAATTCAATTTTCACTAGTTAAAATTATAATTCTTGATATCAACAATTACATTTTTGATATCAAGAATACAATTCTTGATATCAAGAATACAATTCTTGATATCAAGAATACAATTCTTGATATCAACAATTGCATTCTTGATATCAACAATTGCATTCTTGATATCAACAATTGCATTCTTGATATCAACAATTGAATTCTTGATATCAACAATTACATTCTTGATATCAACAATTGAATTCTTGATATCAAAAATGTAATCGTTGATATCAACAATTGAATTCTTGATATCTGTAATTGTATTTTCACTAGTGAAATGTCACCATAGGCTATGGCAAGCCGTTTTAACATTTAATCATTTTAACCTACTAGTCTCTATTTTCATGCTACTAGTACTTATTTTTTAGATACTAGTATCTATTTCATTAAGTACTAGTACTTATTCATTAGCTACTAGTGCTTATTATTTAGGTACTAGTACTTATTCATTAGCTACTAGTGCTTATTATTTAGGTACTAGTACTTATTCATTAGATACTAGTACTTATTCATTAGATACTAGTGCCTTTTCTTTAGACACTAGTGCTTATTCTTTAGATACTAGGCCTTATTTATTAGATACCAATGCTTATTCATTAGTTACTAGTACTTATATATTAGATACTAGTACTTATTCATTAGATACTAGTACCTATTAAATAGATACTAGTACTTATTCATTAGATACTAGTACTTATTTCAATAGTGACTAGTAACTATTCTTTTGTTACTAGTAACAATTTTTTTTTTTTTGCCATTGACTTCTATGGGGATCTGTCATTTAGATATCAACTATTCAGTTCTGACTAGTATGTATTCCAATTGTGACTAGTACTTATTCATTAGATACCAGTACTTATTCATTAGATACTAGTGCCTATTAAATAGATACTAGTACTTATACATTAGCTACTAGTACTTATTCAATAGATACTAGTACTTATTAATTAGATACTAGTACTTATTCAATAGATACTAGTACTTATTCATTAGATACTAGTACTTATTCATTAGATACTAGTACTTATTCAATAGATACTAGTACCTATTTATTAGATACTAGTATTTATTCCAAATGCTACTAGTAAGAATTTTTATTTTACTAGTAAGATTTTTAAATGAACTATACAGTGGCCGTTCTGACTAGTCATAACATAAGACTAGTAAAAAAGCAGTTGTGACTAGTAAAATAAAAATTCTTACTAGTAACATTTGGAATAAATACTAGTATCTAATAAATAGGTACTAGTATCTATTGAATAAGTACTAGTATCTAATGAATAAGTACTAGTATCTAATGAATAAGTACTAGTATCTATTGAATAAGTACTAGTATCTAATTAATAGGTACTAGTATCTAATGAATAAGTACTAGTATCTATTGAATAAGTACTAGTAGCTAATGTATAAGTACTAGTATCTATTTAATAGGCACTAGTACCTAATGAATAAGTACTAGTATCTATTGAATAGGTACTAGTATCTAATGAATAAGTACTAGTATCTAATGAATAAGTACTAGTAACTAATAAATAAGTACTAGTATCTATTGAATAGGTACTAGTATCTAATGAATAAGTACTAGTATCTAATGAATAAGTACTAGTATCTAATGAATAAGTACTAGTATCTATTGAATAGGTACTAGTATCTAATGAATAAGTACTAGTATCTATTGAATAAGTACTAGTAGCTAATGAATAAGTACTGGTATCTAAAAATAAGTACTAGTATCTAATGAATAAGTACTAATATCTAATTAATAAGTACTAGTCACAATTGGAATAGATACTAGTCAGAACTGAATAGTTGATATCTAAATGACAGATCCCCATAGAAGTCAATGGCAAAAAAAAAAATTTGTTACTAGTATCTAATGAATAAGTACTAGTATCTATTTAATAAGTACTAGTATCTAATGAATAAGTACTAGTATCCATTTAATAGGTACTAGTATCTAATGAATAAGTACTAGTATCTATTTAATAGGTACTAGTATCTAATGCATAAGTACTAGTATCTAATGAATAAGTACTAGTATCTATTGAATACGTTCTAGTATCTATTGAATAAGTACTAGTAGCTAATGAATAAGAACTAGTATCTATTTAATAGGTACTAGTAACTAATGAATAAGTACTAGTATCTATTTAATAGGTACTATTATCTAATCAATAAGTACTAGTATCTAATCAATAAGTACTAGTATCTATTGAATAAGTACTAGTATCTATTGAATAAGTACTAGTATCTAATGAATAAGAACTAGTATCTATTTAATAGGTACTAGTATCTAATGAATTAGTACTAGTATCTAATAAATAAGGACTAGTATCTAATGAATAAGTACTAGTAACTAATGAATAAGTACTAGTATCTATTGAATACGTACTAGTATCTATTGAATAAGCACTAGTACCTAAATAATAAGAACTAGTCGCTAATGAATAAGTACTATTACTTAATGGAATAGATACTAGTATCTAAAAAATAAGTACTAGTAGCATGAAAATAGAGACTAGTAGGTTCAAATGATTAAATGTTAAAACGGCTTGCCATACTATGGCTGCCATTCAAAATCAATTGTTGATATCAAGAATTCCATTTTTGATATCAAGAATTCCATTTTGATATCAACAATTACATTTTTGATATCAAGAATTACATTTTTGATATCAAGAATTACATTTTTGATATCAACAATAAAAATTTTGATATCAAGAATTACATTGTTGATATCAAGAATTCAATTGTTGATATCAAGAATTATATTCCTGATATCAAGAATTAGATTGTTACTAGTAAAAATGCGAATTCCTGATATCAACAATTGAATTGCTACTAGTAAAAATGTTTATTCTTGATATCTGAAAATGTATTATTGATATCAATATTATTTCAGATATCTAAAATGGCTTTCTTACTAGTAACAATCACATTCATGATATCAGAAATGAACATTGTCACTAGTGAAAATGTAATTATTGATATCAAAAATGAACATTGTTACTAGTAGCAATTCAATTGTTGATATCAAGAATAGACATTTCAACTAGTAACAATTGAATTATTGATATCAGGAATTCGCATTTTTACTAGTAACAATTGCATTCTTGATATCAACAATTGAATTCTTGATATCAAAAATGTAATTCTTGATATCAACAATTGATTTTGAATGGCAGCCTATGGTGACATTTCACTAGTGAAAATACAATTACAGATATCAAGAATTCAATTGTTGATATCAAGAATGCAATTGTTGATATCAAGAATGCAATTGTTGATATCAAGAATGCAATTGTTGATATCAAGAATGCAATTGTTGATATCAAGAATTCAATTGTTGATATCAAAAAATGAAATTGTTGATATCAACAATTGCATTCTTGATATCAACAATACATATCCTGAAAATGAATAAAAGTTAAAACGGCTTGCCATACATACAAGCACTTGTGTTAAAGGGGTCATCGGATGCCCATTTTCCTCAAGTTGTATGATTTTTTAGTGTCTTCATTGCAACATACTTTGGTTAAAATTCCTCAATGGTTGTGTAAAACATCCTTTTTACCTCCTTAAAAACAGCTCTTTTCACAGCGACCCGTTTCCGTGCATGTCTCTTTAAATGATAATGAGCAACTGCTCATGCTAATACGGGACAGTCAGTCAGTGGTCGTGGGCGGAGCATGAGCAATATGACATCATATTGCTCAGAAAACACAAATGGTTTGATTATTGAGAGTGTTTAGACTTTTTGAGGACTAAAAAAAAGTGACTGAATGGATTTTTTTCATTGTAAGGTGGTTGTGTCCACACACTGCAAAGACACATTTGGATAAAAAACACCATATAAAAGTGATTTTTGCATCGGATGACCCCTTTTAAAACTAAATTAGTAGTAATATTGTTGGTTGCAGTGATGTCTCAAACTAAGGGATGATTGAAATTTGAGGGGAAAAAACAATAAATACAAAGTCATGAAACTCAAGATGGCACAGGCTAATAGGTCCTCACCCTTTATGCTCATAATCACATCATTATCTATAGAGCACAGCTGATTGGTTCCTGCTGTATCAGTAGCCAATGAGCTTGCGTGCTCAACCTTCAAATACATCGGTAGGATTTTCCTTAGCAGTGCAGCGTCTATTCAGAAACCCTCCACCTTCCCCAGCTCCACCTGTATAGATCTGCTACGGGTAATTCATGTACGCTATAGATCTTAGCCCCTCCCTTTTTGTCTTTTGTCTTCCAGTCTGTATTTTCATACAGAAGATCTTGCGTATTTATGAATAAACGGCTCATTTAAAATCTTCCCGGTCTACTGACATTAGTTAAGACATCTGCTTTAAACATTAATCCTCATGATAACTTTCGTTAACTTTACAATAAGTAAATCCACTTCACCAGCTAACTACTCCTCGACAGTGATGCCATAGAAATATACAGAGAGACCGCAAAAACGGACGTTCAAAGACATTATTCTAAATATGGCTGAGCGCTTGTTTCTCTGGCGCTCTATAAGCCACTCTATATTGTACAGCAGCAGCATCTCTTATTTGCTCTCAATGTTATTCCCTTAACTAAGACGAGTTGATACATAGCCTACCTCTCTCGTCTCAGTGGCGCGCGACGACACTTTGATAGCAGTTAGCTTAGCCCAGTTCATTCATTAGGATCCAAACAGAGATGAAGTTTGAAGCGACCAAACACCTCCACGTTTTCCCGATTTAACTACAGTTACACGAGTAGTTACACACCAAGTAAGGTGACACAAAATAAAACGTGGCGCTTTTCTAAGCGGGTAAAATTGATAACTATAATGTATGGCGGAATAGCACTTGGGAGCACTTCGACTCGGCGCAGTAATATCACTCCAGGATCATTCGGGATCACTGTTTACAAACATTCTATTAATTTTACTGGAAGAACATTTTTTCATAACTTTGAGAGAACCTGTTTAGCCAAAGTTCTGAGAACGTTTCCTCGCTTAATATTTTGGTGAATCCATGATATATTTTTTTCTGAAAGATGCAAGATTCTTTGATAAATAAAGTTCAGGGCCCATATTCCTAAAGAATCTAAGAATCCTTTTAGAAAACTCTTAATTTAGCTTAAAAACTTTTACGTAGGAGTCTTAGCTTAAGAGCGATTCGGGATCGATCTGAGAGCAACTCTGAGTAAGGAAAAGACAAAAACTTTTATCTTAGTGAGGAGGCGGGGTTGACCCCGTTGCTATGTATGACACAATCTTTTGAAGACTGTGATTGGTTGGTTGTCCAAGAAGGAAAAAAAAAGTGATTTAAGTATTCAGGTGAAACTGGAAAAATTAGAATATCGTGCAAAACTTCATGTATTTCAGTAATTAAAATTAAAAGATGAAACTAATATATTTAGTATATATAACTATAAACATATGCATGATTATACTTTTCAGAGGACTGACATTTCTGTGTTTAATAATAATAATAATAATACATTTTATTTCAGGGCGCCTTTCAAGACACCCAAGGACGCCTTACAGAGCAAATTTAAAACAGAACATTAATACTAGCCCAACAATAATATCATTTGTAAAATCAAATTAATAAGTACAATCAAAAAATGTAAGTAAAATGAAATCCCGTTGAAAATCTAGCTAAGCTGATCTAAACAGATGAGTTTTAAGTTGAGATTTGAATTGAAGAAGAGAGTCTAGGTGACGAATGTGAGGTGGGAGAGAATTCCAAAGATGTGGAATGTTTAAAATTATTTTTATTTATTTTTTATTTCATGTAACATTCTAATTTTCTGAGATTTTGAATATTGGGGTTTTCATAAGCTGTAGTTAATCATCAAAATAATAACTTTTGCACGATATTCTAATTTTTCCAGTTTCACCTGTAGGGTCTATTTTAAGCCTTCACTTTGAAATTACATGCGTAATTTTTCCTATTTGACCGTTTTCACACACATAGTATATGTGTGTATATAAATCCTTTTTTTATTTACAATGCTGTTTATTTCCTATAAGGTATTTGTTTGGCTTATAATGATAAAAATTGTTCCACTCTTTCCAATTACTACTGGCGTATCTATTTAAGTGGTGGTTTGAATGTTGGTTTTAATGTACCAAACTCACTGTCATCCATTGTCTGCAACACTTTTCTTCTCCCTCTTCGTCTTTCTGCCATTTTCTCCTCTCCTAAAGAAACTCTTAAGCCTCTTAAAAGTCCTCGTCCGTGCTCCTAACAATTTTGACCTTAAGACCTCTTCTAAGGGTTAAGATGCTTTCTGAATTACTTTTTTCTTTACTAGGATTTTTTCTTTAATTTTAAGAGTAAACGCCCACATTTCTAAGAATTTTCTTAGAATTGTGTCACTAGAAGCTACTCTTTGCATTAAGATTCTTTAGGAATACGGGCCCAGATATTTTGTAACATGTTTTTACCAATGTTGGGGAAAGTTACTTTTAAAAGTAATGCATTACAATATTACTCCCTGAAAAAGTAACTAATTGCGATACTTAGTTACTTTTCATGGAAAGTAATTACATTACTTTTGAGTAACCTTTTTTCACCTGGGCTGGACTTAAATAAAGTGAGATTAAATACATAAAGTATATTTGTATATTTTAACATATTTATAAATTGCAGCTTTGAGTACTATTCTGAGTTTGCATTTCACTGCTTTTATTCATTTTGAGGAATACTGAATCAGTTTTTGTGCAAGTGAGAACAGCATGTTCACATTAGCAGAAATAACCATCGTGTTCACACACAACGCCTCTGCACTTTCAATTTCTCTCAACACGAGGAGAGGAAGCCTGTCAGTCAATAAATGGGGGAAAATAACTTGCATAACTTCAATGAAAAATTAACTCAGATATTTTGTTGAAAACATTGTTACTTGCAAAGTAATCTGATTACATAACTTGTAATACATTACCCCAGCACTGGTCCTTACTGTCCCTTTTGATCATTTTTTGCTGATTTATTTCAAAATCTTCCTGACTCCAAACAGTGTAAATTTAATGGTGTGTGTTATCTGTTGTTGAGCGAGTACGTTCTCCATCACCATGTCTAAATATGAACAAACACCCTTCACACTAAAGCAACTTAACAGTAAAAACGAAAAATCTGTCTAGAGACAGACAATTAAACACTGAATCTGTCAGTTCAATTATGTGTTATGAGGAATTAAAGAAAATATATCAATTATAATATTATCAATCCACACTTGATTTGTGGCCAGATTTCTATCATTTATAAAGAATTATACAGTTGTACTAAGTCGCTGTGCGGTTGCCGGGGCTCACGGTGGCGAGTAGCTTCATGAATTAAACGGTTGATTAGGAAGGCTAGGTCTTTGCAGTCATTAAGACGGGCATGAATGTGTCACCTCCAGCCCTGTTGAAGTCAGAGTAATTAACAATAATACCTCATATCAAATTCTGCTCCTCAACAAGCCGCAGACCAGCAACTTCACGATGACCTCATTCCTATTCATCATACTTTCCATATAATCCATATTAAAGACTCAAGAGTTGAAAAAAAATCTGCATATCTTTCTAGCACAATCCTAATTGCAATAAGAAATGGTCACATATTTGCTTTAAACGGGAGATTTTCTTGTGCACTGAATCACTTGGCGTGTTAGATTTTCAACAGGCGCTTATATGCAAAATGTCCCATTTTGTTTGAAATTTACACTGCTGCTTATGGTAAAAGATGAATTTGATGTCTTTTAAGATGCCAAGAAATTCAGATGTCAACCGTCAGACTGTAATGCATCCAGAGAGTAATGAAGAGAGGGGAAAGCAAGTGCAAGAAAGAGAGACGGATCGTTTTCATTGACTAGATATGATGTGGGTGTAGTTTTCACATCAGGCAGCCACTTGTGCATCTTATTTGTTCAGAGGGCAGGTTCAGCTCACTCCTGGTGTGAGTGTGTGCTGCAGCGCGCGTATGAAGACGTATGAAAGAGCCTTTGCCATGCTAAACAGTGACACTCTAAATGGCCTCCCAACTGGCAGCTTTTGTGTTGTGAAGAGGACCAGCTTCTCAACTTCAAAGGTGAAATTTATGTCAAGACGAGCAGGACAAAACAACTTTATCAAACGGCTGCTTTTGAAGTCATGAGGCCGTCTCCTCCGGCGCTTCATGTGCAGCACAGCATCCCAGACACACACACACACACATAACCTTTCGGCAAAGAAAATCTATGGTCATCACAATTCGTGGTCAGTGTTATTTTCATGAAATATAATAATATTATCAAAATATTAAGAAAGTGTCACTTCTATCAAGGCCACGGTTACATGAACAGACTGAAATGGAATTTTGCTTGAACACAAAACAAATGTTTGCTTCTTAACTTTTTGTTCTCTAAAAATCTCCATTTTAGATCAATGTTTGATACTTTAAATGCAGGAAATATTGCGCTGAACATTTTTATGCAGGGGAAAATACATTTCTGCATATGCTTGACTTTTTAATATCAGGTTACGTTTTTTTACAGTAAAAAAGTTGCTAACTTAAATTTTTAAGTACAATCAACTTGGATGTAATTTCAACTTAAATTATATCAAATTGACTGTATAACTTGTAAAAATAAAGTTGAAAATTGCTTGAATTATTTTGACGAGTTAAAGCAATGTTAAAACGCATGTTGTCATAACTTATTGATCATATCATTTTTTACAGTGCACTTGTGGAGCTCCTAAAATGTATACCTGGCCAAATTAGAAAATGTTGCATAAAAAAAACTGATCTCAGATCTCAAAAGAAGATCAGACATGTGAACACAGGACTAAACTGATTAAGCAACACTCAACATCAGGATGGATTATGAGGAAATGCTCCTCTGCTGGACGGCACCATGTTTTCTGTAGTTTGGCAAACAGACTCTTTCGTCTCTGTGCCTTGGAGCAACAATTGTCTTAATGTTCGAAAATGGCGAGGAAGCGAATCCATTACTATTAAGCTCTTTCTGCTAGTGGATGTTCAGCCACTGTCTGTCAAGATTCACTGTTCAAAATGTGGATTTGGTGAAAGAATTCACAAAGTGCAACACAATATTGTAAATATTCTGTGAGTGTACAAAATAAATATTATACTAAATAATATAAAAACTATTTCCTATTCATAAAAATTTAAATTTTTAATTAAACAAAATGAATTTACAGATACATTCGTTTAAGTATATTTTAAAGAATGTTATCTATTAGATACCTTACACATATGCATAGCATATATGTCTTTAATTTGACATGTATAAGAGTAAATATAATATACTGTATATATAAGAGTAAATACAGCTTGGAAAACTACCAGATAAAAACAAATGAGGAAAAAGTCACAGAAAAAAAGACATTCCACTGCACAGAAACTGGATTGAAATGTGATTTTACTCTAAAAATACTTCATTTACAAATCTTATACAATTATACTGTTTTTTTTTTAACTCACATGCCACCTTAAAACAGCACACTTAAACCAGGCCTGCTTTTGTTCACTATAATTGTCTTGATTGTTTTTATTTTCATAAAATATTTAGATGTTGTGTTAGTAAATACCACGAGTGCAATTCAAATGCTGAAATTGATTATATTCTACACATTTGTACATGTATAACATTTATGATAATATATAAGAACATTTGAACATAAATGTATTTTCTATTTTACACAAATACAATAATTTAGCAAAATTCACTTTGGGTTTTTCCCCGACTCTCTCTCAGACAGAAATCCTCTTCACTGTTTTACCAGTGTCATACAAGCATGCAAGCCATAGTCGTGTGCAAACACACAATTTTTAAATTCATTTTACAGTCTTTAGTGTTTATAAGGCTTCATTTTTACACGTACATCAGATACATGTTTTTCCTTATACCAGTTTATACAGTCCTTTGTACAGTACACAGTTTTTTAAAAGAAGTTTAACACATACCTCATCATTCAACAAAGCAGAAAAGCGCAGAGCCGAATATGACAACCTGCATTCTGCATGACATAATCTATAGCCTGAAATACACAGCCATTTAACACTTTTTTAAAAGGACAGTGCAGATCTTCTGGAAAAGACTTGGCATCTCAAATCAGTCCACAGCCGTCCCCAAAAGCACGCTCTACGTACCCACCGGTCCTTTTTTTTTGGCTCAGGACTGCAGGAGAGCATGATGGAGAGACCCGCTTTTTTCTTCAACAAGAGTTGTTGCGTCTCTCTCCATCAGTGATGCGCTTCTCGGGCACAGCTGCGTTACTCCCGGCGTCATGCCAGTCAAGGACGTGACCGTGCCCAGGGTTGGCGTGGGTTTGATGGGCACTGGTACGGCGGGCATGCTCTGGGTTCCCGGGTGGTGATGGTACAGCCCCTTCACCGCCACACTGAACGGTGGGTAGTCTGACGACACCGGCTCGGACAGCATGCCGACGTGCGGCCACACGGAGTTGACCATGCCGCCCACGGGCACGGGATAGCCAAGGTGATGCATGACCGACGCAATGGGCAAACCACTGGCCATCACTCCTTTATAGTCTCTGCCAATAAGGCTCTCGATGGCGAACGGGTGCTTGAAGCCGCCGCTCTGCCCGCCGCCAAGCGTGTAGCTCTGGAAGTGAGAGAGGCGGCCCATGGTGCCCAGGTACTCCGGATGTCCCACGCCCAGCTTGCTTGAATGGTGGTGGGATTGATGCAAGGGGTGCTGGGAATGGTGAGAGTGGTAGGAGTGCAGCACGGGGCCACTCTTGCAAGCCGAATGCTCCACCCGAAGGAGCTTGAAACGCTTGCGGCGGCGGAGGAAGCTGCCGTTCTCGAACATGTCTCCACAGTCTGGATGCAAGGCCCAGAAGCTGCCCTTGCCCGGTTGGTCGGGGCGCCGGGGGATCTTGATGAAGCAGTCGTTGAAGGAAAGGTTGTGCCGGAGTGAGTTCTGCCAGCGCTGAGTGTTCTCACGGTAATACGGGAAGCGGTCCATGATGAATTTGTAGATGTCGCTGAGGGGGAGCATCTTCTCCGAGGAGCTCTGGATGGCCATGGCAGTCAGAGAGATGTACGAGTACGGAGGCTTCTGGTCACTGTAGGAGTTTTTTGCCTGGCCGAGGCATGGCTTTTTAAAAAATGATGTGCAATAACACTCAGAAGCAAGCCAGCATATCGTCCATTTCAATTAAAAAATAAAAACATTCAACGTGCTATTGCTTTGATTTACTTCATCTGTTTGTTTTGAATGTTTACATCTGCTTTATTGCACGATAGTCATGTAAAAAACAGCTTAAAAGTCAAAATCCACAGGATAAAGGCAAAGCCAGAGTATGTTAAAGAAAACGGGACCGTTTTGAAAGTTACCTCTCTAAATGATACTCCGCACGCGCGCGACACCTGCGTCCTCTCAGAGCGCGAGAAGTTCTCCCGGAGGATGCGCGCACTCGGCTTTGACTCGCTGAAGATCCGCGACGCTTTTGTAAGAATGGCAGAGGTCCAGACCCCCCGCTAGTTGCGTTTTATTATGATGACACTGACTTTAGGACGAATAAGGGGGTAAATAGGGGGAGGGTCTGACTTCATATGCGTTTAGTCCTATTCATCTGTACCAATCAGAGGCAAAGAGCAGCGCGCGCACTAATGAGTCTGATAATGATAACACACACTGCAAGACTAATGATGTGATTGTGAAATATCCATATACTGTTTATGGGGAGTTATTAGAATTGTTTTAAACGTCTCGAAGTCTATCAAATCTAACTTTTTGGAAGTTTACTTAAACAAGATAGCCTTTAATATTCAACGTGTGTTGTTCGCTGTCAATGCAATGTCAAACTCAATGTACAATTCACTTTAAAATATTGAGCTAATTTCAACGTACAAAACACAAGTAAAAAAGTGTGTAAAGTACAAATATTATGAACAAAGAGACATTCTATTTCCTGTGCAAACCACATTATTTACATTATTTAAAAAAATTCGTTTCTTCTTGTTTAGTTAGGCTATGTAAGTGTTTTATTTTGCATTTAACACTGTTTGGTTATTATACAGCATTATTTTAATGTGTATGAACCCTGATGAGGATTTGTGTTTTGTGTTCTGTCTCATTACAGTTGCTGAAGAGATGCTGATAAACTTCCATTATACCACCTGTGTTATTACAGTAGGATTATGAAATATAAAGTCACAAACATTCCATCTAATATTTTTTCTGCTATAGATGAGACAAAAATTTACAATGAGGGTT
Source organism: Chrosomus eos (assembly GCA_036326025.1). NCBI lineage: Eukaryota > Metazoa > Chordata > Actinopteri > Cypriniformes > Leuciscidae > Chrosomus > Chrosomus eos. The sequence continues at coordinate 12,703,522 of CM070836.1, read as the reverse complement.
TCTCATTATTATTTGTTCTAAAGAAGTTTTAACATAAAAATGAACCAGGCAAAATAGAGAAGATGCTCATTTACAATTTTTTTATTATTATTATTTTCTTCACACACTTTCTCCAGCATATCTTACGATTGCACAAACTTCAGGTTGTTAAGTTTAATCTATTTCAATTCGGTCATGTACCCTAATATTAATTGTAAGTTGAAATAAAAAATTTTCTTATGATATATGAATAATATACAGATGAGTATAGCTTCAGAAAGAGATGAGCACTTTTGTTTATTAACTGTTAGTTTGTTGAACCACAACATTGGCAACTTTTAAAGTCTTTCAACTGACACAGTTCTGTAAAACTAGCTCTTGATTGCTACACATAACTTATCAAATAAAGATTTTTTATTTTTTTGCTGCTCACAAGCAAATTTTATTAATGTGTTTAGTAGTTTTGGCCTTTTCTCACCCCTGAATCAACAAATAAACGGTGTTAAAAAATAAAAAGTAAAATATTTCTCATAACATAATTCAACCAGGATCAATCAATATTGGTCCAGTACTGTGAAATGTGGAGAGAGACAGCAGAGAGAGAAAGGGAAAACAACCAAATAGGCCTACCCAGAAAAATATATTTTGTAAAAAATCTATCCATAATTTTGATCCCTGAATATATGATCCATCATAAACTGCATAACCTTGTCATAACTTGTCACCAGCATAAAAACGTTGCTAACATAATTATATACTATTTAACTCCTTTCTCTTGAGTAATTTCAGGTCAAACATTTATGACAAATTTTCAAAAGCTGAAAGCGCACGCGTTTGCGCGCTCCAAACGCACGCCAGTTTTTCACCAAGCTGAGCGGAGTCAGAATCAACCTGTCAAGCTGTTTGCTCTTTGCTCGTATTTCACAAGGATAAACACTTCCCCACAACCCCTGAGAACAGGTACTCCGGTAAACAGAATAACAAAAGCTCCGGCGCTCTTGTGCGGCCAGGTGTCACGGCACGGTCCCACCAGGCGCCTTCTTACTCAGGTTCCCGGCGGGTCGCGAATACATTACATTAATTAAGCCTTCAGTGATTTACCTTCCTGAGAGAGATGTCCAACAATATAATTAAAGGCGCAGTGGTTATATTAGCGATGAATATTCAAAACCGTGTCAATTAATTAGCCAACAGGTCTTTTTCATTTTGTTCCTGAAGAGCTCCGGTTTTTCTCTAGTTTAAAGGGTCACCGGCGAACGAGGCGCGCATGCATATTTCACACCCGGCGCCATTATCCCCCAGGCTTAATGTCTTTTGAAATGCAACTTTAGCTCCGGACCGCTGACGAATAACGTGTGTTTATACGCGCCTTTGACGCGCGAATCATGCGGAGCGCTTGAAGGCCCCTGCGCGCGAGGCTGCAGCGGGAGCGCGCGTGTTCCTCCTCACCGTGTTGTTTAGATCAATATTAAACCTGCTCCCACAAAGCGCGGTGTTAAGTAGACAACACGCTGATATGCATAAGAAATTAATTAGACGGGCTTTCCTGCATTCAACTCCTGGACAAATAACAACTTGTAAAGTGCACCTTCTGGGCATATTGAACATATGCTGGAATTAGCCTTAATTGACTAATTACATAAATTACTCATTAATTTTACAGCACATCAATTATAAAAGATATATCAATTAATTTTGCATAAATTAAGGACTGAACGTGGCAAAAACGGAGACGGGGAGATGAGCGCGCGAGGAGGGGGTCGGCTCTGGGCCGCGAGGCGAGGGTGGGGGGTCGAGGGGTGTTTCGTCTGTTTGTTCCAAGATGCTAATAATTATTTTTTCTGCTTTGGGCGAGAGATTCTGACTGTCGTCGTACAATAGGAAATGGAGAAACCCGCAATCACGGTAGTAATAATAATAATGTTAAAGACCCCTTAAGTGAGCATACTATAGCGTTGCCGCAAGGACGAAGCATTTAAATCAATTAGAGTGGTCCTATTGGGAAATGAGACTTTGGCACCAGCAAGAGGACTTCATGGCCACCAAGTGATTTATTGATGCCGATTAACATATGATCGCTTTAAGTGTGACGAGGAAGTCCTCCCATAAGTTAAGGTGATCTGTTTAATGTCTTCATTTTAAGATGGTGCTTCGTTTCAAAGTTGATAGATTCTAGATCAATTGCATCAGGGCATAGGCTATGTCGAGTTCTCAAAGTAAAAGTTGTATGTGAAATGCTAAGAGATATTTCAAGTATCAACCCTAAAGCAAAGTTTTAACATGCTTTATCTGTCCATAAACTCACGATATCTTCGAGATGCCGCACTTGAAGTAGATTTAGATAATTGTCCTTCCTTTCCATTGCCTCTGGTCTATATATTTATAACAGACAAACTCATTCATCTTCCTACCTGCAGATCAGGCCGACATACACAATTGAGTACAAAACCCATTCACATACTTAATATGGAATATACATTTTGGTTTTCTGTATTTGTATTTTTTTCTCTCTCTTTCGCTCGCTTCTCTCTCACTCACACATACACATTAAAACTATCTATCTCTCTCCCCTGGTGAGAGCTTAGTGAATCGTGCAGTTGGCAGAGTCTGTCTCCCCCCGCCACACACACACACACACACACACACACACACACACACACACACACACACACACACACACACACACACACACACACACACACACACACACACACACACACACACACACACACACACACACACACACACACACACACTCACACACACAGGGGCCCACAGTCTGTGGCCCTTACCTACCACAACCCTTTCCCTACAGTCATTCCTTACCTTTAGCAATCCATTCCTTACCTTCCACAATTCATTAACTATGCTTATTTCGTACCTGCATCAACATAATCCTGCTATTTTACCTGCTGTAATTCATTCCCAACAGACCTTCAAAAATCTATTTGATTCTTTATGAGCTAAACACACCGTAGTGAAACTTTGGCGTCCGGTAAAATCTGTGAGACCCTTCTTCAGCTCGAAATGTCTTTGGCAGGATTTGAACCAGAAAAATGTTGGTTGTTATATGTATAAATTGTATGTTATGTATTGAATCAAACCCATGTGAAAAAAAAACCTAAAATATATTATTTTTAATAATGATAATAATAATATATTAATAGGCAACACTTTTTTTAGTGTCCTTGTTACATGTTACATACAGTAGTAAAAGTAATAACAGTAAATTATGCATAATTACATGCAACTAACCCTCAACCAAATCCTAATCCTACCCTAACCCTATAAGTGCATGTTGTTAATTATTATTACTTAGTATTAAATGTATAATTACATTGTAACAATGACACCTTAAAATAAAGTGTAACCTACTAATATAAATTATATTACATTAATACCAATATTTGAAGGTATAGCAGATAAAATAAAAAATAAATATTATTTTACTAATAATAATAAATATATAATGATTTGATATATATTATACTATGGAATAGTATAGTATATTATAATAAAAATTAATATTAGTAATAATATTAGTAGTAGTATTATTAATATACATTTTTAATTATAAAATAAAATAATATACTTTACCATAATATAATAATTATAAAAATGATATATTATTGAAGCTATAGCGCAGCTTCAAATAGCAACATATTACAATACAATAAATGATATTACAATACAAAAAATATATATTAAACATAACATTATTATAAAAAATATTATTTTTGTTGTATTGTATTGTAATTTAATTTATTGCATTACAATACACATTAAAAAATACTATTATTTAAAGCTAGCTGAACTTCATTTAGTGACATAGGGAATGTGCTAAGCTGCAAGGCTTATTATTTTGTGTTATTATTTAAGATAAAAAAACTGTATTGTGTTGTTTTGTAGGTTGTATGTAATGTAGTGAATCAAAACCCTTGATAAATATAAAAACAATAATGCATTATTTAATATTATATTAGGTTACACTTTATCTGGTGTCGTGTTACAGTGTAATTATACATTTAAGTACTAATTAATAATAATTAACAATGTACTTACTATAGGGTTATTGGTTGCATGTGATTATGCACAATTTATAGTAATTACTAGCAACTACATGTAACGTGTAGGAAGGACACTAAATATCTCAGACAGCAACACAGTGCCGGCCCAGATCTGGCCCACATCTGGTAGCCTACACACCTAAATGTGGGCCGGATCTGGGCTGACACAATGTTGCTGTCTGGGATAATATAATCAAAATTAATATCAGTAGTAATATTCAAAGCTAGTGGAGCTTCAATAGGCGACATATGGTTATAAAAAAAATATATTTGTAGAGGCTATATTTGATATGAATTGTATCCAATTCATGGATGGAAAGTGTTGCATTAGCAGGTTGTGAAAAACAAACTAGATCTGATAAGAGCTTTAATTTCAGTGACCACCACTAGGTCAGTATCATACATGTTGAATAAGACTTGGGTAAACACAAAAAAGAGAGACAACTTAACACAATCTCCCCCCAGCCTCACGACCACGAGCGCCACAACTAAATTAACAATGTGCTTAACAACGCGCAAGACAGACATCCTTCCTAATGCGTTAAAGAAGTTCATGTGGAAACAGAACTGTGCGGTAACGACCATTTGTCGGGGCTGCGAGGGCCTCAGAGTTCAAGAGAGACGGTAAGCGAAAGCCCGCTTCCTATCCGAGGGGTGTCGAGCACGGCCCCGCTATGCTTGTGGGTGGCGGGCGATAGACATCGTCTCTCTCCAGCGACGATCTTCTCGCTCGCCCCTCTTCCGCTTCCACACACAGCTCTCCCCCTCCAACTCCTAATGTCCCCCGTAACACTCACTGTTCTGATTTTCATAAAGTCGTTCTTCTCCCCTCGCTGCCCAGTGTGTGATACCGGGATATGTGTAAAATAAATGATGTATATAGCTGTAGGGGGAAGCCTTCCTCCCCCAGAACTACCTTAGCGTCCAGGGAACATTGAACATTAGATCCTCGTTTAGTGAATAAATAAGCATTCAGCTGAATGGCAGTGTTCGTGTTGGACTTTTTGTGCATATTTTACCAGAAAAGGAGCTAAGCCATTAGGGAGTTAATATCAAATAAATCTCCACTGGTCGACTGGCAGAAAGGGACCGGCGGCTCTGTAGCGCCCTGTTGGGTTACTAATGACCTGAGCGGGCTTCAAATGAAGCCGTCATATGCATGTCATTTGCAGTATGTATATATTTATATATTATCTTCTAATTGTGTTTGAGAAGAGAACAAAGCCACGAGCGCAGCATTTAGGATCAGGCCGTAAATGCTTTACAAAGGACTAAATAAGCTTGCTTTGATTAGTGCATGAATTGTGTGTGTGTGTGTGTGTGTGTGTGTGTGTGTGTGTGTGTGTGTGTGTGTGTGTGTGTGTGTGTGTGTGGGGTGTGTGTGTCCATGTGTGTTTGTGCAGAATGATACTTGCTCAGTCAAGTGTGACAATAACCATGGAAGTCTGACTCAAGATAGCAGTACTTTAGAAAGCCATAAAACACGCTAAGCTGAGACAGTATTTTTTTAGTAGGATTCACTGATACCGGTAAGCTGATATACATTTTAATGTTGATATAACTGATAAATTGCTGATAGTATTTAATCTAAATACTGCAAAAAATAAACTAAAATATAAAATCAATCTTTCTTAACAAGTCAATTTAGGCACCACAACATTTTTGTCTATTCATTGAATCTATTCACGCAATCAACATTTTCAAGTTTTAAAAAGTTCATAAAGATATTGTAAAAGTAATCTATATGAAGACACAATCACTTTAAATGATGAACATATTTAACAGGCATTTATTCATATAGAAACATTGATCAACGCACATCTGATATGGTAAATGTAAGTTCAAAAGTGCATGTGATGTCTGTTGATTTTCAATGAATGAATGAATACATCAAATGTCAAATGTCACGTTACATTGTACTTACTCAAATAAGTAGCTACTGAGTAATATTAATTAAAGGGATAGTTCACCCAAAAATGAAAATTGTCATTATTTACTCACCCTCAAGTTGTTCCAAACCTGTATGAGTTTCTTTCTTCTGTTGAACACAAAAGAAGATATTTTGAAGAATGTTGGTAACCAGACAGTTGGTGGGTCCCATTGACTTCCATAGTATTTTTTTTTTTTACTATGGAAGTCAATGGCTATACCATCAACTGTCTGGTTACCAACATTCTTCAAAATAGAGTTACGGTAAGGGTTCGGTTTAGGGTTAGTTACTTGTAATTATGCATAATTTACAGTTATTAATATAGTAAGTACATGTAGTATGTGTAACTACGTCACGTCACCAAATACGGTATTAATCAAATTTCTTAAGGGTTAGGAATGATATGATAGCCTGACTTCGTCATACTCATATTCTGGTCAGAACATGAGTCTGAGACTGCTCCATAGGGCTTTGATTATGAGGCGTGTCTTAACCGAACCAGGAAAAACAACAACTCTGCACTCAATTGGATAGACCGACAACCAATCAGAGGAACGCAGTAAGTGACGTATGTTGAGCAACGCATAGTTATCAAACAGAACTCTGGAAAAAATATGAAAAAAATAAGGAGTGTTAACAATCTTTGCCGGTGTTGCAAAAAGAACTTAAGCATTCGCGGAGTAGGCCTACTTGCATGCAAACACGAAAAGCATTTTTGAAAGAAAAAATACGTTTGAGGACGTGATGATTACGTTATTGGATGGATTATCTGTCCATCATCGTATAAAGCCCGCCCTGGCAATTTGATTGGTCCGACCATTTTTTGGCTGATCATAATTACTTCTCAATGGATCGAGTCCAGACCGAACTTCCCGACCAAAAAATGTTGTGGGCGGGGTTCGGGCTGGCATCCAGGCTAATGATATGAGTAAAAGAGGACAGATTTTTTTTTTTTGAACTATCCCTTTAAATTTAAGTGAGCATTACATGAATATAAAACAATCTAAAAGTAAAAATAGGATACATAAACATGAACAATATCCAGTATTAATCAACAACCAATACTGAACGCCCATAACCAATATCATGCATCCCTAAGACAAATCTTCACCCTCTATTAACTTTTTACTTGGTAATGAGAACACAAATTCTACTTGACAACAGTCAGTCACCCACTCTTTATAGAAAACATACAAGTTTTTCCTTTCTTGTTCTTGCAGCTAATTAAAACTTAAGAAAAAAAATCAAACAATGAGGCCTAGTTCTCTGCGGAGCTTTGGAGCCATCTGGAGCTCTCGCAGCCCTCTCGTTTCTCTCCATCTTATGTGAAATTAAATATGCACAAGAGAAACAGCTTAGTGAATAGTGTTGCACTTTCAAATAGAATTAACCAGCGATTTTGAAACAACCAGGCCTACTAAAACACTCAATGAAATCCTTGCATTAAAGCTGATTAGTTACAGTCAAACTATCACTATGTACACAGCACACACTGCGTAATTGATAACTATACAGTCCTTGAAACGATTATTGCGTCAGTGTGTTACGGGGGTGATTAACCAACGATTTGTTTTTTTCCCTGTACACAGTCATTCTTCCTGTCTGAGGAAAATGTTCACAACATATTGGCCTTAGCTTGAATCACTAGATTATTAACGAAATAAACATTCACCTTTATGAAAATTCAAGTTCATTTTCATCTGGTTATTGCAATTAAACATGAATAATAGTATAAGTGTGTCTGTAAAAAGAGCAAATTCAAGTTGTGGTTAGCTCATTAGCATTTTAGCATAAACTCCAGGCTACAGAAACTCTCAGTAATTTAAACTTTTAAACCTTTACTCTTTTTCCCAAATTCTTACAGATAGATAACAATCTCATAAAAGCAAAAAGCAGGGCACATATTATGATGGGTGCAGATCTGAGGTTTGAAGCTAACCATGGTCCAGTAATTAGCATGTGCAGGCGCTGCGTTGGTTAGCAGTCCTCGTGCTGAGGAGTTGATGAACTGTGCTAGAGATAAAACCCTGGAGCCACACACAAATAAATCTGTCATTTCACACGTTATCATATTCATGAGCGTGTGAGTCTGAGTGTGTATCTGTGCGTGTGTGTGTGTGTGTGTGCGTAGCACATTACAGATGTTACAATAAGCCTACTTGTGTGTCTCAAATGTGCTAGCTATTTGGGAAACGATTGCTTTTCAGACCAGAAGTTTTTGGGTATTCTTTTCCCCGGGAGTGAGTCTACATGCTGCTAGTGTTTTTGCCGTTTGGGCGAAAATGAGCGAAGAGCTAACGATGTTTGTCATGTGTCTCCAAGCCGCCTGTTTGTTTATGCTAGGCCAGTTCTGCCCAGTGCTGCCTGTAAATAATTACCCACCCTAATTATGGCCTGGAGTTAGCAAGCGCGCTAAATGCTTTTCTGATGAGTACTGCCCTGGGTTAGCAGGTGCTGGGTGGCCCTCCTAGGGACTCAGATTGAAGAGGGGGCCCATATTCCTCCCTCGGGTCCCACAGGCGAATGGGTCGTGTCGCTTCCACATACCCCCCGAAGAATAATGTGTTTTACGCAGGGGGGCGGTTCTCCACACAGGGGGCGTAACATTGTGTGCAGCTGGCCCCTAGTGTGAGATCCATTACGCTGGCCTTAAGATCGCCTTGTTTTTAAGGACCTTTGTCATTAAGATGTGTCTTGCTGATAGAAATCAAAATGAAGTGAGAAAAAAATTTCATCTAATCCAAAGTCCTTGTGGTGATAATCAGGGGAATCATACAACTGAACTTGACAGCCAGTTATTGTTTTATAATTAATTTTGTATGATTTTTTATTATTTGACATTTTAATAGTAACTTATGTGGAGGGTAAATAGATTTGATTAAATTTGATTCCAATGTAATTCAGACTGGTTAGATTCAGATTATGATTCATTTTGATGCACTTCACTTAAAATTACCATTCTGCTTACAGAAATGAATTCTCTCTCTGCTAATGCTGTAAGTTAAAGTCACAGTAAAATCAAAATTGACCATTTTTAATGAAATATTGTAGTATTTATTATAAGTGCTTTATCTGTGCACATCATTATCTAAAAAAATCATGTGCCATCATAATCTTTAATTAAAATAACATTCCCCACACACACTCCATTTGCAGCACATCTCTTTTCTTCTCTGTTTACTGGCGCGAGGGCGGGAAAACCTGTCACTCACATGAGATCGCAGCAATAGCAAACGGCAATGATCTAATCATTTTCCAATGGACAAAATCAAGTCCCACCCTACATTTTTTTTTGTTCGGGAAGCAGTTTCACTTAGTCATACATTACAATAGGGAAAGAAAGGACTATCGCAACATATATTTAATGCCAACTTTAAGAGTCATTATTTTCCCTAATCAGGTTTGGCCCATTCACACAAAGAATTATTACCATTAAAGTCATAATGAACCAGAAGTAGCAACAGAAAAAAAAGTAGGGTGGGAATTTGGCTTTATGTAGGCTATCAACTGTTGATTGGATATTGACAGTAGCGCCCTTTGTTTCACCCGTTTCACGAAAAGAGCCCCACCTCCCATGCACACACACCAGGGTCGGAAAATGAACGGGGGCTCAGGGCAAAAATGGCAACAAAATGAATAAAAATGCCCCCAAAATTCAAGATGGGGCAAAAAATGTTGGTAAAATCCCTGTATGAGTTCTTGTTTTTATTATTTATAAATATAGAGATATATAGTGCTGTTTTCCCGAATAGGCCTATCAGCATGGTTGCAAATGCTAGATAGCCAACTGATTTTATACAACAGTTCAATAAACAAGACGGTAATAGGTGACCTTCATTTTAGACTTAGAACATCTGTTTTTGATGTTTCATTGTTTCATTACTGAATCAATCCAAAATTGGTCTAATGAATGACTCATTTAAAGACAGTTAGTTGCTTTGGCCCTGAAAAAATCAGCCATTTTAAACAAATCGTTTATTTGAATGATTCAATGACTCATTCGGTAAGACAGTGATTTGCCAGCACCCACTGGCAGTTTTAGTTTCAGTTGAATTTTTTTCACATAATTAAATTTTTCTATATTTCTATCTCATGCCCATGGCTAATAAAATCATACCTGGGGTCCACCATGTTGCAAGACTGGCCACACTTGCCCAGATGTTAATTGAACACGATGTCATGAGATCTCTGGAAAATAAGGGTAAACTTGTCAGAGCTTTTGCAGACACTCCGTCATCGAAAAGCCAAGTTCTAAATGTCAAAATCGAAATTACACATTGTCATGTGTGGATAGTGGTGTATAAATATACTGTTAAGAGTGATATATGACTTAACATTGTTTCTTTGAAACGTGCTTCCGAATTGCAACGGTCGCCTATGGAATTTGAGAAATACGTGTTCCATTAAAAAATGGAGGCAAATTAATGTCTAGTCACCTTTATGTATATAGCGCTTTAGATTGTTTCAACACAGCTTTGTGTGACAAAGCAAAAAACAAAGCAGTGTTATCAGTGACAACAGGAAAATGATTCAATGATGCAAACAAATTTAGGTCTAAAAGCTCTAAAAGAAAACTTTCATTGTTCAGCTGAATCAGTTAGTGTTGATTCTGTTGTTCCGTTTTAAAGATAATCAATCATCAAATTTGTTCATTTCATCTAAAAAGTCAGTGCAGTCAAATCAATAATATTGTTGAATATTATGTGTCCCCAATCTCTCCATTTATCTGTGTCTTTCAAGAATGTGCGCTTTGGGGGTGGAGTTTAACGTCTGAATGATTGGAGAAGTCCTGCATATGTCATCATAAGTCTGTAGAAGATCCAGTTATGGCATTTTGAATAAAATTACATTTTAAAATGTAAGAATGATAGGATGCATTTTCATTTCATGCCGAATTTACGACAACAATAACTAATCCACACCCACAGAGTACAACGTTATGTTTATGCGTATAGTGAAGTTCTGTCGCCTGTCGCTTTAAATGCTCAAGCTCAACTCTGATTGGCTGTCAATGTGGTAATCATTCATAAGTTGTTCTGAAAAAAAATCTGAAAGTGATTCCAATGATATCATTATTCTATAGAAGCTTGTTTCCGCCACTGAATAAAAAATAATAAAGGTAGGCCTAATTGCGACTTGCGCCAAAATTACGTGATATAAACTCACAATTGTGAGTTGTAAAGTGAGAATTGCGAGATAGCCAATAAATGATGTTTTATTAACAAAGTTCGGGAGGAGCACCTTCAGATAATTAAACCTAATTAAACACATGTGGAGCACATTCAGGTAATCAAACCTAATTAGACACGAGTGGAGCACACTCTGTTAATCAACCCAATCAACGAGTTACGCCCGTTTCACACATACTCCGTGTGCAGTGCGTATGCGGTGCGTGTTGCGGTGCGTATACGATACAGGAGCAGCACACGCTACACTGTAAAAAGTCTAAAAAGAAACATTTTTACACTCAAAAAAATTGAGTAAATTTTAAAGCTGTGAAATCAATGAAATATACTGTGCGAATTGAGTAAATGCAAGTAAAAAAAATTAAGTAAATTTGAGTAACTGAATCTGGTACATTAAGAAATAAAATTGAGTATGATTTAACATTTAAAAAACAATATTTATGAGTAATATTAACTGTTTTTATTTATAAGTAATATTAACCTCTTTTATTTCCTCTAAACCTTTGTAAAATAGTAGCCTATTTCATACAACAACCAGTATACGTTAAATGCAGGGTCGGCGCCACGAGGGGGCCCCAGGGGGCCTGGCCCGGCCACCTGGGTCACTGTGCCCCCTCACCTCTAGTCAGCGCACCACCCTGCCTCGGAACCTCGGAACGCGATTTCAGCCGCTGAGATTCGGCAACAGGCACGCTACCACTGTGCCCTTTTATTCCTGACATATTACATTATACATGTATTCCTGACATTTAATTAACTTAAGTATATATTTTTTATATTTTAACTATAAGTACATATAACTATTTGTAAATTAATTTTGTTTTACCATGATTAAATCAGCTTTGCAACCCGTAAATATATCCATCGATCCGCTGACTTTGTTTTGAGTTCTTCAGTGGTCTAGTGGTAGATTATTTGCCGAGCATATCAGAGGTTACGGGTTCTAATCCGCCCTCAGTATAGTTTTTTTTTCTGTCTCATCAAAAACCGAATATGTTCATCATTGGTTACAGTTTTTATCAAGCAGGGACACGTTTGCGTCCATTTTATATTGTGATCTCACCGAACGAATAGAGTCTCCGTTACTGCGATAGATTGAAGAGCGTGTCCGAGTGAAGACTGCGCGAGCCACAAGAGAAACTGTATCCATGACACTGATAGCAGCGGCAACCAGCGCGCAGCTTGAGTTCAAAAACAAAACATTTTAGCGCTAGATCTCTTATTTAATAGCGAACTAAATTAATGCTCTGCTAGTTAACTGGAGATGTTTTATGTATTTGTATTTGGTGCATCCGTGCCATGTTTCAAAAAGTGGTGGGGGACAATATATCGATCCTGAGAAAATCCCGCAAATTACGCCTATGAAACACCCCCCCCCCCCCCCCCCCCCCCGCGGGCTTTTTAATCTTTAAAAAAAAAAATCATTAATAGTAGGCCCTCCCAGTGACGCATCGAGGCCCCCTCCTTCCGTATGTCCTGGCGCCGACCCTGGTTAAATGGCATGGCCTTTATTGTCATTGAGTACAGCAATACAGCACATTTTACACTGTTTTTAACATGTATACAATATTGCCTACATTTAAACTCAATTAACAAACATTTTTGAAGTAAAATGAAACATTTAAACATTCAGGTAGCCTAATTCAAGTGTAATCAACCAGTCTTGTTATCCAATGTCCACCGGATCAGCGCTGGTTTTCGTCCCGGAGACGGACTCGCGCTCTGCGGGTGAACTTCGATCTTTAGACCGGTGTCCTGAATACCGTCCCACATCAAAGATACTGCGAGCACTCCATAACCTGCCAATAAACAAACAGTGACAGTTCTGAGGACATTTTATCATCCAAATGAATTATATTCATTATCATTCATTAGAAAGGAATAAAGTCGTGTGTTTATGCAAGGCGTTTCAATCACGCGAAAAGACCATAACGTTAAAGACGGGCGCGACTCTGTTTAGGTGTCGAATTACGCACATGTATATGTTGTTTTGCATTAAATAAAATGATTTAAAGCACAGTAATGATTGTATAGATAAGATAATATATGCACAAACCTGAATTTCACAGAGGAAATGCACCAAATCTGCAACGCTGAGAAGAGAGATGTTGAACTGGAGACCGGAGAGTTCAAACAGCCCGCGCTCACTCAACCAAGAACCAACCATCGAGTTGTCGTCACGTCAGAGGGTGGGGGAGGGGTGAATTGTTTTAATTGAGTAAACTTACTAAATTTCTTAAGAGTGTGAAATATATTAATAATATTGATTTGAATTAAGTACTTTTTTTGTTTCTTGAAACAGATCAGTTTAATTAAACATTCTCATATTTTTTGATAGAAATTTCACAAATATATTAAGTGTATTATAAAGAAATAATTGGTTAGTCAAATACTAAATAATTTTATTGAAAAAAAATTAAATATATCTGTAAATTCTAGATAAAATTAACTGTTGGATTTTTACTAAATTATTTTGGTATGTTTAACTCAAACAATCAAGTTAAAGATATTCAGAGATTTTATTAAGTTAATAAAGTTAAATATTTCTGTAATATTTACTAAGCCACAGAATTATTTTTTACAGTGTATAGTGCTTTCACATATGCTGCGTTTGCAGTGCGTAATCCGCGGCTGTACCACAAACACACATATACAAACTTGAATGGACGTATGCACGTTTAAACACAATTTAAAGGCCTATAATTCCATGCATTACTTCTATATATTAAGTTGCTTAAGAAAGTGATCAAATATGTGCATGTACTTATATTAAAATCGTAAACATTTTAAATTAAAACTTAAAATTGACAAAAACAGCCGACTCTCATGCCTTTTCTTTTCTTTTGCATTTAAATTTTAATAAAATAAATCTAGCATGTTACAAAGAACTTGTTTTTTCCACCTCCACGAATGAGTGTTGTTCATTATTATGTCCTTGTTGAGGAAAATTGTCGTTTTCCTTGCTTAAAACCCCGGTCTTAAAGTAAAAAGATGAAAAGTAGTATTTAATTAAATACATTTATGGTGAGATTACTACATTTTATTGAATTAAATGCATTTATGGTGAAATTACTACATTTTCAGGTCAATCTGTGTTCATTTTGACCACGAACCGTGCGCTGTCACTTTAATTCTGCGTTTGCAGCACAGCAAAAATAGACTCGGTGCGGAAACGATCTCTGCACTGCTGTATACGCACCGCAACTGCAACGGATCGACGGACTGCATCCGCGTGCTGTGTGAAAGCTCTTACCTGTTAACATGGGTACGGAAAAAAATACGCAACGCATACGCACTGCAAACGGAGTATGTGTGAAACGGGCGTTAAGAGGCATATATACAGCAAACTTACCTCAGTTCGTTGACAGTTTAACAGCATCCCTCCACCACCCCATCTCCTCACTTCTTGTCCTAAATACTCTTACAACAACAGGGGAGCACTCTGGGTTCGATCTCGGAGCCCTCCCCCGGACAGCACGCCAAATACGCATAATTTTCACTCTGTTTAATTGATGTAAGTGTGAACTCGTGAAACTCGTAATTGCGATAAAAAAAGTCAGAATTACAATTATATTGCGAGCATATATTTTGCAATTTTTAACTTTATAACATGAGAAAAAAGTCAAGATGTCGAGAAAGTTTAGATGTGACACGCAATTGTGAGAAAACAAGTCAGAATTGTGAAATAAAAAGTCGCACTTTTTATTTTTTGTGCTTCCATATTACATGGGGCTAAAGGCGCAAAAGATGCCTTTGATTTGATTTTCATCTAAAACACTAGATTGCTAGCCTGGGTTTCCCCATACTGCCTTACCGCAGCGCGATTCAATTCACGCTGAAAGGCAGTCTGGATACCATGGCCAGATTTTTCGCCTCATTTAGGGAACCAATCACAGAACGGGATCACAGAACGGGGAGGGAACAGCAAGACGATGACGACATATGTTGGCTATGAGCATTTGATAGACATTCTTAGCACCCAATAAACAGCGCCGGGCATTCGTAAACCACGCCTCAAATACGAGAAAATGTACATGTGGTTCCCAGACCCAAGTCTCAACGAGAATTGGGTCTGGCGTTAGCCAGGCTACTAGATTGCACAAAAACCTGCTACAACTCTTTCCAAAATATCCGCTTTTGAAGATGCACTTTAGAGATAATCACCATATGTATAATGAAACCATTATTTAAAAATATGATATTAATCATTTCATATAGCCTAATAAAATATAATTTATTGTTACTACTGTAAATCTATATTAAACTATTATGGGATCTCTAATGCTTTCAAATTTTTTCTTTTTTTGGTTATATATTTTTATATTAGCCTACTATATTTTAATGACAGTGTGCGCATTATGAAAAAAAATGTGTGCGCATTATGAAGCGCAAAATACAACAACAGAGACCTTCAATCAATTAATACTTGGAAGGATTTTTTAAAAATGGATTTCTGGAACTAATGCAAACACTTTAACATTGTAAACTTCACTCAACATTAAATGAATATAACTTTCATTAAGCCTACATCCTTTTACCTGAGCTGAGAGCAGGGGGCTCTTACCTGAGGCATGGCGGTAGCCACTCACTAGCCCTTTCACTCACCTTTGCAGTGTTGATTTGGGGATGTTCCATACCCTGGCTAAAAACCTTAATTTTGGTTTGTGTCCTTCAGTCACCTCCTGCTCATATTCTTCAATAGCCCCTTTTTTTCCTTTCCTACTTTGCTGTCTTTTCCTTTTCTGTATTGCCCCGTTCTGTCCTGTATTGCTTTCTTCACTCACTCTCTCTCTCTGTCCCTCTCCTCTCTGTATGGGTACCATCTTGTGTATAATTGAAGTGACCAAACTAAAATTGTATATTCAAATACATTATTATTACTTATAACTTTAAAATTGTATTTTTGTTCATGAAATGGCTGCACTGTGTTTGCTAGCATTAGCCCTAAAACTGTTCCACTCAACCTGAAATGCACTGTCCCACTCAACCTAACACTGTCAGGTTGAGTGGGACAGTGCTGTGAATCTAATTTTCACAAATATTTTATACAGTTAGATGATCATTGTTATTAATCTCTAATACACAAACAGTATAAATGTGTGTAAAAGCAAATGTTTTATTGTTAAATCATAAGTTACAGAATTATCAACCTTATTATTCTAAAATAGATTTACACTTGCCGGTGACTTACCATGAGGTCACAGGAGTCAAGCAATTTGAAAAAAAAAATCTGGACCACATCTGTGATGTCACACCAATCACAACATTTATTTCATATCCAATAATAGACATTCAGCTACAACACAGTAACAATTGTTGTGATTGGCTTACAAAATTAACCCTTTACAGTACCCAAAAGCTTAAGTGTCCCACTCAACCTGATGTCCCACTCTACCTGAATTCACCCTATATATATTGAACAAAAATTAATAATTTTATTTATCAAAATAAACAGAAAATAGTACAAACTTTGCTCAAGTGATTGTTTGGAAATTGGAACAAATATTAACTTGGACATTATTTACAAAATAATAGTATTATTTTACCCTAAAGTATTTGTATAAATAATGTGTGCCCAGACTGCCCACCTTGCCACCTCATACATTTATAAAGATTTTAAACAAAAAAATAAAATATTTTCACACAAAATCTATTGGTCCATCAATCTTCAATACATTTTTTTCTGCAATCACTTGAGTAGTGAAAAGATTTTTTTTCTTAAGGTGTGCCTTTAGCCCCATTGTAACCTAGGCCTAGGCTACTCTGTGTTGCTAGCGTTATTATAGTTGTGGTGTAGACTTTGCACTCATAGAATTAGAACGATTATTATTAAAATGTCATAGTATACAGTCGTCCTTGGTGTAGCTACTGTAAACAGTCCTTTCCACTGGTTGCGCTGTAGCCTATGTTTTTCATTGCACTGAAACCACATATATTTTTACAATTGTTGTCCTATTTTTAAGTATTTGACAGCTGGATGCATCAAAAGTTTATTCCAAAAACAACTGCGCCACAACCATAGACTGTAGTAGGCCACATACTCTGTAAGATCTGAAAATAAATCCCGACGTAAAATCCACAATGGTGTCAAGCGCTAAAATACTTTCCCTAAGACATGCTGAACTCCGTGTTCGTGGAGGGGTTGGACAGGGGGGCAAGCTTGTGTGTGTGCCATCACGAGTGCTGTGTGTCTTGTAGCATGTCGCATCAAACTTTTACCCCCCACGGACGTGCTCAGTCTGTCTCCCAAACTTGCGCAGACTTGCATTATGTCAGCTCGCGCTTTGCCACCCCATTTGCTGTAGCTGTACTGCTGTGCGCGCAGACAGACTTATCAATCAAACGCGGCTTGATGGATTCTTCAGAACGATGGAACGATCGCCTCAGAAGAGCTGCGGAGTCTCGGAGCGCTTTTTTCTTTGACATAAGGGTATGCAAAGAGTGTAAATGGATGAACGGTTGATTGATTCTCGCCAGCGATGTTGTTGACAGCAGGAAATGTGTTTTGCATTGACTGTGTTTGCATGGGAATTTGCACGGGGCATGAGTTATCGAGCAGGAGTTTGGACCTTAGGCGATTCTACATAATGATGGCAGGTCGGAGAAGCTGAAATTCACTGTTTAACAGCCGTTACCTGTGGAGGGCCCGCAGAGAGGGAATGTACAACCACAACAAAACAAAACATTACATATTTAGAAAGGTTATAAGGCAAAATAAAAATGTTGTTCCTGGCAAAAAAATCAATTTTTGTTGGATAATAAAGTTTCATCACTCAAATTGTTTAATGGGTGGTCGTCTTGACCCTCAGGCCCAATGTGATACCCAGGGTTCTAACATTACTGCCTGTCCTTGACGAAGGCCCTGTTTTTAGGTATCACACAGGAACTGGCAGAGAGATTCACATAAGAGTGTGTGCGTGTGTGTTTGGAAGAGTGTTACTAAGATGGGTATCAAGACCAGATATTGTCAGAGCTCTCATCAGGGTATCTGTGGTGAAAAACGATCCTGTCCTAGAGATGGTAATAATGCAATGGCTGCACACAGTTTTCCTGTCAGCTTTACTTTTCCCCCCTTACTCTCTTCCTTACTCCCTGCCTTCCCGGCAACCTCTCCATTTATCTGTGTCTGTCAGTATTTCCTGCGGAATGACCCACAAGGACATAAAACTAAATAAAGTTATTTCTTCAACATCTCTCAGAGTATATGGAGAACATATGCACTTGTTTGTGGGTTCTCACTCTCAGCATGAAATTTGCTATTTTTGAGTCATTCACCACACAATAAACTTTTGTAATGTTTCACAATGCAACTTCAAATGTGTTAACTATTACAACAACAAAAAATATTCAAGATATTTAGGTGACAACTCTCCTGAAGTATTTTTAAATCTGCAGTCACTTTTCAAAATTCATTGTTTAATTGAGCTTCTGAAATACTTAATGTCAACAGAAGTGAACAAACTGAAATGATAATATCATTTTAATAAATATCACAATAAGAAAGTGTAGTGTAAAAGTACGGATTAATTCAACGCGACTCTGAATATCAAGTTTGTATCCAGTTTGACCCATATCATTAAAAAATGATCAAACCAAAAGTCATCTCTAAAAGGTAACTTTTAGATTAAAGACTAAACAATGCTTGTTCGTCTTGAAATCTACATGTAAGTGCATTTTAATAAAGAAATTACATAACAAGCCTTTCATTATGATTATGAGAACATAAACAAGATTTGAAATAATGTTACTTTAAGTGCATTTCAAACAAGGTTACTTAAAACTTTGAGGGAATATGATACATTCGACGATAAACACATAAATAAGAGATTTTAACATTTGCGCTACGCACACACTCAAAAACAATCAAATTTTGTTTTCGATCATTTCAAAAGTCATAAAAATGCGATAAACTGCAGCATTAAAGTAAAAAAAAAAGCAAACATGACGGCATGTGTGATTAGCCTCTCCTTCAAACACGAAATAATCGTTGTAGACACTTTTTCACTTCTATTCAAAACACACATGGGGGTCCCATTACATCGCTGTAAAGCTTCTTAAAAAAAGGGTTCAAAAGCAACCATGAAAAGAACAAAACAAAAAAAATCCATTCTCCGGAGACAAACAAAACCATTAATTAAAACAAGCTCTCAAACATCAATCTCTCTGCCTGTCACAAAATTATCATAATCTGGGAATGTTAAGAGTCTGTAGAGTAAACAGTTAATTTAGAGGAGTATTAATCAAAAAGTCTGGCTTTTTGTACCCCCTCTGTGCTGTGGCACTTGTACTTTTTCATCTAGCACACTTTGCACAGAGTGGGGGCAACTTTTACTGCACTTTTTCACACGTGTGCTTAAAGGACGCCATGTTGTAATTTTCATGAAATCCTCTTTCAGTTTTTTTAATGGAAGGTTTAATCCTGAGACAAACATTCACTGTTTTGGTGTGACATCCAATATATTTTAATAACACAGAATTTTAATAACACAGAATTTTTACAGAATGTCAGTATTTAGCACTCACAATGCACAGATAACGCAAGTTAAACCTGAGGTATGGGCTGTTTTTTCCACTACAGTGTCATTAAAGGAATAGATCACCCTAAAATTAAAATTATCCCATAATTTACTCACCCTCAAGCCATAGGTGTATATGACTTGTGTTATGTATATAAACACAATAGGAGTTATATTAAATAATATCCTGGTTCTGGTAATCCAGTGGGTTAATAAAGGCCTTCTGAAGTGAAGTGATGGGTTTTTGTAAGAAAAATATCCATTTTTAAAACTATAATCTCTGGCTTCCGGCAACGGCCGTACGCACGTCCCCAAGAGTAGTAGCATACGCTTACGTGATAATTGCGAACGCTGAAGTGCAGAGGATAGAGCAAACAAAATGCCAGTCATGAATTAGAAGTCTAAAACGAAAAGTTATAAAGAGAAATGTCAGAGGATTTTAAAGAGGCTATATGCGTTTTCTGAAATTTAAACTCGCGACTGACACCTGTGGCCAAAAACAGAACTGCACTTCATTTCTGCTCTGCTCTCGCAGTGCGCGCTCGTACGTGCACACTTCACAAGTCATCTGCTGCAAGGAGGTCAACATTATGTTTACAGAGGTAAGAACAGTCAAATACATATATTGTTTGAGATAAGTGCTGACTAGCGGTGGTGGCAGAGTGATCTGAAACGTTTAACATGAACGCGCTTGACGTCACATCCGCAGATCAGCGCGGGAAAAATCCGACCCGACAGAAAATAGCAAAAATAGGATACAGGCTTATAGGTGCACCCACTGTGAGCGGACAAGGTGTCAGTATGCTCAACAGGAGATGTTTGAGTCATAAATGGTAAAATAAAAAGGCTATTACGTTTATTTTAGCGAAAAAGTTGCATATAGTCCCTTTAATATAAAAGAAGAGCTATGTCGGGTCAGAGGTCACCCTTCCGCCGGAACTCGAATCTCTTGTGATTATAGCCAGTGATTATAAAGTTATAAATATGGATTTTTTTCTCACAAAAACATTGTTTCGCTTCAGAAGGAATATATTAACCCACAATAGATTTGTCAGGATTCCAGCAGATCCACACTCTCCTCCCACTCATTCACTCACTCCTCCCACTCACTCATTTACTCGTTCACTATCACCTGAGTTCTAATCACCATCACCTGCACCTCATCATCCCACCACCTTAAATACCACTCTCACACTCACAGTCATTGTCTGGTCTCGTCGTTACATAGACACTCAGACTCTCCATGATATACCAAAGACTTACCTGCAACTTACCTGCTACTCACCTGTTCCTATCGGATTGTCTTCATCATCATCTGCCGTCTCCAGTTCCCAGCCGTTCTACTGCAGCCCTTTCCAGTGACGGGTCATCATCATCTGTAACAGAGACTCTGATTATTCCTGTGGCTAAGTCCATCCAATTATCTTCTGTTAAGATACTCACCATAACTCCGTCTGCTTCTGCTGTTCCAAAAATAAACATTGTTTCACTTACCAACTGTCCGTCTCCTGTTTCACCCGTGACAGAAGACCAGACCACAAAATGCAGAACCCAACGGAGCCCGGAGAAAATCCATCTCCTGATCCATTCCTGGAACTGGTTCAAGCTGTTCGTCAGTCGCTACTTCCTTCACCACCAGATAATCTGCCTATGATTCCCGAGGATATCCTTCAGTCAGCCCGCCGACAACCACTTCCGCAAACACCCGCTGCTTCGTCAGCTGCCTCTGCAAGTCCCATGGCCCAACCAGCGACATACTCCGGCGAGGCGGAGGATTGCAGCGGTTTTTTACTTCAAGTTTCACTTTACTTCCAGATACAAGCACATAAATTCACCAATGATTCAGCTCGCGTAGCCTTTATCACCTCACTGCTGTCCGGCCGAGCTCTCCAGTGGGCTCAATCCTTGTGGAATTCAGATTCTCCTGTGATTAAATCATTACCAAGTTTCTGCCAACACTTTAAGGAGGTTTTTGGACAGACTGCTTCGGATTTATCTGTACATGATCAACTATTTAATCTCCGTCAAGGCAAATCCTCTGTGAGCACATATGCTCTCCAATTCCGCACGCTGGCGGCATCCAGTGGTTGGAATGAAACTGCCCTGATCACTGCCTTTCGTCATGGTCTCAACCCGAACATTAGACAGCTAGTTGTGGTTTACGAGGATTCGTTGGGACTGGAAAATCTTATTCAAAAGACCCTCCGAGTGTCTCAACGTTTGACGGCCTGTGAAACGCCTACGACCGCTGCACATCCTCCGTCCACGGCTCCATCTGTCACCCCTCCAGCACCAGAAGCCATGCAAGTGGATTCCACACATCTCTCTCTCACGGAACGTCAGCGACGCATCCAGAACCGTCTCTGTTTGTACTGTGGAGGTAACGGGCATCTCATCGACACCTGTCCCATTCGGCCTCAACGCCCAGCGGTGAGTACAATTCAAATTCCACCCAAGATGGCTACCCTGAACCGTACAACAGTTCATCTTCTAACCCCTCTTGTATGTGTCTCTGCACAAGCTCTCCTCGACTCTGGCTCGGCGGGGAACTTCATATCGACGCAACTCCTCCAGAAATTGAATATCCGTAAACTCAGAAGTCATCTGGATCTCCGCGTACAGACTATCCAGGGTAAGCCGCTGGGTCGAGGTCGAATTCGTCACGTTACCCCCACACTGACGCTCCGCGTAGGATGTCTACACTCAGAGGAGATTTCCTTTATGGTGCTGGAGGAGTCAACTGCTGAGCTCATCCTGGGACGCCCTTGGATGATCCAACACCAACCTACTATCGACTGGAGCTCTGGAGAAGTCCTTCACTGGGGAGAACAGTGTTTCCATTCCTGTCTAGCACCGGTTAAGAAAGTCAGCCAAGAATCCTCCATGGTATACTCACCTCCTGAGGGAAGATCCGAGATTTCCGTCTGTTCCACCAGTATCGAGAGTCCCGAGGTACAACATCAGGTGGAAATTCCAGTGGAGTACAGGGCGTTCCAGGACGTCTTCAGCAAACAGTTGGCAACCAAACTTCCACCTCATCGGCCATGGGACTGTGCTATCGACCTGCTACCTGGAGCTACTCTATCTAAAGGCCGTGTGTACCCTTTGTCCATCCCGGAGCAGAAGGCCATGGAGGAGTATGTGGAGGAAGCCCTCGAACAGGAGTTCATTCGTCCATCTACTTCCCCTGCCGCTGCGAGCTTCTTCTTCGTGGCAAAAAAGGACGGAGGCCTGCGGCCGTGCATTGACTATCGCCATCTCAACTCTCAAACAGTAAAATTCAGCTATCCCCTTCCTCTGGTCCCAGCAGCCTTGGAACAGTTGCGTGGAGCCCGAATCTTCTCAAAGCTTGATCTTCGCAGTGCTTATAATCTCATCAGAATTCGTCGGGGTGATGAGTGGAAGACGGCGTTCATCACTCCCTCTGGACATTATGAATACCGGGTAATGCCTTTCGGGTTGTCCAACGCCCCAGCAGTCTTTCAGGGGTACATGAATGAGGTTTTCAGGGAATATCTAAATAAGTTTGTGGTGGTCTACATAGATGACATCCTCATTTATTCCTCATCTCTCTCTGAACACCATCGCCATGTCACTGCTGTCTTGGAAAAGCTGCGAGCTCACAAGCTCTACCTCAAACTTGAAAAGTGTGAGTTTCATACCCCTTCAGTTCAGTTTCTGGGTTACTTCATCGATCAACATGGAGTTCGGATGGACCAGAGGAAGGTGGAGACGATCCAAAACTGGCCTCAACCCTCTACGGTAAAAGACCTCCAACGTTTCCTAGGTTTTGCCAATTTTTACCGAAGGTTTATCAACAACTACAGTCACATCAGCTCTCCTTTGACTTCTTCTCTCCGAGGCCGGCCCAAATCTCTGTCCTTATCGCCTGAAGCCATCTCTGCCTTCGAACGCCTAAAGGAAGCCTTCCAGACCGCCCCAGTTCTAGTTCATCCGAACCCTGAGATCCCTTTCGTTGTAGAGGTGGATGCTTCCTCCACCGGAGTTGGGGCGGTCCTCTCACAGCGGCAGGGTGATCCTCCCAGACTCCATCCATGTGCCTTCTTCTCTAAAAAGCTATCCCCGGCGGAGCGGAACTACGACATTGGAAATCGAGAACTGCTCGCCATCAAGTTGGCATTAGAGGAGTGGAGACACTGGCTGGAGGGAGCAAACCATCGCTTCGAGGTCATTACCGACCACCGTAATTTGGAGTACCTCAGAGAGGCTAAGAGGCTTAATCCTCGCCAGGCCCGATGGGCACTATTCTTCACGCGCTTTGACTTCCTTGTGTCCTACCGACCCGGCTCTAAGAACTGTAAGGCAGATGCTCTATCCCGTCTGTATCATCCATCAAGTGAGGACCCTCTCCCAGAACCTATCCTCCCTCCAGCCGTGTTTGTAAGTCCTATCGTCTGGAACATCGACCAGCAGATATCCCAAGAGAACCGCCTTCATCCCGCTCCGCCGGGAGGTCCAGAGGGGTGTGCCTTCGTACCACGTCACCTTCGAACGGCCCTTCTGGACTCTGCTCATACCACTCCGGGCTCTGGACATCCAGGTAGCAGGCGTACCCTCTCGCTCCTCAGTAATCGGTACTGGTGGCCAACCATCTCTCAGGATGTTGCTCGCTACGTCAAAGGATGCTCAGTCTGTGCCGTTACCAACACCCCGAAGACTACCAGAAGGCAAGCTAGTCCCTCTTCCGCTTCCTCGTCGTCCATGGTCTCATATCGGGGTAGACTTCATGACGGACCTGCCCAGATCTAACAACCATACCTGTGTCTTCGTGGTCGTGGACCGATTCTCAAAGGCCTGTAAATTGATTCCCTTACCTGGACTCCCTACCGCCTTTGAAGCCGCCGAAGCCCTCTTCACTCACGTATTCCGAAACTTCGGCATCCCAGAGGACATAGTGTCGGATCGAGGCCCTCAGTTTGTATCAAGAGTTTGGCGAGCTTTCTTCAAGCTCCTCGGAGTAACAGTAAACCTGTCATCTGGATACCATCCTCAGACTAACGGCCAGACTGAGCGAAAGATTCAGGAGATTGGACGTTACCTGCGGACTTATTGCCACCAGTACCAGGACAGCTGGAGCCAGTACCTTCCGTGGGCCGAATACGCACAAAACTCTCTTCAACAGTCCACCACCGGTCTCACCCCCTTCCAATGTATCCTCGGCTATCAACCTCCTCTCTTCCCTTGGTCTGGTGAGCCCTCGGACGTACCAGCTGTCAACTACTGGTTCCAGCAGAGCGAGGGGGTATGGGACTCGGCTCACGTGCATCTACAGCAGGCAGTGCGGAGACACAAGGACCAAGCGGATCGTCATCGGATCGAACCATCGCAGTATGTGCCAGGACAGAAGGTGTGGCTTTCGACCCGGGACATGCGCCTCCGCCTGCCTTGCCGTAAGCTGAGTCCTCGATACATCGGTCCATTTACCGTGCAGAGGCAGCTGAACGAGGTCACCTACAGACTCAATCTCCCTCGACAGTACCGGATCTCCCCATCATTCCATGTGTCTCTGTTAAAACCATTCATTGAACCTGTCTTCTCTCCTCCCACAGAACCTGACCCGGCCATCGAACCTCCTCCTCCTATCCCAATAGAGGACGAGTCCATATACCGAGTCCGCACCATCTTGGACTCACGGCGACGAGGTCCTCGGCTGGAATATCTAGTGGACTGGGAGGACTACGGTCCTGAGGAACGGTCGTGGGTTCTTCGGGACGACATCCTGGACCCAACTCTCCTTCAACAATTTCACACCAGTCGTCCTGATCGCCCAGCTCCCAGGCCCCGTGGCAGACCTCGTCGTCGAACTCATCCCTCTTCGCAGTCGTCAAGAGCCGCCTCGGAGGAGGGGGGTACTGTCAGGATTCCAGCAGATCCACACTCTCCTCCCACTCATTCACTCACTCCTCCCACTCACTCATTTACTCGTTCACTATCACCTGAGTTCTAATCACCATCACCTGCACCTCATCATCCCACCACCTTAAATACCACTCTCACACTCACAGTCATTGTCTGGTCTCGTCGTTACATAGACACTCAGACTCTCCATGATATACCAAAGACTTACCTGCAACTTACCTGCTACTCACCTGTTCCTATCGGATTGTCTTCATCATCATCTGCCGTCTCCAGTTCCCAGCCGTTCTACTGCAGCCCTTTCCAGTGACGGGTCATCATCATCTGTAACAGAGACTCTGATTATTCCTGTGGCTAAGTCCATCCAATTATCTTCTGTTAAGATACTCACCATAACTCCGTCTGCTTCTGCTGTTCCAAAAATAAACATTGTTTCACTTACCAACTGTCCGTCTCCTGTTTCACCCGTGACAAGATTACTTTTATGATGGATGGATTCCTTTTTGGAGCTTCAAAAACTCAGACACTATTCAATGCCAAAGCTGGGAAGAGCAAAGATATTTTTCATTAATATAACTCTGATTGTGTTCGGCTGAAAGAAGAAAGTCATATACGCAACGCGTTCTCACCCCAAGGCGTCATCTAACTGACAATTTTGACCATGCTTCAATATTCGACGCTAAAGGCACCCTTTAGCGTCAGTTAGTTGACGCGATCCCAGGGCGTCATCTAACTGACGCGTTACCTTTAGCGTCAGTTAGATGACGCGGGTAGGTTTAGGTCTGGGTAGGAGGGCGTCATCTAACTGACGCTAAGGGTAACGCGTCAGTTAGATGACGCCCTGGGATCGCGTCAACTAACTGACGCTAAAGGGTGCCTTTAGCGTCGAATATTGAAGCATGGTCAAACTGATTCCCAAGGCGTCAGTTAGATGACGCCTTGGGGTGAGAATGGGCTGATATACCAAGATGGCTTGTAAGTAAATTATGGGATAATTTTCATTTTTGGGTGAACTAACCCAAGGCGTAGTCATGAAATGCTGAGCACACACACGACGAGTGATGCAGGTTAGCCTGCAACCTGTTTTCACTCCGATTCCCCTTTCTCTCCATGTCTAATAAAAGAGGCAAAAGCCCACAGTAGTGAAAACATTAAACAAATCTACTGAGGACGTTTGCCCTGTCTATTATCAGCCCGATCAATCGTCTGTGAGCGCTGTAGCTGCAGTAAGAGGAGAGCGGGGCAGAGATGAACAGATGGCAAGAGACTATCATAGCAGTTGAAGGTTTATTCACAGGTGTGTTTGAGGAGTGTGTGTGTGTATGAGGGAAAACTAGAGAGAGCTAGAGAGAGACTGCTTCTGTAATAATGTTGGAGTGGGTGTGTAATGTGAGTATACAAGCTGTTAATCTCTCCTGTGTAGCTGTGTTTAAATGCGTTTATGCTTCATTAAGCATGCATTACCTGCTTCATTACTGCTGTGTTGCAACCACAGCCGGCGAGTCTCATGCTCCGAGTGTGGGTGTGTGGAAGTTCATCGCTTTCAGAGACTGACCTGGGCCTGACGGGATACACTGCCACACTAACTCCTTAGGGATTTTTCTTGCTTTAGTTTCACTTGTGTAGTGTTGAAGGTAACATGAGGGTGGGTAAATAATGACAGATTTTGTATACACTAATACATATACATTGATTTCTCTGGTCACTAATGTCAGACTTTTCCAATCGTTTAGCCTAAACCTAACCCTAACTTTCATTTTTTGAGTGCTAAAGTGAAATGTCAAAATCCAATCAACAAATGAATGACAGATAGAACTAATCTGTAATCTGTTGCACTCGGATGTATGTCACAATACAGGAAAAAAATGCTATTTCATCATCAAGTTTCATCGTGATTTTAAAGTGGGAAAAAGGTATAAAGAAATGGTGCCTGTTTTGACAGTAAAAGTTTGTTACTTGTAAAATTCACAGCAGAATATCTGAGTTAAGCTTCATTCACACCAAGAACAATAACTAACAATATCTATATTAGCATCCACACCAACACACAATAACATTCTGTATAGGCTTTATAGGCTAACACAAAAAAAGATATTTTGAAGAATGTCAGTAACCAGACAGTTGATGGGCCCATTGACTTCCATAGTATTTTTTTCTTCTATAGTAAACGGGGCCCCTCAACTGTCTGGTTACCGACAATCTTCAAAATATCTTCTTTTGTGTTTAGCAGAAGAAAGAAATTCATAAAGGTTTGTAACAATTTGAGGGTTAGTAAATGATGGCAGAATTTTCATTTTTGGATGAACTATCACTTTAAGCAGTCATGTATGTATGTATGCCTCTTGTAAAGCAGGATGGATTCTGATTGGCTGTCAATGTTGTTATCGTTCATCAGCTAGTGATTCCAATTATATTGTTTCTCTGTGCCCTTATTGTTACAGTTGTGGTCGGTGTGGACTCTGCTATACTCTTATAGATATATAATCTATATATTTTTACTGCAAAATGGTTGAAATTCCTGACATGATTAGCATTTGTCTTTGTGTGAAGAGAGAGAAAAGTTGCACCATATATTTACAAAATCGTTTTTCTGGCAGAGTGGCGGGAGTTTTAAAAAGTGTTTGACTGTTTCGTGTTGCTATTGACCAGTCCCTATCAAATTTAAAATGTTTTAAGCACACAGTTTTTTTTTGTGTGTTAACCACAGGGTTATATGGAGCATTACTGTTATGTGTGCATGGTTATTCACAGGATGTAGTCTAATCGTGAAATTCAGATTGTACGAAAATATAAAATTTTATTTAACCTTAAAAGTGAAAGAGTCATAACCAACATAATAGCCTACAAATTATATGATAAATCTCCCGCACAATTCTAGGATATTAGGGGGCTCAGTCCTCAATGAAGATATGACTCAAAAAAAAAAAATTAATATACTTTTTTTTAATACTAGGCAGAAAAAAAAAAAGATTGAATATATTAGGCAGAAAAATACAGTTAGTTCTACACTACCTATCAAGTCAATCCCTGAATATTGAATTAATATTATTTTAAATAACCAGATAATATTCAATAATATTTATTAAAAATATAGACAAACTTTATATACCTGTAATTACCTAGTTTGGCAATATGTTGGTAAAATATTTGTTTAATATTGTTTTTTCGACACATGTAATGTTTCAAACACTATTAGTTTTTAACTACATTTGTGCAGTAAAATTAACTTTAAAGATCCAAAGTTGATAAATGATAAGATAATAAAGATGATCTTTTATCATTTTCATTGGAGATAACATGGAAAATGTGCCATGCTTTAGTGGAGGATTTCTGTCACCTGGTGGAAAACAAACACACTTTATCACTTTGAAAATGACCACTATAACCAGTAGATGGCTGCAGAGGACCACTCATTAGCTCATTTGCCATTTCCACTCTCTTTTATAGTTCTTTTGAATATAAATTTATATTATACTTTTTTTTTTTAGCAATTGCATTGCACTGAAGTATAGCAAAAGTAGGAAAAGTCACAAAGTGCCAAGATAAAAAGATATAGTCCTAAATAAATAAAGAAATATTTAGCCCAGATTTTACAGTGGATTGGGAAACCTACTTGAATTGCTCCCGCATCATATTATGTAAACTGCATTTATGACAAAGAACAACACATCAAAACAATCTATCAATAAATGCACACACGTTGTCCTCTGCTTTTGCTGTCACTGCGCTGTTACGCATGAAGAAGACGCTGAATGAAGCAGACCATAATACGGGAATGAGCCGAAGCATGTGGTTTCATATAAGTTTTAAAGGTGACCGAGGCGATCGCCAATTGGTGTACATTTGAGTTAATCGCAAATTTTAGGGGGGCTGGGTGGAACTTTATGGGGCTAAAGCCCTTCTAAACTGACTGCTCTTGTGGTAAAGAGTTGTGAAAAATATTTTTATTTAGGTTTTAATCTGATAATTCGCCCCAAAAGATTTCGACATAAACCCGTGAATATTAAAATATTGATGAATATTAATTGTATTAGCTAATATTTGAAGATTCTTTCCTTATTTTTGTTTCGTCATTTTTTCTTTTTCATTATTATTATTTTGGTATCAACAGTATTAGTGTTCATTTAAAGCGTTGTGTTTTAGTGTTAAGGGCTTTGAAAATTGAACGCAGCTGTATTTTTGTTTGAGATTGCGTATATGTTTTAAATTGAAATTAAATGCATTGGTCAATTCATAATCTCAATTTAACGACATGGCTAAAGAAAATGCAAGAAAAAGCTATTATTTAAGAAAGTATGAGAGGAATATTGTGTTACATACTCAAATGATGGAAGAATGATTGAGAGAACGTCACAGCACTCTCATACCTCACACCTCCAGATAAATGGCGACACCTTCTGGTCACTGACAAGAGTAAGAATAAGAGACTATGGGTTATACGAATAGTAGAATTTATGCAAACGAATAGTAGCAATTTATTGATAAATTGTATATATAGTAGGCTAATTTGTAATATATATATAATATGTAATATATATATATAACATTATATTATTGTATTAAAACATTTATATTAAAACATTCCTATTATGTATAACAGTACATAATACATATATATAAACGTTCACATAAAATGAATTCATAATTGAAATTCATACTGAAGCTATACGGTGAGGTAATTAAATATAATAATAAAAAGTAATAAAAAGTATATATATACATGACTAATGCAATATCTCGAATAATCATATGATACCTGACCTTTTGTACAGATTTTGTCATGATGACATGCAGTATGAGTTGGGTAGGTCTCTGAGGTTGGTTAGTTTGATC
Organism: Chrosomus eos; assembly: GCA_036326025.1. Lineage (NCBI taxonomy): Eukaryota > Metazoa > Chordata > Actinopteri > Cypriniformes > Leuciscidae > Chrosomus > Chrosomus eos. Next base: position 12,673,134 of record CM070836.1, on the reverse strand, counting down.
ATGTGAAGCCTACTTTATTATTCCTGCCATCATTTATGAACGGACAAAAATATCTACAAATTATTATTTTTTTCTAGTCACTTAATTGAAGTCGTACGAACAGAATTGTTTATTTGTTCACAAAAAAACTATTGGAAAAAGTATTTGTCTTAGTAAAATTGCAGGACTTTTATTTTGAATTAGTCCTAAAGGAAATACGTAGCAAGGTCGTTGGGGGAAAAAACCCTGCTAGTAGTATGACGTGCGACACTCACCGTTGGCCGACCGGTCACATAATGTAAGGAGCAATTTACAGACCTGTGGTATCTCAGAGGATATTCTTCATTCTCTTTTTCATTTAGTCTCAATATTCAGAACAGCTGGGACTGAGACATCAAGGCTCTTCATTGACATCATCTGATATTTCCTGTATATAAAAAACGGGCATTAGATAAGAGAGAAGAATCTAGAAGAAGGGTCACTGTCCTCACCAACGCGGACACCTGTCTGGATCTCTGAATCACTTTAAACGCGTTGCCATGAGGAGTTTGCCTTATTTTTCCCGGGGGAGGTTGTCCATGGATTCGGACGGGGAAGCAAAGACCTGGGCATCCCAACAGGTGAGAATAACACGTAAAGAAACATTTCATCCAAATAATAAAACTTCTGACATAATTTCCTCACTCATATATTGTTTTTCACCTGTCTGACTTTCTTCCGTGACTGAGACATAGAAGTGAGTGTTACGTTTGTTGAATGGGAAAAGATGCAATAAAAGTGTACGGTGGTGACGTCGATGCCTAACATTCGGCTTAAAATGACGATACGAGTAATAATTTTTTGCCGAAAAAACAATCGTAAAGTAATATTTTATACACAAGATGTTATAATCATTTGATAATGTTTGCGCTTTATGAGTTAAAACTTAAATTTGATATGTCACGTGGAATTAAACCGCTACAATATGATGTTCAGTTGTAAAATACCATTAAATACCTGCTGAAATTATTGTAACGTTAATCTTTCAGATAAAGTCTGCCCAAATTAATCTTTAACGTGAATGTGTAAAAGGCTTGATTATGAGCCACCACATTGAACAGTCAATTGTTTTTGCATAATAGAGCAAAAGTCGTGTTCGTTAGTAAAAAGAAATGCCATTCATTTTCTCAAAATTGATTTTCTTTTTTATTTATCATACCTTATAAACCTTTACAGATTTATACTGTGAGCTCTTGGTATGTTGAAGCCATCAGTTTGCATTATTTCAACCATTTTCGTAAATTAGCATAATTAACAGTTGAATTCCTGATGGAAAAACTACATTACCCATGATTCATTAAAGAAAATTTCCCAATCAGAGACTTGTGGCTCAAATGACATAATCAAAACGGTCTCTGCACCTAAAACTACTTAAATACTTGTGTGTATGCTATATGTATATTTTGCATATATTTTGTAAACACACATCTTCATAAAATGTTTTCTTTCCATTCCGATCTCAGCAAACTTCCCAGAGTCGGTTGTGGACAATCTCCCCGCTGACATCAGCACCGGCATCTACTACGGATGGGCTCGTGTGGATAACGGAGACATTCACAAGATGGTGATGAGCATCGGCTGGAACCCTTACTACAAAAACACAAAGAAGTCAATGGTATTTACTATTTCCATATCAACCTTTCCTAGCCCTCTGATTATCTTCATTTAGGGTATACACTTGTTATCTTTGGGGTCTCCAGGGACCCCAGACAATAACATTGCATTTTGTAACAGTATAATATATATTTTTTTTACAAATGTAATTTTACTCTGTTTATTAATGTTTTTACTCAACATTTGTGCAGTTTTTGGAGGATTTTTGATATCTTTTAAATTTCTAAAAATAAATAAATAAATATTTAAATAAATAGTTTTTTTTACAAAAACAGCATTTTATGTAAAATTCACTTTATAAAAAACCCAGATTTTATTTATGGGGATAAATGGATAATTGTACATGATTTAATGTAAGATTTTTGCCCTTTTTTTGGAAAATGCAGTTTTAAAATAAAAAAAATTCACTTTAACCACTAGATGGCCATAGAGCTCCATTATATGCTCCATTATATGCTATTTGCTGTTTGATTAACCAAAATACATCTTCCCACAAGTTGGATTCAGTTGGATTGAGTTGGATTCATATATAAATATTTTAAAATCAAAATTATAAAAAGAATTATATACTTTTTGTCAAAGTTTAGCATATTTTGTATTGAAAAACGTTTATCAATAATGTTACTTTATGATTAGAATCAAACCTGAACAAGATGTTACAAAGAGATATGTTGGAGTCTTTAGATTTTAGATTAAATCAGATTAGATTTAAAGATTGTGTGTGTGTGTGTTTGTGTGTGCATTTTAGTTGTGTCAGTGTCACCAATTTATATTTGTGGTGGTTCTGAACTTTATTTGACAAATCATAAGACTTTTTTATAGCCGTACAAATGTATTCCTGTGTGAGAGTGTGTGTGTGTGTGTGTGTGTTTGTGTGTGTGTGTGTGTGTGTGTGTGTGTGTGTGTGTGTGTGTGTGTGTGTGTGTGTGTGTGTGTGTGTGTGTGTGTGTATTTTTGTTGTGTCAGTGTCACCAATTTATATTTGTGGTGGTTCTGCATTTTATTTGACAAATTATAAGACTTTTTTTTTTATAGCCTTACACATATGTATTCCTGTGTGTATGTGTATGTGTGGTTGTGTATATGTGTGTGTGTGTGTGTGTGTGGCGAGCATGATAACTTTGCATAGTGGATGTTTTTTACATCGTTAGAAGTGTGCCATTTCATTTCTGTCCATGTGATCTGCGTTGTTTCTGATTTTGATGATGAATATTATATGTTTACTATGCGGGGTCTCCAGGGACCCCGAAGACAACAAGTGTGACTATTTTTTTCACGCCAACATAATAACAGATATCGTTCCAATTTAATTTTTTTTTTGTAGATCTAGAAAGAGTTGAGAGCTGTAGAAAGTTTCATACCATTTGAACAAAGAGAACATTTTTTTTAATTTGACCAAAAGTCATTTGCGGGTTAAAAAGACCCCAAAGATAACCAGAGGGCTAGAGGGTGCAAACATCTACAAGCTGAACAGTTGATATCTTTGCATTCATTAAATGTTAATGGTGATGTATGTAAATAATTAAAACATCACATGAGTCTGATATCAAATATCATGAATGTATCGCTCTGTGTGACAGGAAACGCATGTGATCCACACGTTTAAGGAAGATTTCTACGGTCAGATATTAAGTGTGGCCATGGTTGGCTACATTCGCCCTGAGAGAGGATTCACATCGCTTGGTAAGACACACTGAGCCGCTCTCTTAAAATCACTCCCACATCACATGATCTCTCCACAACACCCTGTTCACCCACCCAAACAAACTTGCTCACACGCTTAAATGAACTCACTGCTGTGTCTTCCTCACAGATGAGTTGATAGCAGCGATTCATAGTGACATTGAAGAAGCGAAGAGAAAGCTGGACCTGCCTGAGCACTTGAAACTGAAAGAGGATAACTTCTTCAAGACGTCAGTATCAACAACAGCCAATCAGATCTTGAACGGTCATCGACTGTAACACTCACTTTCATGATCAACTCTATTTAAAGCCTGTTTATTCCATATGCAATTTGTTATTTATGTAAAAAGATGTCTGTCCCAAGTGATGCTTTGGTCAAATGTAGGCACTATATGGGTATGTATGTTCATATAGTTCATCAGCTTTTGTTTCCGTGTCTGTATAGATAAAAGAAGGATTTCAGTTACTAGAATGACTGAGGTATTGTCAATGCAGTTCACAGGTTAAACGTCACAGAGCCCTTCCCAGAATTCCATGTTTACCACAGACCTCTCGCAATGATACTGTGTGATACGAAGTCAGGGAGGGTCAAAATATATTCCTCTTTAGTTTGATAATTTTGCCTCCACCTTCAGTTTAATTTCATTATTGTTTAAGAAAGACTTGCATCAATAAAATGCTTTAACAATAGTCAAAATCGGCGGTCCTCCTCTTTGAGGTGAAATGAATGTTCTTTATGGTTCTCAGAGAACCGTGAGTAGAGGTGGAAGTCCAAGGTTGAGATAAAGAGTTAAAGCATAGGTTGTTGTACCATGAGTGTATAGACAGATAAAAGATGTACATAAGTACTGAAATTATTCCAGTGGTTAAATATTAGTGTGTACAAGAGTACTGTACATGTTTTGACTATGTACATATGCACTAGTACTAAACCTTCACATAAAATAACGGCTGCCTTTTTTCTTTTTCTTTTAGTTAAACATTTAATGGAGTTTTACATTTGTAAAGACACTCAAACAGTAAGAGTCAAGTTAGATCATAAGGTTTACAAATGTCTTTTTGATTTACCCATTTCTCCATGTTGTTTTCCTGTACAATAATGCATGCTTGAAACGTTTCAGCAATCCTCTGTAAAGGTGTGGTCACATTAGTGAAATTTCGTGGTCAAAAAAGGTTAATTGTCAATGGTGTAGCAATGTATGAAGCACAGCTCACACAACTGTCAAAACCAATCATCTTTCTGTTGGCCAAAGCAAGGAATCCTCCTGACCGACGTGAACCCGTTGTGAAATTGAGGACATTTTCCGTCCTCGCGCGGAATTCACATCACGTGGATTCCTATTGAAATGACTCGATTTCGCCTATGAAAATTCACTGACCAGTGGTAAATGTGACCACATCTTAATATAGCCACAGAAAAGCGATACTTTATGTTAATGCTCTAATCTTCACAAATATGTCTAGACACGACCTTTATATGTTAAACTGCTGCTTCTTTAAATGTTCGGTACTGTGTGCACATGTTTTTTTGGTCAGGGCAGTGCCTTAGATAATGTAACATACTATCATACAGTGCACAACCAAGCATTCCTTCAATGTTGACACCTATTTGTAAGCATTAAACAAAAATGCCTTCTGTTGTGTATTACTGTTGTCTGTTTTTATGAAAGCACAATGTAACTCTTTCATGATGTCACAGATGGGAAATGTGAACCAGAAATGAATCATTTCTTGTTCTGTGGTAATAGTAACAGATCTATTCTTAAATGATCTTGTCAGTCTTCCTCATCTGGTTAGCTTTACTTTCACAAACAGAATCCTGTGATTAGACTCATTTTGATTTCTGGTATAATTTCCCTTACTGTGGCTATATTTGTTCAGCTTCAGGGTGAGAGGTTGCTGTAAAGATAATGTTCTGAAAACAGCTTTAGATATCCTCAAGGCTCTGATTTCATTTTGTTCATTGCACACAATGCCTATAATATCAGCTGACATTTCAGTAAGGGTTTCCCATGCAATCAAAAAGTTTAGCTGGGTTTGATCTAATGGATTACTTGACAATCCTTGGTCACATGTACACCAGAGTTCAAAAGTACGATTTTCTTTTCTTAAAGAAGAAGTCTAATCCTATAATGAACCCAACTTTTGAATGGTAATGTACACTCATTTCAAGGGTTTGAAAGGTTAGTTTATTGTGCTAAATTCATAAAATGTATGTGAAATATAAATACTTTCTGGGTTGCAAGCAACAGCAGTCTGAAGATCAGTTCTACATATAACTGCACTGATGTTATCAGCTTCATTTAATCAAGTACTCAAACTTAACTGACATAAACCACAACAAAGAGCCATATTGCCCAATTCATCATGTAGATAACAGACTGAATAATCAGCTATTGTTTAAAAAGGACTGCCGTCATTACACTGTATAAATCATACGGGTCTTAATTACAAATATAAAGCAACAGGCATGATTTGAGCATATACACCACCACATGATATTTAATATTACTCATATTTGCATTTGCACCATCCAAGCGGCTCTCTTCCATAGGAGTAGACGGGGACTGTCAAGAAAGAAAAAAGCCCCATAAAAGCATACAAACAGTTGTCTATATGATTCAAATCATGACGTGATCCATTTCAAGCCTTTAGAATTAATGTTTCACTGCATATTTAAAGGGGTCATGACATGAGAACATCAATTTTGAGCTTTTGACATAATCGTGGCCTTTTTACTATTAAAACATTCTGCAAGTTTCATACTTTCATACCCCATTATAAACAAAGCATTTATTTAACCCAAAAATGGCAAAAATCTAAAAATGGCTTGTTTGAATATTGTGGGGTTTGTGATGTCACATGGGCTACATTTGCATATTACATCCTCCATAGCAAGACCCTACCATAGACACGACACTGAATGGCTGACACGGGCCTACACGTGAGTGTTGTGTCAAAAGCAAATATAATCAATTATAATCACTAACACTGTGCCGACATAAGGGCAATGGGCTCTATGCATGGCGGTATTTCCGGTGAAGGGTTAAGGATGCTCGATAACTTCCGCCGATCGTAGAGTCCAATGCAATACCAATAATTAATATTGAATTTTATACTCCATGGTTATACTAAAGAAACGTTAGTCACCAAAACAGACAAAACAGACACCCCTCGTTGTGTTTATGCTTCTTTTTAAAATTATATGAAATAAACATAACTATATATAAAATTACATCTAAACATATGAAAGTTTCGTTTCAAAGACGGGAGGACAGTACATTTTGAAGACTCTGCCATAATCCCGTTTTCCTCCGCTTTAATCTCCCCAACCGGAAACGGAAGAGCATCCTTGCGTCAAATGCGGAACTTATGCGTGCATATAGCCTATTGGACAAATAAATGGAAGTGTAAAGGAAAGTTTGCTTTGACGTGGATAACAGCATCAGAAACAAGTGGATGGTTTATTTTTAATGGCGTCATGGATCAAGTCTGAGAATTATGTTTGTTCAGAGAATTTGACTGCAGGTTGTTTTGTGAACGAGGCACAGTGTAATGGAGAGATCGCAAACACACTTTTGTTGGCAGATGAAGCAGTCAACTGTACTGGATCTGACAGTAGCTACATCGAAAATAGCAAGTTAAAGTAAAGGATTTAATGCTTTGTCTCTAAATGACAGTTTTAAGTTTTCAAAACACTTACAGTACTCGCGTGCAATAGCGAGTGAGCATTGATACTGCAGTGACGTTAGCCAATCATAACAGTGGATGTTTACTAATATACACACACGCACAAACACACATTATTTATTTTTATTTTATTTTTTTGGTGCAAAAAAACCAACGTTACCAACATAAGTGAACTTTAGGGAACAAAGTATTAAAAAAGTCCATTAATCCAAGTCGAAATATACTGAAAATTCATGAAAGTCACCATTGAAAAAAAAAACATAACTTTTAGCGAGAGTTCTATTAACATTATTAGAAGAACATTTGTAAGAGAACCTTGCCAAAGTTCTGAGAACGTTCCCTGTTAGCTAGGAAGAGCTTGTACATTCTACCAAATATCTTCTTTTGTGTTCCACAGAACAGAAGAAATGGTCAAGAGTAAATTTCTTTAACGGTTGATTGTTGAAATTTAGTGGGTTTCTGCATGTCAAAATATTAATAAATAAGGTATTGTTATGGACATTTCAAAGAAAGTAAGCACACTTTTTATGTGATAATATACATCTCATCATCATATTCCAGCTCCACCTCCCCCTCCTCCTCCTCCTCTTCCCCCTCCAACATGCTGTATTTAAACTTCCGATACACTATCCCGTCCCTCCCCATGTAAACGATATCCTCGTCCGCCTCCTCTTCCTCCTCCTGGCCTTCGTTTCGATCGCAGTACTCCGCCTGTATGCTGTCACTGAGGGTTGCAGAGGTGAACGGCCCGTCTGAGATTTTGGTATAGCCATTTGATTTGACGATGGGCTTTATGGTGAACCTCGACCGAAAATGCAGGAAGAGAAAAACGGCAAGCCACAAGCTCACCAACACAAATATGAAAGTGAGAACAACAAGGCCAGGATGACCCAAAGTCGCTGGATCGTTGGTGAAAAGGTTGTAGTTCAGAGCAACAATGCATTCATCTGAGAAAAGAGAAAGGTTAAAGGTCACATTCAGGACTACAGGAGTATTCAATTGTTTCACAAGGCGTTTAATGTACAAAATATATATATATTTTTAAATATCTGCCACTTTGAGTAACAATAGTGCTATCTAATGATACAGTAGCTAGAGAATATTATGTGAATCTTACAGATTGATATTGACGGCTCAGTGTTGGGTGTAATGCATTAATAAGTAACAAATTACTGTAATTAATTAAATAAAGTAAGGGATTACTCGTCATGTTTCTGTAATTTAATTACAGTTACTTCTTATGTAAATACTCTAAAAACAAATTTTAACATTAGACATTACATTTTATGTAACCCTCTCCATTTCAATACTTTAGTCAGTTCAAGAATAATTTATACAATTTTATATGATCATTTATTTGAAAGAATCAGTTTCATTTCTATCCTTGTACTGTTCAACTGGTCGAGGTTGATATGGGATGTAGAAAGTAGGTAGTAATGCATTACTTTTTAGAAAGAGTGATTAGTACAGTATCTAATGCTGTTGAAGTAGTAATTATTAATTCCTTTTTTAAAGTAACTTACCCAACACGTATGGTATGTTGTCATTACCACAGAAATTACATTTCAATTTGCAACTGTTTTTACTCGAACAAAAAAAAAATGCACTTACAATATATGTTCATATAAGTAAGATAGAGTTGATTGTGTCTGGGTTTATGAGCAGAAGTGGGAGTTATTCAGAAAATATTAATATAAAAATAAAATCATTGTAAAGCAATTTAAATATCAGTGTTGATATTGTTAACTAAAACTATTAAAATGTTAACTGAAATAAAATATCAATTATAATGTTGCCTTGTCATCTAAATGAAATAAGCTAAAGTTGAAGTGCTAAAACTAAGAACTAAAACTGACATAAAAATGAAAGCTACATAGAAATATTGAAAGACAAAAGCACATAAGATAACTAAAACTTAAACTATATTTAAAATGGAAAACTAAACAAAAATGAACAAAAATAAGTTTATTTATATAATTTATTTTTAAAACAATAAAACGAAATCACTATGAAGCATATAATCAATAATGAATTCATTTCGAGCTTTTACCATTCAGTTGGTGGCACTGGCAGCATTCCGCGTGGATTCTTGAGGAATCCATGAATGTTTTCTCTCCACAGCAGGGAAGACACCTCCCATCCTCTGAGCGGCGCTGAAGAACAGGGCACCAGGTGCAGTTGTAGGCTCCCGGGCCTTTACATTCAGTGCAGGATGGGTCACATGTTCCACATGTGTTACTCTGTGCAGAACACAAAGAATGTTAGAAAGAAAATTGGTCTAAAATAAAGTACCTGGTCAAATCCATTAATAAGAAAGAGGTGTGTCCACACACTCAACTGTTAACTATTAAGTGTACATTTTAATGACTAGGAATTCTGGGAGTGAATAAAAGATAAACAAAAAAGAGAAAGAGGTGTTGGTGCCACATTGAAAGTATACACACAGTACAGTCAGATTAGTACATGACTGATTTGTTATAAATGTTATTTTAAAAAACATTTACCACAGGAATGGGATATTCTCCGGTTAGACATGAAGATGAGCAGATTCCTCCAAGCATTTTATAACTGTCAAAACATGATGTACAGAAGATCGCCCCAGAGCCTGATGATCACACATGACACCACAGACTAGTTCAATCATGTTGAGGTATACAAATCATATCTTCACTCTGACACAAACAATTATTTTTTCCCTTGTTTTTTTGTAATGAAGCAAAAATCAAGGTTATGGTTAGGGACTTGCAATGGATTAGCCTGGATGCCAGCCCGAACCCCGCCCACAACATTTTTTGGTCGGGAAGTTCGGTCTGGACTCGATCCATTGAGGAGTAATTATGATCAGCCAAAAAATGGTCGGACCAATCAAATTGCCAGGGCGGGCTTTATACGATGATGGACAGATAATCCATCCAATAACGTAATCATCACGTCCTCAAACGTATTTTTTCTTTCAAAAATGCTTTTCGTGTTGGCATACAAGTAGGCCTACTCCGCGAATGCTTAAGTTCTTTTTGCAACACCGGCAAAGATTGTTAACACTCCTTATTTTTTTCATATTTTATCCAGAGTTCTGTTTGATAACTATGCGTTGCTCAACATACGTCACTTACTGCGTTCCTCTGATTGGTTATCGGTCTATCCAATTGAGTGCAGAGTTGTTGTTTTTCCTGGTTCGGTTAAGACACGCCTCATAATCAAAGCCCTATGGACCAGTATCAGACTCATGTTCTGACCAGAATATGAGTATGACGAAGTCAGGCTAGCAATGGATTTGAATAGGGCCACATTTGGGAGGCTTTAAATGTAGAAAGCAGAATGTAAAGGCCATTGCACACTGAGTCCGAAATTCACGTCCGAAATTTTCGCACGTTAAAAAATAAAAAAAGACCACACGTTATGTCAATCATGCTTGCACACAATGCCTCCGAAACTTTCGTCCGTCATAAAAAAAAAATCGGATCGTGTTCGATTTTCTGCGTTTTTCGCATCTGTAGCAAACAGTTTGAATGGTGTTTTGACAATTCAGAGCCACCGGATTACGTAAGGGGTCGTTTCGGGGTCGTTTTACACTAAAACCAAGTGCAAATAAATTAACATCATATTAACATCTTTGTGGTGGCTATACTATTGAAACAGTGAGTATTTTAAAGGCGTCATGAATTGAGAAATCAATCTGTGGATCTTTTGGCATTCATGTCATTGAACTATAAAAATATCTCAAAACTTCCTTGTTAGTCCAAATCAGCTTTTATTGAAACTAAGCTCCCAAAGCGACTTGTTTCTGATTTTGTCTCAGTATGATGTAATAGTGTGACGAAAGAACGGCTCTGCAGAAGAAATTCAACGCCTACTTCTACTTTAGCCCCGCCCACTGATTCGCACAGTAGTAAATACCAGACGGACACAAACACAAGATTACTCCAGCTCCAAAACCATAAAGATGCCTCTGAGGATTATTCTGAATCATTATTATCAATTCGGTCTTGTGATCCAAACATTAAGAAAACAAGGATGAACTTTATTTTAACAATGTTCCAGATTGCGACAGTAAGGCATTGTTCGGTATATCGCTGAATTTTATTGCGGATTCGTTTTTACACAAAACACAGTTTGACGGAGGCTTTTCAGAAAGACTGAAAATCAAAGATTAAGGGCCCTATTTTAACGATCTAAGCGCATGGTCTAAAGCGCAAGTGCACTAAGGCAAAGCAGCAAAAGTGGTCCGAATCCACTTTTGCTAGTTAAACGACTAGTTAAATGCTCCCTTTAAAAGCCAGTTGCACCATGACGGATTCGCTATTTGCATGGGGGAATTTGCAAGCTGAAAAATTTTACGCTTCTCTAGTGAGGAAACGGATCTGCTCATGCACGGGGTTAAAGCACGCAAGCAGACTCTATACCGGACAAAGTGAATGTGCGTTGTGGACCCGCCTATAGGCGCATATTACTCTTTAAAGGGATAGTTCACTTTGAAATTAATTTTTGATATGTTTTAGCTTACCTCAAGAGCATCCAAGATGTAGGTGTCTTTGTGGCCACAGTATTTTCAATTTTGATATTTTTAGGTCAAACCGTTCTTGTCTGTCAGTCATATAATGCAGGCAATAGGGGTCCACCTTAAAAAGCATACACAGAGAAGTCCAAATTAAATATGATTTAATGACTCGTAAACGTAAGTACACATTGATGACCTAAGACACGAAACGAGTGGTTTTTGTGAGAGAACGAACAGTATTTATATAGTTTTTACCTCTTGTAAACACAGCCACGTCCAAGTGATCTGAGAGGTCGCGAGCGCTTCGTTCTTTTCCGGAAAGCACCGGAAGTGAAACCTTGCGCGTGTACGTCACTCATTGTTTACACAGAACAGATATTGTAGGTAAGACTGCTAATTAAAAGGGTACTAATTTGCGCTTATCCGGGATGTTTAAACCGTCGTAAATGAAAACAATTACAAAAAAGTAAAAAAATAAAACAATTGTATGAGTGACGTACACGCGCAAGTTTTCACTTCCGGTGCTTTCCGGAAAAGACCGAAGCGCTCGCGATCTCAGATCACTTGGACGTGGCTGTGTTTACAAGAGGTAAAAACTATATAAATACTGTTCGTTTTCTCACAAAAACCACTCGTTTCGTGTCTTAGGTCATCAATGTGTACTTACGTTTACGAGTCATTAAATCATGTTTAATTTGGACTTCTCTGTGCATGCTCTTTAAGGTGGACCCCTATTGCCTGCATTATATGACTGACAGACAAGAACGGGTTGACCTAAAAATATCAAAATTGAAAATACTGCGGCCACAAAGACACCTACATCTTGGATGCCCTTGAGGTAAGCTAAAACATATCAAAAATTAATTCCAAAGTGAACTATCCCTTTAAATAACAAAAAAAAATATGGCGCCATTGAATTTCAACCAGGTTTCATTTGGTCAATGGTGCAGTCTATTTCAGTTGCCTCAAAATAGTAACGCGCCAACAATGCGCCTGAACACACCTAAACAATGTGGCACAGGACGTGAAAATGATAACTGCGTCGGGCTGAAACTAGCAAAAAAATACTTGTGTCGTGCCTGGCTCGGAGTCTGCATTGCGCCGGGTGTATGATAGGGCCCATAGTGTGAGTAACAATGTTTTTACCATGTGTTATTATTGCTGTGTCTGTTTCAGATCGTTTGATATGTACTCACTTTACTGAGAATGATGAATATAAGAACAACACTGCGACAAACAATGGTACATGTGTCAGTAGAGGCTTGTAAGTCATGTGATGAGTCTTACCCTTGCATGTTTTACAGGTGGGGTGGCAGCTTTTGCATTCTCTGTCCAAAGAGTCATGGAAATAATTTGAGGGGCATGTATGAAGACACTGTCCAGACTTTCTCAACAAAAAGTATCCTTCTCTACAACTGAGACAGAAACCGCTGCTTTCTAGGCATTCCTCACATGTGTGGTCACACGCTTGACATGCTCTGGTGGCATTTACAAAGAACCTGCAGGGGAAATACACATAGGGGTTATAGAATAATGCTTTTTTATTTTGGGAGTTAATATATCACAAAATGTGTACATTTTTAGTTGCATCAAAGCAATTCGGTTAGCATTATTATTACTCGGCATTTTGGAATAACTGATTCTGATCAATGTGGCAAAAGTAAAGATAGTGATAACAGCACTGTTAATGTGAGTCTTATGACACATGGAAAACCCCTCAGAGGATCCACAATGTCCATTTATGGCCTTTCAACAATCTACTCTCTATTATATGGTTTAAGTAGTTGAAAATTGAACATGCTGCTGTCATTTATTCAGCCTCCTGTTGTTCCAAACCCACTTTCTTCATGTGGAAGATTTTAAAATATCTCATGATGGTGATGAATAGACCTTATTCAGAGCAGCGCCATGACAGGTGCGAAAGCGAGGCTGTGAGGGATAGACTTACCGTGTTTTCAATGGCATCCACTGTAAAAACCTGTATAAATCTCCTAATCACTTAGATTTTTTCATTTTTTTGCAGTGTTTCGGCAGCAGAACAATCCAAAAACACACTAAATAGCAGTACAACCCATTGAAGAGATGTATGACTATCCCTCACAGCCTCGCTTTCATTTGGGTGAAGTAACCGTTTATTTATGCTAATGCTATTTACATTTCAAAATTGTGGGGCATGTAAGTGCATAAATAAACATACACAGTTATAATCTAAATTGTTCAACCCCTTTTAACTTCTGCAGTCTCAAAATGATACAACCCCCTAAATAAAATCCTTTACAACAGCACAAATCTGCAAACCGGTGTTGTCTTAAGCACACCTCATGCAACTAATCAAGGGCTTCATTAGTTGCACCAGATGTGCTTGAGCCATAATACCTGAACTGGGTTTGTTCAGTGTCACATTTGACAGCATGTTAGAAATATGGCTCAAAATAATAGTCCAAAAAGTTAAGAGAATACATTTTCGCCCTTCACAAACAAGGAACATGATAGAAAAAGATGATGATGAACATGATAGAAAAAGATAGGCACTAAATGTTTATAGAGACACCATTGGAAGCATAGTTCGCAAGTTCAAAGTAAAGGAACAGTGGTTACACTACCTGGACGGGGCAGAAAAAGGAAGTTATAAACGGCTGCGACCAGATTTTTGAGAAGATGGGTTAAGAAATACTCTTTACTGACTGCAAAAGACCTTCAGCAAGACTCGGTGGCAACAGGCACTGAGGTTTCAGCTGGCACAGTAAGGCGTGTACTAAACGCATGCGGTTTCCATGCCAGAACTCCAAGACATACACCACTACTGACCAAAAAGTCGAGAAAAGTCGGCTCTTGCAGAAAAGAAGAATGTCTACAGTTAAGCATGGTGGTGCTCTGTGATGCTCTGGGGCTGCTTTACTTTCTCTGGAACTGGAAACCTGTAGCGTGTGGAAGGCAAGATGGATTCATTTTGTATATCAGGATATACAAATATCATTCCGTCAATGAAGCCGAGGCTTGAGCGTCATTGGATCTTCCAACAGGACAATGATTCCAAGCATACCTCAAATTCCGGCTTGGTTGCAGAAGTCGTCCTAGAAGATTCAGTCACAGTCACCTGACTTGAAACCCATAGAAAATCTCTGGTGGGATTTTAAAAAGGTAATTGCAGCACGCAAACCCAAGAATATTACTGAACTAGAAGCCATTGCTCATGAGGAATGGGCTAACTAAGATTCCTCAGAAATGCTGCCAGAAGCTGGTGTCTGGGTATACATCTCATTTGCAGCAGATCATGACAGCAAAAGGGCGCTCAACTAAGTACTAAAGATGCTTGCCATGAAGGGGTTGAATAATTTTGAGACTTCATAAGTCATTAAAAGTTGCATTTTCCATTGAATTTAGGGAAACCACTTGAAAAATTTGTTGTGTTAAGCTGTTTAATTACTTTTGTATGATTTGTTCATTGCAAACAGCTGAAAGTCTGTACATTTTGCCAATAAACTAATTTGCAATGGGGTTGAATAATTTCGAGAACAACTGTATGTATATGTATATATATATATATATATATATATATATATATATATATATATATATATATATATATATATATATATATATCTCATCGTGGAAACAGTGATACATATTTTCATGATTATTGGATGAATAGAAAGCTCAAAATAACAGCATTTGGAGCATTGGAAGGATTGTCAGTAACTTGTAATTTAACTGGAGCTTTTCATCTAAAGTGACATACAGCATACTAATTAGAGAGACAGTCCTCCCACAACAGAGACCGCGTTACTCAAGCGCACAATGACATGAGTGCAGGATTGTAATGACGGCAGATCCTGGAACACCCCAATTATTGCTTTTGCATTCCCAATATTCTAAACACAAAGGAAAGTATGTAACTTAAGTGACCCGTTGTTGTGATCTAAATGTTTTAACTGACAAATTTTAGTAGAAAAATAATATAGAACATAAATATGCTATTAGCAGCGCTATTAGCCGGTGTTTGGATTATTTGGATGCTTAAATCACATTTAAAAATGTCTGAATTTCATTGCAATACAAATGCAAACAAAATACATTAAAGAAATATAGCACAAGAAAAGCACTAAAGACATGATGCCCACATGTGCTTCCCCCTAGAGGTGAAGGAGTTAAAGCACACAAATTGCACTGAATGTGATTTAATTTTTAAGTGCCCCTATTATGCTTTTTTGAATAATACCTTTAATGCAGTGTGTAATATAGCTATTTGTACAATTATTTGAACAATGTACTTTGACCAGCCCTCAAACACTGTAGTTGTAGCTGAGGCCTGGAAGAGTTTGGTTCGTGTTGTTGAAATGTCGAGAAGAAGCCGTTTTCAGCGCTGGGAATCCACGATGAGGACTTGCGCTGGAATAGACTATGTGCACGTTAGCATATGCTACTTCCGGCTGCGAAACCGATATGGGGTGTCTAGTTTCCGGTAGCCTGATGGACAACGTAGATTATGTATATTTCTCCAGATGTCTTGGACATTAACCGAAGATTTCAGTCGATATTATAATATAATATTAGAGTCGATGATGTTCATCGACTGGTTAGTGGTTTTTCTCCAGCTCCCCAGAGCAAGAGAGAGAAAGGGGTTTAAATATTACATCTCTCAGTATGTCATACAGGGAGTACACATGTAATACAGGGAGTAAAGGTATCCGACGTTGGGAAAGGGAACTAAAAAAAGTCCTCGCTCTAGACTAGGTACTGAAAGAGTTATAGGAACTTAGTCCGGTCGGAACACGCGAAAAAAAATGGTTATAGGAAGGTTCTAGGCACTGCAAAGTCCCTCCGGGCGGAAAGCGGCTATAGACACCGTGAGTAGTGACTTTTCCTTGTCAGTGGTTTAAAATATGTAGTTGGATTGTTTCATGTAACTTAGTTCTTCTCCCTCGCTTTGTTATGGCTTTGCTATGTGTGGATACATGTGCTGGTTACGTTCGTGAGACAGCTGATTAGTACTCTTGTCATTGACCGGAAAACAGTAACGTTACAGGAATCACCAACCCGTCGATCGCGGTCGACAAGTCGATCTATCTTGGAAGCATTTTAAGTCGATCACGAAGAGTTTTCAAAATCAGAGAAAAAAGCCTATTGTGTGTAGTAAATGGTGTTCTAATCCATGTTGCTGTTACAATCACGTCATTTTTGCGGCGCGCACCTTTGGGCTCATGCGGACCCGTCGAGTTAAACAAGGCTTTACGCTTTAACCATTAAACCAGCTCAGCCACAGTAAGTTTTTTTATGTTTTAGGTCCATTGCGAACGATTAAACTAAGTTAACGCCGGTCCACTGATGTAAACAAGACGGCAACCGGAAACGAAGTACCCAACGTCCGCCCTCAAGCCGGAAGTTAGCATTTTTCTCGTGCACAGAGCGAATTGATATGGGAAAACCAGCTACATAGTTAATGCTTGTATCACTGTGTATCAAGCGCTGGGGAAGCCTTGGGAGCTGAAATTCAGATATGGTAATAGGCGTTTCACTTCCGACACACGCTGTAAGCAGTAGACCAATCACAACAGACTGATCGTGATCGTCTGACCAATCAGTGCAGAGCAGGCTCTCGGAAAGGAGGGGTTTAGAGAGACTGATCTTCAAACAAACCGTTTTCAGACTCTTTAAGAAATGAGGTGATGCACAATGTATATTATAAGAAAGTGTTTTTTGAACTTGGATGCATGTAAACAGGGTGGGAAATTAGCACCAGCCACCAGCCAATGGCTGGTACTTTTTCAAAGTGGCTGGTGACTTTGCCTTGTATACCAGCCACAGTGGCTGGTAGATTGTAAAACATATTTTTATTGGTTACTACTTAAAGGATAACTCCGGTATTTAACACTTTGAGTCTATTTTCTAGTTTGTATTGGATGAACTAGAGTGGTGGACTTAGAAATTTTGACGATGGGTCCTGTCTCGAGTTTTTGACTATGGCATAAGTCTCTTTATTAGACATTCTCTGGTTGTAGTCTTTTCGCTCGGTTCTCCGTCTCTCAGAAGGCTAGCAGAGCAACTGATCACCATCAAGTGGTCGGGAGTGTGCTAACGCTTCAGACTCAAATATCGAGCGGAAGTTTATACGCGGTTTATACGCGGTTGTGAGGTATCTGAAAATATAGTTCTACTATAGTAAATAACACGGATTGAAAGCATACATTGCGTCGATATATATTTGTTTTTAATCATCAACGAACACCACTAACCACTCGGTGAGTTCCACAGTTTTGAGAGCTAATGTTAAGTGTTGTTTTAAGCACATGTTTCAGTATGCTCGTAGACAGCCACTCTGAAGCGCTCAGAGGCGATCCTAAAATAGTCAAAAACTCGAGACAGGACCCATCGTCAAAATTTCTAAGTCCACCACTCTAGTTCATCCAAAACACACTAGAAAATAGACTCAAAGTGTTAAATTCCGGAATTATCCTTTAAAACATTTCTTGTAACAGATTGGACGTCTTTTGTCAAAGAATGCTGTTGCTAAGTAACAATAATGCACTTTTGTCGAGTAACTAATTTGATTGGTTTTTCAATGGACCGTGACACATATAGCTGAGCTGAGGTACAGACGAAAGGAAAATTTTAAAAATGTGGCGACATATACCCGGTGTTAAAGGGTTAGTTCACCCAAAAATGAAAATTCTGTCAGTAATTACTCACCCTCATGTCGTTCCAACCCCTAAGACTTTCGTTCATCTTCGGAACACAAATTAAGATATTTGTGATTAAATCTGAGAGCTGGATCACTCCTCCATAGGCTTCTAAGGGATTGAAACTTGCCCCGAAAAGTTATTAAAGAAATCGTTAAAAGAGTCGAAGTGACTACAGTGGCTAGATCTTAAGTTTATCGAGCTATGAGAATACTTTTTGAGCGCAAAAAAAAAAAAAAAAAATAGCGACTTTATTCAAGAATTCTCTTTGGGCCTGGAGATTTCATGGAGTGTTATTGCGCAACACTTCTGGTTGAATCACACATGACCAGCGTCGGCCAATAGTGAGCCTACGTGTGACGTATAACACAGAAGCGCTGCGCAGTTACACTACGTCAACAGCTTAGGAGAAAAACATGGAAGAGAAGAGATGGTTCAATAAAGTCGTTATTTTTGTGTTTTTTTTTGCACGCAAAAAGTATTCTCGTCGTTTTATAAACTTAAGATCTCGCCACTGTAGTCACTTGGACTCTTTTGACGATTTCTTTAAGAACTTTTCGGGGCTGTCAAGTTTCAATCATTTAGAAGCCTATGGAGGAGTGATCCAGCTCTCAGATTTAATCACAAATATCTTAATTTGTGTTCCGAAGATGAACGAAGGTCTTAGGGGTTGGAACGACATGAGGGTGAGTAATTACTGACAGAATTTTCATTTTTGGGTGAACTATCCCTTTAAGAGGCCTGCCGTGGAGTCAGCAGTAGCTATGAATGTACAAACTGTTGAGGGCGAAGTAAATAAAAAGAGAAGGTACTTTTCGAAAAAGTGGCACATTAATGACGAAGGGAAAAGAGGGAATGGTTAGCCTACCTTCCCGTCGAACAGTCCGCGCACTGTACTTACTGTGTATAATAATACTTTGTAAATTTGAATTCCGGGAAAAGTGGCTGGTAAAAAATATAAGTGGCTGGTAAAATTGGGCATCCACCAGCCACTGTGGCTGGGGGTCAAAAAAGTTAATTTCCCACCCTGCATGTAAATCTATTTTAGGAGACCTTCAAAACAAAATAAGCAACCTAGCTAAAATAGCATAGTAGTGGCACTTTAAATAAAACCTAGCTTTTTTCTTTATAAATAAAAATAAATAAATATTTATATCATACCTTGGAGGACAGGAGGTATAGCAGCTGTGTCCGAGCAGAAGCAGGCCTGGTTTACAGGTTACACAGTCATTACTGTGATGTCCACGGCATGACGCACAGTTCTCGTGGCACTGAATGCACTCTTGCTTGTCCTCATCTACATAGTAACCACTGGGACACGTGGACACACACGTTTGATCTGACAAATGACCAAAATAATGTGTACAACATATTACATTGAGCATGTATAAATGGTAAACTTTGCATTTCTATAAATATTACTCTTTAGACATCTTGTATTTTAAACGTGTAAGTGACAGCATTTGTGAAGCTTATTTATCTTTCTGTTTAGTTTTAACATTAATAGTGTGATAATTATTTTAGAGAAGTTTCATTTCATTGTCTGTGTTCCCACACTGGAAAATGAAATCTGGTGTTTAAGTGAGTTCTTTTTTTTTCATAACATTTTTATTGAAAAACTTGAGACATAACAATAACATTTCAAAAAAACAATTAAGTGAGTTCTTACTAAGCAGAAAGGTATTGTGGCTGCAGCCGAGGCACTGCTCTTTGCTCGCGCCCGAACAGCGGAGACAGCTCTTGTGGCACGACTGGCACTGCCCGTCCTCACCCATGAATGTGCTCAGAGGGCAGTCGCTGAAGAACTCACAGTGCCCGTTAACATCTATCCTCATGTTCGCTCTGCAGGTGAGGCACGAGGACGGGTGAGGACCTGAGCACGTCAGGCAGGACTTGTCACATTCTAAAAAAACAGACATATTTGATATCAGCAAACAGTTATGGTATGACTATCATGATAACATGATAGATTGAATGTTACCAAAACATGTCCAGGCGACATTTCTTTCTTTCACGCACTTGCTCACTATCGCCCACAATCACTCACTTGCTTGCTCTCACCCACAATCACTCACTCGCCCACAATCCTTCACTCACGCCCACAATCCCTCACTCACGCCCACAATCCCTCACTCACGCCCACAATCCCAATCACTCACAACAAAATCACTCACTCACAACAAAATCACTCACTCACTCACTCACTGTCGCCCACAATCCCTCACTCACTGTCGCCCACAATCCCTCACTCACTGTCACTCGCCCACAATCCCTCACTCACTATCGCCCACAATCCCTCACTCACTATCGCCCACAATCCCTCACTCACTATCGCCCACAATCCCTCACTCACTATCGCCCACAATCACTCACTCACTATCGCCACAATCCCTCACTCACTATCGCCCACAATCCCTCACTCACTGTCGCCCACAATCCCACACTCACTGTCGCCCACAATCCCTCACTCACTGTCGCCCACAATCCCTCACTCACTTACGCCCACAATCCCTCTCACTTACGCCCACAATCACTCACTCACTGTCGCCCACAATCCCTCACTCACTGTCGCCCACAATCTCTCACTCACTTACGCCCACAATGCCTCTCACTGTCGCCCACAATCCCTCACTCACTGTCGCCCACAATCCCTCACTCACTGTCGCCCACAATCCCTCACTCACTGTCGCCCACAATCCCTCACTCACTGTCGCCCACAATCCCTCACTCACTGTCACTCGCCCACAATCCCTCACTCACTGTCACTCGCCCCTCACTCACTGTCACTCGCCCACAATCACTCACTCACTATCGCCCACAATCCCTCACTCACTATCGCCCACAATCCCTCACTCACTATCACCCACAATCACTCACTCACTATCTCCCACAATCACTCACTCACTGTCGCCCACAATCCCTCACTCACTGTCGCCCACAATCCCTCACTCACTTACGCCCACAATCCCTCTCACTGTCGCCCACAATCCCTCTCACTGTCGCCCACAATCACTCACTCACTGTCGCCCACAATCACTCACTCACTGTCGCCCACAATCCCTCACTCACTTACGCCCACAATCCCTCACTCACTGTCGCCCACAATCCCTCACTCACTGTCGCCCACAATCCCTCACTCACTGTCGCCCACAATCCCTCACTCACTGTCGCCCACAATCCCTCACTCACTGTCGCCCACAATCCCTCACTCACTGTCGCCCACAATCCCTCACTCACTGTCGCCCACAATCCCTCACTCACTGTCGCCCACAATCCCTCACTCACTGTCGCCCACAATCCCTCACTCACTGTCGCCCACAATCCCTCACTCACTGTCGCCCACAATCCCTCACTCACTGTCGCCCACAATCCCTCACTCACTGTCGCCCACAATCCCTCACTCACTGTCGCCCACAATCCCTCACTCACTTACGCCCACAATCCCTCACTCACTTACGCCCACAATCCCTCACTCACTTACGCCCACAATCCCTCACTCACTGTCGCCCACAATCCCTCACTCACTGTCGCCCACAATCCCTCACTCACTGTCGCCCACAATCCCTCACTCACTGTAGCCCACAATCCCTCACTCACTGTAGCCCACAATCCCTCACTCACTATCGCCCACAATCCCTCACTCACTATCGCCCACAATCACTCACTCACTATCGCCCACAATCCCTCACTCACTATCGCCCACAATCACTCACTCACTATCGCCCACAATCACTCACTCACTATCGCCCACAATCACTCACTCACTGTCGCCCACAATCCCTCACTCACTGTCGCCCACAATCCCTCACTCACTGTCGCCCACAATCCCTCACTCACTGTCGCCCACAATCCCTCACTCACTGTCGCCCACAATCCCTCACTCACTGTCGCCCACAATCCCTCACTCACTGTCGCCCACAATCCCTCACTCACTGTCGCCCACAATCCCTCACTCACTGTCGCCCACAATCCCTCACTCACTGTCGCCCACAATCCCTCACTCACTGTCGCCCACATCCCTCACTCACTGTCGCCACAATCCTCACTCCTGTCCCCATACTCATCACTCGCCCACAATCCCTCACTCACTATCGCCCACAATCCTCACTCACTGTCGCCCACAATCCCTCACTCACTGTCGCCCAACATCACCCTCACTCACTGTCGCCCACAATCCCTCACTCACTGTCGCCCACAATCACTCACTCACTGTCGCCCACAATCCCTCACTCACTGTCGCCCACAATCCCTCACTCACTGTCCCACAATCCTCACTCACTGTCGCCCACAATCCTCACTCACTGTGCCCACAATCCCTCACTCACTGTCGCCCACACCTACTCAGTCGCCACAACTCATACTGTCGCCCACAATCACTCACTCACTGTCGCACAATCCTCATCACTGTCGCACATCTCACTCACTGTCGCCACACAATCCCTCACTCATATCGCCACAATACTCATCACTTCGCCCAATCCCTCACTCACTGTCGCCCACATATCACTCACTCATTCGCCATCCTCACTCACTGTCGCCCACAATCACTCACTCATCTGATCGCCACAATCACTCACTCATTCGCCACAATCCCTACTCATGTGCCATCACTCACTATCGCCCACATCCTCATCATGTCACATCACTCATCTGTCATCGCCCACAATCCCTATCACATGCCACAATCCCTCACTCACTGTCGCCACAATCACTCACTCACTATCGCCACAATCCTCACTCACTATTCGCCCACAATCCCTCACTCACTTCGCCCACAATCCCTCACTCACTGTCGCCCACAATCACTCACTCACTGTCGCCCACAATCCCTCACTCACTGTCGCCCACAATCCTCAACTGTCGCCCATCCTCACTCACTGTCCCCACAATCCTCACATCAACTATAGTCGCCCACAATCCTCACTCACTATCGCCCACAATCCTCACTCACTTCGCCACAATCCCTCACTACTTCGCCCACAATCACACATGCACATCCTCACTATTCGCCACAATCCCTCACTCCTTACGCCACAATCCCTCACTCACTTCGCCCACATCCTCACTACTTCGCCCACAATCCCTCACTCACTGTCGCCCACAATCCCTCACTCACTTCGCCATCCTCATCCATCCTCACTCACTGTCCACATCACCATTCCACATCACTCACTGTCGCCCACAATCCCTCATCATTCGCCCACAATCCCTCACTCACTTCGCCCACATCACTCACTCACTTCGCCCACAATCACTCACTCACTATCGCCACAATCCCTCATCACTATCGCCCACAATCCTCACTCACTATCGCCACAATCACTCATCACTATCGCCTGCATTCACTCACTCATATCACTCTCTTATCGCCCAATCATCACTCTCAACCACAATCACGCACTCGCTGGCGCACTCACTCTCGGCCAAATCACACACTGTCGCCCACATAACTTACTCTCACCCACAATCACTCACTCGCTTGCTCTCGCTGGTCCACACACTCTCGCCCCCACAATCATTCTCTCGCCCACAATCTCTCACTCTCTCACACACTCAAAATATAAATACAATTTTGTTGACTAAAGGACCAGAGATTTTGCTATATAATGTAATTTTGTATAATTTTGTATATTTATTTTATATTTTTGCTATGTATTTTCTATATTACTAAATTACATATACTATAGCATCACATAAATTACATGCAATATTTCTCAATGTTCCCTTCTTACACACACACAAGATCAACTGATCACAATTTGATAAAGAAAGTTCAAAATATCACAACAATTACATTTTCTTTAGACCTTATAAGACCATTTCAAAACTGTTTCCAGCATGGCACATGCATCTCCTTCCTGTCCAACACTATCTTGTCAATTTGAGGCAATAATAAAGGAGAATAAGAATTATACCTCGACACTCTGCTCCTTCCAGGTATGTTTCTGATGGGCAGCGGAACAGGCACTTTCCGTTGTAACGTACATAAGTCACCAAATACCCAGCCTCGCAGGAGGTGCAGTCATCTTCACCAGGTCCGTCACATGTTGCACAATCACTGTGACAAGACATACACTGCTTCTGCTGTACGTCTGTAAAGTACCCCTCAGGACAGTCAACAATACACTGATCCTCATGCAGGAAGTAGTACTGTACGCACTCTGAAAAGCAGGAGAAAGATAAAGAACTAAAGTTTGACAACGGTAGTGCCAAACTTCATTGCTTGACAAAGAAAAAGGAACTTCTAGAATATATAATCTCTTATGCTTACCACGGCTGCATTTTTTTATCAATAATATAGTAAAACTGCACATATATATAGTAACATTATGAAATATTATTACAATTTAAGGAGACTTCTTTAAAAAAATCTTAATTATTCCAAACTGTTGGACAACAGTAAAACACAGTTTAATGGTTATTATTATAAAATAAAAAAATATCAATCTGTGGTGAATAATGTTGAGACCCTCACCAGTGCATTTGTCCGTTTGGTCACACTCGCACAACCGTTCGGACAGAGCTCGCATACTCCATCCTTTACAAAGTGCCTGGAAGGGCATTGACTCACACAGGTGTGTTTGAGACGCAGGTAGTCTTTCTCACAGCTCAGCAATAACTGGCTTCCCCTTGACATGAATCACATCCCGAAGCACAGCTGTGACACTCATCTGCCTCTGGGTAACCTCTGCGAGGAAGCCACAGATATTATAACCATTGATTGAAAAAGTATGTTACTGTGTGGCTGTTTTCCATTTTACATACTTCAACATACACCTCGCCAGTAATGGGAACGTATGGTACTGTACACATTTTTTGAATATGAAGTAAGATGCTGCACATGTATTATAGAACTAGACAATAAAATCTTGATTCACAGAACCATTTGTTATGTACTATTAGCTAAATGCGTAATGCAGTGCCAGGCACGACGCAAGTGTTTTTTGCTAGTTTCTGCCACGTTGTTTAAAGGGTACCTATTATGGCATTTAAAATGTTCCTAATAATGTTCTGGGAGTCCCCAACAACAGTTTTACATGCATGCAATGACAAAAAACACTTTTGTTGTCTTATAATATGCATTTATTTTTACCTGATTTGCTCACCGACTCCCTAATGATTCGTTTGACGACTCATTTTGTCCAAACCCCTCCTTTGCGTGACGCTAATCGGCGGTGATTGGTCAGATGACGCAGTCAGTTTATTTTGCGTTAGCCCAAACTTAAACATATTGATAAAGCACTGCAGTACTACAATACGCTTCACATAATTTCACATATTTTAAAAAACAAAAAAAATGACATTGGAGACCTAGAAGCTGCTGAGCGTAACTCTCACTCTCTCACACACACACGCACGCACGCATCACGCACGGGCACACACACACACACACACACACACACACAATAAAAGCAATAATTATTAATAGTACTTAACGTTACAGGTTGTGATTCGGAGGAGGAAGCTGATCCAAATAAACTTGGTATTGAACGTTCCTTCAGTTTCAGGCGACTCGCGAATCCACACTTGAAAGCATTTGTGTTTGTGAAGCGATCGTCATTAAAATAACGCGAACACAGCTCAAGGTTGGGTTATACTTGTGTAGTATAGTTGTAAATATAAACTCTAGCCACTGAGTCTTCACATGCTTGTCCCTGGGCAGTGAAAAAAAAAGTTTGCTTTTGATTCGCACTTCAGAACAGCGATGTTGTCAGGTTTCTCTGTCTGCTCGGCGCGCGCACTGAGTGGGCGTGTCGAATTCAAATAACTTGTACAAGTGACGTACGAAAGTTAGAGAAAATGCATCGTTCGTCGAACGATTCATATCAGCGACTCAGAGTCGACTCTTACTTTTGAGAGACAATAACTTTGTATACGGTGAACTTTCATATTTAAAACTTTGCAGGATGTTTTTGTTCACTTAGATCTATGTTACACACTACATGAAAGGTAATTTTCAAAATTCCATGATAGGTACCCTTTAAATAGCAAATGCATTTGCGCCCATTTGTGAACCCATGGGCGTGCTGGTCTTAAAACGAGGTGTGTTGCTGGTTGGCGGGTTGCTATTTTGAGGCAACTGAAATAGAATGAGCCATTGACAAACTGAAACCTGGTCTAAAGTCAATGGCGCAATATTTATTAATTTCGTTTATTTAAAGGGCACATTAGTAATAGGCTATGCACCTATAGGTGGGTGCAAAATGAGCATACACTCGCTTATTACACACACAGGGACACGCAGCAGCACACAAACTAGCCAAATATTAAAAATAAAAGGATTACAATGTAAAAGATTATTATTGCGTACATAAAGATATGATGGAATCCCGCTTGTCCCTTCCATGTAAATAGCAATCCGCCATGACGCGAACGCAACTGGCTTTTAGAGGGAATGGGAGATGAGACTCTGATTGGTTTATTGCACGTTATGCCCAAAACACACCCATTACTCATTAAGAGAACAGGGACAACTCTTTTAGACCATGCACTGGGCAATCCGCCCATTTTTCCCATCGTTAAACTAGCAAAAGTGGATTCGGACACGACCTCCGTGCACTTTAGACCATGCTCTTAAGATCGTTAAAATAGGGCCCTAAAAGCTCATCCTTACATATCTTTTAGAAAACACAAGACAAAACATGAGAAAGGAAAGGAAAATGTAAAACAATAAATGTCATTCAATTAAAAAAAAATTCTTTACTATTAACAAGGTTTAAAGTTTAAATGAAATAAAAATAAATAAAATGAATTTTCTCTACAACTGAATAAAATAAAAACTTTTTTCTACAACAAAAAAACAATAAAAATGTTTTAAAAAAATGACTACTTTGGGATTACAATGATTTGCAATGTACTTGCATAATATTCACGACAGAAAAGTGCAAACTGTTTGTGCATGAGTCGTTAGCCTCATAGCATAATTGCACATTGAAATATGACAGGCAATTATGCTATGAGTTTTGAAAGACTGTTTTTTACCTTTTACATTCAGGGACACATTTTCCATCCTGCAGATAGAGTGAAGCATTTTTGCATTTCAAACACTGATGGGAGTCCTGACACGTCAAACAGCCTGCTGAACAATCTTCACAGCGCCCACTCGTCTGGTTCCCATGAGTCCCAAGTGGACAATCGGACACGCACATCTGGCTGTTGGTAAGAAACATGCCTGTATAGACAGACAAACGCCCATGTAGAAAACATACAGATTAGAATAATCTAAACAATGTTTTTCTGCACATCCATACTGATTAAATATGTACACTGAAGGAGCTATTTAGGCGGACATGCTTGAGCTTCCATTTATCACAACTGATGTGTGAGTTGATGAATGTTTATATATAAATAAAAGCCTAAATTAAACCTGTTTATCATATAAAGCGATCGAGTCTCTTCAGAAAATTTAGACTAAACCGCTCAATTCATATGGACTAGTTTTACGATCTCTTTATGAACTTTTCTTACGGGACATGAGGGTGAGTAAATGATGACAAAATAAAAATTTTGGGGTGAACTATCACTTTAAAGGGAGAATTAGATTTTTTTTCTAATTGACTTGATTGTTTCTTGAATTGTTATCTATTTTAACTTTATTTAGTTCTATTTAAATATATTGTGATGTTTAGAAATCAGGTGATCATGTCACATAACAATTTTTCATATTATAATTTAACTCTGTGCATTCTTAAACCTGAATGCCTTGGCTTTTTTTTTTTTTTTTTTTTCATGGAATAAATGATCTCTTATCCAAAGAGCACCAGGAGAAGAAGATTTTATAGCACATTCTTGTTTCACTCACCCTTCTCACATGAATCACATTCCTCTTTGTTGTTCCCTGAACACGTCCTACAGGAGGAATCACATTGCTCACAATCAGCCTGATCTGCACACACACACACACACACACACACACACACACACACACACACACACACACACAACATACATTAAAATACATAATAAAGACTCATATTATATTAATAAATCTTTTAAAATAAGCATAATATAATATGTTTACTTTTATTTAAATAATGAATACTAAATTAATTTTTAGAATAAACTGCTTTCATACGGTTTAGGAAACTTCCTTCAGGACACTTGATCTTGCTCTTGTTGATGCATTGACCCTTCTCCAGAAACATGTCATCTTCACAGGAATCACAGTCGTCATATGCCGGACCACCACACGTCCGACACATGTGGTGACACGGCTCGCACTCCTGTTTCTCGTCACCATAGAAACCCTCCTTACATGTTGCTACGCACGTGCCATCTGCAGGCAGACAGAATTTCAGTAAACACACAAGTATTTGGGCAGAGGAATGCTTAACCCTCTAGTGCGGGTTGGTCATTTTTGACAATATTTTTTAATATTTAATATATCTTTTAGAATTTTTTACTTCATCAGAATGGTACGATACTTGCTACTGTATATGAACACACACACACACACACACACGCAGTCAAGATTTACTACCGTTTAAGTTGGATTTCATTTTCAGATGTAAAAAAGTGATTAACCGATAATAAATGGATCATAATAACTATTCCATAAATATAATTTAGTACCATAAAATCTCCTAAAATAGAAAAACATTATCGAACTAAAATCTAGTAAATTAATTTCATTGGAAAAAAAAATTGTGACGCAATTAAAAACAGTAAAATGTCACTTAGACAGCAATAACAATGAAATTTAATGCAGTTTAAAATATTTAAATGATGCCTGCTTGCCGATTAACTTTGGCAGAAAGTATAAAAAAATATATATATAAAAAAAATAACACAAAATAACAAAAAGTGAGAAAGGAAAAGAAAACAAGAAGAAAACAAAAACAAACTAACTAAAAGTACATTTGCATTGCTCTAAAAATTTTAATTTTAATTTTATTTTCAGTTTAAATTTATATTAATTTCTGGGTGAACTATCCCTTAAAAGGACAGCAGAGAAAATACCATGTTCTCTTTCAAGAGGCTCTTTCTAACGCACGTCGCTCACACACAGTACAGACATGAAACCTGAACACCAATACAGACTGGCTTTTAATGAAATAAAATAAAAATTGTTAGGCCTCATCCAACCTGACAGGAAGACGCCTTCCTCACACAAGAAGCATTCAGAGGCATCACAGGTCAGACAGCGATCGTCACATCGAGAACACTTCCTCGACTCCCCTTCCTTGTTCTCAAACGTCCTCTCAGGGCAGGTTTTGAGACAGCTCGATCTCAACCTGCAGAAATACACAATCTCTTACCCTCTATAATATCAACACACCAATTAAACACTCGTGAAGTCAAAAAGGAAGAGGCAAACTTACTGGTAATAGTCCGGTAAACAAGACATGCAATGCTGTGGATCCACTGAAGGAAAAGTCATACTGTTAATGATTTCTTCACAGAAACAGGAATATATTTCAAAGACAGCGATTACTGACATGACTATGTGATTTAGGAGCTTTGATTGGAAATGCAATTTGGACGCAGTTCAATTCACGATGCAAGAACGTAATACTGTGACATGTTCATGGTCTTAATAATTTATAACAGAACGTTTTCATTTCCTTCCTATATTCGCTTGTCTTTGTATCAGTGTTTCGAAATATTTAAGCCCTGTGTAAGATGAAACTGTTTAAAGGGTCACTTCACCCATTTGCATTAAGGTTTGTATTGTTAGAAACCCAGTCATATATTATAATGATGGTGGAATTTTGCTTGTTTTTTTTTATGAGATGGGAGAAAAAAGGATTTAAGTGTTTTACTTCCGTCCTATCGTGACGTAAATATCGTCATTTTGCGTCACGATAGGACGGAAGATAAATTTCATTGAAAAGTGTATAGACTACAAACATTAGCTCATTATTATTCAAGGGTGTGGGACCCACTCACCCTACAGGCCTATTACAGATCAGTGGGTGGGACTTCACTTGCAGAAACCGAAATCAATATCCGCCATCTTGTTTTTGGAAGCTAAGCTAATGAGCGCTGTGGAGATAGGAAGTATGACAATGACTGAAGAAACTATAAATGATATGGAAGAAGAGGATTTTGAAAGTCTGCTGCTCGAATCCGATGTTCGTGGCTATCTTTACGAGCCGCAATATAGTGAAGAGCAGCTGAGGCTGATGGAGGAACAGGAGGCGGCTGCCTGTCGCGGTCGAGGAGCCCGGACTGGCTCGAGCTGAGGCGGACTGCTGTGCCTGTGCTCTCGCTGTGCGCTACGGACACAGATAGAGTCCGTCTGCTGCAGAGAATTTCAACGAAGGGACGTTTGTGTTGTGATGTGAACCACCATAGTTTCGCCTGACTGAACATCCAGGTATCATGCAGTAATACACCATATTCAGAAAGAAATACAAACGAGGAGTAATTCACTAATGAATTTGCCAATGTAACTTAACGTTAACGGGGTTTGTTGTTGTGGGAAGAAGGAGGCTGGAATCGGCGAACATTTAAACATTTTAATAGTAAAATGAACAAATACACAACGAAAGTATAAGCCAACAGCCCCTCATTGAAGACTGAAGTCCACACACAACATAAAATCAGGCCTGTTCCTCTCTCGATCTGCCGTTTATGCTTCCGCTCCTCTGTGAGAGATACGAGACCGGTCGGTGTGTCTCTTTACTTTCATTATCACTTACTAAAAAATTTGGCGTGAAATGAAATTCAAACTCTGGTGGCAGCTAACGTTAGCCTTGTTGACGAAAGAATGATTTCTTTGATGTGCGCGCAGTTCCGGATTAGTGGGTGTGGCTTGCGGAGCTGTGCAATGTGGTGCATTGTGGGTGTTGTAGTCTTTCATACAAATGCACCCTTCGGTTATTTTCTGTCTTTTCTCGGTCAAGAGGGCAACAAATTAAAAAATTTATTTTACATTTCGACTACATATATGATCCACTTTCAATAAAGATTCATGTTGAAATGGGTGAAATGCTCCTTTAAGAGGTCCGCCAAAACATTGTTTATCTAACTGAGCTGAGGCAGAAAAAGAAATTAAGTGATGGTATAAGAGATTATTTACCATTTCAAGCTTCAAACATCTCTTTCAGTGCTTCTCAGTTCAAAAAAAACAAAAAACATTTTTCTTGAAATAGTACATTGACCAGCAGAGGGAGACAGATCGTGGCTCGACGATGAATGGTATTTTACTAAACTACTCCCAGTGTGAGGTTTTTGTGTTTCTAGTGTCAGGCGGTATTCCACATCTTTTTTATTTTTTTTTTGAAAGAAAGATGTTAAGTATCTCTCCTACCTTATCGTTTCATCCAATTTAAAAGAGCCGAAAAGCTGCGGGCTGTTAGACGCTTATCTGTGTTTTTACCACCTTGATCTTCTGACAAACTGACTTGCTATGTCTCACAACCTGGTGAGCAGACTAACCTAGACAGCATTTCTGAGCCACGATGGCAAATGCTGTCTTGAAGTGTAGACTATGCAGGAGGCACATGGAGACACAGACCAGACAAACTCATACGTTTAACAACTACAACAGATGAAAAGAGATACGGGAAGCTGTGAGACAGGCACAACCCCTATCATTTGTGCACTACACACGCATCTAGTAAGTGACTGGTGCAGCTACAGGAAAATGGGTCCAAAAGTCTGAGACCCCAAGGGAAAATGCTTCTATTTTGTATTATTTTCTAATTTAGAAAAAAAATACACATATATACATAAATCATCACCACACATGCTGGACACCATCTGAGGCAAACAAGTTTATCTTAGTCTCACCAGACAGGACATGGTTCAGTAATTCATGCTCATGGACAGGTTGCTTTCAGCAAACTGTTTGTGGGCTTTCTTGTGAGCCAGCTTAAAAGAGGCTGCCTTCTGGGACGACGGCCATGCAAACCGACCTGTTGCAGTGTGTGGCGTATGGTCTGAGAACCGACAAGCTGACCTTCCACTTCTGTGACCTCTAAAGCAATGCTGGCAGCACTCGTGCGACTGTTTTTTTAAGCCAGCTTCAACACCTGACGCACAGCACGAGGACTCAACTTCTTTGAATGACCCTTGCGACGCCTGTTCTGAGTGGAACCTGTCTTGTAAAACATCTGTATGACCCTGGCCTGCACTGTAACTCAGTTTCAGGGTGTTACCAATCTTCTTATAGCCTAGGTCAACTTTGTGGAGAGCAACCATTATAATTCTCAAATCCTTAGAGAGTTCTTTGCCATGAGGTGTAATGTTGAACATCCAGTGGTCAGTATGAGAGAATTGTACTCAAAGCACAAATTTACCTGCTCTAATACAAGATACACAAATTTGTATGGTCCTGTCAAGCAGACAAAAACATTAAAATGATGAATATGTGGCTTTGCATGGTCAAACGACGTACAGCTATTATCACTTAGGGTGTGCTCACTTTTGTTGCCAGCTATTTTGACAATAATGGCTTTATGTTGAGTTATTTTCAGAGGACAGTAAATATATTATACTGCTATACATATAAGCAGCACATTGGCTACTCTAAAATATATCCAAGTTTTATTTCTATAGTATTTTCCCTTGAGAAGATATACTAAAACGTGAGGGGTGTACTCACTTTCGTGAGATAGTGTGTGTGTGCGTGTGCGTGTGTGTGTGTGTGTTCTTTTTATATTCGACACATCAGGCTTTTATGGCTCATATAGTATGATATAGTGAGAATATGTAGCTCATACTCGAGGAGGAAAAAGATAAAATTATATTCAGAGGCCGAAAACGCAATACTTCTTAGTTTAGTTTATGATCAAAGCTCTGATTTTTATTGAGGGGGCAAAATATATGCAATATAATGCAATACAAAGATGATTGAGAGATTATGAGAGATTTATTCCTCATAATCCTGATGTTTTATATTTGATATACACATTTTAACATGACTTGTCAAAAAAATATATATTACTAACAAAATAAAAATGTATTATGTTTAGTTTATAAAAATCATTAAAGATTTCATAGTATAATTGTAAAACCTTGTCCCTTCAGGTTATAGCACGTCTTTTTTGCTAACACGCCATTTATTAAATAAAAGTATCAATCAGACGTCAGAAGGCATGTAGTGGATAACAGTTTTGATCATGTTGATAATTTAGAGGCCTTAGAATTTTGCATATCAAATTGATACAGTAAGCTTTATAGGGTTAATAATATAAGAATGAAGAAATGCAAAGTGCAAAAAAATAATACCGTTTAAAATACTTAAGCTTTTCAATGTGGTCTCACCTTTTTATTCCCTGCTCAATGTTAAACAGAATAATAAATCAGATGTTTTCAAGACTTAATGCTGACTAAAGAGCTGACTGAAGATGTGATGCATTTCATTTAAGAGCAAACCTTGTTCCCACTTCCATCCAAATGATGAAATACTGACCAGTGAGGCAATGCTGACAGCCCTCTTCACAGGTCACACAGTCTTCATGATCTGGATCGGCTTCTTCACCTATACAAGAACAAGCATTACACCACAAGTCAAGCACTTTCATATTCAGAAGTAGTATTGAGAACATGGAAAAAGAAAAATGCATGTTACAGATGTACATAAAACTAGATCATGTGTCTGTATTAGCATGTATAAAAAGAGAGTTAAAGAGTGTGTTTGAGTTTGAAAAGACAGGAAAAAGCAGACGAGACCGTGTGTGTGCGCGTGTGTGTGCGCGTGTGTGTGTGAGCCCTGGAGGCCATAGCGCAGAACCCGTTTAAACATGTCTGCCACTAATGATACGAATTTTTGTTTCCCCACTCTCTCATTTCTGCTGCTATTTCAGTCTGACTTCTACAGACAAGCTCTTCCCTCATGCTCGGCACATCTTTGACCGTG
The DNA here is from genome assembly GCA_036326025.1 of Chrosomus eos. Lineage (NCBI taxonomy): Eukaryota > Metazoa > Chordata > Actinopteri > Cypriniformes > Leuciscidae > Chrosomus > Chrosomus eos. Next base: position 12,639,146 of record CM070836.1, on the reverse strand, counting down.
ATAACAAATTTGTGAAGAAGATTAGATATACAGCAGTGGGTGTCGTGAGAAGCCAAACAACATCCAGCGAGTTAGATTTATAGATATATGTAGGCTAAAGTGATCTAGCACAGCACACAAAATGAGAGAAAAACTTCTGTCTGGTGGGGCGAATCAAACAAATATATGGCCTGGTCACATTGTACTGCAAAATCTAAAGATAAAAAAAGGTTGATTTTTAGAGCCATTAAGATTTTGTGACCTTACTTGCACGACAATTAACTAGTTTACTACTAGTCATTTAGCACCTTTATGGGCAATATACGTTTAGCTACTGTAATCATGTTTGTATAAATGTAGTTAAATGCTTGCTAAAGACATAACACATGTTTTTGTCATTATAATTGACCCTTCGCAAAGACCCGCCCTCCGTAGTTACTGTCGCTATGTTCCGACAAGCTACGCCGCTCTCATGCTCTCACCAGTTCTCACGCAGTGAAAAATACATCGCGGAGCAGAGAGGAGACTGACAACACGCGGACAGACAGGACAGACCAGGTTACTTTTCGGTTACTTTTGATATTAAACATATTAAACAAAGTCTCAGATTTCAAATGTGGTCATTTTTTGAAAGAAATTTAAACAATAAATACCGTTTTGGGGCTCTTTAATGTGCCGTGACAGATCGCTGTAGAGCATCCGTCAAAGCTGCTCGTGATCCGATCATCTCTTCCTTCTAGTTCATTTATAGCATCAAATAAACATGAACGAACATAAGAAGTAATGTTGTTTTAACCGCGGAAAGGCGTCAGTATATTCATTTTACCAAGTTCAAATCCTCCTAACTCTACTGGCTGCTTTTTCGGACAAAATGGCGGATGGCGAAGTATGATTGGTTAGAACACCTGTCAATCAAGCTCCACGCGAAGGGTCAATTTGGGTGCAAAACACGCTTTTATTGCTTCAACACTACACTAGTATATCCTTGCCACTGTTGTCTTGGCTTTTGGCTTGCTTAGTTGGGGACATTTAATATTCAACAATATTATTGATCTGCCACAATATTCTTTTAGAAACAAAAATTAAAATTATTTTCATGTGATCACTGTGAAGCTGCCTTGATACAATTATGTATTGTAAAAAGCGCTATATAAATAAGGGTGACTTGACTATATCCTTAAACAGCATATTCCTTGAATCATACAATCATCAGGAGAAAATACTTGTTAATTTATCAAAACAAATGTAATATAAAGTTTGAACAGTGTTCCCTTGTAGTAATGAAATTGACCCCTGTACACTGTTGAACACTTACCCAATCCTTAAACCGACCCGTACCACCAAACCGGTCTCTAAACTTTACCCATATCATACATCAATAGTAGCAAAAGTGTTTTGCAATAGAACATCAACACAGTAAATACATTGAACCTAACAATGGACTTTGTTTTTCTTTGTCTCTTTTTTTTTGTTTTTACATAAGACATCTAATATAAAGTGGGACCAGTCACTGTTATATTGTTCATTTTTCAGTTGAGCATCCGGATCACTCATAACTACCAAACACCTTTATGAATGTTTAAATGTAATAAAAGTGCATAGGTAATATATAAACTGAAGTTTAATGACATTTGTAGATTTACAAGAAGTTCATGATCATATGATTTGAAAGTTTAATGACATTTGTAAGCATTTTTATTCACATTAGATAATGATCCATTAATCATTATGTAGTGTTTAAAAGGTCCATCATTAGTAAACATTATCTCATATATCTTGCTATTTGAATATATATTAACTCCATTAAGCATTGTATTATGTTTGTTAATGATTTATTGATCAAAGTTATTATAGTGTTACCAATTCCATTTTAAAATATATATTCAAAAAAATTACAGTAGTGTAGCAATTTACTTTGTACATTATTATTTTTCACATTACAGTAAAGAGAATGAGATCTTTTTTGCATTAAGGAAATAAAAAATAATTTTGGGAACATTGAAGTGAAAAATACTGGCAAAAAAAGCAAAAACATTGTTGTTTTTTTACACTGGGCCTAAATTTCATCCGATAATTAGATTTTCTGAAGATTTTTGATCATTTTTTAATAATAAACTCCCTCACATACCAAACTGAAATGACAAGAACCTTGATAAATCACACAAAAAAAGAAACAATGGAAAAAGTCAAGCAAACCATTGGGAACATTCTAGAAAAGTTATGATGCAACTGACCCACTCCACACAGCAGTCTGGCACACATTCCGTCTTTGGGGTAGTAGGGGGTGCAGTGGAGACAGTGGCCTGTGGACGTACACACGGTGCAATTTGAAGGGCAGGGATCACAAGTTCCCTTCGGAGAATGGAAATAACCCCTGGACAGCTTTCACGACACTTGTCTTCAAAGAGGTACCGCTCCACTCCGAACTTATCTGTGTGAAAACAGAAACAATGTCAAGAGCCTGTAACTTTTCTCTGCCGAGCGAGGTGGTCAGACTCATTTACCTGTGCCACAGCGAGTGCATTTATCAGGCCCCTCGTCGGAACATTCCAGGCATGAGTGGTGGCAAAGATGACACTTTCCATCCCTCTCGTGCTTCCCAGAATCACAGCCGAGCACACATTGCCCATTATCAAACAACCTGCCACAGAACACAAAAGTGAAATCTTTTCCCCACACACTGCACATTCTGTCTCGCTACAGCTGTATTTGGATACACTGCGGAGCTGTAAGAAAGGCCTCACCGAGTGGACGCGCAGCTGATGCAGTCTTCACTCTCAGGTCCAGTGCACTTGTAGCAGGTTGAGTCACACAGTGTACATTTATCATGTTCGATTAAATACTCCCCTGAAAATAAAATACAGACAACACATAAACTACATATAGATCCATTATATAATGACATGAGCTAACTAGACCATTCTCAACTTTATCTAGTGGGAATTTTATTTAGCAACTTTAAATTATGTTTGTTATATCATAATATTATGTAGCATCACAAATAACTTGGTATTTTTTTCCGGAAGGCACAATACCATAAAACGAGGGGGGGGGGGGGGGGGGGGGGGGGAGGAAAAAAAAAACAAGCAAGCAAAAACCCAAATGACAAATAAACAAACAAAAATAAATGAAAATAAAACAAACAAAAACAAAATTATATATAAAATAAAATGGAAAAATACAAATAAACAAAACGAAAAACAAAATCAAACAAGCAAGCAAATCCAAAGGGCTCCTTGCACGTAAACTACTCCCTTACCGGAAATGCGGCCTCGTCTTTTCCGGCGCTATTCTACACTATGAGATGAGATGTTTACAAGAGTTGCCGAAACTTACAATAATGGACGTATATCGCCTTTGTAAGTCCTCCTCCAAATCACCTACCAGCAAATTAGAGAGAATGGCTTTAAAATGCATGCCTCTTCATATATCCACGGATATGAAGGTAAGTCTATATATCTCAAACTTTATGGCTTACGTTAGTTTGCTAGCTTACATTAGGCTAATAAACAACCCGGGCTGACAGAATATGCGTGTTATAATGTTGTACTGTTTTCTAGTATTAGGCGGAAAATGTATGGAGGGATTATTGGGTCAGATTGAAAACTAAAAGTCTAAAACTAAAAGTCTTAAACGAAAACCCAAAGTCTAAGTTTGAAACTAAAAGTCTAAGTTTGAAACTAAAAGTCTAAGTCGAAAACTAAAAGTCTAAGTCGAAAACGAATTTGGTATTTAGGATAGGGCATTTGGTATTTAGGATTGAGCGTTTGGTATTTAGGATTGGGCATTTGGTCATTTAGCCATTTAGATTAGGATTGGGCATTTAATCATTTAGCCATTTAGGATTGAGCATTTGAGGATTGAGGAGTGTATGCAAATAAGGAGGCGTGGCCCAAATACTGGAGGCTGGGTTTGAAATGGCTGGTGCGCAGATGCACCTTATGGACAGCAGAGGGAGCTCCAGTGCTAAGGAGCACACTAATAAAACCAAACACAGCGAGTGAGCCGGTCTGGAGCGAGGACTGTACTTTATAATTTGATAACTTCAACTTAATGACAGCGTTGTATAGGGTACTGGAACGGTACATGTATTCCTATTGAACCGAAACGGTAGCCTACGGGCGTCACGGTTCGGTGCACCTATTTACACGGAGAATACACGGTATAAAAATGAATAAAACTCTAAATAGTGATACATTTCGCTCTATTCGCGTCTGGTGTGAACGCAGCATAATAAACAGCGCAAAGTTCAAACTGCAAAGTGTGTATATTTGTGTACACTCGCAATAAAATACAACATTGTGCTTTTATCACACTCTAAAATCTTGTCAAACTGTAACCTACAGCTGTCCCAACCACACACACACAGCTAGTTCGATCGCGCCCGTACCTACGCTGTGTTTGGTTTTATTACAGTGTGCTCCTTAGCACTGGAGCTCCCTCTGCTGTCCATAAGGTGCATCTGCGCACCAGCCATTTCAAACCCAGCCTCCAGTATTTGGGCCACGCCTCCTTATTTGCATACACTCCTCAATCCTCAATCCTCAAATGCTCAATCCTAAATGGCTAAATGATTAAATGCCCAATCCTAAATCCCTAAATGCCCAATCCTAAATCCTAAATGGCTAAATGACCAAATGCCCAATCCTAAATACCAAACGCTCAATCCTAAATACCAAATGCCCTATCCTAAATACCAAATTCGTTTTCGAATAAGACTTTTAGTTTTCGACTTAGACTTTTAGTTTCAAACTTAGACTTTTGGTTTTCGTTTAAGACTTTTAGTTTTAGACTTTTAGTTTTCAATCTGACCCAATAATCCCTCCATAAAAATGTCTACGTTGTGTATGTACGCCTTCAAACCGGAAGAGAGCGAGCAGTATATTTACCCGTTGCGGACATGACGTCAGGTTGCTATGTGCAAGTAGCCAAATGACAAAGAAAACAAACAAAATAAATGAAAAACAAACAAACAAACAAAAACAACAAACCAACTGACAAATAAAAAACAGAAAAATGCAAACAAAAAGCAAATGACAAATAAACAAAACAAGCAAACAAAACCAATTGATAAATAAAAGCAACCGAAACCAAATAAACACAACCAGATGATAAATAAACAAAACTAAAATGCCAAAAACAAACAAAACCAATCAATAAAATGAAAATACAAACAAAACAAGCAAGCAAACAAAGCCAAATGACGAATAAGCATACTTACATATATACAAAAAGAGAGAAAAACAAAGTGCTTACCTTTTCTGGGCTTTAATATTAATTAATGAAAAACACTTCTGGTTGAGGGATTGACCAGCTGACAATTCTGATTTCAGACAATTCAAAAGGCCATGCATATGCAGGATTCATAAATCACTCTCTAAAGAAGAAAGAAAGCTCATGCAGGAGGCACACATACAATGAGCCGGCCTTAGAAAAGATGAACTGAAATCGGAATATGTAGAAAAAGGTGATTTTGTGAGTTGCAATAAATGATCATGTAGAAAGATCTTGCACACACACCGTCGAATCACTTGAACTACACCTAATATCTTTGTAAGCATAAACAAAACAAATCTTTTTCAGAAATCCAAGAAAATATTATATTAATAAAGATGACAGTAACTCTAAGTCGAGTCATAAAGGCAACAGATTAATCGTACAAAAAAAAGTAATGCAACTTTAAAACTCTCAATGTGCCAAAATGGATACAGAACTATCCTGCAGTGATGTCATGGGACTGTGAAGAAAGCTAAAGACATTGAGTTAACCTTTAACCCCAGGCCGAGCAATGCATCTGTGAGATTTCCTTTAGAGAGAGCGGGACGTCTATGGCCGACTGACCCTCCTGATGACCTCAGCTCACGCTCTGATACACACTATTCATTCAGATCTGACAATCCTGATGCAAACGCTCACGACCCTACATGACCGTAATTGAGTTGTCAATCACGGTCCAAAGCCAAAGTCATCCCCGAGTTAAAGGAGCTTTCTCACTCAAACGACTTATATTCAAATGCTTAACAATTACTTTGATATCAGACACAGGATTCTAACATTTGAAAGTGTTAATAGTAATGGATATATCATTTTTTTCACCAGTCAGTGACAATGGCTGAGTGGGAGCTGCAAATATTTAAGAAATGTTCCTTCTAAAGGAAACGGGTCAAAAAAGGGGGTTGCGCTCTGTTAAAGTCATTGTGACCAGTGCACATTTCAGTTCCATTTCTCTCTGTCAAACGCCGAATTGTTCTCTACAAAAAAAAAAAGAGCCTTTTGTGAGGAAAACAAGAAGTCGAATCATTCTCACACCAGTTCACCACAAGAATTTAACTCTAAACAATATTTCTTGAAGTCAAAGTTAGCAAGTGGTTCAACAACACTAGATTTTTCTGATGACAAATGTGAGCGGTGCTTGTCAGCGTAAAACTCTACGGTATATGTGGTTTTCCGAGAAGTTTTTTATGGATCCAAGTCAAAAGTCTCAATGACATTCTGAACTCTATATATGGCTCGGGTCACTTCTATGCAAGTCTATGGAACTGTTTTCGCCCATTTACGGCCAAATGAAAATTTTCAGTCGGATTGTCCCTCTGGCGATCCTTGCAAAATCAAAAAATGTTTTTCAAAGAATGTACTATATTTTAGCTTGTTACACTTGTATACATTTAGCTTGTATACATTCATGAAGTAGACCTGAGCATATACCATAAAATGAAATTTCCAACTTAAAACTGTCATTAATCTTGAATGCTTCGGAGCACGTACTTAAGATTGCTCTCTTTTTTAAAGAAGACACTTGGCAGATTATTTCATAAGTGAAAAAGTAAAAGTGAACAAAGTTGTAGAAGTTTAAGTTTATTGTTAGGAAAATGCACAAAAATACTATTTTCAGTTTTTATTTGAAATATATAGTTTTCAAAACTGCAAGAAAATCAAAGCCAGAAATCTAAACAAGTTGTGTTCCAAATTTGCGGTTAATATCTTTAAAAAATGACCAGTGAGATTTTGTTGGGCGTAGTACCAAAAGTTTCCACTAGATTAAGTTCGTTTCCAATCTGGCCATTTTTGACTGCGAGGGTTACAAGTGTGACCATTTTTTTCAGGACCATTTAACCTTTTCAAATCATATCCATGATATTTTTTTTTTTCCTTTTACAAAGTTTCGTACCATTCTGATTAAGCAAAAAATTCCAACAACATTTTATGGTCAAAAATGATCGAAGAGCACCAGTAATTTGATCAAGTATATCATTTAAATGAGCAAACAAAAGTAGTCTCATTTAATCTCTCGGAGTCTTGTTTTTATTTTAAAGTTCATTAATAAAAAGATCAGTAAACCATTTGTTTCGTCCAGTCTTCTCTACATGATAAAACATTTTTTTTCTTGGCCCTGACTACAAACACATCTTCATCTAGACTAACTGTTCATGGCAACTGGCAAAAAAACAGAATTATAAAATAATTTTAGAAAACTCATCATCCGTTTCCCCCCTTATTTCAATTGAACGTGGGTGCAAAATATATTTTAAGGTTAATAGAGATAAAAATACATATATACATTAAGAAAAAACGTTGCCAGAACAGAGTAAATGCAACACATTTGAACATAGACTGATTCTCTATATAACATTAGTTATGTAACGTTGCATGTATTGAGTTCGCAGAAAACGTACATCATACTACAACTTTTTTTGCGTCATGAATACTCAATTAGCATTAAGTGGCTTCAACGCCATCCACAAAACACAACTCATTTGAACTAGGACCATTTATAAATCTTTTTCATAAATAAAAGGCTACGTCATCTTAAACCACAGCATTCATAAATAAAAGACAGAAATCCCCTTAACATTGAGCAAAAGTGGATTGGTTGAACATGTCCTTAATGAATGTAGAAGTCTAATTTATGGTGTGTAGTACTATTAGTATAACTAAACATTTCACCTCGTTTCTGACCTTTATTCAAATGTAATACACTCCCCTCAAGTATTTTTCTTTTCTTTTCCCAGGATACTGCAATGACATCAGTAAAAATGGCAGGTATGATCAAAATAAACATCTAAAATAGAAATCAATTTGAATTCACAAATATTTCTTGGACACAACGAATCCAAGACACAAATGTGAATTCAAAAAGCTCTCTCTAACAACTCCATTATGTCAATAGCACCAGTTATGTGAATAAAAGACGTATTACTCCCATAAAGACATAGAATAATGAACTATTTTAGGTGGCCATTTCAAAGTTGATTAAAGGAACACTCCACCGTTTTTTGAAATAGGGCTTATTCACATTCTTTCCTACATTTAGATAGGTGTGCAAATGCATTTTTGTCTCAGTGCATGCATTGTTTTAGTTTGACAGGGTCGACGCTAGCTTAGCTTAGCACAATGAATGGTATCCTTTGTTGCCAGCTAGCATGTCCCCATTTTTTTAAAAACACGTAATTACTTCTTGTGGCCTGTGTATTCACAACGAGTACAAATAGCGCTGCAGATTAACACTAGGCGATTTCCTAGGCAGATATTGACTTGGGACTATATTAGGGGGAAGCACATGCTTAGGCAAAGCACTGCTACTTGGGATTTCGTGTTTTGCGTGATATCTCTGCGCCCAAGTAGCAGTGCTTCGCCTAAGCAGCAGTGCTTCGCCTGCGCTTCCCCCTAATATAGTCCCAAGTCAATATCTGCCTAGGAAATCGTCTAGTGTTAATCTGCATCGCTATTTGTACTCGTTGTGAATACACAGGCCACAAGAAGTAATTACGTGGGTTTTTTTTTTTTAAATGTATCACTTTTACTCAAGACATGCTAGCTGGCAACAAAGGATTCCATTCATTGTGCTAAGCTAAGCTGGCGCCGACCCTGTCAAACTAAAACAATGCATGCACTGAGACAAAAATGCATTTGCACACCTATCTATATGTAGGAAAGAATGTGAATAAGCCCTATTTCAAAAAACGGTGGAGTGTTCCTTTAAAATGGAGCGGTTTAACTTTTCATTTGCATGATAAATCAACCATATATAAATAGCTGACCCTGATGTACCCGGACACACTATTCATTTCGCATGAATTATTTAGGATTAATATTGTGGAGTTGTTTCATGAAATGGCAAGATACAAAAAAAATGCATGTATAGGGATTTATTTCATTTTTTAAAAGGCATATCACGAATGGCCTGGTAAGGTAAAATTAATTAAAAGTGTTTCAAACCTGATTTCAGCTACCACGTCTAAAACCTGTACTTCAGCCCAGTCAATGTTTCTTCATGGCTACACTAACACCGGTTGTGGTTACGCTTAGGTTTCCGAAACCTACTTTCCACTTATGAAACGATAATGAAACACACACGCGCACACACACACACAAACAGGTAAGAGATCTGAGCCTGAGGTGAAGAATTTCTGAACAGCGAGACCACCTGACAATGACGGCATTCATCTCATCTTGATGCTTTTGCTAAACGGCTAAACGGGTCATTAGTGTTAGTACAATACTCGTCCCTTCAGGAAAGTACTTCTTATTGTATCTTGTATTGATTTGACTGCAGTCGTGAAGATCAGTGGATGAACCTGCGCTATGCTTTATGTCGTTCCTTTGCTCACAGAGGTCTTGCTGAAACTTGTAGAGGTTCTCCGAGTGTGCTTTACTCAGAATACGCACAAACTGGCTTTGATCACTGCTGTCATAATGCGTGAAACTAGCGGAAAAATAAAGAACCGCCTCTTCAACGCTCAGCATGTCGCTCCAAATTCTTCTCTGGACCCAAAGGGAAGAAAAAGGTACAAAAATTTTGGCATCCATGCTTTGGTCACAAAATACCGACATGTATGATTTGCTGTTTATTACCGATCCCAGTCGCACCACCCTGACAGCTTCTGTCGATACGCACGCGCGCACACACCCACACACACAGACACACAGAGATAAAGGTAGGTTTGTTGTAGTTCTGGCATCGAGAAACCTCACAATGTAGTCCCATATTCGAGGTTCCCGACTGGAATATAAATTAGCGGAACGTGAGCGGCAAGTGGGGCCGGAAAAGTTCCTTCAGCCCTTTAGAGAACATGTTCTACAGCACAGCTGCTGCAGAACCTTCCTCTGGCACAGATTGTTCTTTTTCACTAGCACACAGAAACTTCCCTCAGCCCACGATTCTTCATTTGCTTTCCAGAGAGCAGGAAGAGGAGAGAGGAGCAGAAACACAGCGCGCGATCGGGCAGCGGAGAGGAAACGATGCGGATCGTAGCAAGGTGATAGATGACAGGCAAATGGTGTTTTGTTCAGGGTTTTTTTTTTTTATCCAGTTGATTGTTCGACAGACGGAGGATATCCGGGTGTGATTGGAATCCGGGATGAAAAGATTTGAAGGAAAGATCATCGGGAAGAAAAGGAGAACAAACATTTAGAAAGCGATAAAAAAAAAATTCACACAGTGTCAGGTTGACAGAGTAAAAAGCACACATTATACTCCACTTTAAAAATGAACCCCATGTTGAACTCAAGGTCCCAAAATGCACTTGGGTCATCAAGAGGTAACACTTTACAATACGGTCTCATTTGTTAACATATTTATTACTATCTTTGTTCGTTAGTTAATAACAATCCAGCTGTTCATTGTTTGTTCATGTTAGTTCATAGTGCATTAACTAATGTTAACAAAAACTAATTCTGATTTCCATAATGTATTAGTAAATGTTGAAATATTAACTAAGATTTAAAAAATGCTGTAGAAGTATTCTTAGTTCACGTTAAAGTCCCCTGTGGTGAAAATCAAGTTTTTAATGTTGTGTTTTTAATATCCTTTAAGACAAATTCATAAGCAAATTCAAAACTGCAGTGAAAGACAGTCTCAAAATCACGGTTTGAAAATCGCTGGTGTTTCTGACGTCACAAACTACCTTGTAACCAATCACGTCAACGTGTGATCGTCAACGAGTTGATCTCTGAGCCGGTGTGAGTGAGTGGAGGCGGGGATAATTTACATATTCATAGAACCTCGTATACTAAATGAGGCAAGGATGTAGTTACATTCAGGTTATTTTAAGGCATGAAGACATTTTTTTTTTTCAAGGAAAAAAACGCTTAAATATGTAATTTTGTTGATCAAAGATGAGTTTTAAGGGATAAAATGATTGACTACAGGGGAACTTTAAAGTAGATAACTAATGAAACCTTATTGTAAATTGTTACCCATCAAGAAAAATGTAAGAATAAATTGGCCTGAAATATTGGGCACATCAAGAAACCAGACATATTTCACCTCAAAATTAGGAGAAAGGATGTTAAATATTATATTTTGCATTAAATTAGCCTAATAACTATTTTAAATCTATAATTAAGTAATTTATATGAATACATTTTTATATTGTAAAGTATTTATGCATCATATTTGTTGTACTGCGAATATAAATTTAAAAACCCATTACAAAAAAGAGAATCAATATTGAGAATCATGGGAAATAATCAGTACTTTTCAAAAGTTTGGGGTCAGTAAGATTTTTTTTAAAGAAATGAATACTTCATGCATTCAGCATGGAAACACTTTTACATATTTTAAATATATGCTGCTATTTTGAAATGTTCTATTCATTAAAGAATCCTGAAAAAAAAATCACAATTACATATAAAAATATTAGGCATTACAACTATTTTCAATATTGATATTTCAATATTTAATAATAAGAAATGTTTCTTGTGGAGCAAATCAGCATATTAGAATTATTCCTGAAGAATCATGTGAATGAAGCTGAATGAAGAAATGTTGTGATTATTTCACAAGAATAAACTAAATTTAAAAATATACTTAAATACAAATTTGTAATATTTAGCAATGTTGGTCAGCATAACTTTTGTACTCAGTATTTCAACATTCTGACGTTCTGTAAAACATCCACACGCACATTAATAACAATTTGAAGCTAAATGTGCTTAAATCTGGAAATCCAGTACTAGCAAAATATAATTTTTTTTTATTTTGGGGTGAAATGTGACCTGGACATGTTTTTCCAAAAAGGACAAAATCAACAATCCATGATTAATCCCCATGCAAAAACTAAAATATTTGGTTGTACAAAAGATTCAGAGGAAAGAAACCACAAAATGAAGAGGCTAGCCGAAAGCTAACACGGATGAATCTACGGTACTCACCATCTTTGCAGATGGTGCTGACGACACACACACCATTTTCCAGGTTATATCCGCTGACGCACGTGCTGCAGTTCCTCTCCCCCGGGCCGGCGCAGGCGTAGCATGTAGGATCGCACCTGGAGGCACAATCACACCGCCACGTGTCAAACGCATCATTACCGCTTTCAAAAGACTTTCTCAGATGTCACATTCAGCAGTGAAGTACTGACTTTTGACAGGACTTTTGGACGTCTCCGTTGTCTGTCGCTTGTTCCGCCAAGTAATATCCCGCGCTGCAGCTGGAGACGCAACGCCAGTCCTCGAAGTAATAGCTCGGAGCGCACTCATTACACGCTTCCATACCAGTTCCTGAGAACATGGACGAAATAACATCATGTTCCACAAAGAGCAGACCGCAAATAATGTGGAGTACACTTAGAACATTCTTCCTGAAAGGGTGTCTTCTGAGAATACTTAGTAGTTACAATTAGTTACAAAAACACAAGCAACTTGTGACTTCATATATCATTAGGGATGGTAGCTAATCTCAGAAAGAATTAAATCACTGATTTAGAGGCGTAGACAAAATAAACTTGTGCAATTTACACATGAACGCGCTCAGAGACAATGGAAAAACTTACGAAGAGCACCAATTCAATTCACATTTTTATTCAATAGCGCCATTCACAATACATTTCGTTTCAAAGCAGCTTTACAGAAAATGCATGTAATACAATTTAGAGAGATCTGTTATTAGAGGTGACTGTGTCCAAGTTATGCATTTCAGAAATGTACATATACACATCACACAGTGAGCTAAAAATGTATTAATTTAAGGCAGAAACAATGGTAAATAATACATGTTGTTAACAAATGTTTAGGATATGTAAAAAACTAGCATGTTGATTCAGATTCAGATTTAGCTTTTGTTTCTGCTCTGATAGCTGCATGTTGCAAATCAGAAATGTTGAGAGAACATTGTGATTGGTACATTTTTCGTCTTCAAACCAAAGGTTTTAAATCCTGTCTGGCTAGCGCGCTTCCCTTAATGTTTAGGCATTAAGTTAGTAGGCGGAGAGTATGCGTCTTTTGTGGCTGTTCAAACACATTCCACCACATGAGCGTTTACACTACGAAAGCAATCCGGTTGAATGGGTTTTTGACTACCTCTGGAAGTGGTCAAAAGTGGACAAGCTCAAAACTTTTTAGTGTCGTCTACTTGTGATCCGATCGACCAAAATGCAACCCTAATACCAGGTGTAAACAGGGCCTGAGAGTAACCCTAACTGACATATATACAATTTTGATTTTAGTAAAAATTACATACTAAATAAAAAGCCAAAACTGACAAGAAAACTCAATTATGAAATTATTAAAAACTAAGTCAGAAAGATTTGTGAGATAAAAAGTCAAAATGATGTCAGAATTATGACTTTTTAAAATCACATGATTTAATCTCACCTTTTATCACAATGACTGTACATTTCAATTGATCTCATAATTGTGACTTTTTGTATTATAATTATGACTGTCATTTTTATGATTTGTCAAAGCATGATATTTTTTTTTTATGTGGCAGAAATAGGCTTCCATAAAACGGTCTCGACTCTAAAGGTCCATCAAGACGATGTTCATTACTTAGAGATAATTTGAAACGTGATGAGCATTCAATTCAATTCAATTCAAATTTATTTGTATAGCGCTTTTCACAACACATATTGTTTCAAAGCAGCTTTACAGAAAGTGCTTTTCAGAGCATCATACTGTAAGTGTACACACACACACATATATACATATATATGCACTGTTTTTAAAATCTGGTGCAGAATCAGAGCTAACAACAGTAATTGTGCTGGATGAACTATATTCAGAAGCCAAGCACTGGTTGTTCTGCAAAGCCTTAGTAATTAGCTGCCGTTTCTGAACACTGGAGTTAACAGACGTAACGGTCTCAGAAGGCAGTGTCTTGTTAGGTCTAGAACTTCAAAATCACATCATACTGTGCATCGCGATGAATATAGCCTTTCATCATTTTTGGCATATATGCATTAAAAAACTATAATAGCCAATCAGTGTTCTCTCCCACACTTTATGGAAAACAAAGACTACTATAAAGTAGTATTTTAAAATGAAAAGTTGTAATCAAATTCTATTGTAAACCTCAATGGAAAACAAAGTCCTTTAAATAAATGTACAATGTTTACCTGCACAGGTGGCACAAGTTGTGTGGCACTTTTCACATGCCCGTCGGTGCCCATTATAATAGGTGCCAAGTTCACAGCTCAGTTGGCACTTATTCCCCTGTAGGCTGGAGACAGAAAGAAAGAGAATTACTCAAAAGTGCTTCAACGCTGAGGCTGAGCCATAAATTTATCTCTTACACTTCACGTCACTGTATAACATGTATTGAGGGAGTAAACCTACATAGGGGGCGCCAGAGCATATCAGGGGAGAAGGATTAGTAAATTTACAAGTAAAAATCTATATATATAATATACTAAAAAAAAAAAAAAATATTATATATATAACTAAAAATATAAACAATAATACAAATATATAAATGATATATAATCTAAATATAATATTCATAAAAATTATCTAGACCAGGAAAACAAACTCTAAAATATTTTATTGGATAGAAATTGCTATTTGGGAGTAAGAAAATAAAAAATCATTTAAAAAAATCATTAAAAAAAAAAGTAATGCACATAAATGTATGTAAATAAAACCTAAATAACATTAAGCTACTGTACTAAAATGTCTGGAATTTTGAAAAACTTAATTTTTTTAATTATTTATAATAGGTTTATTGAATTATTTTTTAAAAATCACTTATGTGTGGGTAACATTTTTAATCATGTATATTGTGTTTTCATGAATCACACTTAATGAACACACTCAATTGACAACCCAAGTTTTAACATTTTAAATATAAATGATGTTGCTAAAACAACACTTGTAATTTGTGAGGAAATATCTTTTAAAATGTTTAGCATGCAGCATTGTAGAACAAAGGTTTTATTCTTTACATTTATTCTTACAATTTTTTATAAAAAAATAAATAAAGTGTGTGTGTGTGTGTGTGTGTGTGTGTGTGTGTGTGTGTGTGTGTGTGTGTGTGTGTGTGTGTGTGTGTGTGTGTGTGTGTGTGTGTGTGTGTGTGTGTGTGTGTGTGTGTGTGTGTGTGTGTGTGTGTGTGTGTGTGTGTGTGTGTTAGACTACAAAAAAGACCAATGAATGACTAGCCATATGAATAATTACAAAGACTGTAATGGCAACCTTAAACTGAGAAACTGAGGCCAGAAAAATGGATCTCATCTGCGCTCTAAATCTGCAATCCTGTTTCATACGTACTACAGTCTAAACAAGTCTGAATAGATCAACAACGACAGATTAAAGTCCAAATGAGTGGGTGAAAAACCTTGTATATTCAGAGAACACTTCAAAACAATTCACAGAACAGCTGCTGCGTATTACGCCAGATTTTCTGCCATGATCCGTTTTTCTTTTCTCTCTCCATTTTCCACATATCTCGCTCTCTCTTTATCTAACGCCAGAGTGGAGTAGGAAAAGCCCAAGTAAAAATCGCTCACTAGAGACGGTATTTCAACATACATCTGAACTCAAGAGCTTGACAACGTGTAACAGGATGTTTCCAGTGATAATTTAGTGTCTAGCCAGCGTGGCCTTACCTTGACAGCTCTCGACGTAGAACTAGGAAAATATGGGAGTCCAAGATTCCGACTATATTTCAGTCCAAATCTTAGCCAAAAAAAAAGAAGCAAATGGAATATTGTATTTTCAACAGGCTGAATGTGGGGAATTACCTGAGACCAATTTGGCATTCAGTGCAGATGTTCGCCGAGGTGCATTTCTTGCAGTTGTCGCTGCATTTCCGGCACATGGTGGAGTCTGCGGGAGAACAGTCACATAGGGTCTCAAATTCAACAATTCATCTTCAGCCAATCAGCATGTACAGTATGTTTTCTGGCGTGTGAATGGACTTGCCAAGGTCCAGGTAGAGGCCGTCGGGACAGGAGCTGATGCAGTTGTTGGCTCCCTCCACCAGGTACAGACCCGGGCGACACGTGGAGCACTGATCGCTGCGACTGCCGACACAAGACTCGCACAGCGGAGAGCACTTCTTACAGCGCTTCTTATCGTCACGGAAAAACCCAGACGGACACTCGGGAACACACGTCCTGAGAGACACACGAGGCCGGAGGTGGAAAGAGAAAGACAGACACAGACAGGAAGAGCTCATGAGACCAGAAAAAGTGAGGAAAGACTTTCACCAGGAAACAAAGGCAAAAGTCAGGGTCTGAGAAAGCCATCAGCTCCAGATGTGAGCACGGCTTGTGTAACGTGGGATGCCGGAGAAAACAATATCTATAAATGCAATCAAGACGCGTGCACACACGTAGATAGACGCAGACGCACAGCTGTTGTCAGCGTGTGCTTTGGTGTTTTTATAGGAGTTCATTAATCTTTTGACTAATCATTTTCACTAATAAAAGGAATATTTTCAGTAAAATAACCTTTCACAAAACATGTTAAAAACTCCAAATTCTTTAGTTACATATGCTTCACATTGTGGTCTTATTTTTCACACCAAACTTACTTCAGTTTTGAATAATAATTTTTTTTAAAAAGCAGCATTGCTAACAGAAAAATAATTTAGCCAAATATAACAAACAAGAGTGTACAAGAGAAAAGCAAAAAACTAGTTCAGGTTCTTAGAAATGTGCTTAATATCTGAAATGTGTATTCATGTCCGTTTCATACACTAGCGTTCAAAAGTTTGAGGTCGGTAAGATTCTCGTATGCTCACCAAGGCTGCATTTATTTGATGAAAAATAAAGCAAAAACAGCAATATTGTAAAATATTATTACAATTTCAACTGTTTTCTATTTTAATATAGTTTAACTGTAATTTATTCTAGAATTTTCAGGATCTATTACTCCAGTTTTTATGATTACTTGATTCAGAAATCCTTCTAATATGATGATTAGGTCATCAAGAAACATTATTAATGTTTATAATAATGTTAATAATATATATTAATAATATATACAGTGGTGCTCAGAATTAATGGTACCCCTGGTAAAAATGATAAAAAATGGCTATAAAAAATAAATCTGCATCGTTTATCCTTTTGATCTTTCATTCAAAAAATTGGCAAAATCCTAACCTTTCATTGAAGTAAAAGATTTAAAAGTGGGGGGGAAATCACAATTTAAAATAAATGTTTTTCTCCAAAACATGTTGGCCACAATTATTCATACCCTTTTATTAAATACCTTTTTGCAATCTCCTTTTGCCAAGATAACAGCTCTGAGTCTTCTCATATAATGCCTGATGAGTTTGGAGAACCCCTGACAAGAGATCAGAGACCATTCCTCCATACAGAGTCTGTCCAGATCCTGAAGATTCCCAGATCCATGTTGGTGCTTCTTCTCTTCAATTCAGCCACTCATTTTCTATATGGTTCAGGTCAGGGAACTGGGACGGTCATGGCAGAAGCTTCATTTTGTGCTACCTAACACATTTTTGTGTTGATTTTGATGTTTGTTTTGGATCGCTGTCCTGATGGAAGATTCAACCACGGCCCATTATAAGATTTCTAGCAGAAGGCGTCAGGTTTTGATTTTTTATCTGTTTGTATTTGATAGAATCCACAATGCCATGTATCTGAATAAGAAGTCCAGGACCTCCAGCAGAAAAATAGGCCCACAACATTAAAGATCCAACGGTATATTAAATTGTACACATGGGATACTTTTTATCCTTGTGTGCACCAAACCCATCTAGCGTGTTTGCTGCCAAAAAGCTCTTTTTTTAGTTTAATCTGACCACTGAAGCCTGTGCCGTTTGAAGATCCAGTCGTGTCTGACCACTGAATATGCTGGAGTTTGTATTTGGATGAGCGAGGAGCATTTTTCTTCAAACCCTCCCAAACAACAAGTGGTGATGTAGGGGTTGTTTGATTTTTTTTTAATAGGCTTTCTGACCCCCAAAACTCAACTAATCTCTGCAATTCTCTATCTGTGATCTTTGAAGAGTCTTTGGCCACTCAAACTTTCATCCTCACCGTCCATTAAGAAAATATAGACACAAGTCCTCTTCCTGGCAGAATCGTAACATCTTTAGTTGATTATAACTTCTTAATTATTGCCCTGATGGTCAAAATGGGATTTTTCAATTCTTTAGCTATTTTCTTACATCCACTTTCTATTTTGTGATGCTCAACAATCTTTAGATGCACATCAGAACCATGTTCTGTGGTTTTATTCATTGTGATGTATGATTAAGGGAATTTGGCCTTTGTGCTTCCTCATATTTAAACTCCTGTAACACAAGAAGTCATAGCTGGACAATTTCATGTTCCTAGTCACCCTAGTGTGCTAAAAAAGGTAAATATTAATGGGAATATACTTCATAGATATTTTATTCATAAAAAATTCTAGGGGTATGAATAATTGTGGCCAACGTGTTTTGGAGAAAAATATTTATTTTATAATTTGATTTCCCCCCCACTTTCAATTCTTTTACTTCAATGAAAGGTTAGAATTTTACCAATTTTTTGAATGAAAGATCAAAAGGATAAACGATGCAGATTTATTTTTTATAGCCATTTTTTATCATTTTTACCAGGGGTGCCATTAATTCTGAGCACCACTGTATATATATTATTCAGGATTCTTATATTAATATAAATTTTGCAAGAACAGCATTTATTTGAATATATATTCTGGAACATTTCATATTTTCACTCTAAATAGGTCTTAATACATCTTGATCATGTTAAGTAAATATATTACTTTTTTCAAAATATCATTTTAAGTTTAAAAGTATTTTTTTTTTTTTACAAATATCTTGAATTATTAATTCATAAATATCAGGTTCAACCAAAACTAATCTTGCCATGTAATAAAAAGATCACATTTGTTTGCACGTTTCCACAGGAGAAGCATTTTTATAATTTGTTTCTATATATAATGTATCCGGAAAAAAAAAACTAATGGACGTCATTTCACTGACCCAAGCAACACTGTTTGTAAAAATGAGTTTAAATGACAAAAACAAACAAACAGAAACCAATCAAGTATAGTTTTTAAGGTGTAATAATGCAATATACCTGGTGTTGTTCTTGAACTTGAGGAAGTAGTGGAGGCAGGTGATGCACTGCTGAGGGCCTGGCCCTTCACAGCCATTGTCACCACACTCAGGGTGGCAGGAGCCTTATGTAAGAAAACACAAACTGATATGAGTTGAGCTCTGAGAAATTCCACAGATACTCTGAGATGAAGAAATCACTTACCCACATACTCCTCACTGTACTCGTCATCAGACTGTGTCTCCGCCACTGAGCGAGGCTTGTCACTGCGGAATGAGTACGGATGCACGGAGGTGCCATAAAGTACCAGAGACCACTCTTTCAGCTTGCCTGGAACAAATTACAGTCAATGTGCAATGAAGTTAAGCTATCATATATCATTAAATTAATGTCTGTGTGAGAGATCCCTGTGATAATATACATTCATAGTTTTTTTTGAGAAACACTGGAGAGTTGTAAGCTATAGGCAATTTATAACAAATATGCACTAAATCTGTTATAATAAAATTTTGCTATGGAAAGAATAACTGTAATATAACTTTCGTTAAACATTACATCTATAGGCAAATGCATTACAAACATGAATTAAAGGAGTAGTTCACTTTAAAATGAAAATGACCATATAATTTACTCACCCTCAAGCCATCCTAGGTGTATATGACATTCTTCTTTCATACGAATACAATCGGAGTTATATAAATAAATGTCCATCGCTTTGCTTCAGAAGGCCTTTACTAACCCACCGGAGCCGTTTGGAGTTCGTTTATGATGGATGGATGGATGCACTTTTTTGAGCTTCAATCTTTTGGTTGCAATCCACTGCCATTATCAAGCTTGGAAGAGCCAGGACATTTTTTAAGATAACTCCAATTGTATTCATCTGAAAGAAGAAAGTCATATACACGTACGATGGCTTGAGGTTGAGTAAATTATATGGTAATTTTCATGTTTATTAATTAATGAACTTTTATGTCTCAGGTCTCACTACTGAAATTTGCGTTATACATAAATCTATACATACATATACACACACTATATTGGCAAAAGTTTTGGTATGTCTGCCTTTACATGCACATGAACTTTAATGACATCCCATTCTTAATCCGTAGGGTTTAATATGGAGTTGGCTCAGCCTTTGCAGCTATAACAGCTTCAACTCTTCTGGGAAAGCTTTCCTCAAGGTTTAGGAGTGCGTTTTTATGGGAATTTTTGACCATTCTTCTAGAAGCGCATTTGTGAGGTCAGGCACTGATGTTGGACGAGAACGCCTGGCTCACCGTCTCCGCTCTAATTCATCCCAAAGGTATATATCAGGTTGGGATGAGGACTCTGTGCAGGCCAGTCAAGTTCCTCCACACCAAACTCGCTCATCCTCGTCCATGTCTTTATGGACCTTGCTTTGTACACTGGTGCGCAGTTATTTTGTAACAGGAAGGGGCCATCCCCAAAATTGTCCAAAATGTATCGTATGCTAAAGCATTAAGAGTTCTTTTCACTGGAACTAAGTGGAACAAGCCCAACCCCTGAAAAACAACCCCACACCATAATTCCCCCTCCACCAAACTTTACACTTGGCACAATGCAGTCAGGCAAGTACCGTTCTCCTGGCAACCGCAAAACCCAGACTCGTCCACCAGACTGAGAAGTGTGATTTGTCACTCCAGAGAACATGTCCCCACTGCTCTAGATTCCAGTGGCGGTGTGCTTTACACCACTGCATCCGACACTTTGCATTGCACTTGGTGATGTAAGGCTTGGATGCAGCTGTTTGGCCATGGAAACCCATTCCATGAAGCTCTCTACACACTGTTCTTGAGCTAATCTAAAGCCCACACAAAGTTTGGAGGTCTGTAGCCATTTACTCTGCAGAAACTTCTGTGGACTGTGCGCCTCAGCATGCACTGACCCGGCTCTGTGATTTCACGTGGCCTACCACTTCGTGACCGAGTTGCTGTTGTTCCCAATTGCTTCCACTTTGTTATAATACCACTAACAGTTGGCCGTGCAATATTTAGTAGTGAGGAAATTTCTCCAATGGACTTATTGCACAGGTGACAACCTTTCACGGTACCATGCTTAAATTCACTGAGCTCCTGAGAGCGACCCATTCTTTCACAAATGCTTGTAGAAGCAGTCTGCATGCCTAGGTGCTTGATTTTACAAAACTGTGGCCATGGAAGTGATTGGAACACCTGAATTCAATGATTTGGAGGGGTGTCCCAATACTTTTGGCAATATAGTGCGTGTATATACATACATATATACATATATATATATATATATATATAAATAAAATAGAATAGTAAGGTTAGTATCAATGGGTTAGTATTAATGGTTAGTCTAATGGATCAAAGTGCATCTTTAGCCGTTTCTTGAAATAGCTAAAGACTCAGCAGCTCGGGTTGAGTAAGGCAGGTCATTCCATCAGCTTGGAACAGTCAAGGTAAAGGTCCGTGAAAGAGATTTTGTGCCTCTTTGAGATGGCACCACAAGGCGCCGTTCACTTGCAGAACGCAAGCTTCTGGAGGGCACATAAGTCAAAAACAATCATATATATATATATATTAGGGCTGTCAATATTAACGCGTTAACGCATGATTCATTAATTCGTGAATAATTCAAAATCCTTAATGCGTTCAAACTATTTAAAGGTCCCCTGACATTTTTCACTTTCTGAGGTTTTTTAACATTAATATTAGTTCCCCTAGCCTGTATTTGGTCCTCTCGTGTCTAGAGTTTTCAATCGGTGTAAACCGAGTTTTGGCTATCTTTCTCTGCCTGTGAGAAAATGAGAGATCAGACGCGCTGATCTTGAAACTCCCCCTTATGACGTCATAAGGAGGAAAGGTTACCTCCCCTTTCTCTGCTTTGCCCACCCAGAGAATTTGGCTCGCCCATGAGAAAATGAGCTAGGAAGTACGAACGTGCGAGCGCGATTTGAGTTTTTCCTCGAGAGATATAATAGCTTGCAAACGATCGAAGCATGGCAGTTGATCAGTGTTCGGATGTAAAAATGAACACAAAAGTATTTTTTAGTTCCTTCATCCGAGCCTCTGAAGAAACAATGGGTTCATTTTATTTTCTCTGGAAATGCGCCAACACGACTTCCCAAAGTTTTGTATGGTCCAAACATTTCACCGACGTCTGTTTCCTCAACTTGGGCCAATACAGAGCTGGCCTCGATGAACGTCTGAAAATAAATCGATCGAGCTACCAAGCAACAATTCAATTTCAAGTTCAGACAGTTAATCTTTCTCTCAAAATCGTTCAATACTGTTTATGCATCAGTAAGTCAAGCCAGTGACTAAAATCTCAACTTCACGTCGTTTCTTTTAGTATGATGAAAATAATCTTATTTAAATTGTGAACAAATTATATACAGAAAGCGATCAAAGAACAAAGAACTTTCCACACAGCGCAAGTTTATCTGGACAACTCGTTATGAAATCAATGACGCCGTTACAGTGCACAACGAAGCTTTTACTGTATGTACATCATTGTGTTTGCATTGGTGAAA
This sequence comes from Chrosomus eos, assembly GCA_036326025.1. Lineage (NCBI taxonomy): Eukaryota > Metazoa > Chordata > Actinopteri > Cypriniformes > Leuciscidae > Chrosomus > Chrosomus eos. The sequence goes on along the minus strand of CM070836.1, from coordinate 12,616,400 downwards.
GAATTAGAGAGAGTGATAAGATCTTCATTCTCGCGATCAACAGACTGTCATCTGCTTGTGATGTGATGGGAATAGATCTAAATACTTTAAAAACTTCTCATGATTCGTTAATCTTGATAGCTGTATTAGTAAAAAAACGTATAATAGCTGTAGTGAAAGTATTCGAGAGAGTTTCACATGTAATACTATTTCATATGCAAGCATGTCAGCCAATCACAGCAGTGGGCGGTTACACGCCCCTTCAAACAGAGTGTTCAAATCAGAGGCTAAAATCAGGCTAGGAAAAATGCCTTTTATTTCTAAATTATGACTATTTTTGATCTACAAAACATACTAACACTATAAGGGCAACCCAGGAAACATTATAAAATAATCAAATAACCCCATGTCAGGGGACCTTTAAGCCAAATCAATTACTGAAGCACGCGAAATTGCACAATTAACGTAATTTATGTCACACAGTTAGATTATCTTGGGAGTTTAAAACACGAAGCATCAATGTCACAAGCACCTGTAACCCTGGTAGACGGAAATTTGTATTCTAAACCTTTAACCCAATTTGCTTATCTGTTTGAAATCAATCACCGCTAAACTTCCCATCGCAGTATGTCCAGATGATATGCAAACTACGTAAAGTTTTGTTACGCAAGTAAAGTTTTGATGGATGCGAATTATAATGAAGGTATAGACGATCGCAATGACTAGCACACGTGTGTAAGCACACGTGAGTCTGTTATATTGATGTGCAAACAAACCATACGTGCACCTTTCGACACACTGATTGCATTGTGTTTATGCAGACACATTTCAGTACAGTCACATTGTTTTCCACACACATTCAGGATAATGTGTAATTCTGTAATTCTGAATGGATGCAGTCAGGTCAAGGCGGTTGATTTAGTTTTTTGTTTTTTTTGGCATCTCCATGTGGTCCTGTTCAGTATCACACCTTGGCATTTCTAAAATGTAAACAAGCTCTTTACTTTTGCACTGTATACAATGTACACTGAATTCTGAAAAGTTTTGTTTTGTAATGTTTTTTTCTGTGTGTGCTTTGGTGTGAATAAATGTATTAATTATATAGACTCTTTATATCATTCGGCTATTAGGTGTGCTTTGGATATTTCAAGTGTCCTTTTTTTGAAAAGACAGCTAAATTTACCTTGAAAAAAGTTTGCGGAAAATTAAGCCTGCACAATATATCGAAATGATCAAAATATTGCAGTGGCTTACGATAACTGAATGATTTTAATACTTCAAAAGTTTACGAAGTGGCTTTTACGAAGTTTTATGCCGACGTAGACAGCAGAGAATAGCCTGGACATGACTGTTATATACATGTGACATGCTTAATGTTATTAGTCGCAATAACCGAAGTACTCACGCACAGAGGAAGCTGCCTCTCGGATAGTGTGTAATCCTGATTTCAGTTCTCTTCCGCAGCTTATATTGCCAAATACACACAAAATGATGTCAAAATGCCCATCTTGGTGAGTGAGTGGAGTAAACAGAAAGCGCCCATGTAACAATATATTGGACAGCAACATATTAAGTGACAGCAGCCTAATAAACCTGCTTTCGTCTGTGTGCGTAATGTCAATCAATCAATAGACAAAGAGAAAATTGTTCACTGCTCTTGACGGAATAGCTTTTGTAGCTTTAATAAGAATCAGTGTATATTTAATTCATATAGTGAAGACTAAGCAGTGTTTTATTTTTACATTTGATTATTCAATTTCTGCTGTTAAATAAACCTAACGTTAAAATGACACTTGTAAAACACTACTGTTCAGTTGTAGGGATGCTTTCTTCTCACAAAAAGAATGTGAAACATTCAGGTTGTTTATATAATTTTTAGTTTTTAAAGATTTTAATATAACTTGCATTTATTTTACACAAAGCATTATCGTATTGCATATCGCATTATTTAACGTTAGGTTAGGGTCTGGGGAATGTTCATTGACAGCTCATTTCCAATGGGGCGTCACCAATGGACGTCGTTCAAATGCCTCTGGGCGCAATTGGATAAACCTAAAACCAATCAGATCGATAGTCATCTTGTAAAGCCCGCCTCAACGTTTGTGATTGGTGCCTCGATTTGGAAAGATTGGAAATGAGCTTGAATGGGCTCTTCGCCAGACTAACTACCAGAGCAAATCTAAATTTGCCGGAAGTTCGTCTGGGTTTTCCCAGGCTAGAGAATCACCCTTCAATCTGATAGTTTACTTTGCTGGATATAGCAAATGATAACAAAAAAAAATGTATGTCAAGTATGTCTAATTTCACAATAAGTACGCGATTAATCGCACAAAAAAGGTGTGATTAATCACGATTACATTTGTATTATCTATTGTATCCTCGCTGTGAAAGACCAAATGGTGTTTTCAAAGGTGAAAGAATGCCTCAAGTAACAGGAAGTGTGTTTTGTATCGAGAAACTACCTGGTGCCTTCTGGCTCCTGAGTTGGGAAGGAGAGTCATAAATCTCTAGTACCCAGTCCCCAGCAGCTTTCTCGCCCCAGCAGTGAGTTGTCATGAATTCCCAGTTCTTAAAGCCCTCCATTGAGTGATCAAACAGCCTGCAATAACAATAAATAGATGCTGCATCACATGCAACACTTCAAGCTTAACATCGACTAGTCACTGATCATGGCCTGTAGCACTTTTACACTCCATTTCCAACAATTAAAATGACAAATTAATACATACTCCGAGAGCGCTTTACAAAATATATTTGATTATACCATCTGAATGCTTACAATGTATCAGGTAAATGCACGTATTAAACAGCTTATTGTACACGCAAGTTAATCGCCGCTCTAAACTAATGCGCATGTAGATCGTGCACACAGAAACATTCAGTAGTGTAGAACTGTATTGTCAACACTTCTGTGATTTATCAATAAAAAAGCTTAGAAACTGAAAAATTCTAGCATATATTTCTTAGTAACTAAAACCCACTGCTTCACTATTAGTAGAGAAGCTGCCAGGGAGAATTAATTCATACGCAATCGCTCTCTCATATAAATTCATACAAATGTAATCTTTACCTTGCCCAAAGATAAAAGAACTGATAAAAATAAGCTGTTATGTAGGGGCATATTCCATAACTGTGCACAAGGCAACCCGCATTCAATCACAGCTCGAGGTTCAGGATTACATGTTTATTAATGACGTCATCAGCGACTAGTCGACTTCTGAAGTCATTCAACCCCTAGTGGAAACTTGGATCACTTCCACTGAAATTCACAATGTGAAGTCATTCTTGATCAATGTACCTATGTACTCAATATTTGAGCATAGTCTGTACTGTACCTGTTGGCAAGCAGCTGTGACTTTGTCCCTGATGGGGAGGTTAGGTTGATTGACAGGTCTCCTCGCCGCGGATGGGTAACTGTTATACGTACAACCACATGCTCCAGATAAATAACATGATGGTTTGCATTATCTGTGCAGCCTGTTGCCTTGTACACGGAACGAACGACATGCTCTGGACGGATGGTTCTACAAGAAGGAAATTGTTTTATTTGAGCATGTATTATTACTTGTATACCATTATCGCTCATGTTAAAGAGCTAGTGAATATACCTGATTTGTTTGTCAGCATTTTCCACACAGATGTGCTGCTGGGGAACCTGTTTCCAGCGTTCTGCCTCTTTCACCATGGCCTCCGCATCCATGAGCCCAAAGCCATACAGGTGACTGACTGTAAGAATATGTACAAGAAAAAAATAACAATATGTACACAAATTTAGAGTTGTTATGAAAACCAAAATGACCACCAATCATGATGCAGATTGCTGTTTTAAAGTCTGGAAAACCTACAAGACTGATCGTACTCAGTGTCACTACCTATCTAGTGGTTAAAACAAGACATGCCCGCTTAAAGAAATGAAAAGCCTGTTACCATTATAACCAGCTGCATTGGTTTTCCAATCAGGAGCACTGAGATGGCCAGCACGAGACGTCTTCACTATAATGTGTTGCACATCTCGCCACGTAAGGAAAGGACTGCAACAGAGAGTCAAAAACCAGACATGATGGACAGTTACATCTACGTGATTAAAAGCATTACTAAAGTGATAGTGTGAAAGCACCCTTAAATCTAAAAAAGCTCAAAACATTCTATTATTATCCAAAGAATTGCACTTGCACTGGCCACAATTTTCAGCTGTAGTTTGAAAGTTCAATGGCTGGGAAGCATTCGCTCCCATAATTCACCAAACACAGTGAGATCAAACATCAAACCAAAGAGAGATGAATGCCATGTGTCCCTGAATATCCCCCCCAAATTATTAAAACATTTTAACTCCATTGTGCTAGGAATATACAGTCACATGGCAGCCATATGTCGAGGTTTTCCTCAATTTCCTGAGTGAAGTTAGACACAGTTGAAACTTGCGCTACACAGCATTCAGAATCACACCATTTTTAAGTGGCCAGGATGCTCCTTGCTCTTTTTAAATTGCGGATTGATGTTCTACGTACTCTATCATTGACAATACAAAGCTCTCTCGCCAGTTCAAAACTGGTGATATAGCCATGTGTCATAGCACTGACGTCACAGCCATGAACAATAACGATTAACCGTAATTAATTAGCAAAACGCCACAACAATGAAACACCAAAGTTCAAGTTTTGATTTAGCTGAAAACTGAAATAAAACCAAAAATAAAGTTGAGTAAATAACTTTGAAAACCGGGGTCTGTATCGCTTTTACTGGCACTATGTAACTTCGGGGTTCGGGTAGGAACCCGTGCACAAAAAAGAACTACAGAATTCGACTGCTTTACGTCAAGCGCTACAATAGTCATTATTTCGTTTTTCTTCGTTTCTGATGTCGCAATACATCATCCTTTCATGCAATCATGCAACATACTTTACCTTGTCTGTGGACATCGTTCATTCTAAAGCCGGTGCTGGATAAACAGCGAGCGTGCGTGCGACGGTAGGCTAAATTATTTACGACAGCGGCAATGGACAATTTCGTTTCCAACCAGTAGGGCGACAGAAGAGGAAAATTTACTTGGTGTTACTTTAAGGTGCCCTTGTTGCAGTGTAATAATACAATTAATATTAATTAAAGTACTTACTATAGGGTTAGGAGTAGGGTTCGGTTTAAGTTTAGTTGCTTCCAATTAAGTATAATTTGCTGTCATGACTGTACATGTAAGGTGTAACATATATAAATAAGTATATATCATTGATAAATTTACATAATAACTACAATTTCCTAACTTGTATATATGAATTTCTCAGGACGACTAAAATGAACCAACTAACATATTCAAAACATGTTAGAAGAGCTAATTAACCATTCCTGTTTCGGTCAATGATATCGGCCATCCAAAACCATTTCACCCCAAACCAAAAACTAATGTATGCTTTTCTAGCAAACTATCTTGGCATTAACCTTATCGGTTGCCTACATTTCTATGCATCACTTATTGAGCTCATATTCATATGACCACCCATGTTGATATATGAGCTGTTCAACAGCTTCCTCTCATATTACATGTAAAGTGGTTGGTGATAACATAGATCATTTACATACAATTACCTACAAATGTCTGTAGATACTTAGTACAGTAGCAAAAACATAAAACCGTGTTAAATTCAGAAGGTCAGTGAAAGGGTGAAACCGGATAACTGGATAAGTGTAACTCGAGTGTATAGTATGACCCCTTTGTGACTACATATACATTTAATCATTTAGCAGACGCTTTTATCCAAAGCGATTTACAAACGAGGAGACCAAAAGAAGCAATTAGATGAAAGACCCATCTCTTTAACCTAGCATACAGTGGTTAAGATGCTAATTCTACTGACGTGGCCTGGAGAGTATATCAGACGCTTTCTAACTAAACAGCTGTTAGAGAAATGAGAGCATACAACAGGTTTTAGTGAGGAGTTAGCGGCTTACTTTGCTTCCAGAGCGAGAGCAATGATCCCCGCTGCCATCGGAGCTGATGCTGATGTCCCAGTGTGACTGTCTGTGCAGCGCTGCCTCAGATCTGTGGTGATCTAACAGGAGAGACACAAAACATGATCATTATTCTTGTGTATTGTGTTACCATGTGTGAATAAAAGTTAACATGTACACTTTATGACGTGAAGTAACAATACTTGACTGCTCAACACGGTAAACACTTCAAGTATGCAATAGATGGCTTTGCTGATTACAACAAGTGTGTTCTAGTTTTGTTGCATTGTTATTTGGATTTAGTTTTAGTTACCTTTAATGAGCCAGTACATTTTTTTATCACTTGCATTTCCAACAAATTCACTCCTTCAGTGACATATAATGCACTTAACCTCAAAAAAGAAATCCTGCCAAAGTTATATTTTTCTTTGTTAAATGCAATTCAACATATTGCAGCACTTACTGACAATGAAATGTGCTATAAATGTGCCATTGTGCTACACTTAGCAGTAAATTACCGTCACTTTGAGACATTTGTAATTCAGCAGAATGGACTGGGTCCACTCAGATACTGTGTCGGCATCAATTTTGTGAGATTCATGTAATAAAATCTTTTAAATGTATTCAAGAGTTTAGTTTGAGGCTATTTGGATCAACTAAACGAGACTCTAATTTCAGCTGTGGGACATCTGTGTGATGGATTTCAGATTTTACTTCAGGTACACAAAATAATTGTGGTAAACACCCCCTTCCAGTTTAATTGGGCATCAAATGGACAGTTTTTATCTATTTATTTTGTTTACGATAGATCCAATCAGAAGACTTAAGATTTACGATATGACTTAGACTAGGATGGGTTTAAAGGGCCCTCTCTAAAAACCTGAAAGTGACTCATTACACACAAGCATAATATAGTAAATGGACAAAGTTGAGGAACCTGAGATTCTGTGAATTAAAATGACCTGAAACCTGCAGAAGACAACAAAGAGAAGTGCTAATGTCTGTAACACTGGGCCTCAGAAAGTAAACACGTATTGCGAAAGGAGTTTGAAAGTCAATGTGGAATTTCACACGTCACTCTGAGACAAGCTGAGAGACAAGGAAGAACTGTCGGTCTGTAACTCTCAGAGGAGTGTGTAAAAGTGTGTGTGGGCTGTGTAAACCACAGCAGTTAACACCAGGACAGTCTCACCAACAAAGTGGATCAAACACATGCCCAAAGAAATACATGAAAATGCATTAGATGTAAGCCCTGGTCAGAATTATTGGCACCCTTGCTAGATAAGAACAAAGAAGCCTGTGAAAAAAAATATGCATTGTTAATACTTTTGATCAAGAATCCCAGAGCAGTCTAAAACACATCATTTTGTCTTCACAACATAATTCTCCCTGGTTAGGATGCAATTCAATTCCAGAAACATGATGACTTTAAAAAGCTAATCAAGCAACAGGCCTGTTTTCTAAAAAGCATTATTTTATGCATTATTTACGATTTTACGGTCGTAATTCTCTCCACTACTGTAGGTGGTGGTGAGGGTCGAGGAACACTCTTCCAGATACCAGGGCTTGCGGCCGCTCTCAGCCGTGCTGCTGATGGATATCGTGTAGATGCTGTTGGTGTAGCCGTCACATGAACAGTGATCTCGACTCCGACCACCGTTTCCTGATGCCCAAACAAAGATCGAGCCCCGTCCCTTCCTGCCCTGTGAGCAAAAACCATAAGTGAACACGCTGTGTTAAATGTGAAATAGGTGCTATTTTAAAAAAAAAAAGATTATTTGCAGACAGGAACATGCTTCAGGAACAACCTGGGCTTTATGCTTAACAGAACAACTGTGATCACGGCTGTGGGGATCAAATAAAAAAAAAAAATGTTCAATTCAATGTTATTCTTTAGTATTAGTTATATAATATTATAGCATTTCTTATTATATCAAATGAGCTTTTATTATTAATATTCAGCTTTCATGCTTTTATTTGAATATTATTTGAAGTTTTAGTAATTCTGTGATGTGCTTTTGTCATTTTTTATTTTAATTAGCATGAATTTAAATGAAGTCTAAATTCGTTTTTTTATTATTAAGATATTTATCAAATATTTATATGTTATTTAAACTTCATTTAAATAAAACTTATATTTAATACTGTTAATTTTAGTTAACAACAACAATATTGTTTATACTACAAAAAAAAATCATTCGAAATGTTTATTGAATTCAGATAATGGGATCAGGGCGATATAATTCTTCAGGCATTAATATCCCCCAGCCCAGTCTGAGACCAGTATTATTGACACCAGTATTGTCTATGAGTCTCGCACACCTGAAACATGCCTAAACCACTCCAAACACACCTTTGGCATAGGATACATGCCAATTACTGACTGTGACTCATGACTCGGGGAAGATAAACTAAAATCACGTCCTAAAGTTCACTGGCGTAGCAGGTGCTAGGGGCGTGACAAGGAAAGAAAAACACCCTAGGTGGGCCAGACGGCTGAAGAGACGTGACAGATGACCTGAAAATTACACTTCCTGATTTATGAACTCCACACCATATGGAAAAAGACACTTTTACTTGCAGGAAAAATATAACACACTTTTCATATGAACTTTACGTGAACTTTATGTATATGCCGTGATTGTTTTTACCAGTCTGATGCCGTTTTCAAAGGCCTGTCTGGCGAGGGAAGCGGGCCCATCCACGGTTTTGCCATCATCATCTGGACCCCAGCTGGCACTGTAAATATCTATGTGTTGAGGGTGTAGACTCAGTGATTTGGCCTCTACCATGTCAGTCACATCTCCGTCCAACATGCGGACACCTGCAGGAAAAGCCGAAAGTTAACCTTTTACAAAACACTAAAGATCAATAATAATTTTTCTCAGCGATGATGCATTAAATTGCTCAAAAGTGACAGTTCTTGTGAACTTTCAATTTATTAAAGAAGCATAAAAAAATGGATCATAAAAATATGAATTAGCACTGAAAATAAGAAGCTGTTTTTTCCTGTAAATCTGATCAAATAGTGAGAACATTGTGTATAAAATTAATTAAAAAAATATCTTACAAACCCCAAATAACAGTTTATAGTGTTTATAAAAGCTGTAATATTTTTAAATGGACATGTCATAATGTCCAAAAAATATTGATGAAAAATAAAGTTGTCCTATTAAATGTTCGGATCAGCAAGAAAACATAAAATATTATGGGGGACCAAATAACTTCCATTTATTTCTTAAGGCACACTTTAAGAACTTCGATACCACAGCAAAAACTACTAGCCTAACTAATAAATTTCAAACATTATTAAAGGCAAGTGAAAAATCAGTTACAAAACAAGGAACAAATACACTAATTATAAGCATAGATAAATACAAAATAACAAAGTAAGAAACAAAGTAAGGTCTAACTCTAGTATTCAGGTCGAGAAACGTAAAAACTAGGCCTAAAGGTAGAATAACACAAGTGTTTACTGTATAAATGAAATATGGTTTAATATCTGTAAAAGCTGTGTTTTGTTGTTTGATTAACATTAATGACACAGACCAAAAAGTAAGCGAAACTTAGATTTGGATCATTTAAATAGCTATCTACCCATCTCAAATCTTCCCTTTCGGGGAAAAACTTAGAACGTGTAGTTGCTTTACAGTTGCATAATCACCTTTCTGTTAGTAATCTTTTCGAGCAGTTTCAATCTGGTTTTCAAAAATATCATATCTCTGAACGGCCCTTAGATGCTGTATCTCCTACTATTCTTATTCTCTTTGACATTAGTGCTGCATTTGACACTGTGGATCATACCTCATCGCCTTGAAACAGTTTTTGGTAGTTTTGGCACTGTTTTAGATCTTATTTAAACAGATGCAGACAGTTTGTCGTTTTAGTGGAATACAGGACTGATTTTGGACCAGTTTCTACTGGCATCACTCAGGGCTCAATTTTAGGACCCTTCCTTTTTAGTGTTTATTTATTCCCACTTGGATTACTTTTATGAACTCTAGGTATTAAGTATCACTTTTATGTACTAAATGTATTTCAGAGATAAAAATCATCAATGACTAACAATTTTAGCGGTACATTTAGGTTAATAAATTTTAATGATGATAAAAATGAGCTCATGTTTATTGGTTCTTCTCATCAGCTCCACTAGGCTGACACCTAGGAGTGATCATTGATCCTTTGTTGATATTTGACCCTCACGTACAAAAAGTTGTAAAGACTTTTTTTTTTTTTATCTTAGAGGTATTGCAAAATGGAGTCCCATGCTATCCTTTTCAGTTGCAGAAAAGTTCATTCATATATTTGTTTTTACTCACATTGATTATTGTAATACGCTTCTTATTAGAGTTTTAAGAATAGTCTAAATTAGCTACAGTGTGTTCAAAATTCTGCAGCTAGAATTTTAACTAGGACCAATACAAGAGATCATAATACTCCCATTTTGAAATCCTTGCACTGGCTACCAGTTGATTTTAAAAGTTCTTATGCTCACACACAAAGCACTTAACAGACTGGCTACGGAGTATTTATCTCAGCTTTTAACACACCATATCTTCTTAATCAAAGTCTTCTCTCTTCTTAGCATGGTCTTTTGGTTGTTGATCAAACACAGTTATGTTCCATGGGTGACAGATTATCTTTAATAGATGCTCCCAGGTTATGCAACCAACTTCCAGTTGAAACTCGGGAAGATATAAAACATATTTGAGGTTTTTTTTTTAAGTTAGCTTATTGTTGATTTCTTCTTGTTTTAATACACCAATATACTATTGTTGATTTTCCTTGTATATTTACCTTATAAAGCGCTTTGAGAAGCTCCCTTAAAGGCGCTATAGAAAATAAAGGTATTATTATTACAGACAGCAGCAGTTATTTATAGGCTTCTGTCATTTTAAGACCTAATGCAAGATCCACATATCTAAGATATCTGATTTCGTACTCAATCAGTGCGTTTACATAATGGGATTTGGCAATATTACACTTAAACTTTACCTTGATCAAACTAATGCGATTAAGCTCCTAATCGTAGAAGCATATTCGCATTAAACTATGTGATGTACACCGATTTAAAATAAAACAGGCATGCAAACACCTTAATCGCATTATTAATGACAAACACTTCAACGACTGCGTTTATGAGAATACTAGGGCATTTTGACCATTTTTTGTGTACGTGTCCATTCAAGCGCAAGGAGATTTGAAAGAGGAATCAATTCTGTGTTCACAAGAAACGTGCCTCTGTGTGTGTGCGGCTGTGAGTACCGAATTTCACTCACTGCGAGTTCACTTTTCATTCTATGATAGTTAAACGTTGCAATTAATCCGCGAATCACATGCGCCCCGAACCGTGGGGCCTGGTTCGTACGGATCACAGATCAAATATGATCGGTACCCCTAACTATTGACATACTGATTTCGTGTTATTTCATAGTTCTGGTGACTTAATTATTCTGTGGTACTGCATGTACATGTTTTTATGCGAGAATGAACAAAAGGCAGAATTCCCAGGTACAGAAGTGGGTCTAAATCAGACATCAGCTACACTCACCCCCAATCTTGGCGTTGTAAGCGATGCCCACCGTGCAGTGGGAGTTGTTGGCGGACGCTGCTACTTCGCCAGCACACCTCGTGCCATGCCTGAACAGAACACATAAGATGTTAGTGTTAGTAACACACATTCACCAACTGCAAAAACTGGAGACCCTTACGCAAGCACAGGCACTGTTGCTGACCTATTACACACACTCGCAACAGAAGGAACGCAAAAGTGGACAGGAAACCGAAGAGAGAGAGACTCAAACAGCTGGGCTGAAACTAAACATGTTTCCACAGCCAGCAAAGCTAAAATACACTGGCTAAATATTTGAGATATTGAAGGAAAACATTTGAACGGTTCCTCTGCTTCAGACGCAACGTGGATACATTCCTGACCCAAACTAAACCACATAAATCTAACACAAATCATCAGCAAAAAAATGCACTAAAACATCCACTAAAGACAAAGAGACAGATGGAGAGAGAGAGCGAGAGAGAGAGATTCGGCTATGGAACCTCCAGCAGTGAACAGCTGCATAGAAAAACTCACGCTACCATGGTAACCACAGTCTCCAATCTAAGCAATTTAAAAAAAGAAAACAAAAACAAAAAGAAACAAAGATTGTAAAGATCCACAGCAGCACCAGATTCTGGGATGAGACCAGGGATCGGTCACCATCGTAACCATAAACATTTACAAGGTCAATAGGTCAAAAGGCCAGAGGAACTCCCAGGTGGTCTGTGTGCTCGATCCCAACGCCAATCCAATGACTCCCGACTAAAACTATTCCAATGATTATCTAAGTCATATGTGACATTTAATAGGAGATAATCTGTAATAAAACCCCAAAGAATGACCACTTCTCTTCAAGTCTACACTATTAAGTTTTGGGGTCGGTAAGATTTCTAATGTTTTTGAAAAGTCGTCTCTTATGCTCATTAAGGCTGCAAAAATTTATCAAAAATACAATACAACAGTAATATTGTGAAATATTTTTACAATTTAAAGTAACCGTTTTCTATTTAAAAAAAAAAAATGTACTCATGTGATGGTAAAGCTGAATTTTCAGCATTACTCCAGTCTTCAGTCACATGATCCTTCAGAAATCATTCTGCTGATTTGCTGCTTAAGATACATTTCTGATTATCATCAATATTTAAAACCGTTCACATATTTTTTGTGGCAACCATGATACATTTCTTTTTTGGATACTTTTATGATTAAAAAGATCAAATAACAGCATTTATTTAACATTATAAATGTCTCCGTCACTTTTGATCAATTCAATGCTTGCTTGCTAAATAAAATAAATAATTTCTTTATTTATAAAAAAAAAACATATCCCTAACTTTTGAATGGTAGTGTATAAAGACATTAAAAAACACGATGACGTAAAATTTGTTTTATGGATTTTAGACCATCTATACACTAGCATACTAGACACTAATAAAATCAGCCTACAACATACAAAAATGTAATTCGCAGGGATGAGAAATGCATGTTGAATAACTTGTTCTCTAGAATGAAACTTCCTTTCCCCCTAAATTATAAATACCAACTGCCTGCGACTTGCAATAGGAAGTAGCATATCATGGTTTATGACTGTAAACTAAAGGTTATTGGCAAAAAACAAAAAAAAAAAATACATTTCACCCCAACTTGTTTCAATCTATAGAGTCAGCATAATGTGTATCCTCAATACTCAATACTCAGGGGAGCCAGGTATCTAGCTATAAATGTCAACAGTTTAACTAACTTTAACTACCTTGCTTAACAAGATTATTTAAACTAGCTAGGTTTCAGAGAATTTAATTTACAGAAAAAATAAATCTCTCTCAAACAGTTTTTGAACAAGCAGCGTTTTAGCCGCTACCAAAGCTGAGACTCTTTTATTATTATTTGTAATTAAACATTTGAAATTTAGAGGGATTTATTAGAGCACGCAGACAAAGTGCCTTTTTATGTTTTTATGTTATATTGTTAGTAAATCATCGCACCAAGTTATTCATTCATATGACTTTTTCTGACGCATATCAAAGAATTTATGTAAAAATAAAATTAATTATTCAATATCCCAAAATTCACACGAAAATACGTAGATTATTTGTTTGTTTGTTTTTTAATGCCATGCCATCTTTGGCAGTTTGTATGCTGAAAACAAGAAGTTTTCCCTTAAAAATAAATTTAAATTTACAATCCAATCAAATATGTACATATGGGAGGTTTTCTCCTGATAGTAAATATGCAATATGTAGATGGAACAAGGCCATTGTTGCTCTGCCAAGACAATAGTTGACCTGAAAAATAAAGCTGCCAAAAAGAGACACCATTTATGCCAACTACTGGATCTCTTTTTGATAACTTTCAAAGAACCAGCAGGCCTTGCAGTAGCGCTGTCATATCTGGCAATATTTAACATGTTAAACAGCCTATAAAACGCTCTCACAATGTTTTTTTTTTTTTTTTTTTATCATTTTGGGAGGCTAAAATTTACATTATGCGCTCCAACAACCAAATGCAAATGTGCAGTTTCGTTTGGAATGCGTCTCAAACCACCTCCAACAGCATTTCGGAGAGTATTTAGACCTGGTCTTTTCACAATAAGATACACAATCAGAGAAAATGCATAAAGTGACGAGGTGTAAACAGGCCTTTATTAGATTAGAGAACACGGTCTTAAAGTGACAGCAGCCTCAAATACATGCTGCTGCCGCTTGTGCCATTAATGTTAGCCAATAAAAGACCATGAGAAAATCACTCACTGCTCTTGACACTTGAGTAGCTTTAATAAGAATCAAAATATAGTTAAATAATAAAACAATATATAGACACTCACTGCAATGTCTTACTTGAATGCTATTGCATCAACTGTATCTGAAAAAAGTATATTCTCTCTAATATGTTCTTATCTTTAATATTAAAGATAAAAAAATTAATTCTGTCACTATGTTGGGTTAAAAAAATTCCAAAATAAATATTTGAGCAAGTACATAACCAGCCAGTGTTCAAAACTATCTGCTTGCCTTAGCTCGATTTAAAGCGGAAAGCTTGTAATAATGTTTTTAATTCCAGTGGATTTCCGCGGAAGATTCAAGCATGTCTGTGCGTCATTACGTCACATCTATACACATAAAGAAGAGTCCCGGCTAGTAGGCTATATTGTGTGTGAGGATGTTGGAGGTGGAGATTTATAGCCTTTTCTCACAGCATTTGATATAATTAAACTTATCAATTTGATGGCGGATCCAGAAAGGTTCAAACGACAATCACCAGTGACAACAGGAGATTCATCCGTTGTAAAATACAAAAGACTTCAGACTTCGTAGTGGCTACAGACAAAAAGAGACTGCAACCGGACCCATGCGAAAACAAGGATAAATATCGGAAGGGCATTTAATGTAGTCACGCAATGCTGCTGTTGTTAACATTAACAATTTGAGAACAAAGTATAATTTGTACTGTTTGACGTGATATGATAAATGATCGTTAGATTTAATCAGCCTTAACCTTAGTTGGCCAGAACAAACATGGATGTTACTTGTTCAGATGACATTTTCCATTGAAAACTCTTATGTTGGTCATTCTTCCAAAAAGTAGAATCTGTGATCCCGAATGCCAGTATCCACACCGGTGTGGCGACTGACAGCCACACACTCTCCTCAAACATTGGATTCATCTGCGCTGGACCGTGCTGAAGCACAACTCACGTAAAGTTGAGAATAACTGCAATTGCAGATTTCGAACAGAGATGGCGACAGAGGAAAAACTACGGACTGCAGCTTTAAATAAAAAGAGTGAAACGCCGAATTGTCAAAACCCTGCTACGTGACACTAATGCCCCGTTTCCACTGAGCGGTACGGTACGGTACAGTTCGGTACGGTACGCAATTATTTGCGTTTCCACTGTCAAAAGTTGTGAATGGTACCAAAAAGCCGAACCGTACCGTACCACTTTTTGGGTACCCTTCCGTTGGGGTACCTAGCACAGTGGTACGGTACTAAAGGGTGGAGCTAGACTCACTGCAGAACGTTGATTGGTTGACAGAGTATCGTCACTTGCGCGTGCTACAAGGGGAATGACAACATAAGAAGCGCCATTTTTAATATACAGTTGGAATAAAATACTACGGTTATTCTTTCACGAAATCTAGTTTTAAGAGTTTTTCAGGCGAGAATGTAGTTGTTTAAAGCTCAAATCTGTGGTTTATTTATAATGATTTATGATAATTTGATCCATTCCCGGCGATCACCGGACGCTCGGCGATCATGTTCCCCGCCCGGAACAGCCTTTCCTCGGCTGTTCGTTCTGAGGTATGCCGCTGGCTCTGTAGCAGCTAGTGGTAATTCGTCTTGTGTATATCTAAAGGGTGATCTTTGGTCTCGTGAATCGATAATTCGTTCCCTGGCCAATCGTTTTGGCTGAGGACTAAGTTAAGTTTCATATAATTTAGGCTATTTAACTTTTCCGTTGTAACGTTAACGTTAGACTAGCGCTGAATTTGTATTTTGACTGAATTGTTTGCTTTATATCTTATTGTACAGCTTCTTGTAACGTTACCTTCTACTTATACTTTTATAATGGCTATTATTAATAAAACTGAAATTTAACACAAAGAGATAGGTTTGAATTTTGTCATTATTTATTTTATTTCAAGATTATCACTGTAATGTTGTTTATTGCAGCATTTGTACGAATGCATATTGTCTGGAATATGTTTAATATTTTTTGAAATTTAAACGAAAAGATGCAGGGTTGTGTTTTATATTTCGTTTTGTTATAAATAGGCTAACGTTATACATGCAGTGAATAATATAATCAGGTCTAACGTTATACATTGCCGAACCACACTTGTGTGCCTATAATGTTTAAAATGTATTTAAATGAAAACGAAAAGAGGCAGAGTGGTGTTTTATAACATATTTCGTTTTATTGTTGCCTAAAATAACATGCAGAGCGAGCCGAGTGACGCTTTCAGAACGCGCTGTTCAATTTAGAGAATTACCGGACTCGCGTCCTCGGGACTCCTTCTGCTGAGAACTTTGCGTACTTGGTATTGAGAAATGCCTAATGTCGGCAACTTCTTATGATAAACATGCCGAGAAGCAGGGACAAGTTCTGCTGTATGCCATCCATTTGTGTTTACTTTCTTGATGTCGCTTTCTTTGCGCGAAAATGACGTTGATCGCTCATTTCCAGCAAACGCCACGCCTATCAAGTAGGGTACTGTTGGCAGTGGAAACGCTAGCCGGATCATGGTTTACTGACCCGACCCGACCCGAACCGTACTGTACCGTACCGTACTGCTCAGTGGAAACGAGCCATAAAGCTGCGTCCCAATTCGCATACTATCCGTCCTAAATAGTATTCGAAAATAGAATTAGTACGTCCCAAATCGTAGTATGTTGAAATGAGTGTTACAAAGAGACCCGGATGGTCTACTTTTTCTGGTCAGAATCCGAAGTGTAGATCGATGCGCACTCTAACGGCTGATATTGCCCACAACCCATCGCACGCTGGACGAGGATTCGGTTAGAACTACAAACACGAGTGAAAAGTGTTGAAAAACTACAGACACATGGAGGACGCGCGAGTCCGGCGGTTACGTAGAGAGGTTTAGATAAAGTTGTTTGAGTGATTAATTATCAGTATCTAACCTGACGAAAATTTATTTATTCAATGTTGTCGACATTATATTGCATCTGCAGCAGCATTATGATCTTTTGTAAAGATACGTTTAACCATTAACTTTTAAATGCATCATTATATTCAAATTGCAAACACATGAGGAGAGTCTCCTCATGAAAGACCCACGACTGGTAGGTGAACGTTACGTGCTAAAACATTTCTCTCCGAAATGGTAAGAAATTATAATAGATTGAATTTAGGATTTTAACTGTGGCGAGATGATTAACAGGGCATTTTACGGCGATAGGATGCACGCGACAGGTCCGTTAAAGACAGGAAGTAGTATGTCCCAAAGTTTGCTTACTCTTTTGCTACACACTCAAAAGTATGTACTTTTTCTTCACAAAAAGAGTACATACTTTTAGGTCGTAGTATAAGTAGGCGAATTGGGACGCAGCAACAGTCACATCTGCTAGCAGAATGCATGTCAATGAGAAAACCAGAAACACACACCACACCTGAACAGAGCATTCAGCATTTTCAGAACCGCACAAGACACCGAAACGTTTCCAACAAAACCAAAAATGAACAAAAAACTGCTAACCGTATTATATATAATACATAAACCCATATAAAGCATATAAAAATACACTGTCTCACACACAAACACAGGAAACTTCACTAGTGCTGCACATTTGACATAGAGCTTAAAAGATCAGACTGGGTCAATAAACTGCAGTTCCACTGAAAGTCTAGAGCAAAGCCCACGTTCATCTGTGAGATATATGAACTTGCACTATTTACAATACAGCCGCTCCGTTTGGAGCTCAAAAGTCCAGCGTCAGTCAGAACGACCTCCAGCGGTGAAGCTCACGGTCAAAACCCACCGCAGGGAAATAAAGACTCACATTACACAAACTATCAGCGGAGGAACCAACACAAAACATTCCAGCACATAAAAGATCAACAGCTTGTGTAGGATAGACGCCAAACAACAGGGGAACTGAATAAACCAAAAATACAATATGAGCAGTATATTTTTTTAGTATGAAGGAAGAGGGGGCATAAAAGGAAAAATATTTTTTCTACACTCTTTTGAAAATGGTCACAACCATTATTCAGCAACATAAACAAGACCCTCATTTTTTTTCTTCTTTCAGCTCTCAAAGGCTCTAACTTAATGAATAATAATATTTATTATAATTATTGTTGTTGTTATTATTTGTACCTTATGTATTAAATTATTAATAATCAATTTATTACATTATTATTCAATAAAAAATTGTATTAAAATAAATGTGTGTATATATATATATATATATATATATATATATATATTATACACACCTTATATTAAATTATTAAATATAATTAATTATATAAGAGAATAAAAATAGCTTTTAAAGCTTTTATTAGATACAAACCCCATCACCTCTTATTATTATTGTTAAGTACTACTACTACCACTAAAAGTTTTATTTATTATTCCATTGTTTATTAAATAAATAAAGGGAAAACATTTTTTATTCTTTAAGAACTTTTTTTAATGGTCTGGGGGCAGTGTAAATGTGCCTTATGACCTACAGCAGAACACAGACGTTAACCAATCATAAAAGAGTTCAGTTGCATATGTAACTCTTTAAAGCTACAGTAACAAAGGCAGCATTTTTAATTCATGTTAAGAGTTATATAAAACGAAATATTGTTTATTGCAAATAACTATGAACAGACTTTAAGGAAAAAACGTAGTGCTATACTTCCTGTCTGGGTGAGAACTTTTGAACTTTGTGTGCTGGAATCCTCCCAGAGACAGAAGAAGCTGCTACAGGAGGTGGATGGTATTCTATACAGCGTGTCTATACATGCAGACCTAAACCTCGCTTCTCTGGTCTCCAACACACACTTCCTCCTGACAGCAGTGACGGCTTCAAAACACTCCTCTCTTCCTCGGGCCACGGAAATACCTCTAATGGGCCTTCTAAAAGTGTAAATTAAGAGGAGGAATAGTTGTGCTAAACGCTCATGCATACGTGCACTCACATGCAGAGACCTCCAGATGGGGGACTGAGGAGCATTTCTGTAATTCAGCATTCAGTGGTGTCTGATATAGTCAAGAGTCCTACTCTATTGCACATACTTAGGAATAAGTATTACATTTCACAGCACATAACTCGTCCCACACCATTTGAGCTACGGACATGAATTCTACCTCAGGTGTGATATTGCTTTCTTAAGACTATAATAAAGGGGGGGGGGGGATACTATAGACTTACACTAGAGGAGGGACATGGAGACTTAAGGGTGGACTTGGGATAAATATTTTACCATTTACATAAAAACCTGTTTTTGTATTACAGAAATAACAATGTGTTTTTGCATTACTTGTAACGTGAATTGGTGGGTGGGATATGTGCCGTTTGTTAATGAAAATGGTCCAAAAGAATGGTCCTTCATTTACATAAAATTATTATTATCGTTAGCTAAAAAATATAAAAAGCTGAAATATTAGATGAAAAACTAATATTGACAAATACCTGAAATAATTTTAAGTTGAAGCACTAAAATTATTAATTATTGGAATAAAAAAACTAAACAAAAATTAAACAAACTAAAAGTGGAAAGTGAAAGTGGTTTTTTAAACCTAAATCATAATAAATAAATAAAACGCGAATTAAAAATGACAATTTTTTTTGATACATTGTTACAGTTCTCATGTGTCAAAACAACTACGCAAAAATTATTTTTGGCCATATGAAGAGATCTGATAATCTATTTGTCGTATTTCTGTTTAGCATAAAACTGAAGAATATTCGGTACATCCAATACCCCCGCACGTGAGTAAGCTAGTATGCATAGGTCACGAAGTGTTGGCAAAATAATTAGCAAACCGGAGGGAATAATATGGATTTTTTTCCAGAAAACTTCTTGCACAAAATAAATTCAAGCACTTTAAAATTTATTTATTTTTTCAGATTCACAAACTTTCAAGGACCCATTGGGAACCCTGTATAATATAGCTATAAATAAATTATAGCCTAGTGCACAAAACATAATTAGCTAGTAAAACCTAGTTAGCTAACTTATGGTCATTATCAACATAGTTCAAAGAGTTGGTGTTTCCTGAAACTATAGTTCCAATGAAAATGTGCAGAGTATCGCAATGTCGCGTGGTTGGAACGACAGCTTTTGACCTGTGGTTAGAAGCATAGTTTCTTGTTTTTCAGTACAATTTATATCTTCCATTTCTAATATATAATAATTTGATTAGCATCTTATTGGCCTGGTTCCACAGACAGGGCTTAGATTAAGTCAGGATTAGGCCTTAGTTCAATTAGGACACTTAAGTAGCTTTTATAAACTCAAACAGATCAACATAAGAACACTGTAAACCCGAATAAGTAGGCAAAACTCAAAAAATGTAAGGCAATCAGATGCCTCAATTTTTTTAAGTTATGAAATTCAAAGTTTAAGTAAGCATAACTGGAAGAATTTTATTTTGTACTTACATTTTAATTGTTCTTAACTTGAAATGTTTGAGTACACTAATTCATACATTTAACTTAAAATTTCATGTAATCTCAATGTGAACACTTTTATTAGTATAAACTTAGCTAGCGTTAACAAGCTAGTTTGCTAACATACTAGTTTGCTAACATGTTAACAATAGTATGTTATACAGTAGCACTTGCAGCAATATAAAGGTTTTCCTTGCTCTCAAATCAAGCTGCATGCACCACTTGATAACCATGATGGTATATCCTAAAACCAAGATTAACAGAAAGTCTTCTAAATTAGCATAAAAAACATGAATCATTACTAAATCACCCACGTAACATTAATCTTGCACAAAAAATACCATTATATTACACTTAATTTTAGGATTTACTCTCCCTTTCGAGTGCCATCGCCAAAGCATGCTGGGAAATAGACATCCCAGTCGTTTCAGTTAAACTTAAGTTCATCTAAATTAAAAGAAATAATTTCATAAAACTCAAAACAAAGAAACAGTTCGGTTTACTTAAAATATATCCACTCTGTGAACTTGAAAGAAAAAGAAAGTGCTAAATATTTATAAAAGTTAATTTGACTGAACTAATTAGTTTAATTTAAGTTTGTCCTACTCAAACCAATTAAATATTTTGAGCGTTAGGGTTTACAAGGGAAGTAGAAGTTATTACTTACTTACTAGTTATGAGAAACAGTCATGACTAGCTAGTTGATTTCTTTAATAATGCATCGCACTATGGTATAAGAAATGAGTTTTGTCGTTATTCGGGCCAGCCAGAACGGTATTCTATCATTAGTTGCAGTACTGCAGTGCTCTGGAGCTCCAAGCAGAAACAGCAACACCACAGAGGACTAGAGCCCAGGCCAAGCTTTCTGTCTGAACGGTCCAAAAAAGCTGTAGAGCCATCTGGCACAGGCTCACACACACTGGTAGAGTGAGTGGACGCCACAAAAACACATGGGGGTCTCCACCCACTCACCAAACACACCCAATATATACATGCAACAAACCAAATATCAACATTCACCAAACACCTCAAAATACACACTGATCTTGAGCCAACATTTCCACACACGCACATAATCTCTCAAAGAATGCTAATTACAAAAATCACTTTTCGCCAAACAAACATGCCAAATACACTTACTTGCACACACAAGCCAAGCGTCCTTATTTACACATACACCTATGAAACCCTTAGACACACAAAAAGCAAACTCCAAAAACCCACATTCACCAAACAAACTTGCCAAACACTCTTACTAGCGCACAGATCAGAAGCCAAATACCCACATTCGCACACACCACAGAGACGACTGTACAAACAAAGCCTTTCCAGGGATTTAATGACCTGAAATGCTCAAAGCATTGAGCGTGTGCATGTGTAATGAACGTCACTCTTACTTGTTCTCATTACTGGCATCATATCGGGGCATGGGGTCCATGTCATTACCGTTACACGTCATAACTGGCCTCATTATCCTACAAACAGATCAAAAGCAACAAAAAGACACATGAGAACATATTCAAATGTGGATTTGTCCATCCATTACGTTCATGCACCAGTTGCACCACACAAAACATGCTAAAATTGCTAAAATTCACATGTGAATGTCCTTTATAGAGTAAAGGGGTACTTCTAGGACTGAGCTTATATAAACACAAAAACAGTCATAATACAAACAGACTCAGCTTGTGCGCTTTTGTTTTCCTCAATGGGGAAAAATCCAAGAGTTCAGATGAGACGAGAGAAACATTAATTAAAAAAATTAAATGTGATTTTTTTTTAATATTGAGAAGTATCAATAAAAATATCTCTATGAAATTAAAATTGATTGTTTGCGTCAAAAAAGTAACCACGGCATTCACACAGAAAATATTTTCAAAATTGACTTAAAAATGCTATTCACAATTCTATTATTAACAAACTATTTTATTTCCAAGATTATATTCTAACTGCCTGAATTATGTAATGAGGTCATGTGAAATGTTTTAATATGCACTATTTTCACTTTCAATTGTTACTATTAGGCAAAAATAGCAAACACTATTCAGTATGCAGAGTATGCAATATGCAAGAATTGAATTCAGAACAGCCGTACATACACAGAGATACACACTTACATAGTTCTGTATGAGATCTGGGTGGTTCCTCTCGATGCCGTCATCCAGAATGGTAACCACCACATCCTTGCCCGTGTATCCTCTCTTCCATGCGCCCACGATATTCATGTCAGACTGACAGTTATGGATGTTATCATTACAGTGCTGCATAGACACAGATAAATGAGGACGGGACATTTTTAATTAGGTGAGGAGTTACATAGTGTATACTTACACTAATGTTTGTAAGGTTGGGGTCAGTAAGATTTTCTTTAAAGAAATTCATATTTTTATTCAGCAAGGATGCATCAAAGGTAACAGTAAAGACATTTATAATTGGTACAAAATATTCCTAGTTCAAACAAATGCTGTTCTTTTGAAAGCATCCTGACAGAAAATGCATCACGGTTTCCACAAAAAAAAATTAGTTTACAATATTAATAATAAGAAAATATTTGTTGAGCACCAAATCAGCATATTAGAATGATTTCTGAAGGATCATTTTAGATTTCAAAATTCAGCTTCACCATCACAAGAATAAATTACATTTTAAAATATACTCAAATAGATTAGTATTTTTGATCAAATAAATGCAGCCTTGGTAAGCATAAGAAAATTTATAATAAAGATTAAAAACCTCAAACTTTTTGAACTAGACTCTAGAGTATTTTGGAGGATTGCCTTAATTTAGTGCTTGCGTTTGCAAATGTGAATTATGTATGAGGCTTTTCAATATTATTATAATTTTTTTATAAAGCACAGGGTAGATTCAAACCCACGTCTTCCACGATTTCTACAGCTCAATGTGTCTGAAGCATGCATGCTAAATACAATGTCACAGCCGGGATAAAATCCTGGCTATTTTTGGAAAAGATCCCAAGCATGTGGTAAAAAGCAAACATTATTTTTAAAACGTATCTTTGTAAATTACTGCATCTTTTCCTTGCGTATCTCAGACACTGTAATTACATGTGTCACATGGAACCAAATGTACACTTTCATTGGGCCTAGAGTTGGAATTAGACCTCATCTTGGAAAGTCAAGTTTATTTGCTCCCAAAGTACAACTTGCGGGTCAACAAGAGAAACCCGAGCCAAATGGATGCATTCGGGTCAAAGTATTAATGTTATCTGAGCCATATTAACCATTGACAGAGCTGTAACAAACCCATTAGAGAACAAACGCTTAGTTCACTCTCGCCGTTTCGGTCTAAGCTATAAATATGATCGTAGACTGAAAGTAATGGCAACAGATGCAATGTGTGCTACGCATGAAGGTTTCGGTAACAGCCAAAGTGCAATCTTTTGTACATTCTGGAAAATCTGAATGGCTGTTTATAATGCAAAAAGCAAAGATTTCTTCACATGCCTTATGTGCAAACCACTGACTCTAGTGAGGAACATGACAGCTATTAAAGGGTTAGTTCACCCAAAATATTTTACTCATTAATTACTCACACTCATGTCATTCCAAATCAGTTAGACTTTCGTTCATCTTCGGAACCCAAATAAAGATCTTTTTTATGAAATCTGAGAACTTTCTGTCCCTATGGACCGCTATGCAACTACCTTTTGGTCGCTTCATAAAGAGATCGTAAAACGAATTTTAGTTCAAAATTTCTGAAGATACTGTCGCTTTATATTATGAACAGATTGAAATTAGGCTTTTTAATCACAATTAAATTGATCAGCGAACATAAACAGAAGCTCAACCGAATCTGCGCCGAGAACAAACCTCTTGCTGAAGCTCAAACGAGCTACGTAACACGAGAATGAACCTCATTGGTTCTTGCTGAAGCTCAAACGTGCTGCGTAACACGAGAATGAACCTCATTTACTCTTGCTGAAGCTCAAACGAGCTACGTAACACGAGAATGAACCTCATTGGTTCTTGCTGAAGCTCAAACGTGCTGCGTAACACGAGAATGAAACTCATTGGTTCTTGCTGAAGCTCAAACGTGCTGCGTAACACGAGAATGAACCTCATTGGCTCTTGCTGAAGCTCAAACGAGCTACGTAACACGAGAATGAACCTCATTGGTTCTTGCTGAAGCTCAAACGTGCTGCGTAACACGAGAATGAACCTCATTGGCTCTTGCTGAAGCTCAAACGAGCTACGTAACACGAGAATGAACCTCATTGGTTCTTGCTGAAGCTCAAACGAGCTACGTAACACGAGAATGAACCTCATTGGTTCTTGCAGAAGCTCAAACGAGCTACGTAACACGAGAATGAAGCTCATTGGTTCTTGCTGAAGCTCAAACGAGCTACGTAACACGAGAATGAACCTCATTGGTTCTCACTGAAGCTCAAACGTGCTGCGTAACACGAGAATGAACCAC
This sequence comes from Chrosomus eos, assembly GCA_036326025.1. Classification (NCBI taxonomy): domain Eukaryota; kingdom Metazoa; phylum Chordata; class Actinopteri; order Cypriniformes; family Leuciscidae; genus Chrosomus; species Chrosomus eos. The sequence continues at coordinate 12,591,361 of CM070836.1, read as the reverse complement.
ATTAGCTCTTGCAGAAGCTCAAACGAGCTACGTAACACGAGAATGAACCTCATTGGTTCTTGCTGAAGCTCAAACGAGCTACGTAACACGAGAATGAACCTCATTGGCTCTTGCTGAAGCTCAAACGTGCTGCGTAACACGAGAATGAACCTCATTGGTTCTCACTGAAGCTCAAACGTGCTGCGTAACACGAGAATGAAGCTCATTGGTTCTTGCTGAAGCTCAAACGTGCTGCGTAACACGAGAATGAACCTCATTGGTTCTTGCAGAAGCTCAAACGTGCTGCGTAACACGAGAATGAACCTCATTGGTTCTCACTGAAGCTCAAACGTGCTGCGTAACACGAGAATGAACCTCATTGGTTCTCACTGAAGCTCAAACGTGCTGCGTAACACGAGAATGAACCTCATTGGTTCTTGCAGAAGCTCAAACGTGCTGCGTAACACGAGAATGAACCTCATTGGCTCTTGCAGAAGCTCAAACGTGCTGCGTAACACGAGAATGAACCTCATTGGCTCTTGCTGAAGCTCAAACGTGCTGCGTAACACGAGAATGAACCTCATTGGTTCTTGCAGAAGCTCAAACGAGCTACGTAACACGAGAATGAACCTCATTGGTTCTTGCTGAAGCTCAAACGAGCTGCGTAACATGAGAATGAAACTCATTGGCTCTTGCTGAAGCTCAAACGTGCTGCGTAACATGAGAATGAAACTCATTGGCTCTTGCTGAAGCTCAAACGTGCTGCGTAACATGAGAATGAAACTCATTGGTTCTTGCAGAAGCTCAAACGTGCTGCGTAACACGAGAATGAACCTCATTGGTTCTTGCAGAAGCTCAAACGTGCTGCGTAACACGAGAATGAACCTCATTGGTTCTTGCAGAAGCTCAAACGTGCTGCGTAACACGAGAATGAACCTCATTGGTTCTCACTGAAGCTCAAACGTGCTGCGTAACATAAGAATGAACCTCATTGGTTCTTGCAGAAGCTCAAACGTGCTGCGTAACACGAGAATGAAGCTCATTGGTTCTTGCTGAAGCTCAAACGTGCTGCGTAACACGAGAATGAACCTCATTGGCTCTTGCTGAAGCTCAAACGAGCTACGTAACACGAGAATGAACCTCATTGGTTCTTGCTGAAGCTCAAACGTGCTGCGTAACACGAGAATGAACCTCATTGGTTCTTGCAGAAGCTCAAACGAGCTACGTAACACGAGAATGAACCTCATTGGTTCTTGCTGAAGCTCAAACGTGCTGCGTAACATGAGAATGAAACTCATTAGCCGTGTTTCCACTGCCGGGCCAGGGCCGAGCCGTGCTGGTGCGTGCCAGGACCAGTCGCGTTTCCACTGTCACTTCCAGGGCTTGACCGGGGCTTCCTCGGGGCCAACGGCCAGGATTTCTGGCCCGTCGAATACCTTGGGCCAAAGCGGGCCAGCTCGGGCTAGAGGTGTGCTCAAGTAAAAGGCGGAGTTTATCGGTGTTATGGAACGTTATGATCTGAAGCAAGATGCACTTTTCACTGTTTTATATCGCGAAAAAATAATCGCTGCTCGAAATGGAGAATCGCCTGTACTGGCCTGTCGAAGATACCAAAGCTCTTCTGAGCATTTGGGCAGAAGAATGACGGCATGTGAAGAAACGAGGACGTTATAAAATGCATCGATGCTGAACTTTCTAAGCTAAGCATTCAGCAAGCATTGGCTCTTGCTGAAGCTCCAACGTGCTGCGTAACATGAGAATGAACCTCATTGGCTCTTGCTGAAGCTCAAACGTGCTGCATAACACGAGAATGAACCTCATTGGTTCTCGCACGATAAGCAAACATGCTTAAGCTTCCATTTACCACAACTGATGTGTGAGTTGATGAATGTTTATAAGTGAATAAAAGCCTAAATTCAATTTATTAATCATATAAAGCGATCGAGTCTCTTCAGAAAATTTGGACGAAACCGCTATATTCATATGGACTAGTTTTACGATCTCTTTATGAACTTTTTTGAAGCACTAAAATGATAGTGTGATAGATCAACAGAGGGACAGAAAGCTCTCAGATTTCATCAAAAAGATCTTCATTTCTGTTCCAAAAAAGAACGAAAGTCTTACGTGTTTGGAACGACATGATTTTTGGGCGAACTATCCCTTTAAAAACAAGAGCCTGTTTATACAATTACCTCACAGAAATTGTCTCAGCTAGAAATTATGTTAGAGCTTACACTGAAAAAAGTTCAATGTATCTCTCTGGGTGGTTTTCACATGTAGAAACTCGGCTAATCTGATGTGACAGGCATCGTTTCCTTTGAACGTTCAAACTGACAAATTAGTTTTAGTTAAAAACACCAAAGGTTTACTACCTGCCATTACGATTTAGCTAAAAGACGTCTTCAGCAACAGAAGATTGGCTTGGTTTGGCACTTGACTAAACACAACATTGTCTTTAATGAAAGCATTCGCAACACCTTTGAGTTCTGTAATGGGCAGTATTGGGGACTTCAACAGAATATTCAGCAGCAAATAACATAGGACGTGACTTGAATTTATCCATTAGGATTTTAAGTTAGTCTATGCTTAGACTGGACAATAATATCATAATATAATAGCCTTCATCCCAAAGTTTCAAATTCAAATAGTTTTACCTTGCTGCTATAAGAAGGAATCATATGTATTGTGAAATAAGCTTCATAAATATATTGCACAGAATACAATACCCTGTCCCTTTTCTTATATCAGCAGAAAAGAAAAGTATTTTAAGGATAGTTCACCCCAAAATGAAAATTCTTTCAGTAATTACTCACCCTCATGTTGTTTCAACCCCGTAAGACTTTCGTCTTTCTTCTTCAGAACACAAATTAAGATATTTGGGATTAAATCTGAGAGCTGGATCACTCCTCCATAGGCTTCTAAGGGATTGAAACTTGCCAGCCCTGAAAAGTTATTAAAGAAATCATTAAAATAGTCCATGTGACTACAGTGGCTAGATCTAAAGTTTAATCTAAAGCGACGAGAATACTTGTTGAGTGCAAAACAAATAACGACTTTATTCAAGTATTCCTTTCCTTCTCTGTGGGTCTCGAGATAGTTCATGTAGTATAACTGCGTAGAGCTTCTGTGTTGTACGTCACACGTAGGCTGACTATTGGCCGACGCTGGTCATGTGTGTGATGTTCAACCAAAAGCGCTGCGCTATTACACTACGTGAACTATCTCGAGGAAGGAAATGAATACTTGAATAAAGTCGTTATTTTTGTTTATTTTTTTGCGCTCCAAAAGTACTCGTCGCTTGTTAAACTTAAGATTGAGCCACTGTAGTCACATGGACTATTTTAACGATTTCTTTAATAACTTTTCGGGGCTGGCAAGTTTCAATCCCTTAGAAGCCTATGGAGGAGTGATCCAGCTCTCAGATTTAATCACAAATATCTTAATTTGTGTTCTGAAGATGAACGAAAGTGTTATGGGGTTGGAACAACATGAGGGTGAGAAAATTTTTCATTCTGGGGTGAACTATCTCTTTAAAAAAGTAAATACATTTTAATGAATAACAATTTTCCTTTCAGAATGAGATGTGCTTGATGAATCATTCACTGTAAGAAGACCTTAGCTAACCACTTGACCTGAACAGCTCTATAGTGCCACAACTGTTTTGCAGTAGAATGGGAAATGATACAAACCATGACAATGATCAAGACTTCGCCAGTATTTTTCAACCTTACCAATTCACATGATTTACAACATGTTGAGAATACTCACAATGTACCACATACTGCTCCATTTAGCATCATTGAAGTAAATCGAGTTGGACTGGACCATACTGGATTGTACAGGACCAGGATATGAGGTTTTATAATCCGCTTTATTCTCCTCTTCACGACCTGCTGTTGCACCCATTCCACCTGAGAAAGAATGAGAAGAAATGCTTTAGGAACTGACAAACACCAACATCTTTTCACAACATCCCCTCTCTGTAACAGCTTTCTGATTGAATGAAAGACACCGGAATTCAATAATGAGAAACATCCTATATATTAAAGTAATGAGAATTTTTTAGGCAAATAGGCTTAATTATGAAGAAAATGTCACAAAGCAAAAAAGTACCAAAGTTCTTCGAGCATTAAAATCATATCTTCATTTTTCCTTTTGATATTGAGGTGAAAATATGAACCATTCTTTCATTTTTCAAAAATGAATATTTTTCACTTCTATAATTCTCACCTCTGCTAAACTTATTGCAAATAGTTATGAGACACATATGTGACCCTGGATCACAAAACCAGTCACAAGAAGCGCGCCAGCACGGGTATTTTTGTAGCAATAGCATACAATTATATGGGTCAAAATGTTCTTTTCTGCCAAAAATCATTAGGATATTAAGTAAAGATCATGTTCCATGAAGATATTTTGTAAATTTCCTACCGTAAATAAATAAGTGGACAACTTTAAAAGTGATTTTCTCAATATTTAGATTTTTTTGCGCCCTCAAGATTAAAAAAAATTGACCCATGTGACTGGTTTTGTGGTCCAGGGTCACAAATGGTTTTTGAAATCAATGAAGTTAAAACTTGAAGAGACATTGTTTGACACACCATATTTCAATGAATACACAAATGTGAATGAGATTTGAAATCTACAAAGCAGATTTTTGTTTTGTTGTTTTTTGTCTTTTTTGCAATTTTTGGAGACTGGTCCATTCTTGAACCCCTGGGTCAGAATTCACTTTCATTGTATGAGCAGCATGAACAAATGGCTAGGTATCTACTTTTGTGTTCCACAAAAGAAAGACAATAAAATGTGTTTTATTTATATTTTTGGATAAAACATAATACAAAACAACAGCGTGGTGAGGTTAAATTGTTAAACCAACTCTCCTTTTTAAGATTATTGACGAATACACTAAGCGTTGTTTATGAGCGGAAAGGAACCATTTAGTCACTTTGCATTGTTGAGCAACAGTTGTTTGGAAAACACTGAGTTCTAGTCATAGATGAGCAAGATCAGGAGTCCATATAGACCATAGAACACACAGGTGTGGGGTTGTCATAGTGACAGCCTGACCTTTGGCTCCATGGAGATGAAGCTGTGTGAGCCTCTGCTGAAAAGCGTTGACCTTTTTATCGTCCGGCTGTGGAAGAAATGGTAGTAGTCCTTCAGATCACCAATCTACAGGAACAACACAAAACTGCCATTTAGTGCATAGCAAATAAAGAACCATGATATAATAACTACAATATATCACCAGATCCCAAAATATCAGGTTGCAAAGCAAGAACCCAAACACGCTGCTATACTTAGTAACTAAATAGAGCAAATCGGGGCAGGTACATCTAATATGTAACAATATCGGTATGAATAAAAGACAAGAGCTACAGCAATATTCACCACAGACATGTTGAAACTGGCTTATTGTCATTAATTATTTAGAATGTCACTGACTGAAAGATTGGTTACTCAAGAGGCTGTATCACTTTCCACTGAACAGATTCATTTGACAAGTGCAAAAACACCATGACACATTCTCCACAGACTACTGTACTCCATAGGGATGCATAGGTCTGCCATAAAAAACAATGAGTCTTGAAGCCAATGATAAGCCTTGCCAGTTTACAGTCACTCAAATGGGCTTATAAAGCAATTGCTTCATAATTAACTTGATGTACGGCTAAAGTTCATAAATAGCATCCTATACTTTCTTTTTATTTCACAAACACATAGACTACAACTGGCTCCAATGGCAATCTCACATTCCAGGATCCAATAGCAGATTCCCACAGGAGGGCATGATGAGTCTGATGAGTTGGGAGTGTTTAAGCTTTCATAAGTAGTTACTTTGGATGTGACAACAAGTTGAGGAAGGAACTCTTAGCTGGCACAATAAGCACTGATGAACGATAAGATAGCACATTGTGAAATCAGAGATTGAACACGGTTGCTGTGAAATCTCTAGCAGATCTGAGATCTGGCACACAGGCTGGCTGCAGTAAAGAGCAAAGTTTAAGACGCCACCATAAACTTGCATTAACCTATTATTTATTTAAATGCAGCAGCCATTTATTTTTTACCATCAAAGTACTAACTGGATAACGAAACATATTATTAAACTAAATTGTTATGAAGACTTTTCTCTTGCTTCCCGGATGAAGCTGGATTGAGGCCAAGGCATTTTATCCCACATAATGCAGTTCTTGACTTTACTAAACTTGGCTTGGCAAATTAAAAACCAGACCTGTCCTGTAAACAGCTGCATTATGTATAAATTTAGCTACCAAGTATTTCACTTTATTAAAACATATGAAACGTTAAAGGTGTAACACTTTTAGCCTTTGTAACATTTTCGACAGTAAATGTTACATGTCATGAATCATGCTGAAGCTCATGGCTAGAGTTCCTAACTTATTGATTTAAAATACATAAGTACACCTAAAAATTATTTTGAAAATAGTAGACAGATACAAGATAGTAGATCCAAGCAGTAAAGTTTCAAAAAACACCTGTTTGTTGTTGGGAGTCAGTCAGTAGAGACCTGTTTGTTCACTGGATTTTACTCTGAGAACTTGGGCTAAAAACTAGTCTTCATGCACATCCATGAAGATTAAAATCTAGAAAACATTTATCCAGCTTTCTGAACTATCACAACACAACATGTAAAACTCTGTGAAACTTGTGTAAAGGCTTCCAGCCTTGACGTTTGAACTTCAATCAAAGCGATAAGACACTTGAACTGATGGGAAACACAGCATTGGACAGCAAATAGGATGAAATAACACACGTGAGATGCTTCAAAACATCTTTGTGCAGGACACACGTACCTGGCCCAGGTTTCTATACCCATATTTATTGGCGATATGTTCTGCTTGCTCAGGTCCGCCGGCTATCCGAACAGCCCAGTGGTTGGTGTAAATCCGAGCTTTGCACGGAGAAGACGAGAAAAAAACCAAGCACAGCGAAACCAGGACGCACGGGAGGCTGTTCAAAACCATCTTTCACCCTCTCTCTCTCGCCTCGACTCTCCCCAGCACCCCCGGTTCAGGAAAACAACCAAACTTCGTCTCGCCGTTCAGTGGGGATTCTCATAGAAGTGTCGCTTGTGCTCCACATATACTCAACAGAGGGTGAGCGCAGGATTTAAACTGGATACGAGCCTCCGAACGCTTCAGCCTGCAGCGCATCGGCCGCACACACTCCGACGCCACGGGGAGAGAGAGACACAAGAGTCTGTTTGCACAGCTTTGGCTTGATTTGTTCTCTCTAGACAGTGCCGTTACTTCTGCCTTTTTTTGTAAAGTGGAGATACGGTTCTAGCGCCTCCCTCAAATAACTACAGAGAGAGTCGGGAGAGTACGGACAACGAGCCGTGTGGGGTTACCGGGGCTCCGCAGGGTCTTAAAGACACACCGCGTTCCATCAACACAGATCCGGCTGCGTTGTGACATTTATTCCCAGATACCTCTGTGAAGATGATGACAAATTAAACAGTTTTGGTTTGTCTGTATATTTCTTGCCAGAAATGTACTTTTATGACAAGTATTACATTTATTAGTTTGTTCCAGTCTTCAAATTTGAGTGGCCATGGACAGGGGTGCTTAAATTTAATATAACAGCACTGGGCTGTTTCTCGCAAATTCTGCGTCCCAATTCAGAGGCTGCATCCTTCAAAGGGCACATTTGAAGGCCAATTGCGTCACAGAGGCGCGACAAACCCTGATAGTAAATCTCAGAGATGTCCAATTGATTTTTTTAGTGTTTGCGCATCTGCAATGCATCTCTTGGACGTTTCCTGTCAGATCTTAAATAGAAATGGAATAGAAATCGCCTTCCAACCAAAATTAGGCTGTGTCCCAATTCAAAGGCTGCATCCTTCGAAAGGAAGTCAGACTTCAAAGCCACTTTATTTCTGTATATAATAAAGAGTATAAACTATATAACCGCGATATGTCAACTGTGTTGATTGAATGATGAATGATATGATTGAACCAAATTATTCTACAATCTGTGAGAATAGGGAAGTCCCTACCACAGATAACGATAACGACAGAGGAACGATATAGTTGGAAACACATTTCCAACTGATGAACGATAAAAACATTGACAGCCAATCAGAATCTATCCTGCTTTAAAGAGCTTGAGCATTTAAAATGACAAAAGACAACCACAGTGCACGCTTTAAATAAACAGAATCATATAAGCTTGTTTCCTCCACAGAATAAAACATTTAAAAAGATAATTGCATCTTTTTATCTCACAATTTACATCTCACAATTCTGACTTTATATCTCAGATTTGCAAGGTATAAAGTCAGAATTGCAAGAAATAAACTAGCAATTGCGTGTTATAAAGTCAGAATTGTGAGATATAAACTCGCAATTCTGACTTTTTTTCTTGCAATTGCGACTTTATATCAAGCAATTTTGACTTTAACATGCAATTGCGAATTTATATCTCGGAATTCTGACTTTATAACACGCAATTGCGAGTTTATATCTCGCAATTCTGACTTGCGCAATTGCGTTTGCAATTTATAAAGTCAGAATTGCGCGATATAGACCTAAACATGCTATTCTGAGGAAAAAAGTCAGAATTTTGAGTTTATTTCTCGCAATTCTGACTTTATAACTCGCAATTCCGACTTTATGTTAACGCTCAATTGTGAGAAAAAAAAGTCAAAATTGTGATATAAAAAGTAGCAATTAGGCCTAGACCTTCTTTATTTTTCATTCTGTGGCAGAAACAAGCTTATAATCATCCATTGATATGAAATCATTATAGTTATCATTCTTGATGCCAAAGATGATAACCAATTTATAAAGTTTTAATAATTGTTCTAATTCTATAAGAATAGGGAAGTCCACAACAATAACGATAACAGCACAAAAGAACAATTTTATTGGAATTTTTAGTTTCAGGACTTTTTTTCAGCAGATCTCCAGAGAAACCCTATATGGCCTACCAACTGGCCAAGATTTTGGCCATTTGACTTTTATTAATTTTATTTTAGAGCAACAACATTCACAGAATATCAGCATGGCTGGCTACAGTGGAATCACTGCCCAGTCATATTGAGTTTGATATTGTTTATTTTTGATTCATTGGTCAGATAGAAAGACATGCATTATCCGTCAGTAAAAAGTTGTTTTTCTGTACATTCAACTTGCTCGTCTTGAGTAAACACACTGTTTGCCTTGTTGTTTACGTCGAGTCCATAACATTCTGTCCATAAACTTGTCACTTACAGATCTAAGGTGGTGGGCTGCTTATAATTATTCCTCTCACAGTCGCATCCGCTCGTCACCAGACATACTTTTGATGGCATCATTATGTGGCGAGCGTTACGCGTCGTTCTCATTCGCGTCATGATTGATTGATCTTTGTTTTGGTTATCCCTCCGCGCTCTGTTCCGTTTGCAGTACAAGTGCGAATCAGCATAATTGCACTAATTACGGCCAATTTCTCCGTGAATGGAGCCGCTGTCAAATCCTACAACAGACGAGGGACAAGAATATCTCACGGTCCTTATAAACGAGATGAAAGGGGGACGAAAACACCCCATGAACACGCCATTGAGCGCGAGAGCAGGATTGCAATTTAAAGAACCGAGGGAGGAGGAGAAAAGGGGGAACATGCGGAGATTTTCGAGAGGAATCAAGTACCCAGCTCACGGAGGTAGCGGGCAACCCCATTCAGCGCGTCGCTTCTCTACCGGGGGGCGCAAATTCCGCTTGACAGCCATTACCCTGCGAGCCCGAGTCGCCCCCCTTCAAGTGTCTTTCTCTGAGAACAGTTACCAGCGTGCATTCCTTCTGCTGCAATTAAGCATTTATTTATCACCTCTTCAGAGCTGAGTAAACAAACGTAATGTGCGGAAATCACTGGATAATTATTATCCCAGGGTGCGAATTATGGGGGTCTGGGGGGTCTGACCCCCCTAAAGCTTGAACCCACAGTTCCATAAAAAAGTTGGGGGGGTTAGTGCTATGTATTTTTTTTTATTATTATTTAGGCCTGTTTAATCAACATTTCAGTAGGCCTATGTACAAAGTTAGATTACAAAGGCTGGAATACACTAGCCTACGACTTTTGCCCAGATATAGGACTAGTCTGGCGAGTTAGCCTAGTTAGTTCCCGAAAGTCTGAGACAGTCTGCAGTTTTTGGTTTGGTTGGTTGGTTAACTGAGTTGCAGTTGACTGATTTAGCAGAAAATCACGTGATCAGTTTTTCTCCATGTCAAGTCAGACAAGCAAAGATGTTTTAAAGTCTGTTCTGATTTTAAAAGTCGTGTGCTACGCTAGCAAACTGGCGCTTCACGACTAGGTAACCTATTGATTTTATTTAAGATTAAAAGTCCCCTTGAAATCTTTTAATATTGTTTATTTGTCTATGCTTTTGTAGCCTGGTAATACCAGACTCTGCTACTTCACTTTGCTTCGTAGACAGAGTCTGGCATAGCATAATAGAGAAGTGTTTTCTCTCCCGCTAGGGGGCGATTTCTGAAGTTTAAAATCATTGGTTACCCGTAAGCCAATCAGATAAGTTTGTTTATGACGTATGTTATGCGGCGACACAGCCGTATCGAACCACAGACATCATGCATCGAACTCAAATCTATGATCAAACTTCCACTGTAAACACTTGATGCGAGCGAAATACCGAAGTGAACATGGCTGTAAACGACCTTTTTGATCGGTGATTGATGTAATAGAATGACTGCTGCACTTGACAGGGCGCTAACAAGCAGAGAGAGAGAGAGAGAGAGAGAGAGCGAGCGAGCGAGCGAGCCCCGGCCGCGCGCGCACTATCACGTCTTCAAACAAACAACACGAGCGCTGTCTTGCTCTCTCTCCCTCGCAAATATTAATCAAAATCAATCGACTAGTAAAAGGTCGGAACACCGCAGTTTCACGTGGAGCATTTGGAGATTTTTAGAGATTAGAGACTCTAGGAACAACATCTCAAAGAACAACATCTCAACACTAAATTATAAAGGCCTGTCTCATATAACTTTAGACGCCTGTCTCAAATACAAGCCGGTGCAGTTCGACGATTTGGGCAAATAAAAGCCCGGGCTATTATTTGAAGTTTTACGGTATTTAAGACCTGGAAAAGAAAGGAGACACTGACCTGTCAAAAGGCTCCCCAGTTTCTCGCTGACGATCGGTAATAAACTTTTGCCAAAGGGAGTAGGGCCACAACATCACCTCCATTCAAAATGTTTAATACACACTCTTCTTGTTCGGGCTTCAGTTTGCTAATGCTTGGAATATTCTCCACAACAGAGCGATTTGCATCCGTGTCTCACTATCCGCGGTCGTTTTCGATTTATCTGACCTAATCTTAAACTCGGCGCTTGGCGACTACGTCACGGCTTTCAGCCCGCCTTCTGTTTGCTGATTGGCCCGGCTGTTTTCAGGCCGGTGGAAAACAGAAAGATAGGCTGCTATCTCAGACTGACTACAGGAGTGAAATGAAATTAGCGGAAGTAGGAAGTCTGACGTAGTCAGGCTAATGCTTTTGACAAACCATGTGCAAATTCATAAGTCAGCACTGAGTATTTTCTCCTTAAAACTGCAGTGAACCAAAAACAGTCTCAAAAATGCGTTTTGAAATCGCTGGTGTTTCTGACGTCACAAACTACCTTGTAACCAATCACGTCAACGTGTGATCATCAACCTGAGCTGGTGCGAGTGAATGGAGGCGGGGCTAATTTGCATATTCATAGAACCTCTATGAAGCAAGGATGTAGAGTTACAATGAAGCTATTTTAAGGCATTACAATTTTTATGTTAAATATGTCATTTTGGTGATCAAAGTAAGTTTTAAGGGATACAATTATTGACTTTTAATAGTTCACCCTCTTAAGATATTTGAATAAACGTCTTAATTTCCTTTTCCTTCCAAATCAGTATGACTTTCTTTTTATTCTTTGGAACACAAAAGTTATTTGGAAAAATATATTATTTTATGTTCTGCAGAAGAGTATATACAGTTTTGAACAAGAAGTAGAGTAAACAAGGACAGAGTTTTAATTATGGGTGAATATCCTTTATTGTTCAACATGATTGAGAAAATCCTCAACCGAAATGGACTGACAAAAATGATTGTTTCCCCCTTTAAAGTCACATTATATTTTTTACACTGCCGGCGTAACTCCTCAGTCCACCTAACAAGAAGTTCTGCTAATGCATAAAACCCATTTATTCATTTGTGCACTTGCTCACCAAATGCAATAAGAGAAGTGGGTCAGCAGCATGTAAAATGATTTGACTGGTTGATGCAGTCAAGACTATATTACTTGATGGCTTCTCTAAATTGAATTTTTGCTGGTAGGATTTTATGTTCTAAATGCTGATGGAAATGAAAGAGACAGTAGTCAAACATCACACAGGCTGGGCCCATTGACCTGCATATGTGAGAGAGACAGCCAGAAAACACACAGCAGCAACACAAAAAGAGCTCTGTGGCCCCGATGGCAATGTGGGAGCCCCTCACTGGTCCCACTGGCAGGAGATCATTGTTATTCTCAGCAAATCAGAGCATGGATGACACACAACTTCATTCTTAGAAACATTTTCCCTCTATGCACACACACGCCACACACACACACACACACACACACACACACACACACACACACACACACACACACACACACACACACACACACACACACACACACACACACACAACTATTCTGTATTCTATTCAGCTGACAGACACTCTTATAGTAAATGAATGAATGCAAACACTGCATCAATTAATGCAAAGCCTCACTGCATCAGAGTAATTAACCCTGCAGGCCGGCACTAAATATGTTGAAGTGGATGAAAATACACAATAGCGTGAGCCATGAAGACCGCATCATCATCTGAGGGTCACGGGAGCATTGTGATATGATGAAGAACAACAATTCACAGCACCATAATACAACATTTAAAAGGATTACAAATCTATCTTCATTTACTCGCTCGCATGTCGTTCCAAACATGTCGTTATTTCCTCTGTGGAACACAAATATATGTGCATACACATTTTATTTTACAATACAAATCACCTTGATAAAATAATGACCTATTTTGAATATTAATGATAAATGAAATGGAGGATGCTATAGAATAGTTCCAATCCTGGTTTCTCATTGGTCGATACTTTCCAGTCATGATATATTCCGCAATAAAATGCCATGACGACATCACTGTAAATTATTATTATTAATAATTTTTATTCCTTATAACGTTCTGTTGCATCAGGGACTGTATCTTATATTGAAAGGGTGCCACATAATACATTTAAATGTTTAAATTAACATTTGTGTCCTTAGTATAATTTGCAGTAAATGTTTTTTTAAAGCAATAAGGCATTTGAGAATTAATTGTGAATGTAGTCAGTCAAATCTCCTTTATAGCGCTTTTTACAATACAGATTGTTTCAAAGCAGCTTTACAGAGATAACAGGAAAATAATGTTGTAATAATATTGTTAAATATAAGATTAAATGTCCCTGTGCCTACAGCCTTTACCCATACTATACTCTGAATATAGCACAACCAATCCAGTACAACCCATAGCAATAGCATCCCTACAGAGGTTTTACAAATATAGTGTTAGGTGTTACAAATATATATGTAATGATACAAGTGAACCATACTGTGTGTTGCATTCCCCCACTCTAACAGTATCATTGTTTCCAGCACCTCGTCACAACACTAACACTGATGCTCGCGCCCTCTAGTGTTCTTAAACCACGCGCTAAGCGCTGAGGGACTCAATACAGGACTCAACATTTGAAGTGGATCAAAAACGCTCATCAAAGTTGTCCTAAGACAAGAACGGGAATTGTTCAAAATTCATGTATAACTGATAAGAAGTCTCTTCTACTCACCAAGGCTGCTTTTATTTGATTAAAAATACAAAACAAACCCAGTACAATTATTTCTATGTAAAAACAGCTGTTTTCTATGCGAATAGTAAGTGTAATTTATTCCTGTAATTTTATCATTACTCCAGTCTTCAGTGTCACATGACCCTTCAGAAATCATTCTAATATGATTATTTGATGCCCAAGAAACATTTATGATTATCACAGTTGAAAACAGTTGTGCTGCTTCATGTTTTTGTGCAAACCGTGATTCATTTTCTTTCAGGATTCTTTGAAAGTTTAAGAAAAAGCATTTAATTAAAAAATAAATAATTAGCATTTTTATAAATGTCTTCACTGTCACTTTTGATTAATGCGTCCTTTCTGTAGAAAAGTATTATTATTATTATTTATTTTGTTTTCCAAAGACATTGAAAAATGACTTAGGCAATTATGCTATGAGGCTAACGATATAGCAAATTGTCTCCAGCGCAGAAGCAATGCAGCATCAGTGTTGTTTACACCAGCTTAGACGAGATAAAGCACCTAAGCTACTTCAAGTCTGTAGAGCCTTTGCCCTCAATCTATTTAGGAGATATGTACTAATGCACTTTAACCTTGATGGGCATTTTATAGTTTCACAAATCGCGTAATATGCATATGCATTTGTGTAAAATTACAATGAATTATTGTAATTAGACTCTAAATACACTAATACTTATACGTATTTTTATTTTCTATCATCACCTGTTTACAATGTTTTAGCAAATCTAAAAAAAAACATATTTGGGATGTAAACATAAAACATTTCGTAAGGAAATTTTTCTGGTGTAGTTTCTTGGTTCCTTGGAGTTAGATTCTGTAATTAGAAAAATCCACCTGAATTACAGAAATAGATTTATACATTTTTAAAACAGTGGTCATTTATGCATGTATTATTCAAAATTACATTAAAAACAAATGGTGAAATAAAGTATCCAATGACAAAAGATTAAAACACTATAATACTAAAAAAGTGATTCTTCAGGAAAAATATTCTGCAACATTACTGAAGAATTAGCTAAAATAATTTTAATATATGTAATTACAAAATTAGCAAGATAGAGAAAACCAGGCAAGTTAAAACTTGCAATCAAGCAGCACATTTCATGTTAGCGTTTTTTAAACTATTTTCAACTGTTTAATTGTTAAAATTAACCAATTCTAATCTTTTAGTAAAATAATGTAAAAGATTTAAAGATGCATCCCAGATCAATAAAAAAGACTAACACAGGTGAATAGCTCAGAACCTTTATTCAGAGGGCAACAAGAGTAAAATATAAAATTTATGGGCTGTTTTTCCTTTGTCAGGCGACAGAAACGAATTTCCGAACCATTGTACGGGAGAACAATCCCTAGAGGAAAGGACTTGAGTGAAGCTCCTCAAGATGTCTGAATGGATGAAACCCCCACAGTTCACCCTCCTCCGCCATCAGTGCTCATCGCAAGTTCTCCTCAATGCTTTTCCTTTTAATTTTTTGCTACATCTCTGCAGTTTTTAAAAAGTAAACAAACAAAAGTCCTTCAAAAAAAATAAAATGGAGCGACCACATCTCATGTTCGGCTTCTTAACATTTACAGTATATATAAATACTTACATAAATATCTTACATGGAAAAACCTAATTCAGAGAAGGAAAAAACAAAAATGGGAAAAAAGCAGAGGAGAACTTTGGAAGGAGGGGGATGGGGGAGAACGGATACAGTGTGTGTTTTGTGTGTGTGTGCATTTCATGTTAAGAGTCAGGACAGTGCGGACACAGATTTGGGCGTTTAGATCAGTAACAGTATAAACGGAGCGTTCAGTTGGCCCAGTAAGGAGAGTTGCTGTAGTTGGACTTGCCCTGACTCTTCTGAATGCTGTTGGACTGACTGCGTTGCCCCTGCAGAAGACACAGAAAGACAACAAAAAAAAATTATTAACACTTAAAATCATACTTGAACTTATTACTTCATATCTTAGGGGTTGAGACGCATACCGGAGATAAAACCTAAAAAACATTTTATTTACACTATCTTTTGGGAGCATGTTTAGATGATGTACCTGTGTGTCTTGAGCCATGTGGTGGTGCAGTAACTGTGAGGGGGGCTGCTGATGGGGCAGTATATGAAGGAAGGGTGCGGGGGCGTATCCAGGGGCGCCTGCGGGGTTCAACGGGCCGGTTCCTCCCAGAGCTGAGGGCAGGCTGAACTGGCCGGCAGCTGTAGGGAAAACCTGCTTGTCAAATGTCTAGAGGGGGTAGAGAAAAGAGATTAATGGCTTTGAAAGGACTCATTAGGTTATTCATTTTAAAAAGTTAATTAGAAAAACAAAAGACATTTCTCTCTTTTTCTATCTCAGCCATCACTCTCTTTTACGAATGTCCCACACGCCCACTCTCTCTCCTCCCCCACCAGGAGTAGTATTGTTTGAGTTCATACGAGTCCTCAACACTATTGCTGATTGGCTGCAAGAGTGTTTTGGTGCTTCGTGAATCAGCCCGATATTTATACAGCCAGGACTATGTACAAAAATATTTTCTCAGCAAAAACAGAACAGACATCGAACAAATATAAACAATTGCCTCCGCTTCTCTCTGAATCACTTACATTGACATTACAACCATGTGCACATGCAAGGACCATGTGTTATGAACCTCACATGTTAAGTAGTCAGCCAATCATAAGCAAGCTCATTTACAGACAGAAGTCTTAAAGATACAGCATTAACAAAACAGTTTAATCCATTTTTTAGCATAAGAGCGGCTGTGCCATTTTTACCTTAAATGTGTGAGGCTACACTGGAAGTGTCAAGTTGTTTTAGTTGTACAAAAACAGCTCTTTACACTGCTTAATGTTGCAAACTACTAGTTATATTTGAATTTTAAAAATCACAGACACACTGGTTTGTAGCACTAGTTTGACCATTTACTGCACTGTTAACAGCTGCTGAATTAAAGTCTCGTACATTTCACAGGAAATGGCTTATTCCCACATTGAAAAAATAAGGTGGATACAAAGAGAGAGGTTCCACCCTCTGTGTCTCTGTCTATTTTTCAATGGTCAAAGCAATGGTCATTAAAAACGAAATGACGAAATGCAAGAATCCTAACACAAGTATGTCCAAGTAAATAATGTTTTTCAAAGCAGAAATGAGAACCTCACCTGAGTCTTGCCGTACACTGTTCCAGTGAGGTCTGAACTCGCAGATCCAGACAGTCCTGGTGCTAAGAAAAGGTTTGAAATATGTGAATGAAAACATTATATATGACTGTTTATTCAATACTTCTAAAAGCAATGTACAGTTGTTAGAAAAAAAAAAACTTCAGCACTAAATCTTACTAAACAGACTCTAAGCTAACCCGGAAGTTAGCATCACTCTGGTTCCGTCGACAAGTGCGATACAAACACAAAAAGGCTGTAAAGCCAGACTAGTAAGTATGAGTTTTACTGCGCATACTAGTTTGCATGATGACGTTTAATCTGCATTTAATTGCACATCAGGGGTTCCCAAATTCTAGTCCAGGGTGGCGTCCGTTAACAAGTCAACTAACAAGATTATGGATTAAATGAGATAAAAAAAAGACATTGGCAAAATACATTTTCATATTAAACATCGCAACATACATTTATCATTCGGTTTAGGGCTTTTGAATTTGAAATTAGATTAAGTGAAATTTATAATATTTATATGGATATAAGTATATTAAATACCAAGTATGGTAATTTGTATTAATTACAGAAAACCATTATGGCATCAAACCGACCCTCCCAGTAGAGACTAGGGATGAGACTAGAACAGAAATCTTGCAACTGGCTAAACTAACCCACATTGTTTGGAGAATAACATTGGGCACGATGTGGAAGCATTTTGTAAATTATCAATTAAAATGCTCTTTATTTATTAATAGTATTTTTTTTCATTTCATCTTCCAATTAAAATAAATTAACAATTGATTGTCAAAATAACCGTTAGTTTCAGCCATACAACAAACAAATATTATGAGAGAGCAAGATCTACCTTTTCCCACACTGTTGTTCACTCCTTTAGCCTGGGAGCTTCCTCCATATCCTCCTTTCCCATAATCTCCAGCATGAGCCTGGGACAACTCATCAAAAGCTTAGAGGAAAATAAGAGAGCCAAACATTAACATTAGGACCCTCAAAAGCCCTACTGGCCTGAAGCAAATTTACTTAATTTTACATACATTAACCATTTTATTTGATTGAATCTAATACTGCACTACCATAAAACAAATATGTATTAAATATTATCCAAAAATCACTAACTTTTAAATATTATTTTACATTTAGTCATAGAGGTTCAATAAACCAAGGTTTCATGTGCCAGGCTTTACAGGGCTAAAATGACTAACACTTACTTGGGCCATATGTGTGCTGACTGTATCCAGCCTGGTGCTGGTACTGGTTGGACGGGCCCATAGTGTGTTGCTTTGTGGATGCTTGGGGCATGAAGACAGTGGGGCCGTACTGGAAGGCACTGGGCACTCCCGGCATCCCGGGGTAGTAGGGCAGGCTGGTGTAACCGTAACCTGGAGGCAGAGAGGGGTTGAGGAAGGCCTGGGTCTGACCCTGCTGGGGTTGACCTGGGTTCTGCTGTCCTTGATTTTGAGGGGGAACAGCACTCTGTTGAGACTGTGAGGGTGGCACAGACGAGAGGCTGTTGGCAGGGGCTGGGGAGTTTGAGTCGCTGCGGCCAAATTTGGTGGGTTCACCTGTAAGAGAAAGACAGAAGTGTTTTAGTATTGGAATGCAACAACCCGTAGTCCTATCTGCACTAGCATAAAACCATAACGACGATGTCTGCTTACCCGAGTAGGGATTGCTTGCTAATCCTCCATCTCTGCCAGCTAGCGTTGTACCAGGGAAAGTCATGCCATAATAATCCTGCATCGAGAGGAGACCGAAAAACAAATTCAATGAATCCCTGAGAAATAATCTTTAGAATAAGATTATTTTATTTAATGCCAAGCGAAAAGAGAGCTCTCATAAAATTAAGGTTAAAATTGTTTTGAAAACTACAACTAATAATCATAATAAAAATAAGTACAAGTATTTGTCATATTGATGTATCATTTTAGCCACATTGTGCAGCTCAACAAACAAGCACAGCAAACCTGTACCATTAAAAGAAAATATTCCACAAAAAGTGCAGCCCTACATAGCAAGTTTATTTTGGGGCAAACTTCTTTTAAGAGATGAAAACTAGGGCTGCACGATTTGGGGAAATGTCATTGCGATTATTGAGGTCAATATTGCGATATAATAAACAAATGGTTTCATGAGTCAACTTGCCAGGTTCAAGGAAAATGCACACACAGATTAGTGATAATGCTGAAATGTGTATCTCTCAACTCAAACTAGCAACAACTAAAAATGCACAGCGTTTTCAAATTAAAATTACATTTTTTACAAAAATTAAATAATGACATCTTTGTATTACTGCAAACTTGTCATTGTACAATAGTATAAAATAAATGGAACCGTAAATAAGAACATTTGTATGCTCATGAAAATAAGATATTTTGAACATTCTGTCTAGACAAGCAGGGACATTTAAGCAGGATGTAACACAATACGCTATGTCTAAACTCAGTCTGTGGATCATTTTTGGTGTAGTGATTGTCAAAACATTTGGGTACTAAACAGAATTTTGTTACATTTAGTGACAACATGTTACAATGACTTGTTGGCTACTGTTTTTATTATTGCTTGACACAAATTTCACGATTTCAAATCAAATCTTGTGGTTTGATTCCGATCTTGATTCATTATCGATTCATTTGGATAAATATTAGGTAGCCTAACAGTAGATACAAGTTCATTTTTCTCAAGATTTTTTTTTTTTAATTCTCACCTAATGCTGTAAACATACAGAGTCCTGTCAGCTGGTATTATTATTAAAGGTTAAAAATAACTCAAATTAAATGTGTTTTTTACTAGGCTATAACAATGTTACAATATTTTAATAAGTAAAAATAGAAATACTTAATATAGTGCACATATTTAGCAAAATACTCTCCATATATAATTTGTCTAGCCAACATGCTATCAAAATGGCTTTCCTGAGGTAAATGTAACGTTGTGTGACATTGTTCTCCAACTGTTTTATTGACCTCTTTCTGCAGTTTTGCTGCAAGAAAACAAAACAAAAATACTGCTTGATCCATATTATGTATGAGGCATAAACATTTCGGTAAGTTTTTACTGTATCCTTCAACACACCTGTGTTTATTTACTATTAACTAGTAGTAAAGAGTAGGCTAAGAGATGTTTGTTCACGACCACGATCTGTCACGTCTAAGGGTGCTCCGATTGATCGGTCGCCGATCATGATCGGCCGATAATTGCTTTGGGATGTGTGATCGGCGGTCTCTATAAAGGCAGATCCAGAAAAGCCGATCAGATGACGCAAAACTCGCGAGACAATTTTTTTACGGCCTGTTAAAAATGGCTTCACTGGTCTGGCAATTCTACAAGGTGTGTGAAAAGACGATTCATTAGCAATCTGCAATGCGTGTAGCCTACCATGCCGCGGCCGCTTGTCAAACTGTGCAGCCTCTCTGCTCAACATGTAAATAAATCCATCGATCCGCAACGTAGCCTGCGTTTGAGTTCTTCAGTGGTCTCGTGGGAGATCGTTTGCCAAGCGTCTCAGAGGTTACTGGTTCTAATCCGCACACGTTCATATTTCTCTCATCAAAACTGAATATGTTCATCAGTGGTTACAGTCTATCAAGCAGGGACACGTTTGTGTTTTATTTCGTGATTTCACCGGAATGAATAGTCCGCAACGGCGGTAGATTGAAGCGTGCGTCCGAGTGAAGACTGCGCGAGGCACAGAGAACACTGATCGCCACGGCAACGAGCGCGCAGCTTGTGTTCAAAAACACATTTTAGCGCTAGATTTCTTATTTAAGAGCGAACTAAATGAATGCTCTGCTAGTTAACTGGAGATATTTTATTTATTTATATTAGGTACATGGTGAGACCAACTTCACTGGATCTAAACAAATCAATCTAACCATATAGATGTGTGTGACCAGTAGTGGTGGCTTTTTAAATCTGAAGGGTTCTTGCAAAAAATTATAATAATTACCAAGAAATTGAGAGAAATTAATATAATTAATATAATAATCTCTATCCCCACTCTCTCATTCTCTACCTCTCTCTTCCTCTCTAAATGCCCACAAAATCTGACTAATCATCCCATAAAAAAGCAAAGTTATAGATATGAAAGTTGTTAGTTATTTGTAGTTTTTGTTGCTGTGCACTTTACTACCTGTGGCCTTAAGTGTATTAGAAAAACTGATGGCTGACTGACTCAAAACATTATTTTGGCTATAGCCTTTTTTGTTGTAGTTTTTGTAAAGTAGTCTAAAGCTAAATTTAAAGACTCAGAAGTTCTGTCTTTTATTTATTTTATTTTATATTCTACAGGAAAGTTGTATTTGTCAAGCCCTAAGCTGCTCCCAATAACCAAGCACAGGCTGCTAAGTTAATATGCTGGACATGTTGCTTGCAAATAAATACACAGGTGTCAATTCATGATACGTTGTCTTCTCTTACATGTAATACTTAATGTACATTGTTGTTAAATATAGTTTAATAATTAATGCTATATGATAAACAGAAGTCTTCAAATAGACCCTGTGATCGGTGATCGGTATCGGGTGATACAGCTTCCAGTATCGGAGATCAGTGATCGGCCCCAAAAATCCTGATCGGAGCACCCCTAGTCACGTCTCATTTACAAGGACCAAAACGCTATTGTTTGAATTTCGTAATAAAATTGACAGAATCTGAGAGCTGAGAATTAGTTTCATATCAAAAGTAATCTGCTCTGTCTAGTCTGTCGTCTTTGCGATTTTTCTCTGCGTGAGAAAATGGGTGTGGCGTGCGGGCATGTGAAAGTGTCAATTGCGCGAGTCTCACGCTGAGTGAGTGAGAGTTGGCAGCCCTGCGCTTCTGCTTGTCGGTTATTTTAGCAAATATCGCTTGGTAGAATTCAATGTAGAACGCGGTCTGTTATTTCTTGATAACAGACGCTGC
The DNA here is from genome assembly GCA_036326025.1 of Chrosomus eos. NCBI lineage: Eukaryota > Metazoa > Chordata > Actinopteri > Cypriniformes > Leuciscidae > Chrosomus > Chrosomus eos. Next base: position 12,569,431 of record CM070836.1, on the reverse strand, counting down.
TTAGTATAACACACCGTTGTCATGGACACAGTTCAGAGACGAAACAGACTATTTTCTTTAGCGGAAGCAATACAATCGTTTTTAAATCAATAAACTCCTTTTTAAATCAATATTTTGTGTCAAATTATTGATTTATTTGGTAGGTAATGTATAGCGAGCGGTTAGCGAATACAACCTTCAGGCTGTTCAAGACCTCCGCTTCGCATCGGGCTCATAATCAGCCTGTCGGGTTTGTATTCGCTATAACAACCGCCTCGCTATACATTATCGCTTACATAACAGAGGTAGAATTTTGTTCTGACCACCAGTTCAGTGTCTGTCTGCTCTTTTTATTAGCGGTGTAGAAAATGGGCAAACAGCTCTCAGAGAAAGCTATTTATTCATTTCATAAAATCGCAGCATCTTGCGCCATATAATCGCATAAGCTTGACATCGCAATTGCGATATGATTAATCGTGCAGCACTAATGAAAACAATTTCATAGCATCAAATCAAGTGTTGTGATAAACAGCGGACTCTGTTACCATGGGCAGGCGGGACTGCATCATCTGTAGATCTTCATATCCATAGATTGGCTGTAGGGATGAGAAAGTAAAGAATCAGATACAGATCAATGCCATCAATGTGATGCAGGCAAGAACACTTGAACACTTTACTTCAACAAACATAAACATAATAACATAAGTGTATATATATATATATATATTTTTGATTCCATCTGAGAGCAGATCAGCTATACACTAACCGGGTAAGCAGGAAGGAGCCCACCAGGACCCATGATATACTGACTGGCCAGCAGCGGCGGTATTCCTTGAGCCAGGTTAGGAGGCGCCTTACCTGATAATATTGAAAAAAAATTGTGGAAAACAATATTTTCAGTTAAAAGATACATTTTGAATATTACACCAAACACACACACATGATTTATAAACTGAGGTGAAATGCTGATCAATTTCAGCTTATACATTTACTTTTTTAAATAATAGCAATCAACCATAAAAATTCTGCCAACTCTGTGGCAACACTGATCATATGCAGTGAATGTTTGTGTGTGACTGACCAGAGGTGCTGGAGGGTGTGATGGTGTTCTGCAGCGGAGCAGAACGGACAGCAGAGGGAGCGGGTGGGCCGTTAGCCATGAGGTTCTGGCTTCCTGCACTCATGCCATTCATGTTGACAGACGCGCTGGACACCGAGCCAGAGTATGTGGTCATGTGCACATTCATGTCAGCGCCCATCTGGTTCTGAAGGAAACATTTCAATTCATTTAAAATTGATTCAAAACACATCCACAATATAAGCCCTCAAATATCACAAAAGCAGCACATTGCTGAAATCAGGACAAATAAGGGAGAGCAGCTCAGGTAAAGAGGGGGAAAAAAGTGAGGAAACGGGAGGAGTCTCAAAAGAAACTTACGCTCAGAGAAGAGCTGGCGGGCACAGAAGATCCGAGAGAGTTAACGCTGCTCACGTGACTGAGAGAACAAGCAACCACGAGACCATAAGGAGACTGATTTCCTCTCGTGAATATTTAATAAAGCTGAAATTCTAATGATGCTAAAGTACCTGCTAAGTGATGAAAGAGCTGTGCTGAGGGCAGGCGGTGCCGTTGAAGATGAGAGCGATGAAGATGACAAACCGTTCTCAGTGTGGAGGGCTGTGGATATGGGCTGAGGGGTGCTGGACGGAGCAGCTGCAGATATATCAGGACAAAAATGTCAAGTGTGGCTAATGCTACAAATTCACATGGCAAAGAAAGAACAGATAAAAATGGGAAATCTAATACAGAACTCAAATACCTTCCTGTGCACTAGACGTCCTCATTTCACTGAATCCATTCTGTGGGGAACAGATAAACAGATTCAGCTATAAGCTAAACTAACATTTCACTGTTTGTATGCCATTATACAAGAGAAAAACAAAAGGTATTACCATTAATAAATTACAAATAAAAGGTAAATCATACTATAAGTGAAGTGTGGCGAAAAGTATTAAAAAGGATAGTGAAAAGAGAATTAAGTTCCACCCTCATGATGTTACGAACCTGTATGACTTCCTTCAGCAGAACATAAAACTATATTTTGATACATGTTGGCAACCAAACAACATTGGTTCCCATTGACTTTCACTGTATGAAAAAATAAAACTAAATTTTTTTTTTTTTACCTTCCACAAAAAAAAAAAGAATCATACAGGTTAGTAATCAATGTTTGGATGAACTTTCTTTAAGTGCATTTAATAGATTTCTTTCTTTGGGTGAATTTGTTACAAGGTATTTATAAATACCTGGATATATCTCTCTCACACACACACACACACACACGGATATCTATAAAAGATTATAAGAACCCTGTATATAATCAATCCAGCTCTGGATTCAGTTCAGTGCAAGCCATCTTTAATTAAAAGTACAGTCACAGTGTATAAACCAGTGAATATGCCTTAAAAGTGAAAAGATGAAAAGTGTTTTGGTCATACACTGAGAGGGGTGGTGGCGGATGACTCCACTCTGTTGGCTGAGGAGGGAGCCAAAACAGGAGGAGCAGTAGCGCTCGGTAAACCCAGAGAGGCAGATGGGTAACTGGACTCCATTACTGCTGGGGGCAAGCCACCTAGAGACTCACTAAAAGGAAAAAGAGAAAAAAGATAACTTGATTAGAACTGCTTTTAAGTCACTTGTTTGTGGAATGTTCTGGGTTTAAAAATCACTGATCTATAGAGAACTGGTTCATTCATGACATCATAAAAAGTAAAGCCAGCCCCACCATATTGGTATTCCCTATAAAACTTGCACGGTCTATTGAATTAATAGTCTAGTTAGTAAATGTATTCTCATAATGTCCTGTTTTTACATCTGAAATCTCCCAGTATATTGATTCGCAAACGACCTAAGCATGTAAATGTTATTTGTTTAGTCGGGAAGTTCTCCTGCTTATTAAAAAGCTTCGTTCATATTCATTAGTGAACATCAGCTCGGCGGTCGGACGAGACACTTTATATATTACAAATGTCAAAGTGCATATTCTGAAAATGTAATATGGATTTATGCCTTGTAACCTGAAATCGCCTTGTACTGATGCACTTATTTATGTTGTTACAGAATTGGTTTTTATTCATACAGTAGGCTAAAATGCAAATGTTTAATTATATGCAATAACTGTACTATTAAATAAATTATTATTTATTGTATAGGCTATTCTGCAACTAAACACAGATGTGTTCATGTTTAATATTTTCTCCATAATTATGTACATAAAGAAATACTTGTGTTAGGTCGGTTACCAGTGTCGGAAGTGTGCAGTAGACTCACACACGTTAACGATTTCAATATATGACTTATCCTCTCTGAAAAGACAGTACAGATAATGTAAGAATGACAACTAGTGGTTGAAATAGGTACTGTAGCCCAGTTGTTTTTTTATTTTATTTATTGGTTTTAAAAAATATTTTCGTTTCTCCCACAACCACCTCCTCAGACTCGACACACGGGTTGCCAGTGAAAATTGGCAAGGTGCAGTATCACAGACCAAAACGAAAACAATAAGAGCAGCTTTGTATGTTACTAGTTATTCAGAATACGCGCAAGTCCACAAGCATTATTTTTTTATGAGAGCTGCTGGTACATCATTCTATATTTTTGTATGTTTGTGATTTTGCTAAAGCAAAAGGTTTATTTTTTTGTCTGAAAGATTATATTGCTCATTGCACATAACAGGATGTTGGATAGAAGCCTATGTGTTTATGTTAGAGATTCAGAATATGCTGAAGTTTGTATTCATTTACTACAAGTATGCTGCTAGTACAGGCACACACTTATTTTCCTGTTGGTTCTTTGCAATGTTGGGACACATGCTGGCAAAAATGTAGCCTTACAGTTGACTTGCCAAATCACTTCCATTTGTTTTATATATTGGAAGTAAATTCTTTATGGGTCATTATAAATACTTTGCTTTAAAAGTACCAAGTAGTCACACACATAAAAGATGCATCGATAATCGTTTTTGCATCGCAGCCCTCTGAATTGTAATCAAATCGTGAGGTGCCTAGAGATTCCCACCCCAATCAGAAGACTGATTAAACTGCTTGATTTATGTGGATTTATAAACTTTGTGTACCGTCTTGCAGAGTACTGGTCGAATGGGACAGAAATCAGTCAGGTTTCACTAAAATATTTGAAAAAAAAGTTTGCTTCAAAGATGAACTAAAGTCTTACGTGTTTGGGGCTACACTCAGATGCCGTTTTTGTCCTACGAAAACAGAGGTATTTGAAGATGCTCTCCTAACCGGATATATTTGGAAAAAGCCATTTACGCATTGTGTCAAATGTGTAAACTAGGGCTGCACCGATATAAATTTAGGTTGATAACGAAAGCCAACTATTCTTTATATTTGAAAGCCAATAACCAGTTGGGGAAAGTTACTTTAAAAGCAACTTACTTGTGCATGTGTCTTGTATTACCTCTAACTTATTATCCTGTCTTTTTAAAAATTCCTCAATTTAGGCGGAAAGTAAATTAATGCCTGGTGGGAAAAAACACATGTCAAAGCTTCTTAATTTACACATACGCAGTACAGGGATGTTTGCAGACATTTCAGTGTGGATGAGCAAGTTTTGGAAAATGCTTAAAGTAGCATGGCGAAGATTTTTTTAAACGTAAACACTTTTCAAATGCATCTGGTTTAGTGTAGTTGCAGCCTGGAACAAAATCGAGGGCGAGTAGATGACAGTTTTCATTTTTGGTTGAAATATCCCTTTAAGATCTTGTAAACATGCTAATAAGGAAGCGTCACAGGTGGTCAGACAGACCTGATGGTGGTGGGCTTGGAGTACAAGCTGCACTGGATCTGAGGAGCAGCCGCAGGTTCCTGATAGCTACTTTCAGATTGGTCGAGATTCTCCACAGTGGATTCGGATCCAAAATCGAGCGCGCCAAACTGCACGTTCAGCCCGGACACGTCAGTAGAGCCTGGCATCTCTACTGCCGAAGAGGGGATCTGGCAACACAACATGCAAATGTTTAAACTATAATGAATGAGGTAAATTCTTTAAAAACTTTAATGGCTGCCAAATTGAATCGCTAATGTTAAACGTATGTGATTCTCTTTTTTGTCCATTTTTTCAAAATAACTTGAAATCCTATTCCTAACCCACTTACAGCCACTGAGTTAGAAGCACTTCATTGAAAATTAAGCAATTTAATCATCTGTGGAACGGGCAGAACTCGAAAAACTCCAGCCAATCATTTCCAAGACCACCTAGAATCATTGGACAGTAAGTTTGTCAATCAAACGGTCGTACCATACCCCCCTCCCCCAAGCGCGTGTGACCCAGTCTGGGCCAGCGTTGGAGGAAAGAAGGTAGGACCATTTGAATTGTGTATTTTCAAAATCTGCCGGTCGTTTTCCAAATCACATACCCCACCTTTAACATTAATGTTACAAGGCACACAATACTACGGGTGCCACAGGTTTACTTTTGTTACCTTAGAAGGAGGGGGCACTCTCCGCCTTTGTGGTCTGAAGTTTCTGGGTTGTGGCGGCTCTGCCGTGATAACGACAGGCTCACAGAAGGGTTTCAGTGTTGGAGAAGGCTCATCATATGGGGGAAGTGGGACAGTGTCTCGGACCTGAGCCGGCAGGTCCGACTGGAGTGCTGCATTTTGATGCTGGGTCAGTTGACTGAGGATGGGAGATGGGTCGGGTTGGGCCTTGAGGTCCACTTAAGACAAAAGATGTGGTCAGAATTTGTTTTCAAACTATCAGAGAATTTGTTCATAAATATTAGAGCGTGTTAAGGATGTGTAAAACTACATTGACAGCAATGGTCAATGGCATTCAGTTGCATGTGTACATGTAATTAGCCATTACATAGTATAAACAGTATGTGTAATACTCACGTTGAGCTGCCGTAACAGGGGTCTCCTTGGTTCATTCAATGTCATGGTTGTGGATTCAATAGGCATCGGAGCAGTGGATTCAACAGATGCAGTGCCATTGCTCAGGGCCCCTGAAATCTGATTGGATAGAGGGGTGATTCGGGGTGTGCTGATTGGCTCAGTTTTCTGCACATCACTGTGGGGAAGCCTGGATCCCGGCATACTCTAGAAGGAAAAAGAAAGCGTCGTTACGATTCTGAAATTTTAGTAGTCAAAACCAATGTCAGTAAAATTTCAGTTATCAATACCAATTTTGAAACAAAAGCAAAAACTATGCCATTCAATATACATTGTTTTAATAAGTTTGGGACTTAAGTTTAGTTTTTGTACCAAAGCACTGGTCAGTTTAGACATTTCTTATTACAAAAATTGTAAAGAAAATGCCATGAAATAGTGGACACTATATATTGGCGCCAAATCTTTTTTTACCAAGCCCACACTTTTGAATTGTAGTGTATCTTGTGTGAATAATTACTAAATTAGCCAGAATAATCTTATAAATCTGTGCTAAAGGTGCAGAGTCAAGTGCTCTATGTGTGCCTGTGTCCTCACCGATGCAGCATGTGCATAAGTGCCAGCAGCAGCAGAAGCGTAGCTGTGTGTGTGCGCTCGGGTGGAGTACTGCTGGGAGTTGGTGAACACCAGGCTCTGCGTGAGAGAATCAAGGGATGATGGCTCCAATCCGATCAGCTCAGAGTCGCCGTCAGCCACCTTAGGCAACAGAGAGCTGAGATCCATCCTGATGAGCAGAGACAAACATTCAGACAACTACAAAAAAGGCCATTACTCTGTGCTGCAAAACATTAGATGATTCCTGATAGAACACAGGAAGAGAGGATATTCTAGGGGGCTCCACTTATATACGCCTGCTCATCTGTCATGCTTTCTAAGTTGCAAGGGTGTGTGCTTCGTTTTATTTTAATTGCAAAACATTAAAGTCGTAAATTCACAAGACTGGGAGGGGAATCATACCTGAATGCTTGCCAAATATTTTAGAGCACACAGGTAGAGAGATATAGGTCTAAACTTGCTGCTCTTAACTGCTTGTTCAACATTTAATACAGAGACGTTTAAGCACTAGACAAACCAGACTCTTTATCATGTAGATATGGTCGGCAAAACAAAGTGTCAGCATCTTTGGTCAGAAACTCTTCAAATGAAACTTATATAAAACGATACAGAGCCAACAAGAGTACAAACGGTAATGACAAAGTGTGATTTGTGACTGATAGAGTAAGTAATTCCATTGTAATCCTATGTGTGCTACTTAAATATAATAAAAGTACTACATATTAGATATTAGGATTAACCCCTTGAGATTGATCTCGTTTTCGAGGGAGTCCATTGATATCAATATACTACCTCAAAATGTATATAAATCACTTTTCAAACCGACAAATAAAGATGCATTTAGTTAAATTATAATTCAGATGTGCAGTTAAATGTAACAAGCTGCTTATTTTTAAATATGCTCTTTAAAACTTACATATAGCTTTTCTTTATCAATTTGCAAGTGAACGCCACTCACTTAAAGGTGGGGTATGTGATTTGGAAAACGACCGGCAGATTTTGAAAATATACAATTCAAATGGTCCTACCTTTTTTCCTCCAACGCTGGCCCTGACTCCAATCATGCACGAGCGAAAACTCAGATGCGCGAGAGATTGTAAATGACGATTTACTACTAATCATGGAACGGGCTTTACTGACGAGATGCGCATGCGTCACAAGCTTTGAGTATGCGCACGACGGTAAGTTGAATGACGAACTTACTGTCCAATGATTCTAGGTGGTCTTGGAAATGATTGGCTGGAGTTTTTCGAGTCTTGCCCGTTCCACAGATGATTAAATTGCTTAATTTTTATTTCAGTGCTTCTAACTCAGTGGCTGTAAGTGGGTTAGGAATAGGATTTCAAGTTATTTTGAAAAAAAAAATGGACAAAAAAGAGAATCACATACCCCACATTTAATTAGCTGCTCCCATGTGTGACCTGGCCAATTAATTTTAAGGGATAGTTCCCCCAAAAATGAAAACTCTGTAACTACTCACCCTAATGTCATTCCTTTTTTTGTTAATTTAAACGAGTGAATACACCAATCCTTCTTCCAAAACATGTTTTTGTCTTGCCCTGATTGATTATAGTGACTATTGACAATTATAAGCGTTTATATTTTAGACCTAGCAGTATGGTTTTTGCAGGAATTTTTTTTTGTCAATTTGAAAAGGGATTTTTTTTAATGCTAAAAACTCATATTTAAATATAAATAATTGAATTTATTTTAACTAATAAGTAATTTTCACATTTTTTATTTTTATTTTTAAGTGGCACTCCTAGGCCTCCATACATCTGAGTTCTGTGCTGGAAAGAGCAGACGCACAGGAAGCACTCACCCCTGTCCAGGCTGCATTGGGTTCTTGGAGCCAAGAGCATAGGAAGCAGTGAACACTTTGGTCTCAGATAGCTGATAAATGGAGAAGTGAGCGTTACACATTGACATCACGATCAAGTTTTCCAGTTTCATTTTAACATGAGATCACTCACATCTTCATTCCAGTCTTCTGCTGCCCAATCTTCCAGACTGTCCTTCCAGGCTCCTGACAGGACAGCAGAGTTTAGAGAATGTTTTCTTTTACAGAGGGTTAAATTATATAAAACTCAGAAACCGTGTTTTATTGCTTGTTCATTTACACAAATTTTACTTTTTGGTTTGATGACTTGCACTGCATAAATCGGATATGAGATCAGCATTCTGATTTTCAATCAATACAGAGCATGTGGTATGAAATCAATACCACTAAAAACAGTCTCAACTGACGTCAATGCTATTCTGAAAATGGCTTCAGATATGATTAAGTGAAAAGCTTTAGAGAACCAACTTCCGCTCTATTAAAAGATACCAGAATCCAGATCAATAAACTGCACTCACCTGCTCCTTCAGTAGTCTCACTTCCAGGATCCCCTGCCTCAGCAGAGCCGGTGCAGTCAGCAGGGTTAAACGTCCTACTAGTCAGAGACAAGCAAACGAAGGAGGGAGAGTGAGAATGACCAAGAATGGGCACAAGTGTTAAGTGAAATTTTTTGGGGGGTTTTAAAAAACAAGTGCGAACGCTCACCCCATTCCCTGAGAGAACCTGCTCATTCCAGCTCCTCTGCCTCTTCCTCTGCCTCCTACACCTGACATGACACATCAGTATGAATATTTAGAACAAGTGAAAATATAGTAAAGATGTAATAAAAGAAAACATTTAATACAAAATTGCCCATTTTGTCATTCTTGCCTTTGTGTCTTTCCAAGCAAGTGTGACAAATGTCATTGGTTCTTTTGTAGAGTTATAGATTGTTTTTTTCCTCCTGTACCTCAAAGACATCTACAATCAAACATTCAGATATGATTGGCTAACCACCTTGCAAATAAAATGGTCATTTAAAAGACATGACAGCCCCTTCTAATGACTCTTTTTCTTGCTCCCTCCCTTATCTTCCCCTCTCGAGTTGCAGCTGCTTTAAACAACGCTCCGTCACATGAAGTGCCCTACAAACGTTGCTCAGAGTGACACAAATAGCAACACAGGAACAGGCCCCATCCTGCCCAGTCAAAGATACCAGAATGCGTACCGTAGACACGTTCTGTCCAAATATCATACACATAATAATAAGCGTTACACTGTAGACTTTATATATATATATATATATATATATAATTTGACATCTTTCTTATTTGACATGCAACAACTCAGGAAGGAAATAAGGTATGAGGACAATTTTTTGTGATGTTCCCCTACATGTGAGCTGCATCTGGATAAAATGTTGTGGTAATAGCACAAAGTAATCAAAAGTTATAGGATTTGGAACTGCGGTAGCTTTTTTGTTTAGCCCTTGACACCCAGAAGGATTTTTTTTAATTGTTTCTTCGGGAGGAATATCTTATGATTGACGCAATGGATTATGCTGATTTTGGACTACTTTCAATCGGGAGCATCCACTAAGTAATGATGTGCCATTTTCTACGATCTCTGCATGTTTCATAAAGTTACGAGCGAAAACGCCAAGTGAAAGCTACAACTGATTTTAGTTAGTGCCTGTAGGGTTCTATGTGATGTGACAATGAGGAATGTGAGAATGAGGAAATTTTCACAAATTAGTGATGTGACGATGAGAACATTTTCCCACTGGTTAATCGAAGTGTGACTGGTAATACCGGTATCACCGATGGGAAAATCGCTAATTCGAAAGCAAAATGTGCACGGCCGCTCGGGCATTCATAATGGTGCCGAGCAGAGAGAGCGTTTTAAATTAATTCCTATGGAAGTTTGAAAGAAACTGAAATGCTCGCTCTGCTACACGTCTTTCAAGTTAGCACTAATTCAGGGCGGCTATTGCTTGAATGGTTGGTTCATTATTATCCTGAGTGAAAAACAACTAAAAAACAACTATTCATTTGCAGGTTCCTTATTAGCATTAGGTTTAAATCCAAAATATTGCACTTTGAATCCAAATCTTCCACCATCGTCTTGTCAGTCAGCTGACTCATGATTAATGAAATCTGACTCCTGTTGCTGATCTGTGCTGCAACCCTCGTTCAGCTCACGCTGCATTGAGCAGACTTATTCAGTTTTTAATTGTAGTGTCTGTGTTCTCCAACTGAACTAAATGATTTTTATAACTAACAACAATAATCATCGGTGGGGGGTGGTGCCGCGGTGGGCAAGTGATGACTATTATAGCAAGCTAGTTTAAATATGCAGAAAATGCTAAAAAAAACAACAACAAAGAATGAGGAACCTGGAGAATTTTTCTGAAGAACAGTGCTCAGAACAAACAAGACGAACAACTGTCACAAAACATAAAAACGACACTCGGTTACTAACGTAACCTCGGTTCTCTCTAGAAGAGGGAACGAGTGTTGCGTAAGCTAGCTTACGCTACGGGAAAACTCCTTTTCTCGAGAATACTGAAGCCAAAAAATTATCCTTTAATTTTCTCATATTTAAAACGCATGCTTGCACAGAGCAGACCTAGAATAGGCAGCTCGTACGCCTATTGGCTGCTCTGCGGCAAGATGCTGCAACCTATCGGTGGACTGGGAGTGACGTCAGCACCAATAGCAGCGCGGGTGCCTGAGTGCGTCACGACTCGCCAGAATAGGCGCGGCTTACCTCTATATAAGCCAGGTCCAGATAGGATGTTCTTTGGTTTTTCACACTGAAGCGAAATAAGAACGCAGCATTAACACGGCCGGGTTACGCAACACTCGTTCCCTCTTCTAGAGAGAACCGAGGTTACGTTAGTAACCGAGTGTCGTTCTCTTACGAGAGTACTCTCGTGTTGCGTAAGCTAGCTTACGCTACGGGAACCCAGTTTAAAGCGCCGTGTATGCTGAGACCATTCATATTAAGTCCGAGGGCGTGCCCGGGGAACACATAATGGTAAAGATATGTGGGTCAACACAGAGTGAACCCTAACACATATTTATATATGGTGACACCTCATATGTATAAGGAAGTGCTTAACACAGTATAACAGTCGTCGTGTATGACAAGCTCATACAGACAACACTTTGGCCTGCAACGCAGGGACCTCCAGGTTATAAAACCTTATAAATGTAGACGGAGAAGCCCAGCCTGCCGCTCTACAAATATCATGGAGTGAAACCCCACTAGTCCAAGCCCACGATGAAGCCATGCTCCTAGTAGAATGGGCTCGAACACCTAAAGGGCATAGAAGGCCTTTAGACTTGTAAGCCAAGGCGATAGCATCGACTATCCATCTGGAAATGCTCTGTTTCGAGGTAGCTAGCCCCTTAGTGCGGCCACCAAACGAAACGAACAGTTGCTCCGACTGCCTGAAGGCAGCAGTACGTTGAATGTAAACTCTTAAAGCCCTGACCGGACAAAGAACGTTTACATCGCCCTCACTGTCGGTTCCCGGAAGGGCTGACAGGGAAATGACCTGCGCTCTAAACGGAGTAGAGAGCACTTTGGGGACATAACCGTGTCTCGGTTTGAGCATAACTTTAGAGTCATTAGGCCCAAATTCCAAACACGACGCACTTACAGAGAGCGCGTGCAGGTCCCCCACTCGCTTCACTGAAGCGAGAGCCAAGAGAAAAATGGTCTTGAACGAGAGACACCGTAAGTCCGCAGACTGCAGGGGCTCAAATGGACCACCCTTCATGGCCTCCAGGACCATGGAGAGGTCCCAGGCCGGAACCATGGGAGGTCGCGGAGGGTTCAACCTCCTAGCTCCTCTAAGAAAACGAACAATAAGATCGTTTTTTCCCCAGAGGCTGGCCGTGCAGAGGTTCTGAGAATGCTGCAATGGCTGCAACATACACCTTGAGCGTGGATGGGGACCTGCCCTCATCCAAAAGCTCTTGGAGGAAGGAAAGAACTTCCGCAACGCTGCAGCGCGGTGGGTCTAGGTTTCGGGCCGAACACCAGCCAGAAAACACTGACCACCTAGATGCATAGAGCCGTCTCGTAGAGGGCGCTCTAGCTTGGGTAATTGTACTCAGCACCCCGGCCGGGAGGTCAGTGGGTAACCGTTGACCACCCATACATGCAGTGCCCACAGATCGGGGCGCGGGTGCCAAATCGCGCCTCCGGCCTGAGAGAGGAGATCCTTCCTCAAGGGGATCGGCCACGGAGCTGTGCGCGTGAGCTGCATCAGTTCTGAGAACCAAACGTGGTTCCTCCAGAGCGGCGCCACTAGGAGCGCAGAGCATCCGCATTCCCTCACTCGCTTGATTACCTGTGGTAATAGTGCGATCGGGGGAAACGCGTACAGCGGGCCGCTGGGCCAGTCGCGGGCCAGCGCATCCGTGCTCTTCGTGAAGAATATTGGACAGTGCGCGTTCTCTGCTGATGCAAAGAGATCGACCTTCGCTCTGCCGAACGTATCCCACAGTAACTGGACTGTTAGGGGGTGCAGAGACCATTCCCCTGGGGGAACATTGTCTCTTGACAGCCTGTCCGGGCCCACGTTCTGGAGTCCCGGCACATGCGCTGCTGCGAGGGACCCTAAATTGAGATGGGACCAAATCAGCAGGCGTTCCGCCAGCGCGTGTAAGCGTCGCGATCTGAGACCGCCCTGGCGATTTATGTAGGACACCACCGCCATGTTGTCCGTACGGACTAGAACGTCCTGGCCCTTTAACAAGGGGAGAAAATGTTCTAGGGCTTTCACAACTGCTATCATTTCTAGGCAGTTTATGTGGAGATGGCCCTCCCGAGCCGTCCAGTGGCCGAAAACCGGCCTGCCCTCGTACAGGGCGCCCCAACCTGAGTTGGAGGCGTCCGTTGAGATAACCTTCCGTGACGAAGTCGTTCCCAGAGCGGTGCCGGACTGGTACCAGTCTGACATCCTCCAGGGTCCCAGTGCTGTGACGCAAGCTTGGGTCACCCTGAGGCGAAAACGACCGGAAGTCCATGCTCGTCGCGGGGTTCGCGTTTTCAACCAGCGCTGGAGGGGGCGCATGTGCAGCAGACCCAACCGAAGCACTGCCGAGGCTGAGGCCATAAGACCTAGCATCCTCTGGAACACTTTCAGAGGAAAAACACAGCCGACTTTGAAGGACGCCGCTGAGCGCTGTATCTGCAGCGCGCGCTGTGACGTCAGCCGTGCTGTCATAGACACGGAGTCTAAGTCTGTCCCCAGGAAGGAGATCTTCCGACTGGGAGACAGCGAGCTCTTGGTCCAGTTGATTTGGAGACCCAAGTCTCGCAAGTGACTGAGTAATAAAGCCCGGTGGGCTATTATTTCTGATTCTGACTGGGCTAATATAAGCCAGTCGTCCAGATAGTTCAGTATGCGCATCCCCCGTAATCTCAGGGGGGCGAGCGCCTCGTCTATGCACTTCGTAAAAGTACGGGGTGCTAGAGACAGACCGAACGGCAGGACGGTGTATTGATAGCTCTGACCCTCGAAGGCGAATCGTAAGAAAGGCCTGTGACGGGGCGCTATTTGAATCTGAAAATAGGCATCCTTCAGATCCAGAGAAATAAACCAGTCCCCCGGGCGAATCTGCGCGAGGATCTGCCTGGTCGTGAGCATTTTGAACGATCTCCTCATCAGCGCTCTGTTTAAACGCCTGAGATCTAGGATGGGTCTGAGACCGCCATCCTTTTTGGGAACAAGGAAGTACCTGCTGTAAAAACCGGACTGGCTGAGATTCAGAGGAACGGTTTCTACAGCCCCTTTCTGCAGCAGTTTCGCTATTTCGGCACGCAGCAGATGTGCAACATCGCCTTGTACTGTAGTTTCGACCCTGGTTGTAAAACGCGGGGGTCTGCGAGCGAACTGCAGTAAATAGCCCCGCTTTATGGTGTTCAGCACCCATTCGGACACATTCGGAATCATTTCCCACGCTTTTAGCCGTAAAGCTAGAGGAAGGATGACGCCTGGGCTCTGAACGGTGCGTGTGTGTGACACGCATCTCGCAGCGCCTGTCAGAGGGCGCGCGCTTATAGAAGTGCGCGCGCTCTCTACACACAGCGCACAGTCTGTGTTTATTAGAGATACCTCTGAGTGAGTGTGTGCGGCGGGACAAACAGTGTTTAACGGTAGAAGTGAGCACTGGGGGGTGGGCACATGTACTACCTTTGAAACATGGGAGGCGTGAGCCTTTATTGATGTGGGCCGTGTATGAGTGAGTGTCACTGGACGGGCCGTGCTTATGTGTAGGGGTGGGCACTGAGGAGTGGGCACATTTCCTACATTTAAAACACCTTCGGCGTGAGCCGGAAAAACAGACATAATGCTCTCTTTGAGATTTATCTGGGTAGCCGTGAAAACGGCTTTTGTGTGCAGGCGAGCGGGTATCGTAACGGGCTCGTTGGCTGCGAAGTACACTACTCCAGCCGCCTCCGTCGAGGGAGCTGTGAGAGCGATGCGTGCTGCTTTCAATGGCGGTCCGGCCGCGGCGAGACTCGCGCATTGTCGCTTCCTGAGCGCGGTCAGGAAGTCTTAGGAGGCTCAGGGTTCAGCACGATCTTTGGTCGGGGTCCCCTGGGGGGAGGCGGACCCTGGCGGCTACCAGAGCGTGCGCGCTGACGGTTGTCGGCAGGGCGGCGGCGCTGAGAAGCTGGCGGCTGAGGAGGCGGCGGCGCTGAGCTTCGGGCAGGCGGCTGTTTCGGGCGACCTGCAGCGGAACTAGAGCGCCTCGGAATGAAGTGTCGCATGGCTTGTGACGTCTTCTGTACCTCCGTGAAGCGCTCGGTGAAGCCCTTGACTGCTGGGCCGAAGAGGCCGTCAGAGGATACTGGCGCGTCGAGGAAAACAGCTTTGTCAGCCTCCTTCATGTCGGATAGCGTGAGCCATAGGTGTCTCTCGGTCACGGTAAGAGCCGCCATGTTGCGACCGACGGCCTGGGCGGCGGACTTAGTAGCTCGCAAGGCTAAATCCGTAGCGCTTCTCAGGTCTCTGAAGTTCTCAGGCGTCGAGCCCGCCTCGTCCATAGTGCGGAGAAGGTTGGCTTGAAACACCTGCAGCACGGCCATGCAGTGCAGTGCTGACGCGGCTTGACCGGCGGCGGCGTAAGCGCGACCAATCAGCGACGAAGTAACCCTGCAGGGCTTCGAAGGCAGTACTGGCTTCGACCGGAATCCAGCAGACGGTGGGCAGAGGTGCGTGGCCACCGCTTCCTCGACCGGCGGGATGTACAAATAGCCCCTTTCCTTCGCGCCGTCGACAACGGAGAGCGTGGAGGGGGAGGGGCGAAGCCTCGCAGAAAAAGGCGCCTTCCAGCTCTTGACTAGCTCCTCGTGGAGCTCCGGCAGAAAGGGGATGGGCCTAGCGATAGGAGACGAGCGGCGGCCCGTGAGGAAGCAGCCATCCAGCCGGCTGCGTACGGGCTCTTCGGGTGAAGACCACTCGAGGCCGAGGTCCCCTACGGCCCTGGTAGTAAGGCGGAGAAGCTCAGTATCCAGACTCGTCCGCCCGTCACCGGGCTCGAGCAAGGAAGGGGCGGGGCCGGTTTCGGGGCCCGACCACCCTTCGCTACCCGAGGCGTCAATGGAACAGATGTCTTCATCCGCGTCGTCCCCCCCGGAATCCGGATGCACGACGGGGGCGCAGGGCTGCCCGGCCGTGATCGAGCAGGGGGAGTCGGAGAGCGAGGCACACGGGGAAAGAGCCGGTGTGCGGGCGCTCGTGATGGTAGCCTCGGGCATCCTCTGTGAACGGCGCTTTTTACGGCGCGGCCCAGAAGAGAGGAGCGGAGGTGCAGGATCCACGTTGAAGGTGGCGAGTCGAGCCCGCAGGGTCGACACGGCCATGTCGTCACATTCCGGGCAGCCGCCCACGGAAAGCGCGTGGTCCGCATGTGTTCGTCCCAGGCAGGAAACGCACAAGATGTGGCGGTCCCCGACGCTGAGGGGGGCTCGGCACGAGCCGCAGTTGGAAAAACGAGGCATTTGCAACAACGCCTCTTTGCTCTTTTAGAATGAGATATAGTAGTGAAAAGGATATGGGCGCCGGATAGCGCAGCAGGTACGGCGGTGAAGCGGCGAAGGCGGCTTCGGACTGCAATGCAGAGGGCTCGTCCCGCTGAGATGCTTGTTCGACGGCGCGGCTTCTCTGGAGAGTCAGCGATGTGGATACTTCGCTGAAGTGGAGAAAAATCAAAGAACATCCTATCTGGACCTGGCTTATATAGAGGTAAGCCGCGCCTATTCTGGCGAGTCGTGACGCACTCAGGCACCCGCGCTGCTATTGGTGCTGACGTCACTCCCAGTCCACCGATAGGTTGCAGCATCTTGCCGCAGAGCAGCCAATAGGCGTACGAGCTGCCTATTCTAGGTCTGCTCTGTGCAAGCATGCGTTTTAAATATGAGAAAATTAAAGGATAATTTTTTGGCTTCAGTATTCTCGAGAAAAGGAGTTTTCCCGTAGCGTAAGCTAGCTTACGCAACACGAGAGTACTCTCGTAAGAGAACTGTTGTTAATCATCCAGGTAACGTGCAATATTGAGACTCAAGGGATTGTAAACTTTAGAACTGGTTCATGTGTAAATTCAATTATTTTGTCTTGTGCACAAAATGTCGTAAACATCAGTTATGTGAAGCCACTTATTCAGGAAAGTACTAAAAACATGAAATTACGATCCCTCTTATTTTGTTAATATATTTAACATCTTGCATATTCTTCAAGGGGTACATAAACTTATGAGCAGAACGGTACGGTCTTACTGACCCCAAACTTTTGAAGAGTAGTGTATGTTATACTTCTAGTTTTCAAATTATATATGAGTGATACTTTTTATGCAGCTAATCAACTTAAAAACCACTTCAGGGGGCAGCAGTGTGTTACGGAGCAGTATACGGACCTCTCCCTCTTCCTCTGCGCCCACGGTCTCCTCCTCTCTCTCCTGGAGCCGAATCAAAGCCGTTCTCTTCCAATCGCCCTTAAAACAACGACAGAGAACAAGAAATGCTCATACAGCTGATATCTAAATCACCAAAACAACATTATTATGCAAACCATTAGATACTCCACCTCAGGCAAAAACACAAAACCTATACATGCATGTTAGGACATGTACACACTAATCGCACAGAAACACACCTTCCTGGTTGCGGCTGGCCCCTCGGCCACGTCTGTTTGGACCCGCGCGGCCCCTGCTTTCCCTTTCTCCTCTTTTCTCTCTGCTCTCTGGTGCAGTCCCTTCTTTTCCAACACTTTTCTTCTTGCCAACTGTCTCCCATGAGTCCTGTGCAATCAAATTAGCACAGCGTGAGAATATTTCAAAATCAGTACATGGATTTATTGACCTCATATCTGTTTATTAAAGATCTGTTGCAGCTTAATCACTAGTATAGCAGGCTACTTTGAAAAAATCCATCACATTATTATATTTATATTCAGTCTAGTTTTTCTGGTGCGATTAGTACTTTTACAAAATACAGTGAATCAGAAACGAGTAAAACAGGATGAAGTGTGTGAAGTATGCACCTTGACAGTGACCTCCTCCAGGAGGAAGTTGATAGCCCGGTTGACGTCTCCATTGCAGTCGTGAAGGGCCACCATACACTCATCCTGATTTTTGCCTGTAACCTCCATGAGCTAGGACACAAACACAACCAAATGCAATCAAAGTCTTGTAGATAAAACAAAATACACAAACTATTAAGGGAACTAAGGATGGGAATCAGAAACATCAAGCATAAGGAATTTATTTTTATTCAAGTAGCCTACCATTCATTACAATAGAACTCTGGATGTGTATCTCTGAGGAGGGTTCCAGACTGCGACCAAATTGGTCGCATATGCGACCGTTTTTTGAGAATGTGCGAGTTAAAATTGTATGTGGTCGCATTAGTACGAGTGGACGCTCGCGCAACAGAACGCCGTTGTATCAGCAACTGCTGTAGTCCGTAAAGTAATTTGTACATCATGAATCCATTTTCCAAACCGTGTTTTTGAGTTATCCTGAATCACTGCGGGACGCCTATAATAAGTGTTTATATTCTGACTATTTTATCCCGGGCTCAGCTGTGGAGTTGCCCAGTGCCTGCGTGACTCGCCATAGACATTAACAGAGAGAAGTAGCTCCGGCTACAATGTTCTTCCACGAGACACGTGCAGTTTATTTATTGACAAACGTACACGTCACGTGCATCACACACTGATGGTGAAACGCGCCAATTACGAATTCAGGAATTAAGGCATATAAAAATGAAAAGGTCTCACGAAAAACCGAGCCTCTTCCTACGTCTTTCAGTTGTTAGATGAGAGTAATCGCTCGACAGAGGAAAAGGAAATTATTTTAATTTCAGAAGGTAAGGAGTGTGAGATTTCTGATTTTTGTTACAAGTTATCTGTATCAGCGTATTATAATACCGTAATTCCTCAAATAAAAACCGGTATTCAAATAAACGCCGGGCCTCTGATAGTGGCCGGGTGCGTGGTCAACGCGGACAAATAAAGGCCGGTCTCAAATTAAGGCCGGGGAAAAATTAGTGTACACTCAAAGACGGACACGCGCTGCGCTTGTCATATATCACAACTATGCAGTTTTTTAACCACGTTTATTTTAGGTTTCAGACATTTAAATAGATAAGATTTATAGCAAAACAATACATTTATAATTTGTAAAATACACAATGGTGTATATGGAAGCAGCAATAATCCATTCAAATATATTTGGCGACGTGTTTTATTCATATCAGATACACAGTGTAACTATAAAGTTTACTCTATTCTTCTCCCAGTTCACCAGCCACTTACTTTCATACATTTCGGGAGAAACTGAAGAATTCACGCGCTGTGTAAGTGTAACGTAATAAATCCAACAGACAGGAATCTCTGAACTGGGGTGCGGTGCCCATCTCACGTTACAGATCAGGATCAATTATAAAGGGTTTTAAACGACAAAAACTCACTTACACGGATTTGAGAGTCAGAATAGAAGATAGGTGATAATATTTAGAAATAAAAGCGCTACATCTGTCATACAGCGCTATTTTGACTGTGGTGAACACGTGCCAAGCATGACGCGTCACCATGGAAACTTGGCTGGCTGGCGGGCGGGGATCGCGAATTAGAAATAAAGGCCTGCCTCTAATAAAAGCCTGCCTCAAATAAAAGCCGGCTACCATCTGCAGTTCAGGTAAATAAAGGCCCCGGTCTTTATTTGAGGAATTACGGTACTCTAATCTTTTAAAATGTAATGCATACATTTGAATGTTTAATGATTTTTAAAAGATAGAAAGATGATAACAGAGACAGATAGAATATAATTTAAATGTAAATAGATAGATTGTATACACTCTAAACAATGCTGGGTTGTTTAAACTCAAATTTGGGTCAAATATGGACAAACCCAAATGTTGGGTTAAAAATGTAATTTTAAATTTTAACCCAACTTCAACTCGCTTTCAACTGTAATTTTTTTTTACTAAATTTTTTTATCCAACATTTGGGTTTGTCCATATTAGACCCAAATTTGGGTTGAAACAACCAAGCATTTTTTAGAGTGTATAATTCAAATGTAAAATGCTTAAAATTACAGATTAAATCCTGTTTTTACAGAAATTTGGCAATGATAATTACCATATATTTACATGTGTTTTTATATAATATATTACAGGTATTTATGCTGCAACCCAGAAAGCCTTTGCTAGCCTTGGTCCGTTAAAACCATTTCATCAGCATGCATTGATTAATCCTATGGCATGTAGCAAAAAAAAAAAAAAGGTGCGACCAAATCATATGCTGGTGCGACCAACTGAGAAAGTTGGTAGCACCAGTGCAACCAGTGGAAAAGTTAGTCTGGAGCCCTGCTGAGCCAGGAATTATACCGGTTAGGGCTGAAATTACAGATTTGGATTCGCAAGATCTCAAAAAGATTAAATTCGCAATTCGATTTAATGAGTCATTTTCACTGGCTCCACCACAGAAAAGTAATAATAAAAATGTTTTTGACCAATGTAATCTTGTATTGTAATAAATAAGGGTTATGACACCATAACTTCTGATACCAGTGAAATTTCACAATTCAACTTGAATCCAATTTTCGATACCATATCAATCAGATATTATGTTCAAGTTTTGCTAAAATGCATGAGGAAAAAGATTGATTCATGGCGATTTTTTTAATGGCTTGAAGTTAATGAACTTATTACTTTAAGGACTACATTCTACTGTACAATAGTAATTTGTTTTTTAATTCAAGTTATGTTTTAGTGTGTTGTAGAGAAGACTTCCGTGTTTCTGTGTGTGATAGTTCAAAACAAAAGGTGAAATTATTGAATTGAACTCCCAGATAAGCTCTGGAGATGAAGTTCATGTGAAGTGTCTTTCATGAAATCATATGGCACTAATTACGTGATGATTTATTTTCAGGGTTCGTACACCTTTTCCAAGGTCAAATTCAAGCACTTTTCAAGCACTTTCAAGGTCCATTTTAAAGCTTTTTCCAGCAGCTTACACCACCGTAAATTACATACCAATACATAGTAAAAATTATTATTTAGCGTTTTTTCCACATTAAAAGAGATAATATGCAATAAACATTGTGTTTCGTAATAGCAGAAGGATCAGAAATTGAAGCAAAACACAGGTTTTATTTTTCAAAATGTTGGAGGATTTGATCCAAATGACATGCAGTAGGGGTGGGCGGTATGACCAAAATTCTGTTTTACGGTATGACTAATTTTATTTCACGGTAACGATATATTTCACGATATAGTTATTTATACAGTTATTCTCGAAAAATCGTAATAAAGGACTTAGTATACTAAATAAACCCAAATACTTTAGAAATGAAAAGTTCTTCTCCTTGTTTGACTTTCTTTTATTTGGCAAATAATTTATTTGGTAAACTATTTTGAGCTAAATATAGTGAACAAAACACACTCATCAACTTTTAGAAGAACTTCCCCCAACTGACTGATATTAAATACAACTCATAGGTGCAATTAAACTTTAAATAAAGTGTTGCTGAATAATTTTTCAATCTCATGTTATTGCTTTACCTCATCAATCAGTTTATAATATCTAAATATTTCATATTGCACTATTCTATTCATAATAAATTAGTTACTTCCTTTTAATTTGGTAGGATAATATTAGCAATACTATTATGTTTAAATGTGTTCCCCGGTAAATTTTTTGCCATGTCTGCTTATTATACTGCGTTTTTATTAAGGGGCTTGTTTTGCTCTTTTTGTGATATCTGGCAACCCGTCACCTGGAGCTTTAATCAAGAGACGTTCAGTTGTGTCAAGCTCAGAAGTGACTAGAAGGAGAGCAGCAGTATGAAAACCGAACAGCAGCTTCTGTTATGTGGTATTTTAAATTATACACACCTTGTGACTGCGCCATTATTTTACCACAGCCGCCCGGTACACACTGACCTCTCAGTGTGCGCGCGCGCACGTCTTTTGCATCAGTAAAATGCGATCGGTTCATTTGAGTGTAATCACGGATCGAATCAAAGGAAGATTTGATCAGCTGGTTCAGTGGCCAATTGTTTGGAGTTAGAAATATATAATTCGCGCTGCATATTTAGTCATTTTGCCTCAGGTACCGAATCCGAGACTACCTGGAGGAGGTGCTGAGTTCGGCTGCTCCAGAACCGTGCCGCGGTTGGCGTGAATGTGAAAGAATCACAGACTCGGCCGGGTGCGCACTTAGTAAAGTGACCTGCGCATGTGTTTTAGCTGATTATGATGTATTTAGTTAAATAAAACACATGTAAGGGATGATAGTGTTGATGATTTACCTTGGATACGAGCGAGCGAGAGAGAGTGAGTCTGCAGTGTATTCGCACACACATAGCGCGTGGACTCATGCCACTTTGCAATCAGCAGAAAGCCAAATGCGATACACAGTAAACCTGAGTTGTTCACTCAGCTGCGCATAATAACACCAAATGAATAAAAACACAATATATTGACCCGCGTTCTGTTTTCTATCATGCGTCGTGCACGTTTGTGATGACGTAAGATGCACGCAAACGCACCAGGATTCGATAGAATCAAGTTGAGTGTGACCAGACCAACGATGCGGGGGAACAATCGCGCTCTGGCCGCAGCAAACGATTTATTTTACCATTTAATAAACAAAATATTCAGTCACATAGATGGGCTATTTGTTGTGAAAGAAACAATTTCAAGCACTTTCAAGCATTTCATCCAAAATTTAAGCACTTTTCAAACCTTGAAAACACAACATCAAAATTCAAGCATTTTCAAGGATTTCAAGCACCCGTACGAACCCTGTATTTTAGGGCTGGCAACTTAACGTTAGTTGACGAGAAGAGGCTTAGTAGACAAATTTTATTAGTCGGTTAGTCGAAAAAAAAAAAAATAATAATGTTAATGGCAGGTCCTTGTGGTCCTCAAAGTGTAAAAGGTCTACTTTTATTTGTGTAACTCACTATAACAAAGTTGTGCTTTTGTACAGTACAGAAAACAAATAGTGCGTTTTCAGCCGTCCCTGTCTCCTTGAACTGGTACGTGTCAAAAAAAGATCCGAAACTCAGCGTATAGGCTACTCGTCTCACAGACAGGAGTAGTGTTGTTTTTGGCGGCCTGTTTTAATTTTAGTTTTAGTCTAGTCTTTGTGTCAAGCTGTCATTTTAGTTTTTATTAGTTTTAGTCACGTTCATACTCTTTTTAGTCTAGTCTAGTTTTAGTCGACGAAAACTGATGACATTTTAGTCTAGTTTTAGTCGACGAAAACTGATGACATTTTAGTCTAGTTTTAGTCGACGAAAGACATAGTCTAGTTTTAGTCCATGAAAATTGTATTTTAGTCTCATTTTAGTAATGCAATTCTATTTAACCCAGTCAATATGTAGGCTATAGCCTACCTAGTAGTAGACGAAACCAACATTTTCTTTTAGCCAAACCCATTTCAAAAAATCTTATCTTATTATATTATTGTTACCTTATAGACTCAAGAATGCTATTCCAGACACAGAAGACGCTCTGATATGAATTTAGAACATATTTATTTTACCAACCAAACATGTTGCCTACACACGATGAAATTAAAGTTTTTCCAAATGTCATTTCTTCTTTTTCTCCCAAAGACGAATCCCTTTCTCTGTGTCAGACTTAACTGCGTTTGTTGTCGTTTATGCTAACGCCTGTTTCACACATAGCCTACTCCCTTTGCGGTGTGTATTTTTTCCCGCACCCGTTAGGTTAGAGCGCTCACACCGCACGCGGGAGCGGTGCGTGCATAACAGCAGAGCAGAGATCTACACAGTAGCCTACCTCAACAACGCGACATAACGGATGTAGGCTAGAAATATTGATTTGAAATAAAAAATAGAGAATAAATGTTGTGATTGTGGTATTACAGCCGTAGATCAGCTGCGCACTGCAAACGCAGCAGATGTGAAAACACAATAGCACGAGCTGCTCCTGCATACACACCGCACCGCATACGCACTACACACGGAGTATGTGTGAAACAGCCGTAACTCACGCAGCTGCATCTTCTAAATAATGCCGCGAGTGGGGCTTGAGGATGTGATGTCGCCTGCGTCTACGCAGTGCGATCAGATGCAGCCCCTGAAGTGAAACACAGGAAACAGAAATGCTGCATACCGGTAATAACGCAAGTAAACGAGACGAAATAACGTTAAATAACATTTCGTCTCGTCTCGTTTTGGTCAACGAAAATGAAGAGACATTTTAGCTTAGTTTTTATTTTGTAAACCACATTTAGTCTCGTTTTTATTCGTCAACGATATTACATTATACATTTAATTATAGTCATCGTCACATGACCAGCATTTACGTTGCGTCTCGTCTCGTTTTCGTCACGTGAAAAAGATTCGTTGACGACGATATTTCGTCATAATTTTCGTTGACGAAAGCAACACTAGACAGGAGAGATACATCTATAGAAAGCTTGAATTGTCTACTTGAACCAATTCAAATCAAAAACAATTACTCTGATTATGTAAACCGTATGAAAGGTGCATTTGTCTCTAAGGCGCATCCACTATACTGTGGAGAAGGCGAGTCAGCATCTTTGCAGCTGACACTGACTCTGGGGCTTTCACACATATATTGTGTTCATTATTAATTTGGTGCCATCATGCACAGCTGAGTAAACTACTCTTGGGTTTACTGTTTGTGTCGGATGAAGGCGGCTTTCTGCTGCTTGCAAACACTCTTTTGAGGAGAGAGTTGCCATTCATTTGCCACCCTGATTGCACTCACTATGCACGAATCCACAGCAAGCTCACTCTCGATCGTATCCAAGGTAAATCCTCAACATCATCCCATAAATCTGTTTTTAAACTCGTAATCATCTAAAACACAAGCTTTCTTTTGTGTGCACCCGAAGCCGTGATGCTTTCCCATTCACACGAATCGTGCCAGTTTGAGTGCAACCGAACCCTGACCACCTTTTTCATGTAGACTCTGGTTTGGTACCTCGGTGCGCACCGGGGATCCACTGACAGCTTTCACATTAACAATTTTCATGTGAACCGTGCACCATTTCAAACAAAACTTCCAGTGTGAAAGCCCCCTTAGAAAGCACTAGATTCTTAAATAATTAAAACGTCTCCCAGCTATTTTGTCCGACACACTCATAATCATTACTTTTGCCGGTGCTTTATGCAAGCACTTGAGCCCGGAATAGGCTGTTACATCTATATACGTATATTAAAAGCTCATTATGGTTTAGAATTCCCACCCCAAGTATACATTTCAGTAATTAAATTAATATAAGTAAATAAATTAATAACATGCGATTAGTCGACTTGAAATATGTTTAGTTGTGGGCAGTCTAGATTTTTACCATAGAGCTGCAGATTTAAACTGTGTAGGAAATAGTGTATTTTAGCAGTGTTGGATGAATAGACAACCGTAAAAAAAAAAAAAAAAAACACACAACAACAACATCAACCTTCTGATGTTGCTCACCTGCTGGACTTTGCCCTCAAAATCTGCATCGTTTTTGTCGTAAATCACCTGGGCGAGTCGGATCTGTTCCGCTGTGGCCTAGAGATAAATGACATCCATAATCAAAACACACGGTCGGTCATAGGTAGGTACTCAGGCCTGTTCATATGTCACACCTCACTGATGGAGTGTGTGTTGCTCACCTGTATCTGTTTCTGTGGCTGTGAGGTGTGTGTGGTTTGTTGTAGGGCTCTGTCCCGATTGCCCCTGGCAGCATCAGTGACCACTGAAGTCATCATAAACAGTATATACAAAATAATGTATGTACAAAATAGAAAATTCTGGAAGAGAGAAGGAAACGGAGACAATTATAACAACACACACAAGACTATAAAAAAATATTCCCAAGATGTTTGTGTAAGAAAAGGTTAGTGACAGGTGCTGTGGCTAGTTTAACTCTCTGCTCTGTGCTTCCCATGTAAGACTATCAACCCCCTATCTGTCCAGCACTTAAATATAGCCATGCAAACATAGTCTGGACTGGTGTCCACTTACACGCCCACCTAAACCCCACTCCTGAAAAAATAAAACACGCCTGCAACAACATATCAATCTTAAAGGGACAGTTCACCAAAAAGTCAGTCATCAGGGTTTGAAACAATATAACGGTAATAAATAATATTTTTGTGAGTTTAACTCTTTAACAAGGACTGAATTTCAATACCTACTTAAATCGCACACGTTGGTCAAAAACGCAGTCTGGGTAACGTAAAGTTAGGGGGATTGATAAGATTAGAACGAAACCATCTCAGCCCTAGCTAAAATAATCGCGATAACGGTTTAAAATCGTCGCGATAATCCTGTATATCAACCTTCACGACGGACTAAAACAAAACAGATCGCACAAGCAACCGTATAATGGCCCTTAGCAACAGACACACGAACTCGTGCGAGGTATCAAATTATTTAAGTGACGTTTAACGTTAGCTCAATTAAAACCCACAATTGCGTCATGTTTACAGTTGGTTTGGTTAAGGTTAGAATAGACGGGATTTAAAAACAAGCAGATGCTAACAGGCTCGGCTAACTGTTTGTGCTGCACCACGCCGCGCCGCTGCTAATGCTACGAACAACAAACTTCAGCTCATCTGCCACTAATAATGAAGCAAAATCAAGTAATGTAAACACATAGACACTGGCCCGATAAAAAACATAAACTCTTTTTAAAGTCGACGGTTATGGGTTGGCTTTCGCCTTTTCGCAACCACAGACATACCCTCTCCGCTCCCTCAAACGCTGTATGTTTTTACCTGCCCACCGACCGCACGCGCTTCCCTGCAAACAGCAGCGTGAAGATTGCAACGAGAAACAGAGCTGTTTTTCAGTATAAAAGGCCAGACGACATTACTAAAATAAAAGTCCTGAGCCGTTCCGCATAGAATGGCGGTTGGCTATGTGGATAAATGTACATATAAAGTTGATAGGGAACACATTTTTAGATCGTTCTCCTATGCATTTTTCTAATGTAATATTTTATTCAAATATATATATTTTATATTATATATATTATTTTACCACATCGTTTTCAAGTTTTTTAAAGGGAGACTCCACCCAAAAATGAAAATGTCATCATTTACTCACCCTCAAGTTGTTGCAACCATGTATGAGTTTCTTTCTTCTGCTGAACACAAAGAAAGATATTTTGAAGAACGATTGGAACCAAACAATTGTTTGGCACCATTGACTTCCATAGTAGAAAAAAAATACTGCCAAAGTTCCAATCGTTCCTCAAAATATCTTTGTGTTCAACAGAAGAAAGAAACTCATACAGGGTTGCAACAACTTGAGGGTGAGTAAATTATGACAGAATTCTTTGGGTGGATATCCCTTTAAATTGTCAAAACCTGTCACTTTCTGTTTATTTCCAGCTGTGATTGACGACAAACACGCTATTAATAGGGGAAAACATCAATACATCAATGGAATACAATAGGCCTACATCATTAAAATTTTGATAGCCTTTTTTTTTATTTATTTTTGTATTGAACAAATATAAAAGCAAATACATAGTTACATCTCAAAACAGAATTAAACAACAATAACATACCTATAAACAGTAAGCAAAAAAGATAGTAAAATAAACAAACAAAACTTTTTTAAAAAAATTGAGCCATAGGAAACATATAATTTAAAACAAATTCAAGAGAGTGAGAGATGCTTTGAGTCCCTTTTGTTTTGATTATA
The DNA here is from genome assembly GCA_036326025.1 of Chrosomus eos. Lineage (NCBI taxonomy): Eukaryota > Metazoa > Chordata > Actinopteri > Cypriniformes > Leuciscidae > Chrosomus > Chrosomus eos. Next base: position 12,541,879 of record CM070836.1, on the reverse strand, counting down.
CAAAAGCATAAATACTATTTATGTGCACAATGTAACAGACTTTAGAGCTTTGGCATTGTTGGAAAAGAGAGAGAGAAATTCAAGAGAGAGAGAGAAATGCCTTCAGTCCCTTTTTGTTTTCATTATACAAAAGCATAAATACTATTTATGTGCACAATGTAACAGACTTAAAAGCTTAAAGTTTGGCATTGTTAGAAGAAGAGATAGTACCCAAATATGTTGATAGCCTACATATGGCATATTGGCGGCATTATGGCGTAATTGAATCACTCATTAAACTGTTCGAAGAAACCGATTAGCAGAAATTAATCTCCCATTATCCCAGATTTTCAATGTGGTCTCATAGCCTACTTTTGGACCATAAATAGGCCTAAATCATTTTCAAATTTTATGAGCATTAAGAGTTAACTTAAGAGGCTGCATCAAATCAGAAATATCATTCAATTATTTATTTTAATTATATGTAATTATAACATTCATTACTAGTCTAAGTATGCCTCAAACTAGATTTCTAATTATTAAATAATTAGGCTCTTGAAGAACAACTATATTGACACCTCTGTTCAGAAGGTGGAATCCCGGGAGTGCCAGGATGTTTGGAACACACGGGAGTCATCACACAAATCATCAGGGAGGCTCGTGAAGGAAAAGGAGACCTTTCAATGTTATGGTTGGACCTTGCCAATGCATATGGCTCCATACCACACAATCTCACTGTGCTTGCCCTCCAGCGACATTATGTTCCCAGCAAAATCACAGACCTTATCCTGGATTATTATTGCAAGTTCAGGTTAAGAGCCACTACTGGGTCAGGTGTATCAGACTGGCATCGGTTAGAAAAAGGTATAATTACAGGTTGTACCATCTCAGTTATTCTCTTTGCCCTTGCCATGAACATGATTGTGAAGTCAGCAGAGGTAGAGTGCAGAGGCCCTTTGATGAAATCTGGAGTGCGACAGCCCCAATAAGAGCTTTCATGGATGACCTGACAGTCACTACTACATCCGTACCGGGCAGTAGGTGGATTCTTCAAGGGCTAGAGAAGCTCATCAACTGGGCAAGGATGAGCTTTAAACCAGAAAAATCAAGGTCGCTAGTGCTCAAAAAAGGGAAAGTAGTGGACAAGTTCCGTTTTTCACTGGCCGGAGTCACTATCCCGTCCATATCCGAGAAGCCAGTCAAGAGCCTTGGCAAGGTTTTTGACTGTAGCCTCAGGGATTCTGCCTCCATCCAAAAAACCAACAAAGAGCTTGAGTCTTGGCTTAGCAGGGTGGACAAATCAGGTCTACCTGGGAAGTTTAAGGCCTGGATTTACCAGCATTCTATCCTGCCCCGGATCTTGTGGCCCCTGCTAATGTACGAAGTGCCCATAACAACTGTCGAGGCCCTGGAGAGAAAGATCAGCAGTTATCTGCGTAGATGGCTTGGGTTACCTCACAGTCTGAGCAGTGCTGCCTTGTATGGCACCAGCAATGTCCTGCAAATCCCAATTAACAGCCTTTCTGAGGAGTTTATGGTGTTAAGAACACGGGAAGTATGGCAGTATAGAGAATCCAGGGATCCAAAGGTGGCAGCAGCTGGCATGATACAGGTGCGAACAGGCAGGAAATGGAGTGCAGGAAAATCGCTGGAGGTGGCTGAGTCACGGCTGAGGCAGAAGGCACTGGTGGGGCCCATAGCAACAGGGCGTGCAGGCTTTGGCTACTTCCCGGTAACAAGAGTTGACAATGCTCAAGGGAAAGAGCGTCAACATCTTGTTCAGGAGGAAGTGCGGGCAGGTGTGGAGGAAGTTAGAGCTAGCAGGATGGTGGGATAGGACAGCAAGGAGCTTGGACAAAGTGGGAAAATGTGCGGCAACGGAAGATCACCTGGGCTGACATCTGGAAAGGAGACTTCCACCGTATCAGGTTCTTAGTCCAAACTGTCTACGATGTCCTACCAAGTCCAGCAAACCTGCACATCTGGGGCAAAATTGAGACACCTTCCTGTCCCCGTTGTCCAGGAAGGGGATCCCTAGAGCACCTCCTTAGTAGCTGCCCAAAAGCCCTCGGAGATGGGCGCTATCGCTGGCGCCACGACCAGGTGCTTAAGGCAGTTGCTGAGAGCATAGCCACAGCCATTAACACCATCAAGGGCCACCACAATTCAAGGAGCATCAAGTTTCTTAGAGCCGGAGAGAAAGCCCTTCCACAACCCAGAGCAAAGTCGGGCCTCCTCACTACTGCCACTGATTGGCAACTGGAAGTGGATATTGGAAAACAGCTAAAGATTCCAACTAGAATAATATCCACAAGACTTCGTCCAGACATGATTATGTACTCAGTTTCTACCAAGCAGTTGATCTTGTTGGAGCTCACTGTGCCTTGGGAAGAGCGCATGGACGAAGCCAATGAGAGAAAGCGCGCCAAGTACCAGGAGCTAGTTGAAGAGTGTAGGAGGCAGGGCTGGCAAACCCGTTGTGAGCCTCTGGAGGTGGGCTGCAGAGGATTTGCAGGGCGATCACTCTGCAACGTGTATAAAATCCTAGGCATCACGGGGGAAGCTAAAAGAAAGGCGATCAGATCCGCAACTGAAGCTGCAGAGAAAGCCACACGTTGGCTGTGGATTAAGAGGGCAGAACCGTGGGCAATTGCTGCTGGGACACAGGCCGGGGTCTGATCAACTCCGGTCGGGTCGCCTGGGCGAGGGTGTCTGATGTTGAAAGACCCGAAACACCCAATGACCCCAGGATACATCACTGAGGATGTGTCCCAGTGCATCTGCATGATGTATCCTTCAACTAATTTGTTTGACAACACTGATAATCATTGTCTAAGAAAGTTTAAACAGAGCTTCTGAATAAGATACAATTATTGAGTAATTTCATAAATAGACTATTGGTTTTTGCTAAAGCATTTATACAGTGTCACCCTCCTTGAATAGTTTAACATCATGTTCCTGTACTGTGATCTGAAATTTATTCATACATGAGAACTCTCTTCCAGTTGTCTAGCAATGTCACAAATCAATAAAACAGGCATCTACAGTGAGCCAACCACCTAACTGCCTGTTACCTTCTACACAGATCATGGTGTATCAACAAATATCTTCTGTCATTCATCAACTCAGTGTTTCAGTGGGGCTTCTCCATGCTGATCAATAACCTTTCATGTTTAATCTTTCTAAACAAGCAGAGTGTGTGAGACATTGGTCAATGTACAGGACGCTTTCAACCAACTTCAAACGTTTTTTTGTCAGTCAGAATTGCGGTGGTATGGCTGATCACTAATAGTCCTGGCTGGTTCAGCTGCATTTGTTTAATCCTGTGCTTCAAGATGTGGTCAAACATGGAAACGCTGATCTGGCTCTTTGTGGTTTCTGGCTTGTTAAAAACAACAGCTCTACTGATTTCACAATGTACTTTGCAGAAGGTAAGGGCTTTTAAGCTTGGAAAAAGGCAAATGTATGACCTATTTTTGGATGTTTACAAATTTCCAAGTCCATATGCACAAGGCATTTCACTTGCTGTTGACATCAACACAATAATATAACAATATAAATATAAGTAATAGAGTAACATGAAGAAGAGGCACTTCCATTCAAAAGTTTGGGATTAGGCATATTTTTAAAGTTTTTGAAAAAAAAAAAAAATCTCTCATGGTCACCAAGGCTGCATTTATTTGATCATACATACAATTGAAGCTGTAATATTATAACAGTTTAAAATGGCTGTTTCAGCAGCCAGTGTCACATGATACTTCAGAAATTATTCTAATAGCTGATTTGCTGCTCAAGAAACATTTTTTATCAATGTTGAAAACAATTGTGCTGCTTAATGTTGTTGAAACGGTGATCATTTCAGGATTATTTGATTAATAGAAAGTTCAAAAGAACGGCATTTATTTAATAATATAAATGTTTTGTACCATTATTGTTACTTTTGGTCAATTTAAGGCATCCGTGCTGAATATAAGTATTACTTTATTTAAATTTTTAAAAATTAAAATCTTAATGAACCCAAACTTTTATTTATTTATTTATTTTACTTTTTTTTTTTTAAATGATCTGAGCTTTGTTTGTTGCCATCCTTTTACAGTACTTCTGTGCAATATAATTAGCTTTCTTAATGGTATTGTTGTTCAAAATCGAATTGTGTTTTGTTTGTTTTACTTCCCAGGATTTTTTAGAGTCACTGAAACCTCAAGATTTATTTTATTATTTTGATACTATTTCCACTAAATCAGGTGAGTCTGATTCAGATATTAAGAAATAGTGGTCACGAATAAGGAGCCAAACATTTTACAGATAGATTATTAGATTCATACATAAAAGACTGTAAACATGTACATAACATACCCTGACATAGTTCGTTCTCTTCAGTGCCTCACTTTGAGCTGGTGTGGGTGAATTGCTCGAGGAATGAGTCTTTCAGAGGGCTGTGGAGGTGCTCGTTTCAGGCCGAAGGAGAGACATTTGAGTTGGGCCAGCACAGAGATGAACAACCGGTGTCCTGTCCCACAAGTCTGGAGATGGTGATCAACTCAACGGTCAGTGTGGTGAAGAAGAGGGAGGACATGTGCTGCGAGCAGCTGAAGTTACTGAGACCCGCGCATACGAGAACTCTTCTCCCTGTCTGCCATGGCAAATTAGTAAGATGTTTTTACTATGCTCTATGTTTGTCCCATATACCGTATTTGTGGCTAGATATACTGTTGTATGTTAATTTTAGTCTAATTTTGTCCTCAGCAAGGTCTGATTCAGTCAGGAGAGAGGAGGCTATGTATTCGCCCAGTGCTTCAAAAACACATAGACCATCTGAAGGATCTTATTATGGATTTACCTTCTGGTGTACCTCACCTGCTATTAACCCGCACATTGCCAGTGAGGACACATCTTAAACAGCCCAAGAGTGAGTGAACAATACTGGTTATTATACACAGTAGCCTACTACCATAACACTGAACGAACATCACTGGCCTGCAGTTCGAGCCGAGGGGTCATTCACATGCAGAGCGCTCCTTCACTTCTCATCTTTTTCAATTTCATACACCATGAGTGCCACGTTTTTTTTTACAGTGTTAAAAAAATCAGCTTTAATATAGAGATATTATATGTGATACATGTATTAAACAAACAGTGCGGGTTGCATCATTACGCCAGTAGGTGGTGACAAGTAACCGTCTTTAGTCAAGTCAAGTCACCTTTATTTATATAGCGCCTTTTACGGCTACAGATTGTTTCAAAGCCGCTTTACAGGGATAACAGGAAAATAATGCAACAAAGTTTCTAGAAGAAAATAGCATTAAAGTAAATTCAGTGATGGTTAATTTTTGTTGTAAAAAGTTATTAAATTAGTTCATTTATATATATATATGTGTGTGTGTGTGTGTTGTGTGTGTGTGTGTGTGTGTGTGTGTGTGTGTGTCAATGCAGGCAGATTAATAATATTGTTGAATATTATGGTGAATATTAATATATGGTGAATATTAAAAGGACAAAGGTGAAAAAGGCAACATTGGCAAGTAACCAAAACTCCATCTGGTGACAGAATGGAGAAAAAAACCTTGGAAGAACCCAAGGGAGAAAACTCAGTCAGCAAGTTCTCCTCTGGCCAACGAACGAACAGTGTATGATTATGATTCAGGCAGCATTACAGGTCAGAAGTCAGATTGGATCAGAATATTCAGAATATTATCCATCTGGTGGAAGATCGGATTCATGCCGGGATGGAGACGGGTTTGTTGAGGATCAGTGCCGATGGATGTCATGTTGATGAGGCCTTCACAGGGGAGAGTCTAGTTGACACAATCTCTGCTGACACTTCAGGGATGTGTTGTGGTCGTGTCTAGGTGCAGGTCCTCCATCTGATCTGGATACGGCCAGGATCCGGCTAATTACAGTTAAAGTAACACTAAGTAACAATTTTCAACCTTCATAATATATTTCCAAGACCCTTGTGATGGTACATCGACTTAAAATAAGTTAAATGACACGTCTGCCATAACCTGACGGGGTCTTTGTCGCTTTTACTGGCACTATGTAACTTCAGGTTTTGGGTCGGAACCCGTGCACAAAAAGAACTACAAAATTCGACTGCTTTACGTCAAGCGCTACAATAGTCATTATTTCGTTTTTCTTCGTTTCTGATGTCAATACATCATCCTTTCATGAAATCATGTAACATACTCTACCTTGTCTGTGGACATCGTTCATTCTAAAGCCGGTGCTGGATAAACAGCGAGCGTGCGAGCGACGCTAGGCTAAATTATTTACGACAGCGGCAATGGACAATTTCGTTTCCAACCAGTAGGGCGACCGAAGAGGAAAAATACTTGGTGTTACTTAAACCTCGGAATAAACAGAAAGACTAACATTAGCGTAGATAGCATCTATTCATTCAATCAATCGATTTATTTGAAACATTGGTTCATTCAGGAATTAAACAAGTCATGGGCTGTGTCCAAAATTGCACACTCTCTTGTGTAGGTACTTATTTTGAATAAGTAATTACTTCACAAAAGTGTGTAGTATGAAATAATGTTGCTATTATCATGTGACCACCAGTGTCAGTTGAATTGCTTCTCTACCATTCACAAATCCTCTCCTGTGGCCTCATGGGATAGTAAAGTGTCCAACGTATGCACACTTCAGAGTCTCACCCGAAAAAGGTCATTCGAACACTTTTTGCCAACTCTTTTATGAATTTTGGGAATTCGGACATACTTTTTTGTCACATACTGTTTGTCGCCTAATAGTATGTATGCAATTTTGGATTATCATTTAATTCAGTTTTATCTGCTTCTATCTAAGGTCAGTTCAGGTTACGGAGGACACCTCTTGGGTCAGAGGTCACACATCTGGAGCTAGCAGTGGTGGTTGGTCCAGATGTTTATGATGTTCATAGGCAAGACACTGAGAGATACATCCTAACCAACCTCAACATCGTATGTGTCTGTTTAATCTATGTTTTTAAGACATTGTATGTGAACGGTGTTGGGGAGTAGTTACATGTAACAGAGTTACGTAATTTAATTACAAATATAAATGTAACTGATCAGTTACATTTTTATATCAGTTGCTTCTGATGCTTTTGATTGGCTTGTTTGAATTTGCAGCGCATCACATCTGTCAATTACATCAATCCACATTGCCGCTGAAAGCTTTAGTTTTCCACCATGGCGAGTGATAAAAATGCGTTCCAGTGCTGGAAATTAGAAAAGTAATTAAATGTAATCAGTTACATTACTTTAATAAAGTAATTAAAACTACTTATTACATTTTGGTTAACTTGTAATCTGTAACCTATTACATTTCCAAAGTAACCTTCCCAACACTGTATGTGAATATATGCTTACAATAAACTTGACATGCAAGATATGGAATAGGATTAGTGCATATTAAATACTTTCTGTTGCAAATACTTGCAGGCCTCAGAGCTTCTGCGAGATGTTAGTCTCGGTGCCAATATAAGAGTTCACCTTGTCCGGATGGTCATTCTCACAGAGCCAAAGGTAACAATGTATTTTTGATCTAATGCTGCACACAACAGCCATTATATTAATCCCTATGGACAATACAGTTTATTTTAATCCGCAGCCAGACATCCAGATCTCTGAAAACATCACCTCTTCTCTAAAAAGTGTGTGTGAGTGGGGTCAGAAGGTCAACCCTGATGCTGACTCTGACCCTTTACATGCAGATCTGCTGTTATACATTACCAGGTGTGGTCAAAACCCATAGAGAGCACTGTTAACTCTTCATCATTCCTCTTTATTGTGCAATTTGGACTAATATTGTGCAGACAGTATGGAACTTTCCTTATGTATGTTATAAAGTAATGCCTAAAACTCTTAAATTCAACTAATTTCTGTTAGATATCTTGATCTCAAGAATATCAAGTGTTTCTGCATACTTGCATTTTAGTAACTCTCTTTGACATCATTAAGGTTTGATCTGGTGTTGCCCGATGGGAATAAGCTTGTGAGAGGTGTAACTCAGCTGGGGGGAGTTTGTTCCTCTCAGTGGAATTGTGTGATTACAGAGGATACAGGCTTTGACCTCGGCATCACCATCGCTCATGAGATTGGCCACAGGTAAGCTTGAGAACGTTTATTTCCAATATGGAATTTAAAATGGTCTGAATTATTGTAAATCAAGTCTTGCTTATTGTCTTTTCAGTTTTGGCATAAATCATGATGGAATAGACAACTCATGCAGCTCTAGTGGCTTTATGATGGCATCTGACGGAGGTTAAACAGTGTCGATCTGACCTGGTCCCGGTGCAGCAGGGTTCAGCTCCACAACTTCTTCAGGTCACTCAATTTCTGCCTCCAAAAAAGACCATATTAAAAATGCTGCATTTGTGCTTTTAATGCATTTTTTATTGCATTATTTAATGGATTTTAATCCAATCTAATTTAATGCAATTGGTTTCTCTACAAATTATATTATCAACCTAACCATTTATAAAAAATAAATAAATTGGACATTCATTTCAGAATGTTTGTTGTTGTTGAAAAAAAAAAAAAAACACCCTCTTAAAATATTGATTTATTTCCTGATCAGATTTTTTATGTCTCAGATGTTTGGACCCTATATTAGTGAATCTCATAAAAAATTAAAAAAAGAATAATTCCTTAAAAAAAGATAAGAAGTTAGTGACAGGCATTGTGAGAATCAACGTTAAACCGCAATTACTATTCACCAATAAAATATCCAGAGAACCATTACGGTTCGGGTTCATTTTAGTGTTTTATTTTATTTTATTTATTGTATTTTATATTAACCCATTTTAAAACAACCAACCAAAGGTTTCAGGTCCGTAATATTTATTTAGGGAAAAAAAATACTTTTCATTAGCAAGGATGCGTTAATTAAAAGTGACAGTAAGGACTTACAAAATTGTCTTTCAAATAAATCCTGTTCTTTTGAACATTCTATTCATAAAAAAATGTATTACGGTTTCCACAGACATTAAGCAGCTCAACTGTTTTTAACATTAATAATGTTAATTCAGTTTTGTCATCACAGTATAATACATAAACTGCATAATATATTAAAATAGAAATGTTATTCTAAATTGTAATAATATTTCAAAATGTTAATGTATTTACTGTATTTTTGATCAAATAAAGGTTTTGTGAACATAAAATATATTTGTTCAAAAACATTTAAAAATCCTACCAAAAAAAAAAAAACTTTCCCAGTTATCATAGAACACCCCCTTGGTTTCAATAAAGTGTTATTTTAAGTGATCTGTAATATTCTTCATCATAAGGACGTTCTTTATAACATGACTGTGTGTTCATTGTCTGCTGTGTAGTGCTGGTAAGGCGGAGTGTGTTAAGGATGTGCCGGTACTGGGTGGTTCAGTGCAGGACTGGAGGCCTGGTCTGTTCTATGGAGTGGACGATCAGTGTCGTATAGCGTTCGGCAGCTCAGCTACTGCTTGTTCTTTCACTAATGATGATATGGTGAGTAAGAATGACCATCATAAGACATTTATCAGTTAAAGCATCAAAGAGCTAACTGCCATGCTAGCACTTTAATACCTGAAAACACTTGACCAACGCAGTTCTCTGTTTTGTGTTGACATGTTTCCTATTGATACAGGAAGTTTGGGTGTAATATAAGAGCTCAGCTATTTAAAAAATACCTAGTATGCTTTGTTACATCACACCCATGAACATACTTGTCTACTTTTATTTTTATATTAAAATAAATATTTTTTCAAATAAATGCTATATCTTTATATTCATAGAAGAATCCTGAGAAAAATTAATTAAAGTTTTAACTAAAAACTAAAAGCAGCACAACTATTTTCAACATTAATAATAAGAAATGTTTCTTGAGCATCATATTAGAATGATTTCTGAAGGATCATGTGACACTGAAGAATGGAGTAATGATGCTGAAAATTCAGCTTTGTCATTAAAGGAATACTTTGCATTTTAAAATATGATAAAATAGAAAACAGTCATTTTAAATTGTAATAATATAACTGCATTTACTGTATTTTTGATCAAATAAATGCGTATAAGAGACTTTAAATGAAACAAATCTTTAAAACCTTTTTAAGGGATTTGTATCTCTTGTATCTTTTTTGATTGCAATTTTTACTTTGTCAATAAACATCTCACCCGGACATTCCACTGAGGTTAATTGTGGTGATGTTTTGTTTTCTCTCTGGTGTCTTCAAGGCAAGCTGCCGTGTTCTCTCCTGCCATATCAACCCTCGTGACCGTAGCTCATGTACACGTCTCCTTGTCCCGCTCCTGGACGGGACAGAGTGTGGGCCTAGTCAGGTGACACACTGCTACGACCAACACTTATTTGCATTGAATGAATATGTGTATACATCTTCATATATCCTTGCATTTTGTCATATTTTATGGAACATGTTTGAGATTACTTAAAAAATTTCCATTGTGTCCATATACCATATTAATATATTACATGCAGATTTAAAAATAAATGGGTAGAATACCTAAATTGACCTTTTTTAACATTTTATACAACACAGAACATGAAAAATACAGATTTGTGTAACTGTTCTCTTTCTGTGTGGCTTCAGTGGTGTTTTAAGGGTCGGTGTGTGTCTCCTACTTTGGGTTCCTCCATGATGGTTCACGGCTCATGGTCTTCATGGTCTGAATTCTCTCCCTGCTCACGAACATGCGGAGGAGGAATCACATATCGCAGGAGGCAGTGCAATAACCCCAGGTGTGAGAGTGAGAATATGACAGGGACAGCTGGTGTTAGAAATCATATATCAATAACAACTACTCAGATATCACACCAATACAAACACCAACTATAAACTTGTGGACAATAAAGGAACTAAAGTAAACTAAAAAACAAAAAACTAAATTTGGTGTGTAGTAGTATCCAACATGACAGAATTGTGAATGTGCATTCATTTATGAATGAGTATTTGCTGTGGTTATATATTAGATCCCACAGACCACACTGATATATGTATTCAGAGTGATGTTTCTGTGTTTCAGGCCAGCCTTTGGTGGTTCCGTCTGTAAAGGACAGGACTTAGAGGCTGAACTTTGTAATCGGCAGGTAATGGCTACTGTTTACTTTGGGCCTCCGTAGGTCATGTTAGACAAATTAAGGGTTACATCTATACATTGCCATGAGGCTGCAGTGATATCTGTGTGCTGGCCTGCATTTCTGTCTTTCTTTTTGTTTTATTCTTTGCTAAATAGCATTTATTCTTTCCGTGTAGATATATGAGCATTGTTAAACAGGTTTCCTCTATTGTTTTACTTAATTTTTCAATGATTTTCTTACACTTTACATTAATGTTGAAGTCGTTAACATTAGTTAGTGCAATGGAGCACTGCAAGTATGACAACATTTTTGTATGCCAACCTGGAAGTTAGCATCACCCTGGTTCCCTCGGGAAAAAACAACAAAAAAACAATAAATAGGATTTCTCCATTTGGCTTTTGGATTGTTATAGAATATAAGGCCTGTGAATAAAAGTTTTTAATTCTTGCCCATTTTGTTCATCAAGATAATCTTCACAAATTAACTCAACTTTTATGATTATTTGATTAATATGTAGATTACTTTAAAGCCTAAATACAATTGGCGATGTAAAAAACTAAAGTTAAGCTATAAATGACCTAAGCCACTGTTGCATGAATTCAGTCACATCACTAATCTTCCAATAACTCTTTCAGTCTTGCAAGAGTCTGATTATAAGCACAATGACGGTATAAAAGCTTACTAATGATTAGATGAGTCTTTTCTTGCTTGCCGTGATTTCCCTGAAAACTTCTGTAGTCCCATTTTGCCATTTGTTATAGTCTATAAAAGCACGTGCAGGGTATTAATGATGTATTTTATGTCATAGAATACAACATGAAAATATCTTGAGCTTGTGTTAACTACAGACTTCATTTCAAGCCTTTAACCAAAAATTTTTTTTTAACTTTTACTTCGAAATGATGGAACTGTGAGCATCTATAGGTGTCATTTATTAGAATAATTATGTAAATGATTTCTCCATAAGCTAACATTTTGAAACTTTTTGTATAAATTAATATTAGATATGAATATGCTGACATGAATTAACACTGAACAAATCGCTTCTCGCAATCTCTGCACGAATACAGCTCGGTTGGATTTAGTAGGACATATCGCTAGATCAGCCTCCGCCAGACGTGACAGTCGTTTATTCAGCCAGTTTAGCTGTGTTTGTATCCTGGGCCGCCCACGTTTTTCCCGGAAACAGCCTATCACAGGCCTGCCTGGCCGCGTGTGGTGTGCTAATTGCAGTGAAAGACCTTCACCCATTCTGCTTGGGAACGAAGAAGAGGCTTAAGAGAACCCGGATAATTGCAGCCATTGCCTTATGCTGACGAAGAAACTCCTGCGGCGCCATCTGAAAGTTGCCGCGACACAATGCGTCGAGCTCTGCCTTTCTGACTCGGATGGGGGACACAGTGACGACGATGCAATATCGGGGGCTTCCCAGGGTGCAACGTTCCTCAACTGGGCTGACCAGCCCAATCCTGCATTCCCCGAAGATGACATCGATGCTGGCCGGCCGGTTTCAGCGACGAGGACAACGCAGGCTTTCTCTGGGTCTCAGAAGGCGAGGAGGCCATCACGCCCTCTGGTGCACCCCAGGCTAATGCCCCCGCGGCCTTACCCCAGTCCATCCTTGTCACAGAGCTACCCTCAGTTCTTTGTGACCCCTTGTTAGCCCTTCCACAAAACACATGAACACATACTTGGTTTTTAAAAGTCTCTTTATTTACCTTGGTGTGCCAGCGACATGAGAGATGGATTAACCACACAAATATATCTGCAATTAGACTGTTGTGTCTCAGACTGGCCACCTGAGCAATAACCCAGAGGACTTTTGAAGTTTGTTGCAGACTGTAGATTGTCACCTGGATCAGCCTACATGGTGGTGGCCATCTTGATTTGGGTAAAAGACTGGAATGGACTTTTCTCATGCTTTTTATACCTGTGCTGTGTTGCATCATGGGAAGTGGGAGATACCAAGTATGGTGGGAAAGGAAGGGGAATTGTTTGATGTTAATGTGTACTTCTAATTATTGCTGAAGTTTACTTATTGAAGTTTGTACTGTTATTTAAATTTGTGTGGTGAAGGAAATGGAGTTACTTGATCACATAATATTTTTACTTGATATTTATTACATGTTCATGGTCTTTATTACTTCCCCATGTCATTATTGTTGAGAAATGGTTGTACCCAGGTGTATAAATTCTCACCTAATGAAGTGATCAGTAGGGCTAAGACTGGTGGTAGTGAATGCTGTATCAACTGAGTACTCTGATTGAAGTATTAGACCTGATGCAAGGTTATTGTTTTTGATATTTTGAAGTTATTTTTTTTTCTTTCTTTTGTTAATTTTTTTCTCATTCTGTGGCACCTGTGAGCACCTTGCACTTTACTGGCTTGGGAGAACAAAAATAAATTTGAAAAATGGCATTTAACGTCCTCCATGTGTTATTTTGAAGAAGGCTGGATGTCTCTGTGACAATCCTACTGGATGTGTTTGAGCGAGCGAGTGGCTCCAAAGAGCCCCACCAACCAGGAAAGGGCCATTTACGATGGGAAACTGCTGGGACCCTCTTCCAGGCCTTAGGAAACAACTCCCCTCACCCACTTAATAAAGGCTTCTGCCCCTGTGTCCCCCAACACAAAACACACGTAAAGTGCAGTATCGCACATGTCTCAGACTGCAGGGTCTTATGGCTTCGTCTATCCAGGTTTTGCCCCTGGGACTCCTGAGAATGAGAGCGTTCATGAAATGGGTTTGGTCAGTCACTATATTTCAGCCCGATAGGCGATCTTTGCCACTCTATAACAGCGGCTGCTCGGCAACTTTGCGCCACTGGAAGAGCGCAAAACCCTTCTGGGGACGGTTATGATGCAGAAAGTTGTGATGACAGATGCATCCTTAACAGGCTGGGCTGCCACCAGGAGGGCAGAACGGTGAACGGTTTGTGGCCGAGCAAACTACGTTCAGCACACATAAATTATTTAGAGCTTTTGACCATCTGGAAAACTCTGAATTATTTTCTGACTCGCCTGCAGGGACATCATGTGCTCGTATGCTGCGACAATACCACGGGAGTGGCTTACATTAACCGTCAGGGCGGCGTTCACTCTTCGAAACGTCACGCTCTAGCTTACAAGCTTTTGGTGTGGAGTAGATGGTTTTTCCTGTCGTTATGCGCGACTCATGTTCCAGGCATTCTGAACAGAGGCGTGGACCTTCTATCGAGGAGGGGGAACCCAGCAACCCACTCTCAGGAGATTGGCGCCTCCACCCTCAGATAGTGGACATGTTATGGATGAGATTTGGACAGGCAACTGTAGATCTATTTGCCTTGTATGAAAACTACCATTTTCCTAGAACATACAGTCCTACATGTTCTTCTTGCTACAGGATCTATCCCTCGGGGTAGATGCACTGGCCCACCCATGGCCCGAAGTGCTGCCGTATGCTTTTCCTCCCCTAGGCCGGATAATTCCCACACTGGTCAGGGTGAGAGACCAGGGCCTGTCTCTCATTCTGATAGAACCTAGGTGGCCCAAAGCACCATGGCTGGTGGAGATAATCCCTCTGTTATATACATCCCGCTGGTGTTAGATAATCCCTCTGCCCAGCCGCAGCGCCTCCCCCTACGTACAGACATATTGTCCCAACCGAACGGGGAGATTTATTATAGCTATCTGGGCCCTTGTAAGTGACAAGTGTTTGAAGGGTGGTGTGATGGGAGTAGTCTCACATCATACCAGTGCTCAGTTCCTGATATTTTGTGTTTCCTTCAAAACCTCATGGAAAAAGGGAGGTCTTTTTCCACAATTAAGGTTAACCTGGCTATGATTTCTGCCTGTCATGTGGGCTTTGAGGGCTCTACAGTCAGGCAGTACCCTCTAATCTGCAGATTGCAGATTTGCCAGTCATCAGGAGAACTGTTCCTGAGTGGGACCTCCCCATGGTGCTGCAGGCTCTGTCTCAATATCCTTTTGAGCCTCTGGGAAGTATTTCCCTAAAGCTGCTGTCTTTCAAGACGGCTTTGCTCTTGGCCTTGGCGTCACCTAAACGTATCAGTGAGCTACATGCACTCTCGGTTCATTCCCAGTGCACTAAATTCTCTCTTAGTGGAGATAAGGTTTCCCTTAAGCCTGATCTGGCTTTCATGCCTAAATACTTCCCTGCATTCACATCGGAGGTGTTAGAGTTCTCCGATTTTCACCCTCCACCTTTTTCCTCCATGGAGGATCAGAGGCTGAATGCTCTGTGTCCTGTCCATGCCTTACAGACATATATGGCCAGGACCAGTGCTTTCCAGAAGAGCAACCAGCTCTTTATTACATGGGCGCCCACTCACAGAGGGAGTCCCATATCTAAGCAACACCTCTCACATTGGCTTGTGGATGCTATAGCTTTGGTATATGAATCAAAGGGAGTGCAGCCCCCATGGGACATCAGAGCTCATTCCACGAGGGGCTCTTGGGCTTGTTTATGGGAGTGTCACTGCAGGACATCTGCTCTGCTGCCAGTTGGGCTTCTCCTCGTACCTTTGTGCGTTACTACCGGCTGTATGTCACCAGAATCTCAGTATCACATTCTGTTTTAGGGGTGGGGTCTTCTTATCCCTTCCCTGCAACCCCCTTTTTCTTTTGCAATTACCTATTGGAAGTAAAAGAACAGGGGTGAATGGGCCGGCAGGCATTTACATTCCTATTCCTGGGTGTACTATGGGAAGTGTCAGGCACCACCTCCCTTGGGCAACCGTCCTTCTCTGGCTTACAGAATCTCACTGTGAGTGTTTTGGCCAATCAGGGAGCTGTCCATGTCTCTCCCATAGGTGGATCTCGAGCACGAAATGATAAAAGACAACAATAGGTTACTGTCGTAACCCCGATTCTCTAAATAAAACATCAAGTGGAAAGATCCACCACCTTTGCCCCGCTTTGCTGCACGAGAAGCGAATATACTTACTGGAGAACAGCAGTGTTTATATGCCCTCAGGTAAGGGGGTGGGGCCTTACCTGGCATTGGCTGCCCGCTTCTGTCTGTCTAGCCAGACTTGGTGCAATTGGATGCTTCTGCAGAGGTCAGGTACGAATGCCCTTCCCATAGGTGGATCTCTCCACTCAATGTTTCAGAGAACCAGTGTTACGACAGTAACCTATTGTTTTTCATTACTCATGCCTGTGGTTCTCTCTAGGGTTAACAACCCCCAGTTTGGGGAATCCTGACCTAGAAAAAAGTATCAGAAGTCAATGGAACAAAGTGTAGTGTGACTGCACCTTAAAGGGATATTAAGTAAGAATTACTCCCATCTAGCGGTGAAATTGTATTTTGCATTCAAACGAATTGTGCTCTCCAGTGGCTCCCGTTTTCAAATGCGTGTGGCATCTACGGTAGCCGCTATGTACCAAAAAGCTATGAAAGGATGTCTTCTAATAGCACTTTGTCGAGTTTTCCTTCGGGTGAACAGGTTTGTTATTTCAAACAAACTTCATATTGACACAACGAACAAACGAATGTTACAGGATGAAGTAATGAGTGTCAAAAACATGAACCATTGTAATTAGTAGTTATGCCTTGTTTACTCGTTATATTTTTTTGAAGTAAGTGCATTGTTAGATATAATCATCAGATGATTCAACAGTAGGGAGAGCAAGAAGTAGAGGTAACGTTAGAGGAAGAGGACAGAGAGGCAGTGGATCAGTGGGATCTAGGCAAGGAGGTGGACAACGAGGAAGAGGAGGTGAGCGAGAGTCAATAGAACGAGGACAAAGATTAAAATTTATTTGTATCGAATTTCTAGCTTACAAAAGTAAACTTACAAACTTTTTAGCGCCTTCTCTACTTTACTCAATAGCTGCTATTCATCAAAGAGCCTGTTTAACTTTTAACTGTAAATGTTCTCCTGTCTATATAATAAAGTAAAGCACTTAAAAAAAAACTTGTAATTAAGACTGTAACATTTACTTACCTGCCGAGGAGAAAGCAGACGACTTCAGCGTCTCTTTTGAATTCTTTCTCCTGCATTAGCTCTTTCCACCGGGAAAAAGCAATCCCGACATTCACTCAGGTTTTTTGTATCCTCCGGTCATTGATCGTTTCCTTTTACGATCATTTTTGGTCTGTTTTGGCGAAGAGGATTTCTTATCCAGTGGCTCGGCATAGGTATGGTCCGCAATTAAAAATAAAAGTGACAAGCACCTCTCACTGCTCTGCTCCTCCGTTTCTGCTACTTTCAGTTACGTCTAGCTGGCTCTGAACGAAAACGCGTTGTGGAAACGCATTGGCGTACTTTTTGTCCCTCTCTGTTATTATAGTTTTTCAAGATGGTGGAACTACATGGAGGCCTCCGTGGTCTTACCCGTCCCATGTATATAAATATAATAAATTCTTCGTTTACGAGGATAAATCAGATAATTGGCAGAGGTATTTGTACACCATTGGGGACATATTTATGAATAAAAATATTGATTTTAGATTATAAATTACCTAAAAAGTTACTTATAGTCCCTTTAAAGTCCCTGTGAACCGGAAGTTGCAGTTGACTTTACTTCAGTGTTGTGACGTATTTCTAAGTAAAACGGAATATTGAAAAGAGAGTGGGCTTTTATTTTAGCTTATCTCCTCTCCATCTCTTATGGTTAAGGATATTCAACCCAAGCCATCAAACTGACTTCATCAGAGAAAGAACGCCATTCCAGAGCATATGCACATATTCAGATTTTGATTAAAGATTACCACAACAAACTCATTTTTTAATGTGTATTAACTTGCACGGATGAATTGTTCACCACAAGACTAGTAATGTGTGCTAACAAAGTAAATAGGGTCAATTTTGCTTTCATGAAAACTTAAAGAGGCCATTTGCATTAATAAGTGTTACAGGTACAGTAGCAAAAACGTCTCTGGTTACTTACGTAACCTATGTTCTCTGAATAGGGAACGAGACGCTGCGGAAAGCGCAGTGGGATATTCTCTGAATGTGCCGATTGTCTGAAGCCTTATAGAATCACGCCAATTCATTGGCTGATGGCGTCCGCGCAATATGGCTCCGCCCCGACGCTCTTACGTCGCATCATACGTATTCGCGCGCGCGCCATCTGCTCCTCAGATTTCTCTGCCGAAAAGAAACTGTCAGCAGCGCGAGGAGCTTGGCCGCTAACGCAGCGTCTCGTTCCCTATTCAGAGAACATAGGTTACGTAAGTAACCAGAGACGTTCTCTTTCATAGGTTCTCTCAACGCTGCGGAAAGCGCAGTGGGAACGGACTACCAAACTCGCCAAGCTAGAGCGCTTTTATGACTGGTAGATAAAAGAGACAACGACCGAAACGAGTTCAAACAGAAAGAACCTGGGAACCCGGGGTCATGTCAAGATCCAAGCTATAGAACCTTACAAAAGTATGCGGAGAGGACCAGCCTGCCGCAACACAAATATCCTCCAAAAGTGCTCCTCTGAAAAGAGCTTGAGAAGATGCTACACTTCTGGTGGAATGTGCTCTAATGTTAAGAGGTGAAGGCAAGCCACGCACCCCATAAGCCAACGAGATAGCCTCTGTGACCCAGTGAGAAATCCTCTGCTTCGATGCAGCAAGCCCACGGCGGCTAGCACCGAAACAAACCAGAAGCTGGTTAGATTTCCTCCAACCGCCTGAGCGGTCTACATATATCTTAAGAGAACGAACTGGGCAGAGCAAGTTAAGCTCCCTATCTTCCTCAGATGAAAATGGAGGAGGGTGGAAAGCATTAAGGTTAACTACCTGAGAGCGGAAACTTGAGGAAAGAACCTTGGGGACATACCCTGGTCTCGGCCTCAAGGAAACTTTGACCAGGCCAGGGGCAAAGTCCAAGCAGGACTCGCTAACAGAAAGAGCTTGTAAGTCTCCCACCCGCTTTAACGAGGACAAAGCTAACAAAAGAGAAACCTTAAGAGTCAGAATCCTATCCGGAGCTGACTCCAAGGGCTCAAAGGGGGCTTTCGTCAAACCCTCTAGGACAACAGAAAGATCCCATGAGGGGACTCTAGGGGAGCGAGCCGGTTTCAGGCGCTTCACCCCACGCATAAAGGCAGAAACTAACCTTAACTTGCCTAGGGGAATCTCATCCGATTCCCTATGCGCTGCAATAGCCGCGACATAAACCCTGAGAGTGGTAGCGGCTGCTCCAGCCGCAAACTTCTCCTGCAGGAATTCCAGTACTGAACCAGCAGGGCAGTTAACTGGGCTCTTATCATGTGCTAAACACCAAGTCTCAAAAACCTTCCATTTGGAAGAATATAATCTCCTTGTAGAAGGAGCTCTAGCACTCGCAATAGTCTCCTGAACGTCAGTTGGGAGACCGGAGCTTAATGCTAACGGCCTCTGATCGGCCAAACATACAGCTTCCACATGTCTGGGCGAGGATGCCATATCCTGCCCTGTAGCTGGGACAGCAGATCTTCCCTGACCGGGATCCTCCAGGGGGGAGACTCCAGTAGAGGAACTAGCTCCGAAAACCATGGCTGAGATGGCCAGAACGGAGCTACCAGGAGGAGGCGGACTCCGCTCTCTCTCACTCTGGCCAAGACCGCCGGGATCAGTTTGATGGGCGGGAAGGCATAGAGTTTCTGCGTTGGCCAAGGGTAAGCGAACGCATCTATCCCCAATGGGGCCGGGGGACTCAGGGAGAACCAAAGAGGGCATTGGGATGACTCTTGAGATGCAAAGAGGTCCACCTCCGCCTCTCCAAAAACCTTCCAGATTAGAGCCATCGTCTGGCGGTTCAACATCCATTCTCCCGATCGGAGTTTCTGTCTCGACAGAAAATCTGCTGCGAGGTTCAGAACCCCTGGGACATGAACCGCTCTTAGAGATAGGAATCTGCTCTGAGACCACAGGAGAAGGTGACGCGCATGCCTGTCTAGGGTGCGCGACCGAGAACCTCCCTGCCGGTTCACATGAGACACCACTGCCATATTGTCCGTTCTGACAATGACATGGTGACCCTCCAGAAGAGGGAGGAAATGAAGCAGAGCCAGAAAAACGGCCCTTAACTCCAGGCAGTTTATGTGCCAGGAGAGAGCCTCTCCGGTCCAGACCCCACACGCTGGTCTGCCCTCGAAAACCGCTCCCCAGCCGGTGAGAGAGGCATCCGTCGTAATCATCTGGCGACGAGATACCGCACCCATGCTGACCCCTTTCCGAAGAAAAAGAGGGTCCCGCCAAACTGACAGGGCTCGAAAGCAACTGCGCGATACCTTCAGTAGGCGAAGGGTTGACCCGGAGGGTCGAACCCCTGAGAGTTTCACCCACCACATGAAGGGTCTCATGTGGAGTAGGCCCAGCGGTAGCACGGAGGAGGCCGCAGCCATAAGGCCCAGCATCCTGCGGCAGGTGCCCACAGACACATGATGGCCTAGTGAAAAACGAGCCAAGCATGTCGTCAAGCTGGAAATCCGTGCAGGGGCCAAACGGGCCTGCATGAGAACGGAATCCATGTTCACCCCCAAGAAAACGGTGCTTTGAGCCGGAGCAAGAACACTCTTCTCCGAGTTCAACCTCAAACCGAGAGACTGGATATGACTCAGAACGACGTCTCTGTGGTGGGCCACTAGCTCCCTGGATTGGGCTAAAATGAGCCAATCGTCCAGGTAATTTAGAACACGGATGCCCTGGAGCCGCAATGGGGCCAGAGCTGCATCCATGCACTTTGTGAATGTCCTTGGAGCTAGAGATAGGCCGAAGGGAAGGACCCTGTACTGGAACGCCCTTTCTCCAACGGCGAACCTGAGGAATTGCCTGTGTCGCTGTACAACCTGGATGTGAAAATAAGCATCCTTTAGGTCTATCGTCACGAACCAATCCCCTGGCCGAATCTGAGATATGATAGCTTTCAGCGTCAACATCTTGAATTTCCCTTTGTAAAGGGCGAAGTTCAGCCGGCGGAGGTCCAGTATGGGACGCAAACCGCCGCCCTTCTGTGGGACCAGGAAGTAACGGCTGTAAAAGCCCCGCTCGGTTTCCCCTGGAGTAATCTCCTCTATTGCTCCTTTGAGAAGGAGGGAAGAGATTTCCTGCTGCAGTACAGAAGCCTGAGCGGCGCTGTCTACTACAGTAGGAAACACCCCGTTGAAACAGGGGGGATTGCGGCAAAACTGAAGAGTGTAGCCGAACCGAATTGTGCGAAGAACCCAGGACGATACCCCTGGTAAGCGTTCCCACTCTGGAAGGAAATGTGATAGAGGAGGAGGGATGTTGTAATGCAGACGACATACCTGAGTAAGGGTGCCGTGTTGACGCTCCTGGGGTAAAGAGGTTGACTGTGCAGGAGGGCCATCGGCGTCCTGGCACGTGATGGGAGGCATCGTCATGGTGACCAGGTCCGCCTGCTTCGGAGGAAAACGGAAAGTGCCTCCGAGGATGCGGCCGGTAGTTATAGAGAGCGTGGGGGGTGAGGGGAGAAAGCCGAAAGCGTCTCCTTCCTCCCGCACCAGACTGAGTAGAGAAGGTGAAATATGGCCTGCACTTCGAGACACTCTGAGTGGCGAAGGTGACAGGGCAAGGAAAGGAGAGCTGGGAGGTGGGCAGAAACGCTTGCGTGGTCTGACCCAACCCTGAGGAACCAGAGGAGCTCTCCTTTTTCTGACCGGAGGGTCAGGAACGGCTCTGCGCCGCCGGAGCAGTCGGTTTGTCGGACCGCTTCAACTGGAGGCGCTTGTGAGGCCGTTGACGGGGAAACGGGCGACCGCGGGCTCCCCAAACCGTGGCAGGTGGGGGATGCCCTGGTTCGCTTCTTCTGGAAGAGAACTCCGGTCTATGAGAGGGACGTTCTCTGGGTCGCACCGGGGGGGGAGCAGAAGGTTCCCTAGCCCTCCTGGGCATGAACTGTCTGAACGCGGCCGATTGGGATTTGGAGGAGCGGAATTTCTCAACCACTGTGTTGACCGCCTCACCAAACAACCCTGTTTGAGAAATGGGGGCGTCCAAGAGGAAAACCTTCTCTTTATCACGGATCTCCGTGAGATTAAGCCACAAGTGGCGCTCCACCGCAACAGAACCAGCCATAGAGCGACCTATAGCACGTGCGGTATGCTTGGTGGCTCTTAAGGCTAAATCCGTAGCCTTACGAAGCTCCTTGACCGCTTCAGGGGTCACACCGTCACCCTCGTCCATTTCCTTCAGGACGTCCGCCTGGTAGGCCTGATCTTTTAGAATGGCCATAGTGTGCAGGGTCATGCCTGCCTGCCCAGCCGCCATGTAGGATTTCCCAATCAGAGAGGAAGTAGTCCTACATGCTTTAGAAGGGAGAAGGGGGCGCGACTTCCAGGACGGCGCAGACGACGGAGCAAGATGGTCGGCTAAAGTTTCCTCAATCGCCGGAATGGCGGAATAGCCCTGTTCCACAGAACCTACCAGGTTGGTGAAATCAGCAGCAGCCGCATTAGTGAGGCGCGAAGAGAAAGGCTGCTTCCAGGATCTGGAGATCTCATGATGCAGATCACTGAAAAATGGCAGCTTCCTCCGTTGAGGCCTAGAATTAGGGCCACTGAGAAGCCTTTCGTCGAGTTTCGACGACTGAGACTCACGTGGCTCGTCGGGCCAATCAATAGTGAGCTTCTCCGTAGCGCGCGAAAGCACGTCAACGAGCTCCGCGTAGGCCGCAGTAGGCCGCGCTTCCTGGCCGCTCGGCGGAATAACCTCGTCGGCGAGAGTAGGCCCGAAATCCTCGGAGTCGGAAGCCTCGGTAAAAAGTATATCCTCCAGCCCGAAAGAAACCGCGTCGCGTGCTCCCGGGCTGGGGCGCAAATAATCGTGTGAAAATTCGACTGGCATGTCTCGCGCGTGCCGAGGGGAGGGAGGGAGAGAAAGAGCGGGGCTCGTCTGCTCGAACTCCGCATCCTCAAGCTCTACATCCGAACCCCAGGTCGCGGATCCTCGAGAGGCCTCGGGAGCGCGACAGGGGGAGACGAATGATTCCCTCTCAAAGACCGCGAGCCGCAATTTGAGGGTTTTGAGCAACAAATTTTCACAGAATTTGCATTTAGACGATCCTATAACTGCCTCACGCGCATGTGAAAAACCCAAACATTTAACGCACTTACTGTGTGGGTCGTCGTTAGCGATGTAACGAGCACATGGCGGAGTACAGCGTCTGTAATCCATGGCAGCTTCACCGTAAGGAGAAACAGAGTTCCGCTTGAACAGTCGCAGAAGCGCCGAGAATAATCCAAATGTAATTGTAGCTCAGAAAAATCACGAGCGAAGGGCAAACGTGACCGCTTCGTTCTGAAGGCAGAGAAATCTGAGGAGCAGATGGCGCGCGCGCGAATACGTATGATGCGACGTAAGAGCGTCGGGGCGGAGCCATATTGCGCGGACGCCATCAGCCAATGAATTGGCGTGATTCTATAAGGCTTCAGACAATCGGCACATTCAGAGAATATCCCACTGCGCTTTCCGCAGCGTTGAGAGAACCTATGAAAGAGAACAGCTTGTTTAATGGTCCGAGAGAGGGTGAAAAGTTTTCATGTAAACTGTAAAATAAATGTTACTACTGTTTTAGTGCAAGAAAGTTGAAGATTGAATTAAAACCAAGTAAATTATATGGTGACATGCCTGGCTTGCCGTTGTTTGTTACAGCCCTGTGTGTCGACTCAGCTGGAATTCATGTCTCAGCAATGCTCAGCCACAGATAAGCAGCCTCTTTCAGTGTCTACAGACTCCAGCTCAGTCTACACCTGGATCCCTGCCGTCAGCTACACCTCAGGTCAACCTAGTAAAATTCTTGCAGTTGAATTTGTCCTTTGTTTTTTTCTCTGTTCTAATGTCTTTCTCTCCCTTCCAGGTGATGCACAGTGTAAACTGATGTGTCGCTCACGTGAGCAGGACTTCATGGTGAGTCGTGGGTCTCAGTTCATTGATGGGACACGGTGTGAAGCTGGTAACACTGTACCACGTGGTTCCATTTCTGCCTGTTTGGGTGGAAAGTGCCAGGTAATGCCACACACATAACGTAAACAAAGTTTACATTTTTTAAAACTGAAATATGTTTCTGTCCACTTTAACTTTCAAATTGGACTATGAATGAATATTTAGCAAGTATAATTTCTTCATATGGTTTACCTCCCTGGTTAGCTGTTTGGCTGTGATGGAGTTGTGCATTCTGGGAAGTTGGAGGATGTGTGTGGGGTGTGTGGGGGCAATGGCTCCACCTGCCAGTTAATCTCAAACAGCTATTCAGGTGGAGAGGCTGGAGGTAGGTAGGGGTCATTTTCAGACATATCCATCATTTGTCCAGTTATTTGCTTTCCTATATGCACAATAACCTCTTTTTGCCTGTTGTGTTTTCAAGAGTATGTCACTTTCCTCACCCTTCCTATGAACGCCTCTCAGGTTCATGTGATTAACACAAAGCCCGTTTTTACACACCTTGGTGAGTATAGCTACGTTTACACAACAGCAGAATACAGTTATGACAGTTATTACAGTGTCACATGTTTCTTTAGAAGTTATTCTAATATGCTGATTTGGTGCTTAAGAAACATATATTATCAACGTCAAAAAATAAATGCTTAATAAATTCGTTGAAACATTTTTGTTCAGGATTCTTTGATGAATAAGAAAGGGCAGCATTTATTTGAAAACAGAAATATTTTTTAATATTACATCTTTACTGTCACTTTTTGTTCAATTTAATTTGTTCTTGTTGAATGTTGATTTATTTATTTAGATTAACAAATGCTTAATAAATGCCAATTTATATGTATCTATCTGTAAGTACTGGATAAGTATTGTCTTTTTTCTGGCATTTGACACATTGATAGACACACTGATGCCTATAATACAGTCTAATGTCTAACCAAATAATAAATACAGTTCAAAGACTAAATAAAAGAAATGTCCCTCCTTCCTTCAGCGGTGTTATTAAATGATAAATATGTGATGTCTGGAGATGGAAGCCCAGGGCTAAGCATCACATATCCCTCACCTCTGGAGAAGAGTCCCATAATCTATAACCTCTACCTCGCAGCTGACCACCAACCTCAAACTGAAGAGCTCACTATTTCTGGACCAGTCACAGACAAGATCCACATACAGGTGTGCAGCATCTGAATTATCATCTTTCTTTGTTTCTGCACCTTCATCGTTTATGACTTTATGAATGTCAATGTTCAGTATTCATTGTTACTTGTAACGAAAACTATTTATTTGCACATTTTTAAGGTGTTTCGGAAATATGGGCAAGAGTATGGAGACCTCACCAGTCCAAACATCACATACCAGTACTACTCATTTGATGCTGTTTCAGTGGAGAGAGCTGTTCAGGGCAGATGGTCCACTGTCATATCTACCTGCTCAGTAACCTGCGGTACAGGTAACGTCTTGGTTACTGTTGTAACCTCCATTCTCTGATGGCGGGAACGAAACTTTGTGTGGATGTACTGACATTAGGGGTCACACTTTGAAGCCCCATAGACCTTGTTAGACCTGAAGAAAAGGTCAATGAGAATTGGTGAGTGGAATTTGCTTACGCCACTCGCCTGAGATGGCGTGCATCCATTCATTCAAGTGTGTGCTGAGGATCCGAGACAGTTTCCTGGCCATTTCAGCGGGTAGTTCAGTGTTGTGGCAGGAGGGACACAACGTCTCGTTCCCTCCATCAGGGAACTGTAACCAAGACATTCCTTATCTGTCAGTCACTTCGACATTGTGTTGATGTACTGATACTAGGGGTCCCTAGGGAAAAAGCCACAACCAGCTGAACCGGGTAACAAGTGCGCTCGCAACATCCTAACCTTCCAATTGCCCCACATAAGCAACATCATCCCCCGTACCACGAGGTACGTTTACTTCAGCCATTTCTTGAACTTTTCTCTTTTCTTCTAGTTTTTTTTAACTTATAGCTGTGCAGACCAGAAATTATAGCGCTGGGGAGAGCACTCTTTTTACTATTTGGAAAAAAGAACACAATGGAGATCACATCCTGCCCGAAGGGAGTTTAACATGTCATGTGGAGAATACATCACATGGACTTTCTGACCGGGAAGTGCCACACATGGGAAAAAGTCTCGGTAGGTCCTACCTGATAAGGGAAGGAGCTCTACAAACACAGTGACTGGTGGCCCAGCAAAGTTTTGCCCAGAGGAAGACACGGGTTTACAGTCAGGGAAACCGTACAATGGAAAATACATCATATTAGATTACGTCAGGAAATCACTACATATAAAGCACCTAGCCTCAAGTACACAGGTTGACCTTAAAAGTACCATGAGTATGAATTCAACTGCCTTAGGGTGCTGAAGGTTAGAAGGACGTTCAGGGTTTGTTAGCCAGTTCGTCTCCAGAGTTGGAGAGTTTGGTCCAACTCTCATGGACCAAAAAGCGCACATTATCACCTCAGGTAGCGGAAAGGCACTGTGTGCAATCGGTACACAGAGCGATTTGCCCGCAGTTTACCTGTTCGTACCCAATAACACACGGGATGAAACTGGCTCAACCCCAAAGATTGTAAAATCTTGCAAAGATATTGGGTGTCGCCCAGCCCGCTTCTCTACAGATGTCTATTAGAGAGGCTCCATTCGCTGAAGTCCAGGAGAATGCAACACTCCTGGTGGAGTGTGCTTACACTCCTAGGGGCACGGCATGCCCTGGGCCTGGTATATCAAGTTTGAAGGGTTTAACCTCCTGGCGCCTCTGAGGAACCTGAAGATAAGGTCATGTTTCTGTCCACTGCATCGTGATGTGCCGCTATGGAGGCCACATACAGGAAGGAAAGTACCAACCTGACTGCGAATCAATGTGGGCCTTCACCTAAGGAAGAACAACGATTCAAGAACAGACGCCACCTCAAGGCATAGAGCAGCCTCATAGATGGAGCTCTGGTCTAAATGATGATAGTGACCGCTAGTGGTAGTTCACTTAGGTCTTCCGTCTCCCGTCCAGTGGCCAGACGTGAAGGTTTCAGAGGTTTGAGCGCTAGTGCCAAATTGTGCCCCGAAGGTCCTTCCAAAGGGGAATTCGCCAAGGAGGAGCTGTAGTGAGGAGCGTGAGCACTGAGAACCAAGTCCTGGCTGGCCGATATGGCGCAACCAACAGGATCTTAATGGCGAAAGCATGTCAAAATGCATTTCTGTGTTAACATCTTGAACAGGAGGTTATTTTCTTTTAACAGTTTTAAATTTCAGTTACTGTGCGCTAGAAGAATAGTTATAGTGCTCTGCCTCTAGTGTTGTGATCTAACAGACACACGGTAGAAAACGAACATGATTAAGTTACAGCAGTAAAGTCCAGCAAGATAGTAATTTTATCCGAAACCATAGAGCTTTATCTACAGATCAGGTATAATAATAGTAACATCATCTGGAATCATCTAAGTGAATCATCTTGGAGAGTTTCATCGTTGTTGACTGTCATAACCGAACGCGACGCGCTGTTTGAATGTTGAATGGAGAATGACTGACAGCCGCAGCGGAGGGAAAAGTTTACGTAAACTTGAATTTAGGCAAGGCAAGGCAAGGCAAGGCAAGTTTATTCATAGCACATTTCATACACAATGGTAATTCAAAGTGCTTTACATAGGAGAAAATAAAATAATCAAAACAAATAAGAATAATTAAAACAGTTTAGAATAAAAAATAAAACAAAGTACAGTAAAAACAGTCGGACGAACAGTGGCACAGTGCTCATTCAGTAAAAGCATAGCTAAACAGAAGTGTTTTGAGTCTGGATTTGAATGTGACTACTTTAGGAGCACATCTGATCTCTTCTGGAAGCTGGTTCCAGCTGCGGCTGGCATAGTAGCTAAAAGCAGACTCTCCTTGCTTAGAGTGAACCCTTGGTATTTCTAACTGATGTGATCCTAATGATCTGAGTGATCTGTTGGGTTTATATTCAGTGAGCATATCAGCAATATATTGAGGTCTTAGCCCATTGAATGATTTATATACCAGTAATAATACTTTAAAATCAATCCTAAATGTAACTGGGAGCCAGTGTAAAGACCTGAGGACTGGTGTGATATGTTCATATTTTCTGGTTCTGCTCAGAATCCTGGCAGCAGCGTTCTGTATGAGCTGCAACTGTCTTATGGTCTTTTTAGGAAGGCCAGTGAGGAGTCCATTACAGTAATCCACCCTGCTGGTGATGAAAGCATGCACAAGTTTCTCTAAGTCTTGACTGGAAACAAAGCATCTAATTCTTGCAATATTTTTCAAATGATAGTATGCTGATTTAGTTATTGCTTTGACATGACTACTGAAACTAAGGTCTGACTCTAGAGACACACCAAGATTCCTGACTTGATTTTTAGTTGTTAGACCTCTAGAGTGAAGGTATGCATTCACCTTGAGAACTTCATCTTTGTTTCCAAACGCAATGACTTCAGTTTTGTCTTTGTTTAACTGAAGAAGGTTTTGGCACATCCAGCTGTTTACTTCATCAATGCATTGGCACAGGGAGGCAATGGGGCTGTAATCGTTAGGCGATAGGGCTAAGTAGAGCTGTGTGTCGTCTGCATAGCTGTGGTAAGAGATTCGGTTCTTTCTCATTATTTGGCTCATCGGGAGCATATACAGGTTGAATAGGAGTGGCGCAAGAATTGAGCCTGGGGACTCCGCATGTCATGGATGTCCACTCAGACTTATGGTCTCCTATACTCACATAATAACCTCTCCCTTCTAAGTAAGACCTGAACCATTTTAGGACTATCCCAGAAAGCCCCACCCAGTTTTCCAGCCTGTCAATAAGTATGTTGTGATCGACAGTGTCAAATGCAGCACTGAGGTCGAGTAGTACCAGCACTGATAATTTGCCTGTATCAGTATTTAAGCGAATATCGTTTATTATCTTTATGAGCGCTGTCTCTGTGCTGTGATGCGATCGGAAACCAGATTGAAAATTGTCAAAGTAACCATTCAAGCTTAAGAATTTGTTCAGCTGATTGAAGACAACTTTTTCAATGATCTTGCCTATGAAGGGAAGATTTGAGATCGGTCTATAATTGCTTAATATGGTCTTATCAAGACCATATGACTTAGATTTTGACAAGAATTTAATGACTTAAATATTAATTTAGTCAATTTGAATGGCTTCAGAACACTTAATATAGTGCACGAAAACTTTATGGTGCTTTATAATGTTTTTGTGCCTTTTGTGGGGCTTAACAATAACACAGAATAGTATACGCACAATATCGGATTTGGATCGGCCTCGTCTGATCGATACCCGATCCGGCAAAAATAACAGTATCGGAGCTGATACCCGATACAAATATCGGATCGGTGCATCCCTACTCGAAGCTCTAAGATTGGTGGTAACCCGCCTCCTTTCTTACGATGAAGTAAGGCCCTTTCTTCACCTTGACTGGAGGGACAGGCTCTATTGCATCCTTTGCCAAGAGGACTGCAATCTCTGCACGCAGGACAGGGGCGTCTTTGTCTGCCACCGAAGTAAAAAGGACGCAGCTGAGCGGGCACCTGGTCAACTGAATTACATAGCCAAGTCTGACTTGGACTGATCTTGATGAGCCCACGTAACAGGTTGGGGAGTGCTAACCACACATACGAGCTAACCACACATACACATACGTATGAGTTGCACTAGAGAGACAGAGCTACCCTCATGTAGCTCTTTTAGTGGCTAACCACACATCCAATCTTTGTACGAATGGCACCAGAGAGACAGAGCTACCATCATGTAGCTCTTTTAGTGCTGTCCAGCAGCATTGAAAGCCTTTGGCGTTGTGGAAGTAAACTTACAGGCCCTTGACGGGAGTCTGGGACGGTTCCACCAGGTGGCTGTGTTTTGTGGGCATAAATGCACAGCAAACGCAGCGTGGCTGTGAGTCGCCCTCCGAGCCCAGATACCAATCATCTAGCTGCGAATGCTCAGGACAGGGTGGAGAACTCCACTGTAGCCTGATGTTCGCAGCGGCCAAAAACCGAAGGTGGGAGTTCAGTAGAGTCCTCAGCATCAGAAGGCATAAATCCGCTCTCCAATGCTGCAATCAACAGTTCGTCCTCATCCAGAGTCCCTAATGAGAAATTAGGTTCGCCCTGAGAGGAATCCCCTAACTCATCCAGGAACCCAACCAGGCCCAATGAGTGTGATAAGGAATGTTGGGCCTCGGAGGAAATCCTCCCATTGTTGACCCTATGTCGCCCTCAGTGCTTGCTGCCACAGCCTTGTGCATAGCAGAAAGGGACAGGGAGCAACTGAAGTGACTGTCTTTCTGACCAGAAAAGAGAGTGTCGACCACAACGACTTGTTCTCACAGTGAGGACATGAACCATCCATGAACGCGGTCTCAGCATGGGTACAACCCAAACACTTGAGGCTGCGATCATGACCATCCGAGGATAAGAGATATCGACCGCACCCAGAAACACACAGGTGGAAAGGTATCTTTAAAATGTAATGAAACCCTCTCTGTTTTAACCCGGTAGTTCACCCATCAGAATGGGCATGTAAAGCTGTGGAAAAGTGGGAGTGTAGACGGTGGAAGAGGGGAGAAAACAACACAGAACTGCATAAATGCAGAGAAGGGCTCAGAAACTGCTGATGTAAAATTTTGCCGGCAGCCAATCACACACTCCGAAAGCTTGTTTTTACCTCTGATTCCGGGCAGTTGCTTCGACTTTGCTTTTCAACCCAGAAGAATGAAATTGCTCAAAAAAACCCCAAAATAACCAATTAGCAGTCTGCACATATCTGTTCACATCTCAAAACATATGTTTTGGGGTTTCATGACCCTTTAAAAAGATGCCCTTCACCAGTGCTTTTCTCTTTTAGATGAAAACTTGCTCTTTTAATTGCTGAAGCGCCCAGGGGAGCTCTCATTACACATATCTGTGCATGGGGCAGAGAGACCGTAACACCAGCAAGTTGAGGTGAATGGAATGAGCATCTGTCTTCATTTACACACTCAACTCCGAAGAACAAATCTGAATGAGTGGATGCACGGCATCTCTTTTATACCCATATGTTCGGGGGAGTGGCGGATAAAAATTCCACTCGCCAATTCTCATTGGCCTTTTCTCAAAATATCAGTTATTTGGGGCTCCTAAGTGTGACCCTTAGTCAAGTACATCAACTCATCAACTCAACGTAGAAGTGACTGACAGGAAACACATGAGTAGTTATATTCTGGGCACACAAACATATTACATGTAACCAGTTTTGTTAACTCAACTGAACAAATTATAACTACGGCATTCAGAGACGCGGGAAGTCATTTTCGACAGGGGGTGCGGGGTGCTTTGATGCGCGGGGGGGGGGGGGGGGGGGGGGGGGACGGGGGGGGATTGGTTGTCGACCAAGCAATTACAGGAACGTGGAAAAGTCCACTTCTATACAGATCTATGAATTACTAGTACCTAGAAAAGCGCTATATAAATGCAAATGCAACGAATTATTACTAGCCTACTCTAACCTCAAAACCTTTTTTCCCATTTGCATTGATGCAAGCACGACAACGATCTTTATACCGTAAAACTTAAAATAATAGCCGAGTCCCAAATAGACGCCTGTCTCTTTTACACGCCTGGTGTGGCGACAGGTTTGGGTAAATAAAGGCCGGTCTCAAATAGCCGGTCTGTTTTTTTAGTTTCGGGTTGTAAAATACGTCGGATCGTCCGCTTTTTGGCGGCCGCCAAAGCCTTTTTTGATCGGTGAGTGTTGCTTTGACAGAGAGAGAGAGAGAGAGAGAGAGAGGAGAGAGAGGAGAGAGAGAGAGAGAGAGAGAGAGAGAGAGAGAGAGAGAGAGAGAGAGAGCGCCCGGCCGCGCACGCGCAATCTCACGTCTTCACACAACACAAGCGCTGTCTTGCTCTCTCTCTCTCCCTCGCGTATATTAATCAAAGTCAATAGACATGATAGTAAAAGGTTCGTTTCTTTATAATAGGCATGCTAATCACAATCATATAGGCTACCATCTGGGCCTGCACAGCGGCAGGAAAAAGACGTAGATGTAAGACACCGTGTCTCTACCTTACGATGATTTTGGTACACCAAAGGTAACGTTAGATTCCCGCTCTGGAGTTCGGCTGATAAACTCTGCCATGAGCTATAATTATATTGCTATAGCGCTGATATTGATATAGACTAACGTTATCTCACTAGCAGCAGTTTTTTAGACTAGTTTTTTTTTTTTGTGCTGTGTAGGCTGAATCGTAATCGCGTGATTCGCGTCAAGACACCTGATTGGCTAATACTACACACTGAAGATAAATTAAATAATTTTTAATTAAATAATCACTAAAAATATCCCTCTCTTCATCCCACACCCCAAACATGACATACAAAATTTTGTGGAACAGAAACAACAACCAGAGATATATTTATAAGCTATCATTTTATTGTCATCAGTTTGCCAACAGGGGGTGCTGCAGCACCCCCAGCACCCCTACTTCCCGCGTCCATGACGGCATTGGGCTATTCTTGATAAAACTTTATTTAGATTCTGTATTAATGATTTGTGCTCACAAACACAACAGAAGATGCAGAAACAGTAAAAATATGTTTTGCACAAACAGTAAAAATACCTTTGTACAACTATTTGAATGAACTGTTCTGTGAAATTTCATTTAATGTGTCATACACAAGTTTTTTTGGCATATTTTCCCATAAATAACTATTATTTGTATTATTATTAATGATCTTATATAAATACACTTTTTTTAAATAAATTCTCTCTTTCTCTCTCTCTCTCTCTCTCTCTCTCTCTCTCTCTCTCTCTCTCTCTCTCTCTCTCTCTCTCTCTCTCTCTCTCTCTCTCTTTCTCTTTCTCTCTCTCTCTATATATATATACATATAATATATGTTACATAAAATGCATGAAAATATATATATATATACCATTTTGACAATAAATATGGATAATTTGGATATTGGATTGGATATTTACATTTACAGTATATATGTATTTATATATCACCGTAAATGTATTTACATTTATGTAATGAACCATATATTGTTTTAATAAAACTGTTTATGTCAAGTATATGTATAAACCATATAAATGTAATTTCTGTTAAAACTCATTGATCGCTCTTTTGTAGGCATTCAGAAAATCAGTCAGCAATGTGTAGATGTGGTGACATTCGAGCACCTGGAAGATAAGCTCTGTAGTTCATCCCCTCAAACACCAGATCTGCTGCAGCCCTGCTTTCTGCCAAACTGCCCACCCAGGTGCTTTTCAGTTTTCAGGTTCATTTTTTTTCTCAGAGGAACAAGTGACCATTCAAACATACCAGGAAATTTCATCAAAATTTCAAAGAATTGTTTTCATTTATCTTGACAAAAACCACAAAGGAAACCACTCTGAACATGAACCACTTGATGTAGAC
The DNA here is from genome assembly GCA_036326025.1 of Chrosomus eos. Classification (NCBI taxonomy): domain Eukaryota; kingdom Metazoa; phylum Chordata; class Actinopteri; order Cypriniformes; family Leuciscidae; genus Chrosomus; species Chrosomus eos. Next base: position 12,508,542 of record CM070836.1, on the reverse strand, counting down.
TTCAGCTGTGTCCCAATTCAGAGGCTCCATCCTTTCTAAGGCCGCAGAGGCTGCAAAGATCAGACCGAGCGTTGTTAAATGGGATGGTCTATACTACCGAGGATTTTTCTTGTCGCCTAGCAACTGTGACATCTGCCGTTGACGAGCTTCAGTAACGTTTGTACTGGACTTTATTAAAAGATATTGTAAGGAACTTAGCTATAGGAAATATTAATAATCAATAATAACTTATGATTAATTATGAATATTTGGGTCAGTTAATTGGATTAACTTGACATGGCTAAATTAATATTACAATCAATTACTCAGTTCGTCCAACAAACTCTTTTGATTATTAATTTATTCTAAGAAAAGGGTATCTTCCAATCCATGCCCACAGAAGAATAATTATTTCTTAGCATGTACAGCGCTTTGAGCATGTAGCAAGATCAAGATCGTAAAAGAGACTTTGAGAAACTATATAAAACAGCATCTTAGTAAGATATAAGTCAACATTATTCAGGGAAAAAATTATATGATCCAAAAGTAATTTTCAACTTTTTTTTAAAAGTTATACAATATTCAACTCTTTTTTTAAGTCAGTTTAATGTAATTTAAGTTGATTGCACTTAAAATTGAAAGGCAGCAACTTTTTTTACAGTGTTGAAACTCAATACTATTATATATATTCTATATACTCTATAATATTTAAAAGTGTAATCCGATAATTTCTTCTTTTAAAAAAAATCCTGTCATTACCTGCACGCAATGAAGTCTGGCATAGGCTAGGCTGCGAAGGATCCATCTGTTGTATCCTTCATTGCCTGGAAAACGATGGACGCATTTCAAAGCTAGATTTGAAGGAGCCTTCAAATTGGGACAGCCTTTGTTGCGCTGCTGTTATTGCAGTTATCCTTCGAATGTGGCCTTCGAAGGATGAGGCCTCTGAATTTTGGGATATGGCTTTTGTTTGGCCATGCCTGTGAAAAAAAACCACATTTATTTTTCAAAAGGTACTTATGATTGTTGTGTTATTGCCCACAAAAACGCAGTCTGTGAGAAGGCTGCAATGTTGCAGAAATTACAGTGTTCCCAACAATCAACATGTCATTTTAAATTACATTTATAACATTAAAGTATGAACTTGAAGGACAAACGCAAGAGCTGAAAGTGTAATTTTGGGCAGGGTCTTTGAATACAGGAGTTTAATTTGTGTATCTGTTGTAGCTGGGAGTTGGGTGAGTTTGGACCCTGCAGCGCCCCCTGTGGAGTGGGAGAGCGAGTGCGCTCTGTGACGTGTTTTCAGAAACAGGGTATGGTGAAAGTGGAGCTGACTGACTCTGACTGTACACTTGACTCTAAACCACCAACAACTGAAACCTGCAACTCCCAAATCTGTCCTGCCAGGTAATGTGCCAAAGTGTGTAAGACTGAAATGAATTAGCAAATTAGAGTCCAGTACCAGATTACAGAGATTACAAAGATAAATATTTTCATGCACAGAGAAATCCTTCAATACGAGACAAGAAAATCTATTAAAGTATTGGGCAAAGATATTATAGTTAGCTAAAACTAAACCATAAAAAACATTTTCATTATTATTTGAAATTAAATAAACATTAACTGAAAAAAAAAAAAACTTAAACTTATTTTATTGCAACTATAGTTGAAAAAAGACCTAAAATAACTAAAACTAATAACAAAAACTGTATTGAAACATCCAAAACTATAATAGTATATCAATAATACTAAAATAACGCTGGTATTGGGGCAATTTAGATTTAATGTTCACCTTTACATGTGATGTAATGACAACTGTTTACAATAGTTCGGAGTTTGTATTGAGTAATTCTGGCAGTTGCGTGTGTATATTCATGTGTGTGTGTTGTAGATGGCAGGTGTCTGAGCCTGGTGAGTGTTCGGCTGTGTGTGGACCCGGAGAGGCCCAGAGAACGGTGTCGTGTGTCCGCTCCCATCATGGATCTGATTCTGAGGTTGACCAAAATTTGTGTTCTGAACCCAAACCCCCAGAACACGTTCCCTGTGTGGTGGACGTTTGTCCTGTCGGCTGGGATAGCCAAAAAGAGGTATTGTGTTACAAAATGAATTCAGCGTCAGCTTGTATTGTTTGACATCAAGTTATAATTAAGCAGTATTACACAAGCAAGTACTGCTGTGATGTAAATATCGGCACGATTGCAAGTGATATTGCAGTGAACTTATGTGTAAAACAAATGGCCAATTAGTTTGTATATTTTTCTTTCCCAAAAAAACATTGTTTTAAAAGAAGTCAAAGCATTAAGCTTTGCATGCTGTAGTCAGTCTACTACAGTACATTTCAGGTTTTCTACGTCCTGCTCTTCACTGTCTGGTGAGAGAGATGTTGCTCAAAATAATTCGGCTTTCAAAAAAAAAAAACATGCAGTCTTCGCAAAATCGCACAAATCTGCTCCGGATCCAAACAAGTTACATTCCAAAAAATGAAGGATCTCTCTGTTATCTGTCATCACATGAATAAATTACATTTTAAAACAGAAAACAGTTATTTTAAATTGTAATAATATTTCACAATATTACTGTTTTTACTATATTTTTTATTAAATATTTATGGATTTGATGAGCATAAGAGACTTTTAAAAAAACAAAAAAAAATCATCTTACCAACCTGTGTATATTGAACGTGATATGTGATCTGTTCTGAAATGTCTTCAAGACTGAGCTGACCCGTACAGATTCCCGTGTAATGCCCCGTTCCACAACGGTTCCAGTTTATGTTTGGAGTCCTGTGATTGGCCAGTGCTCCAAAACCTGTGGCAACGGTAAATGAGACTACTGAATGGACATGCTGAAATTAGGACAAAACTAATTTGTGACCGTGTGTGCATAATTGTGCATGCTTACTTATTTACGCAGGATCTCAGCAGGTTTGGTTCTCCTGTGTGGATCACCAATCCCGTCTAGAAGTCCCAGAGTTCCTTTGTGATCGTACCAGTAAACCAGAGCTGTACACCCAACCCTGTAGCCCATCAAAATGTCCTACTGTGTAAGCACTCTACTTTTGGTTTCTAGACTTTCTTTTATACATTCACACATGATGAGCCCTGTGTCTTTCTCTATCAGTTGGCGCTACATACAGGGACCGTGCAGTGTGTCTTGTGGAGGTGGTTTAGCGAAGAGAGTCCTGTACTGTTCCCAGAGGGTGGGGGGAGGAGTCGGAAACAGGGATTTGGTGGTGGGAGAGTCTTCTTGTCAGTCTGTGCCCAGACCTTCAGAGGTAGTGGAGTGCAATACTGAAATCTGTCCAGCCAGGTAAACCACCACAGAATGTACACACCTCTCATATCTATTGAACATATAATGAGACAGACAGTTCTGACTTCTTGTTTATACACATTACAACTAGTTATTGTTAATTCCAGACTGCCAAAAAAACTGAGGAGGGGATATTTGAACAAGAATGTCATCATTGACATTTTAATGTAGAAATTTAGACAATGTAGAAATATGTGTAATTCACAAAAAATGAACAGTAAAAATACAGGAAAAAACCCAACGGGCCCTGTAAATTGTATAAATGAATCCAGTTTTGAATATTGTTGTGCCGCACAAACTAGGAGTGCCAATATATTAAAATAATACAATGAAATAATTATAGATTAAAAATGTTCACTCTTTATAAGCTATGAGTTTACATGACTTTCCAGTCTTTCGTGATCAGGTGTTTTTTTTACCCGCAAATAGTAAATTATTAGTAAATTTGTATTAGCAGTGAATTATCTAAATAATTAAAAAAAATTCACTAAATATTTTAGAGCTTTACATAATTAGAAAAAATATATATATTCACTACTGAGATATTTCCATGACTTTTCTAGGCTTAAATAGGATTTTCAAATTAAAATAAGAAATACAGTAAGTCAGTTCCTATCTGATTGTAAGCTGTTTTAGCTGCATTTGTTTTATTTTAAATAATTTTAGTGTGCTGAGGTTTTTGTTTTAGCTAATAATATCCATGGTTGGGTCACCACGTATTGCTCAATGCCTATTTTATTGAAGCCAAACCAATTGATTTCTTATTATTAGGATTAATTCATGAAATGATTTTGTAGCTGGCAGGTGGGACAGCAGGGTGACTGTTCGGTGTCTTGCGGGATGGGCGTAGCTGTGAGGAGTGTGCAGTGTGTTCAGTATGAGAGGGGTGTAGAGAGGATCGTGGAGGAGGAGCGGTGTGAGTCAGGAAACAAGCCTCCGGTCACTGCACCATGCTTCACTCAAACCTGTTCTTTCCACTGGGATGTGCATGAGTGGAGTGAGGTAATGTGCCAACACATCTATCATCCAAACTACATATTCTAAGGGCCCTATTTTAACGATCTAAGCACATGGTCTAAAGCGCACAGCGCATGTGCACTTTCGTTTCAGACTCCACTTTTAAAAATGGTCGGTGTGCCCGGCGCATGGTCTAAAAAGGTTGTCCCTATTCTCTTAATGAGTAGTAGGTGTGTTTTGAGCATAACGTGCAATAAACCAATCAGAGTCTCATCTCCCATTCTCTTTAAAAGCCAGTTGTACTTGTGCTATGGCGGATTTGCTATTTACATGGCGGAATTTCCAAGCGAAAAAAACGAACGCTTCACAACGCTTCGGATCTGCTTGTGCGCGAGGTTAAAGTAACACTAAGTAGTTTTTCAACCTTCATAATATATTTCCAAGACCCTTGTGATGGTACATCGACTTAAAATAAGTTAAATGACTCGTCTACAATAGCCTGACGTGGTCTGTGTCGCTTTTACTGTCACTATGTAACTTCGGGTTTCGGGTAGGAACCTATGCACAAAAAGAACTACAAAATTCGACTGCTTTACGTCAAGCGCTACAATAGTCATTATTTCGTTTTTCTTCGTTTCTGATGTCGCAATACATCATCCTTTCATGAAATCATGTAACATACTCTACCTTGTCTGTGGACATCGTTCATTCTAAAGCCGGTGCTGGATAAACAGCGAGCGTGCGTGCGACGGTAGGCTAAATTATTTACGACAGCGGCAATGGACAATTTTGTTTCCAACCAGTAGGGCGACCGAAGATGAAAATTTACTTAGTGTTACTTTAAAGCTATCTACGGGACAAAGTGTACACGTGTTGTGGACCCGCCTATAGGTGCATATTAACGTTCTCTTTTAATAACAAAACAAATCAGTCTATTTCAGTAGCCTCAAAATAGAGGAACGCGCCAACAATGCGCCCGAACACACCTTGTTTTAAGACCAGCACGCTCATGGGCACACAAATGCATTTGATATTTAAACAACATGGCACAGGATGTGAAAATGATAACTGTGTTGGGCTGAAACTAGCAAAAAATACTTGCGTCGCGCCTGGCGCTGCTTTGCACCAGATGTATGATAGGGCCCTAACAATGCACGGTCAAAGTACCATTTTATGGATGTAGAGTTTTGATATTATAGAATAATCTTGTACACATAAAGTCAATGCTCCTCCATCCTTCATTTTCCTTCTGCTCTTTAATTCTAGTGTTCTGTCTCATGTGGTTATGGGATCCAGTCTCGGACCGTGTCCTGTATGGGCCCATCCAGTCCTCTTCCTGTTAGTCCTTTTCTTTGCCTCCACTTGCCAAAACCCATCACCATCCAGGCCTGCTATAGCCCTGACTGTTCCTCAGCCAATACCTTCACACCAGAGCCCAAAGGCACTCACATCCAATCAGAGCACCAGAGAGGAGATGGGACGTGGGGAACTCCAAGAGTGCGTACGATAACCACAATAGGCCCAGCTGTCAGAATTAAGAAGACGAAGAAGAGTTTTTCAGCCATTGTACCTACGGTGGACTTGATGGAAAGCACCATGAGCACGCCAACAGACCCACCACAGACCAGTTAGGTGGCAAGTGTCTATAGCTCCATATAAGACTGCCATTCTTGATAACAATTTCAGTGTCAGTGTCTAAAATATTTTTTCTTGAAATTCCTAAAGTCTGGAATATTTGTATACATTTTACATTTTAATTTTAAGGCAACATTGTTAGTGTAATTACACAAATAAGTACTGAGTAATATTAATTAACTACTTACTATACGGTTAAGGGGTGGTTTAGGTTAGTTGTAATTACATATACATGTATATATATATTGGGACCTATAACTGTTTACAATAAATTCAGACAAATATGTACATATACATGTTTACATTTTATTTCAGGATTTATAAATGTATATTAAGACTATTTATATATTTTCTGTTTGGCTCTTTAATTTTGTGGATTGTTATATGAATAGACTGAGGGAAAGATTAAAGAAAGCTGTGAGGAATAAATCATCTATTCTGGTTTTAGGTTTCTGTGGGCAACTTCTCCTTCAAGACTCAGGAACTATTGATCTACGCAATGTCACTCAGACAAGGTGTATATTTGCTATTGGTCGACCTCTTGATGAGGTTATTCAAATCAAAATAGTATCCAGTACTCTTAACTGCCGGCAAAGTAAGTACTGAGCTAAAATTGCGTACAGACATGGGAATCTGATGCAGTACTTGTATGGTGAATTGTGTGTATTTTTGTCTATATTTTCAGGGGAGAATATCGCCCTGTATGATAGACTCATCCTGATGCGCCTCTGCGAGAGGACGACTGGTAAAATGCTGAAATCCCGATCAAATGTTCTTTTGGTGCGTCAGAGCCGTCTGACCCCTGGCAGTGGAGTGGTACTATTTTATCAGAGTGTAAAGAACAGAAAAAGCCCTCATGGAGGTGAGTTATTACAAACACAGCATATTTTTAGTAATTATGTTCATATATTCATCAAATGTAATATAGATGTTATTGTAAAAAGTACATCCAAAAATTCTGTCATCATTTACCCTCATGTCATACCAAATCTGACTTCCTTTTTTCTCTGGCACTTATAAGAGGGTTACAAATAAATGCTGTTCTTATGAACTTTCTATTCAGCTGTATGCACTGCCCCTCGGGTCCACTGAAGGCGAGTAGAGATGCCAACCCAAGTGCAGTTTTATTGAAAAATGATAAACGTGATACAAAAATAAACAGAACTAAAATGTGCTTTTTGACAGGAAACATCACTTGGGCTGCATCCAAAAACGTCTCGGTTACTAACGTAACCTCGGTTCCCTGAGAGTAGGGAATGAGTATTGCGTAAATTGGCTTACGCTATGGGAAAACTCTTTTTCTCAAGAATATTGAAGCCAAATTTTTAAAACGCAGTGCAGCTGCACAGCAGACATATAGCTGAGCGTCTAGTGCGCTCATTGGCTGTGCTGCGGCAACTGCACGAGCCTATGGCGAGTCGGCTAAGATGCGCAAACCAATTAGGTCTCTTCAACCAAATCGAAACATAGTAGCACGGCAGGTTACGCAATACTCGTTCCCTACTCTCAGGGAACAGAGGTTATGTTAGTAACCAAGATGTTCCCTTTTGAGAGGTCTCTCATATTGCGTAAGTTAGCTTACGCTATGGGAACCCCTTTCAAAACGCTGTGTGTGCTTAAAAACTTCGCCACATACTATAGCCTAGGGCCACGCACCCGAGGCTCATAGAAGAGTAAAGTTATGAGTCCTAATAGAGGCCAGATCAGTAATGAGCCTCATATAGGGAAATATAGGAATGGGCCTTATAAAGGGCCAAGCTCCTTCTTTATATGGTATATAGAACTGTAGTTCAGGTTCACCCAAGACCAGACAGACTTATAGTTGTGGAAATTGTGCTTAGACACTTTATTTATATGGAAAGAACAGTCAGGTCCAGACTCGTCTATAGAGAGAGAAGTTTGGCCTCAAAAACCTGGAGGAAGTGTGAAGAGTGTGTAGAAGAGCCGAAGCAGCTTGACCAGTGGAGGTGTAAGCTTGGCCAGCGAGAGCTGAAGTGGTATGGCAAGGCTTAGACGGGTGAGTCGCTTTAGCTTTCCACCCTATAGCTGTGGGAGGGCCACTGTTTCTTCGAGGGGTTTATTCTCTCATATCCTTTCACCACAACGCCGTCGACAGTTGAGAGCGTTCAGGTGGTGGAAGGTTTGAGACGAGCCCGAGGTCTTTGACTGCCTTAGTCAGCATGCGGAGAAGTTCAGAGTCAAGGCTGGCTCTCACGCCGCTGGCGCTGGCTTCTGTTGAGGGTGCGGGGTCGGTCATGGAGCCCATCCACCCCTCACATTCGGATGCAGCAAGTGAAAGGCTGTCATCCGTCTCTTCTTCCTCATCCAATCCCCCAAAAGAGATGAGACCGGCCGCTCGCTGAGAGGGACGCTGGTCTGCCTGTGTGAATAGGACCGACGAGGGGGTTTCTCTGGGTGAGAGCAAGGCACGTGGGGACTGGGCCAGTGTGTGCTCGCTTGCATCTGTCCGCTCTGGCATTCTTTGTCCGCGGCGCTTCTACTTGCACGGCCCGAGCAAAGGGAAAGTGGAAGGCGTCTGCAAAGCTGGCCAGTCGAGCCTGCAGGGTGGAGAGCGCCATCTCGTCGCACTCCTGGCAGCCGGCCTTAGAGAGTGCAGCTTCAGCATGGTCACGGCCCAGACAGGAAGCACACGGATGTGATGATCCATGCCGAAGAGAGGGCCTCTGCACAAGGTGCAGGTATCTCGAGGCATTTGAAACAACGCCTGGAAACTTGCAGTTTTAGTGAGTTTGTAGCGGCGAACACACTAGTTTTGCTTTTTTAAAAGGATATATCTGCGCGGATGGCATAGCAGAAGGGCGAGATGAATGTAGCGTCCAGTCGAAGACCAGGAAGCTGGCGTCCTCAGATCTGCTTAGCAGGTCACTCTGTTCTGCTGAAGGCTTTTCGGCTGTGAAGGCTGCTCAAACCAGAGGTCAACGAAGTAAAACTTGCTGAAGGAGATTAAATCTGAATTCTATGGCGAAAATGGGGGCTTATATAGCTATAAGCCACGCCTATACTGACGCGCTCTGATTGAACTAGAACTGATTGGTTCGCGCATTGTAGCCAACTCACCATAGGTTCGTGCAGTTGCCGCAGCACAGCCAATGAGCGCGTTAGACGCTCATTGACCAGAAGGCACCACAGCAGAGCAGAAGACCCTTTGAAATCAGGAGGCCATGGAGGAGCACTAATAAGAGACCTGAATGGCCTTCATAGCCACAACAGAGCGAACAGGGCCTCCGTTTCTGAGACAGAGTGTGCAGAGACAGCCTCCATGGCTGTGACAGGGAACATAGAGCATTCTAAAGCGGACGCTGCCACCTCGCGAGGAGCTGTAGCAGGAGCCGCCGCCTCTGGGGAAGTGTGTGTGGCCAACATACAAAGAATAGCAGTGGCCATTAATGAAAGCATCGTGGATCTCTGGGACCACCGGACTAGGAATTGGTAGACTCTGGGACCACCGGACTTGACCTGGTCACTGCTTGCACTGACCTCAGAGGTGGATCCATCACACAGGAAGTCAGTCTTTTCCACCCTGAGACAGATCCATTGGCAGAGGAGATCCATGGTGGATCAAGCTCCACAGACAATACTTTTGATCGGTTGTGTATCTAGCAGGATGTTCAAGCTGCTCTTTTGCATACAACAAAAGTTGTTCTACAGAATAAAGTCTTGTGAGTTTGAGAAAACGGTAACACTTTAGAATCCATTTCTTACTATTAACTAGTTGCTTATTAGCATGCATAATACTAGGATATTAATGCCTTATTCTCCATGACCATATTATACATTCCTTAATCCTACCCAATACCCGAACTTAACTACCATACTAAATATTAATAAGCAGTAATTAGGAGTTTATTGAGGCAAACGTCATAGTTAATAGTTAGTTAATATTGAGAATTGGACCCTCTAAAGTGTGACCGACAAGACATGGTGAGTAAATGATGACCGAATTTTCATTACTAGTGAACAATAAACAATTGTTGTAGATTAAGCCAAACTGAAATAATCTGAAAGACAGTACACATCTTCCTCCAAGAGTGTGACGTTCAGCTGTTCTCTCCGTCCGGGCTCATTGAGAATCCGATCAAGAGTCCAGCCATCTCGCCCTCTAACACTCAGCGCTGTCGCGTGTTCATTGATGCTCCTCCAGCATTGAGGATTCAGATCAGAGCACTTTCTGTGCTCAATAATACTGATACAAACTCAACATACATACTGGTAAGTCACTATGCATCCATCTTTTATATAAACATACACTATTGTTCAAAAGTTTGGGGTCAGTAAGATTTTTAAGATGAATACTTATGCATTAAATTGGTCAAAAGTGACAGTAAAGAAATTAATTAAATAAATTACATTTCAAAAAATATGATAAAATAGAACATTTTAAATAGCAATAATATTTCACAATATTACTCGACACTGTATATTTTGATCAAATAAATGCAGCCTTGGTAATGTATAAGCATAATCATCTGTCGAATAAAGGAAGAGAAGTAATCAGTCTAAACGGGTTGGAATAAAGTGTAACTCAACAGTTTGTGTTCAAAAAGCACATTATAAGCAAACATTTTAGATGAAACTGTAAAGACCACTAATGGTGCACTGTGTTTTGTGGGACATTTACATAAGATAGATACTAAGCCGGCATTTAGTAAAAATAAGTAGTCGTGCAAGCACTAAGATTGGTAGACATTGTGGATGTGACGTCCAGTGAGTTGAGCACAAACATGTTTATGTTGTGATTCTCTGATGTTCTGTGTTATTATTTTCTTTTGCTTATCCAGATTCGTGATGTGGATGCCTTGAAGACGACCATATTCAGAGGGACACGGCTCTTCCTGTGGAGCTCCTCGGGAAGCAGGGCTGAAGTGGAATTCCACGGGGAGTATCAGCAAATCAAGGGAATGTTCAGGGCCGAGTATTCGTACATCGACCCTTCTGAAGAAGAACCAGTGTAGTTTGTAAGAGTGTTTCTAGTTCATAAAGAGCCTTGGAACATTTAACAGCCATCATTTAGCCAGTTTAGTACACCAGAATCAGAACAGGAGGATTTATTCATGTTTTATCAAAGATATAATCTGAAGAATTCTGTCTTTTATTGTCATGTCATTTAAAAACAAAAAATAATACAATTTATTGTTTATATATAAGTGCTTCTGTATATTTATTTTACATGAGTTAACAGTTAATTTGCTAACAATAATGTGTGCCAAATCTTCTCCTAATCTAACAGCACCAAGAAATAAATAACAATCATAAAATGTATTTTCTGATATTTTGATTTAGAACAGGCTGTGGCTATGAGAGTTTTGGTAAAGAATAACAGTCGTACTTAGCAATTGTAACTTCCTTAAAGGTATATTTAGTTTTTTATGCCTACACTTAGCATATGTGTACAGACAAACACATAGTCATTCATAGTATAGTCCATTTCAGAGCTTCCCAAACTTTTTTATCAGACGAAATACACCCTGAGATTTGAAGTAAACATCTCAATAATTTAACAAAAAATTCACGCTTTTTCACCATTTTGATTAATGGTCACATGACATGCAAACATAAAATATTTTTATCTAATCTATATATAACCTTTTTTTAGTAAGTGTTTTGATTGTAAGATAATAATGAAATTTACTTCATGCACACTGTACACATATACTAGCGTACACAAAAAAAAAAAACCTGAAGTATATTTTAGGCTTTACATGATATGGACTGGACAACATCAACAGCCTTCCCAAACATACAGTTTTTACAATTGAAACTAAAACCAGAATGAACATGTCTCTGTCCATTAGCATCATTAAAATATACTGCAAACATAATGACTGCTTTGAAACAGGATTCCCGATTTCCATTAGCCACTGAGTCAATGTTGCTTTGATCAAACAAACAGATAAAAGTTTTAAAAGCACCACATAGTCACAATGCTTACATAATAATGGTTTTCTTAGTTACTTATATTTTTTGCATAATGGAAAAAAAAAATTCACACAAGTCACGCTCATATGGAATATCAATATGAGCCAATAATACATGCCAGGTTAATGACACTGAAAGTGGGAAAAGCCTCCAGTCTGAAAAGGTTTCAGGGCTTCTGTGAGAGTTTATTTTGCCATTAAAGAAGTGTCGTCACTCACTAGGCCTTAGGCTCCTGCTCCAGAAGAGTCTTCATGTCCAGAAGAGCATCCTCTAGAAACTTGGACAGTTTAGTAGCATTGGTTTCTTCACAGCTATTGAAGGCCGTCACTGCAAAGTTGATATGGTCATCCATGGGGTTGTAGCAGACACCGTAACCATCAGGAACCATGGGTCCAAAACACATAACACAGTCTGTCTTTGATCCAACCTGAAAATAATACATTTCACAATAAGATAGATTTACAAAACACTCAAGCTCTTCAAGGGACAGTACACCCAAACAGCGAGAGTTCAAGGCCGGCTGTAGACAAAGGCTGATTTCAAAAAGGAGGGCAATTCCATCTTTGCATGTACATTCTGGTGGTTAGGACTCACAGACATAGCCTGTAAGTATGTTTTCATATTTTAAGAATTTGTTACTGACTATTCAAACGTGAGTTTTAAGCAGTATAGAGTAACACTTGTTTGTCGTTTCTACGATCACAAATTTTATGTACACATAGTGTTCTCACAAACGTTTACCCGACGCTTAAAAAGACAGAAGTCATTATAATCAGTAATTATGTCCCCAATTAAATAAAACCTTACCAATCTGATAAGATCTGGTTCAGTCGCTGGCAAAGTTGATCGATCAGCTTGGTCACCTGCATTTTCTGGTTCAGATTCGGGCTCAAATTGATAAGGTACTAGGACCGACATTATCACCTGTCATTATTGCTTTGGGAGCTGATGTTCCAAATATGGTAAGGGACTGACGTTTCCGTCACACGCTTAAGGTTTTTGGGCCAATCACAACGCACTGGATCGCTGCCCAATCAGAGCACACGCGCTTTTCAGAACAATGAGCTACGCGGGGCATAGAGAAGCAACAATAATGTACAGTATGTGTAAAATAATGACTTTTTAACCTAAAACCAAAACACTGCATTAAAGGTGCAGTGTGTAGCTTTTTGGCGACATCTAGCGGTTCGTTTGCGAGTTTACACTAAGGGCTCAGCCCACTGCTCACCCCTCCCTTTCGAAGAAGCTACGGTGGCTAAAACGGGACAAACATCGTCGTAGTGAGCCAGAGTAAAACAAGCCACAGCTAACATGGAGTACCACAGTCCATTATAAACCACATCATGGATAAAGTTTACAAAGCCATAGTCAGGTGAGGATCAAGGGTCTTACTCTTAATACTTAATATAATAATATTGGTCTGAGCTGTCGACACGACAGATCTCGTCACAGTTGTTGTAAATAATAGTAATCAGCTGATTGTCTCACGAACGTAACCAGCACATTCTCCCCACATAGCAAACCCATAATACAGCGAGGGAGTAGAACCACATGAAACTATGCAACTATAGATTTTTTCTAACAGGGTAGTAAAAGTTTAGCTGGCTAATATGAGCTGTTACTGTGGCTGAGCTGGTTAAAGCCTTGTTTATACTCGACGCGTCCGCATGAGAGCAAAGGTGCGTGCGGCAAAAATGACGTGACTGTAAACAGCACGCGCGCCTCCGCATCCCAATAGACACCACTTTCTCTGATTATGGAAACTCGTTTGACTTAAAATGCTTCCAAGATCGACGGGTTGGTGATTCCTGTAACTGTTTTCCGGTCAATGACAAGAGTAATTAGCCCACTAATCAGCTGTCTCACGAACGTAACCAGCACATTTATCCCCACATAGCAAAGCCATAACACAGCTAGGGTGAAGAATTAAGTTACATGAAAAAATCCAACTACATATTTACACCACTGACAAGGGAAAACACTCACGGTGTTTATGACTAAGTTCTAGCTTTCTGTGGCTTCTCTTTCAAGGTAGTGACGAAACGCGCTCTGTAACGCTGTTTGTTCGCTGTCGGCTACGGTAGAAATATGACGTCATAATATGGCGGCCTTCATAGAAGGGGATTCCCGCGCTTATGTAGATATAAATGCCTAATTCTAAGGTAATAAAAACATTACGGTTTGTTAAGTAAGTTCTTTATACACAACTGAACACATAGTTATGGATGTCATATTGCATTTCTGTTAATAAATAGTCAAAAATGTTACACACTGCACCTTTAAACCAAATACACAAAATTATTGACCCCTTTAACTTGATCGCCACGTTTTTAGAATGTGCGAGACGCTGCAAAAGACGCAAGCTCAACGGTTAAAGACGTCCGTCTAGCGTGCATTTACATTGAAAAACAATGGAAATGTAGCACAGTGGAATGGAAAAAACACATTCTGTGTAAGATATTTAGAATAATGTTCTTTTGTTTTGAAACAACATTGGTTTCCATTGAGTTTTATTGTACTGACAAATAAAAACACTCAAACAATTTTCCAAATGTTACGCAGATGAAAGAAAGTCATACAGGTGAGTAAATGACAGAATTTCTATTTTAGGTGAACTGTCCCTTGAGATCGATTAAGTCAATTTCAGATATAGTTTCATAACACCACAAATGAAGTGTTATGAAGAGCAAGACAAGTACTAATTAGTGCTGTCACATCTAACTTTTTTGTCTGTGGGTATAGAGCATCTTGTTTTTCATCAGTGGCGTCACTTCATTCACGACTCCTCTCCCATGGTTCATGGTATAGTAAAGTGTCCACTGGATGCACACTTAAAAATCTCGCCGAAAGTAGAAAGTCATCCGGGTATTTTTGCCTAATACATAGTAGGGAAGTAAGCATATTTGTATTCAGCCACTGCGTTATTGTCTTCCTTTTTCCATGTCAAGAAGGGTGTCAACTTAAGGTGAAATACCTCCACAACCTACTAGGAGTGACAACCAAATTACTGCAATCTAGCTATTGGCGCTGAATTATTTACAATAATTACTTTTTGTAGTATTGCATTATATCAGTATTTTATTTTTGAAATATCAGTTATCATCATTACTGGTATATTGCGACACCCCTAGTTCCAATACAGTTGTAAACACAGTTCAAAAACAATCCTTTCTTTGACTAGAGCTGAAAGATATTTCTTCATAGCACAGAAGTGTCCTCAGGGAAGCATTACTGCAACCCTGTTAGATGTATGCATCTGTTAAGATTAAACTATATCAAAGGGCACCAACACGGCAGAATGATTTGCGAGGAATTACATGACAGATAAACGCTGTTACTCAAGAGTCTCAGAGGGGCTTTAAATGGGACATAAGGTCTTTCAGCTCTTTGAAACAAAAAAAGTTTGACCATGTAGATATTTTACAAAACCATAACCACCATGACCACCCTTATTATCAATGCCTATTGAGTATTTAGCAAGAAAATAGGATAGATAGACCAGAAGAAGGTACTATGTATTTCTTTATATCTAAATTTAGGAATTGTCGAGTCAAGTCACTTCTTTTACAATACTGATTGTTTCAAAGCTGCTTTACAGTGATAACAAACAGGAAAATAATGCAACAAAGTTTGTTTCGGCTGTACAGCAGATCGAGAAGAACAGAGTGTTCTAAGCAGTGTACTGAGCATTGTGCTGATCCTGGTTGAGGGTTAATACTCAATAATAACCTTTCTGAAGGATCCCAATGTTACGAGTACCTAAAGATTATTTGTAGCAATCTCACTTCATCCTTAACTTTATGTTAATCAGACATTTTGTCCTAATTAGCAGCAACGACAGCGATACGCGACGAGTGATGTCACGTTTTGGTTTTGTTTCATGTCTGTCATGTGATCCTGCTAGTGTTCCCATGTGAGTGTGTCATGTTGTCATTAGTTAATTGTCTTGATTGTGTTCACAGGTGTCCCTTGTCTAGTCATTAGATGGCGGTAGATCCTTTTCCTATTTAGCACCAAAACTTTGGAATAATCTTTCTAACATTGTCCGGGAAGCAGACGCACTCTGTCAGTTCAAAGCTAGACTAAAATCTCTTTGACCTAGCATACACATTATAGACTTCTATAACTCAATGTTAGGCTGCATAGATTAGGCAGCCGGAACTGGGAACACTTCCCTTAAATCCTGATGTATTCGTTATATTATAAGAAGAATGGCATCTACGCTAATTTAGTGTCTTTGTTTATCCCGAGGTTTTCCTGCAGCCTGCCGGATCCAGGCCGTTTCCAGATCTGACAAAGGACCTTCGCCTGGACCCGATGACAACGCAGTGCTGAAGTGCCAACTAACTTTTCCCTATGGAGGATCCCTATACCACTCTACAGATAAAGCTCTGTGGAAATTCCGGTTTCGCGTACCTACCCGAAGTGATAAAATAAAATAAAATTCTACATCAATTTATAGGCAAGACAAGTAGTTTGTTTAGGCATGGTTTATATGGAATTACAAACCTGCGCACATATATTCAAACGCACATAACTATAGCAAGTCTGTTTAGAGAGAACGGTGTCGTCTTAGCGCCCCCTAATTTAATAACAAATGATCATTTCGATGGAAGTGAATCAATCAAAACTAACTTTATCTGGAAACAACATTATTCAAGAACCGCTATAAAACCAAACCAATCTCTGTTACCTTAAATTATTTGTTTATCTCTGTAAAGCTGCTTTGAAACAATCGACATTGTTGAAAGCGCTATATAAATGAGGATGACTTGACTTTAGTCTTGTGTGTTTTAAGCCCTCGTGTTTGCCATGTGTCTTGGTCAAGTATTTTTACACTGTGACCACTATTGGTAAGATTCATGCCACGCCATGCCTTTGTTTGACGTTTAATCATGTTTTAGAAATAAAGCTGCACCTAGGTTCTCACTTCAAACTTGCCATCAGTGGACATTTATTACAGACAGGATTATATTTTAGAAACAGTTTCTATTTCTGTGATGTCACGGCTGGAACAACATACAAAGTTTGAAAATGATAACCTCAGGTACTGATTATGTGCTTTATTTAATGTTAAAAGAATTTATTGTGAGTTTTAATATCATTTGTGAGACCTTTTTAGCCATACTGAAAGCGACAATGGATAATATTATGAATATGCTTATGTGCTTATCAATTTCGTTCTGTGTGCTTGGAGACAAGAGTCCGCCGACATGCTCTTCTGATTGGCTGTGATTTTGATAGATTTTTTTTTCACGTCTTGAAGTCATGATATGTCTGGTGTGGACAGACATATTGCTTGTTACTGGAAACTTATGGCCAGATAACTGAATATTAGCTCATTATGGCCAAAGCTGGGGAATCCGGGGCCCTGTGCAGGTTGTTGCTGTGGGCCCCCTTAAAATCCAGTGGCCCCTACAATAGCCAGTACCTTTCGTCCCACTATCATGACATCCCTGGCGACGCGTCTGGTTAGGACATTCAGGATTGTTTTGTGAACCTGACAAAATGTAAAGCAGTCCAGCTATGCAAAACCCACAAGACATAAGAAATCATTGCTCTTATTCACATCCAAAGAGATTAACTAATAATAACGAGGTCGTTTACATATATAAGTCTAAGGGCCCTATTTTAACAATCTAAGTGCATGGTCTAAAGCACAGGGCGCAATTGCACTTAGAATCCACTTTTGCTAGTTTAGCGACAGGAAAAATGGTCTAATAGGGTTGTCCCTATTCTCTTAATGAGTAATGGGTGTGTTTTGGGTGCAATGTGAAATAAACCAACCAGTGTCTCATCTCCCAATCCCTTTAAAGGTGAACTATGCATTTTTTTTAGCTTAACTGAACAGCTTCGGAGTTATTGGAATGGTTATTATGACGTTTTTCATGGCACTGCACACATACACGCCCCCACCCAGGATCCGGCTAGGCACGGGCGCATTAAAGCACGGGCGTCAGTTTGGTTTGAAATGTGCTGGGGACAGAGACGCGTTCGGAAGTGCATTTTCGGAAGTGCTGGGTACAAACTTGTCAAACTGTGCAGTCTCTCTGCTCAACCTGTAAATAAATGCATCGATCCGCAAGTTTTGTTTGAGTTGTTTATATTAATGGTCTAGTGGTAATCTTTTGCCAAGCGTGTCAGAAGTTACAGCCAGGTTCTAAGTTTTTTTTCTCTCATCAAAACTGAATATGTTCATCAGTGGTTACAGTCTATCAAGCAGGGACACATTTTGTGTGAATTTTATTTTGTGATTTCACCGGAATGAATAGAGAGTCTCCACAACGGCGATAGATTGAAGAGCGCGTCCGAGTGAAGACTGCGCGCGCGCCGCCACAAGAGAACACTGTATCCATGACACTGATAGCAGCGGACACGAGCATGACACAACATGAGACACCATGACACATGTCATATTCATGACACATGTCATGAATATGAGGGAGGATTTATGCATGTTTATGACAACTGTCATTAAGTGTCATTCGTCTTTGTTATGACACCTTGACAATGACATAAACCAATACATCATAACCTGTCAGTGTCTTTCTCATGACAACTTGACATTATTAAGACAACACAACCTCTCATAAACATGACATAGCAGATTAATTATCAAACTTAAGAAACCACTTAGCTTTATTGGTTAACATTACATTAAACTGTCGGCTGGTTGGTTTTGACATTGGCTGTCATGAAGCCATAACTTTTTAATGACAAATTCAATTTGTACCACTGTAGTTGAGGTCACGAAAAATATTCGAGACACAGTTATAATGGCCTCAAGACAGCCAATGTCAAAACCAACCACATGACAGTTTAACTTAATTTAATGTTAAGTTGTCATAACAAAGACACTGACAGGTTATGATGTTATGGTTTATGTCAAGATGTCATAACAAAGACATCTTAAACAATGTCATATTTGCATTCAAAATGTCATTATTGAGCGAAAGACACCTAATGACAGTTGTCATAAACATGTATAAACCCTACTTCACATTCATGGCATATGTCATGTCATGGTTATGAAGGTGTCTTGTCAGTCTTATGCACAGCCCTTCAAGTAAAGTGTTACCCTATCATTGTAAGTGGATTTATGGTTCTTATGATGTTTTTTTGTCATTTTTGAACTTGACATCTGATTTTCATTTTATTTAAAGATACTTTTCAAAGAGTCTAATGCTGGGTACACACCACAAGATTTTTTACATCTTATAAGATTTTCAAAATGTGATAGACCACAAACATAAGGACAAAAAATCCTAGATTGAACCGTTTTGCTCCTATAGTGTGTGGTGTGCCATGATGTGACAAAGACAGCACACCTCACACTAACAGATTTTCATCCCGAGTCTTGACTGTGAACACAGGAAATCTCGTAAAATCTCGCGAGACTTCAGAATATGTATGGTGGACAATATGCAGGAAGAAATTGCGATGATAATGTTTGGAATGATTTTCACAGAAAATGTACAGGGGAAAAAAAGAAAAGGGTTTAGGTAAAGTTTTGGAGACGGCGGGAATTTAGTGAACTTCTCAGATAAAGTTTGTGGTAATGCACACACGCTGGCCCTGTCTCTCAACCACTATACAAATAAAACTATACAATTAAAAAATGGATATTGTAGATAAACCATGATAACCACAAATTAACCATAATTTTTGCTACTAAAAATTCTAACTATAGTATTTATTTGTTTATACAAATGTTCAATACACCTATAATAAAACCATGGTTAATTCTCTCTCTCTCTCTCTCTCTCTCTCTCTCTCTCTCTCTCTCTCTCTCTCACACACACACACACACACACACACACACACACAACTGCGTTTGTTATGCTTCCGTCTTCCATCATCTCGCTTTCTATTGGATATTGTTTCGTTTCACGTGATAATCTCCAGAGCGTGCGCATATTTGTCCTCGGGGTTCCCCCCACACAACAGGATTTCTGATCGTAAATATTCAACATGTTGGATATTTACGATTCGCGATCGGGGCGCCTCCGATGTTCTTCCGAGCAGGTTCGGACACTCTTAACACACCTCACACCACAGGAAAATCTGATAAGATAATCTTTAAAACCATCAAGATAATCGGGACATAGCTAGGATTGTCGGAAGGGGGGAAATCGGCCCAAAATCAGCCCGATTATCTTTAGGTGTGTACCCAGCATAGGAAAGTCCAATATGAGATGGCATAAGAGTGAATATATTCCAGTCTAATTCCCATAAATATCAAAACTCTGTGAGTACAGATTGTTATTAAGCAGCCACAAACCTGACTCGTGAAGAGATTAAAATGTGAAGACACAGCGAATGATGTGTCCATGAATATCTCAGGTAAAGACGTCAGATCCTCAATGGCCACCATCTTTAAACCCAGGATGTGCCTCTCTATAGCCTGCCCATGGATGGCCTGATTACAAAGGAAACAAACACTGAGATCAGGAGGAGGCAAAAAGAGAGGCAAAATTGTAACAGCAATTATCTAGTAATTTAGATTATATTTATTGAGAATTCTTGATAACATGACAAACATGTTTAAATATTTAAAGATCATATGACGCTCACCATGTGTGTGTGCTCTCTGTGGACTTTGGTTGCCTTTTCGAGCAGTGCTGCTTTCTCACCATTCTGCAAATGTGAAAATGAAACTTAATCGAGAGTGACGAACGAGAATGATACTAAAATGTAAACTCGTACGGTTTTTGACGGATCATCCATGGCTTGTGTGAACTGGAGCGATTCTGTGGTGGTGGATCGAATGGCTTCCGTTCTGCCCAGTTTAAACATGCGTAAGGAGGCGCTCTCGTAAGTCGGACAGCAAATCTGATACATCCTAACACAGGAACGAGATCAATCATCAGTGGACTGGCGTGGTTATGGGTACATAAATGATTTCCAAGAACACCTAGCATTAATTGTCAGTTAGCACTTTTTCCACAGTTTCACAGACAAGGCTCAAGCCTAGTCCCAAACTAAAGTACGTGTTTGAGCTGTTTTAACTGAAAGAAACCTGCATTGACATATCTTAAAATATGTCTGTGCCATTGTTTTGTCTCAAGATGCACACCAGTAATGTTTTTTTCTAAGGCATGTTTCTAAAAGCTACTTAAATGCCCTAATTGACCTAAGGCCTAATCCTGGCTTAATCTAATCCCTGTGTGAGAAACCAGGCCTTTGAGTACAAAGACACAAAAAGACCCTGCCACACTTTAATTTATCCACATGCAATTAATCATTGTGTGAAAGCATGCAAATGTTGGGAGGAAACCAGTTTCCAATCACATGGAAACCGCATGTCGTATCTCCTTTGGTCAATTTCTGCAACTCTCCACTTCACAAATGCATTGCATGTTTTAAAGGTAAAGTATGTAATTTATATCCCACTAGTGGCACTAAACAGAATTGCAAAAATGTTGTTTCCACACCCCGTTTGGCTATCGAGATACCTATACAGTTAGTACCATCCAACATTCACGCCACTGTTTGAGCCACAAGCTGCGTTCATCTTCATCAAGTGGACGAGGAATGTTTATTTGGACAGACCCTCGACCCCTCGATTTTCACAGAGGGAACGAGTCTTCTCATATGTACACTTCAAGCAGCTCCGTAGACCACAAAGCAACATGATCCTCCTAACATCACAACAGCAACTCGCAGTGCTTCGCTTCGTTAAAAACTTAATTTACCCAAAAGTGATCAAGGGTTTAGGGCGTTCCATTTAACCCCATTGCAAGGGTTCAAAACGCAACCCTTGAATGAGTGACTTATAGAAGAAAGGATTTGAACATAAAAAAATTACATACTTGAACTTTAAAGATGCTGACAAGAAGACATGTGGCATAAATGGCATGCATGCAACCTAGGAAATGAAGTGAGAGAAGCCATTGTGATGTAAAACAAAAAAAACTATCTGAAGGACTACAGGTTTTCAGGGATTTTTGGAGACCGTTGGTCAGAGACCAAATATTCAGCACTAGGGTGTCAAACTTACCTGTAGTATGCCAACTGCAGAGCCATTTGGATGAATGCGTCAGGACTCAATTTATGAGATTTCGGAAATTTTCTTCCGTAGTGTGAGAAGTTTAGCACTCGAACGTCCAGTTCATGCACCATTCTATACATAGGATATAAGAGGATGAAGGAAGTACATGAATTAATATTCATTTATTACAGATACTGATTCAAAGCTCATTATATCAGTTTTAAATGTCCTCACATGTTCATGTTCTGTTTGGCTTTCTCAATGTCCTTCTTGATTTCTGGCGTGATGTTGAATCGAAGCTTTAGTGGCATAGGTAGAGGAATCATGGGAGTTCGCACCATCTCATTTCTCCTCCTGTTACAAACATGTTGCATAACATCTATAAACTTTTTGAAAACCAATACTTTTTCAAAAAAAAAAAGCAACAACTCAACATGATCAAACCTATTCGGTGCCTTGTGTTTAGGGATGCACAATATATATTGGTTATTTTTTTATAACAAATATAATTTTTTATTTATTGGTACTGGCCGATATTTGATTGTGCATGCTCATTTCCTTGTTTATAGATTACCACTGCCATCATATAATGCTTAGTTAAAGCTAATCTTTAATAACAATGTTAACAACACGAAATCTTTAGCAAATCTCAAGTGAACGTAAAATTTTAATATTAGTCATTTATCTGTGATCTGTGAAAATAATTACCAGCTTATCAGTATCAGTGCATATCTGTTGGTTAATACATTTACATAACATTTAAACGGTTGTGGTAAATTATGTTACAAAAGATTTCTATTTTAAATAAATACTGTTCTTTTAAATTTTTTAAGTATTCAAAAAAAAATTGTATCACAGTTTCCACAAAAATATGAAGCAGCACAACTGTTTTCAACATTGATAGTAATAATATTATTTTCTTGAGCAGCAAATCAGCATATTAGAAGAATGATTTCTGAAGTATCATGTGACACATGTGACAATTCAGCTTTGCCATCACAGGAAGGAGTTACATTTGAATATATATTCAAATAGAAAACAGTTATTTTAAATTGTAATAATATTTTGCAATATTACAATTATTTTTGATCAAATAAAGGCAGCCTTGGTGAGCTTCTTTCATTTAAAAAACGTAGCAACCCCGAACTTTTGAACAGTAGCGTATATTTCTTGACGAAAAATTCCTTTTAAAAATCAAATGGAGAATTATATGATGTCATGTCCTTACATATAGTCAACAACATGGTCCACCAGGAAAACAATGGGAGGTCCCTCAGCTGCAGCATGTTCATAGGTGAGTCCACACGATCCGTCCTCCCCAATTATGAACTGTGGGAAACAGAAGATAATCTCAATACATCTGGATTCAAATCTACTCTTTGAGCATTGTGGACAGATATAAAAGCATGATAGTAACCTGCAGCGTTTTGTCAAACCAGCGGTTTCCACTGTTCCAGCGACTGCCTCCGCCATGGAGCATTTGAGCAGCCACCTTGTTATGGTACATCTCATCTGACACGCGTGGCTTTGGTGCATCAAGACACACTGTGAAGATGCTCTTCTGGATTGCCCGCACTGAATCCTTATTTGTCTTGTCTGGAACAGTGTAAAATATGAATGGCACACACAGGTATCCACAGGAAAAATAATGCCCACTACTGAATAATTAATGTCAGCTCTAAAGTGGGAAAAAAATTAAGCAGTGTTCACTGGCTATTCAGACTGGAACAATCCTGTTTGGAATTTGAGTTGTGTAAATGATGCATAATTGGAAAAATACTTTAAAATGTAAAATTTATTTTGAATAAACAGTATGTTAAGATTATGTTATATATGTATTAATAAATAGGATTATTTGGCAAATTACCGGTAATTACAAGTGAAACTCGAAAAATTTGAATATCATGCAAAAGTTTTAATTTTGATGATTATGGCTTACAGCTTATGAAAACACCAAATTCAAAATCTTAGAATATTACATGAAATCAGTAAAAAGTATTTTAAATACAGAAATGTCAGCCCTCTGAAAAGTATATGCATATGGTTATATATACTAAATATATTAGTTTCACCTTTTAATCTGAATTACTGAAATACACAAACTTTTGCACAATATTCTAATTTTTCGAGTTTCACTTGTATATGAATTTTAAATATGAAACTTGATTATTAACAGTGATATCTTACAGAGATCTAAAGTTTTTGTATAAAAAAATCAGCAAGAAATATGAGTCTTTTGCCTAGTCTGTTCCCATTGACATACAAAGGCTCTATCAAATGTTACTTTCCATTCAACTCACCCTTGATCAAGTTGTTGTAGGCCTTGCCCCAGGTGTTACGGTGGTTGGAAGTCAGGATGCCAACCGGCTCTTTATTGGTCTGAAGGGAAGTGTTCCAGATCTTTTCCAGCTGAACATAGATCTGATCTACAGTCAATGGTGAACCATCACTGTTGTACACATCCAGAACAAAGAACTGAGGAATACAGAGAAACAGACAGTATGTGAGATAGAGAGAGAAATGGAAAGAAAACATATTTATCTTTAGCCATTTTATCTCACTGGATATCACCTACAAACAAAATCGACTTTAATGTCACTGGCAAATACCAAAGCTTCAAACCTAAAGCTCAAATACGCAGAAACTATTTGAAAAACAAAAATTTGTCAAAAATAAAAACTCATAAAAAAAATACTGAACACTACTATTCAAATGTTTGGGGTCAGGAAGATTTATGCCCTATTTATGGTCTACTAGAACAGATTTCCATGCTTTAATGTTCAAAAAACACCTTTTTTCCCACGTTTTACATTGTTACAGTACCTCTCTTCCCAGTCTGCCAGTAAGCGCATTGATACTGCAGTATCAATGTATCATTACTCACAAACTAATAATTTGGTATCAGTTCCTTTAAAAAATATCAATATTAAGATTATATAAATACAAAACATGGGTTTCTGCAACACTATCATGTTTTCAGTATTTTTTCTAATGTTTACATCAAAACACCCCAGGCATATTTTGCTGGCCGTGTCACATGTCTATGATTTAACCTCCTGAGACCCTGCGGCCTCATACTGTATGAGGACATTATATTTTTGCCTCTTGACACAATGATAATCAAATTTGTAAATCTTAAGACATGTTGGTCACATTTAGGGGCACTGCCCACACCATTTTGTTGTGATATCACAACATTACACCACTGTCAGTGAGAAGAAAATGACCCTAAACCTAACCCTTCTAACCCTAAACACTTCTACACCAGTTCCCGAAAGAAAAATGACCCAGGTAAAAAATCTATTCAATTATATGAATGAAACAAATGTATTTATGTACAATACTGTCTCTATCATCATATGGGGATTAAAATTTGACATATTTTAGTAATAGTAGCACTCTAGGACATCAGTAAATGTGAAGTACTCGTTTGAGGACATTGGGACTATATTACGTTCTCCCCTTAACTGTCACCGTCCCACCTTGGACGTTTGCCCATTTATATTTAGAACAATAATATCTTAGTAAAAACCTAAAGTAATATTGACAAACTATATATCATTTGAAAGCTTACAATCTCTAGTTTTCATATTTGGTGGCTCTTTTTTAAATAAATTACATAAGAGCAGTAATTTATCAATTTGCAACAAGAATATTTCATAATCATTAGGCCTTTATTTTGAAACAGAAAAAAACATAAATAATCATGAAAGATTGGTAGAAACCTCAGTTTGTTTTCATGCCAAGAGTTCAAAAGATAACACTAATTAAATGTTATGAGGAAAAAAAGGTCTGAACATTTTTAAATATAAAGAAAAATATTATGAATTATCGATTTGTGATGCGGCAAAGAGAGCACATTTGTGATGTGCTCTTTTATGTTTATTAGAGGTTGAAATCAAATCAAATACTGCCAAAACACCCATACTATTTCTGAATAGGATGTATACTTAATAAATTGTATGAAATTATGGAAAGACATGGTTCAGATCACTCAAAACATATGAAAATGGAGGCGCCCTTATATGGTCAGTAAGGAAGCTGGCTGTCCATCTAGTGAAAACGTTTGGTACTACGCCCAAATAAAATCTCACTGAAAGCTCATTTTTTGAGATATCAACCTAAAATTTGGAACACAACTTGTTTAGATTTTTGGCTTTAATTTTCTAGCAGTTTTAGAGTAAAATATATTTTATAATATATATATTTTACATAAAATATAAATAATTATATTTTTACATTCTATATTTTCATAAACTCAAACTTTTTTAACTTTTTTTCTGTTTCACTTTCATAATTTAATTTCACTTCTACAATAATCTGGCAAATGTCTTCTTAAAAACAAGACCAACCATATGTCTATATTCCAAAGCATTCTTAAATTACAACCATTTAAGTTTTTTTTTGATTGCTAGTACTGTGTCCTCACATGAGGACATCATACGGTAAATTATAGACCCACTGTCCTCACATGAGGACATCATTTTCTGCAAAAACTACTTCCTGTACAAAAACAAATTTTAGTTATTATATTTATAAAGGTCCTACTTATCCCAAATAGCAAGAACAATTATAAAATGCACACCAGGCAAACGCTCGATAGTCTGTGTTTCTGTGTTTGTATGCATGGGTAGGTTTTGCACATGTTTAGTTCAGTTTCCGGTGTTAGTTTCCTTGCTTATTGAAGATTGGATTCAACACGCCAGTATGGAGACAAATCTGGTCATAGGTCTGATAGCTGTGACAGAAGAACTGACCTTTATGGATCCAGCAGCAGATAAATAGCTGCGTATTCTAGTCAAGTCAAGTCATCCTCATTTATATAGCGCTTTTAACAATGTAGATTGTTTCAAAGCAGCTTTACAGAGACAAACATATAATTTAAGGTAACAAAGAATGGTTTGGTTTTATAGCGGTTCTTGAATATGTTGTTTCCAGCTAAAGTTAGTTTTGATTGATTCACTTCCGTCGAAATGATCAATTCTACTCCTCCTTGCAGGGTAACCAGTTCCTAAAGAGGCACACACAGGCATTTTTGGACCTTTACCACCTTGTCCACTATGATGACTACTGCCTGTGTGTGATTTTCTGATCCAGCTTTAACGCTGAGACGAGAGTGCGCTTGACTTGGAGACGGACCTCAAGGGACCTTTATGGAGTACGTGGAATGGGTACTCCTCCACCACGGTTCCCCCTTCACCATCTGCGAGAGCGAGCAGGAAAAGTGTGTGCCAGTCGCAGCCACTAACCCCGGTGACAGAAGCGCCTGAGCCCACTGCAGACGTGAAGCCAAAGCTCACAATGATACCACTCCCAGTGAGGAAAGAAACTGAGCCAAGGATCGTCCAAGGATCAGGTGAGTGAGCTGGCTGCAACAACGTCAGTACCTGACGTCATTTTGATGGAGTTCGAGGGGATGAGGTGATGTAGTACCCACCCTCTTATGGGAGAGTGAGTATATCCTGCCCATTTTGTCACCCTGCACTGAACCTGTTTTGTCACTTAATATCGAGTCTGTGTTACCACCCTGCCTCCCACTCCCACCTCCTCTGCTTGTTTCAAGTCAGCCAAGATAAAAATGTTTGCCTGTTCCGAGTCGGTCAAGAGGGTTGTTCCTATATGTCTGTCCTGCTGTATCTATCTAGAGAACTGTCTGTGAAACCCCTGCCTGCATTGCCCACTCTTTCAGTCCCACCTGCACTGTCTTATCTCAGTCCTTCAGGCTCATCCCATACTGGCTCCATTTCCCCGCCTGGATTTGCCCTGGGCTTTGTGTTCACCAGTTAAGTCCTGGAGTGTCGAATCACTCCACCGGGGTCTGTCCAGCCCTTCGGCTCTGTCGGGCTCCTCCTTCCCTCCAGCTCTGCCTTGATCCTCGGTCACTCCGCCTTTGCCTCAATCCTCAGTCCTGGCTCCTCCTTAGTTTCTTATCACTGTGGTTCCACCCTGCCCTCCAGGACTTTTAGTGTCTCCCGGTTCCTCCAGTCCTCCGGGTCTACCCTGGCCAGCTCCATCTTGGTCTTTCGGCTTCCTGGTTCATGCTGCTAAGCCTCTACCATGACTGCTCCCTCCCTTGACTCCACCGTGGGCCTGCATCCTGGCCCTCATGCTAGGGGTTCCCCCCTGTCTCCTCCCGTCTTTGTCTCTGCCTTGGCCCCTGTCCCACGTACTCTGGGACTGCATCCCTCCACCTAAGCCGTCTCCCGCTTGCCTCTGTTGGACTTTTTTGTATAGATAATGAGGAGCAAGGTCGCATCTCCTTGATCGGGGGGGATCTGTAAGGGATAATCTGTGTTTGTGTTCTTTGTATCTTGGGTGGGTTTTGCATGGGTTTTGTTCAATTTCCTGTGCTAGTTTCCTTGGTTATTCATTGTCCGATTATAATTTACACCTGTTGTCCACTTGGTTGATTGGTTTGTTCTGTGTTTCCTTCAGTTCTTGGTCAGTTCTCATCACATTATGTTGAGTTGTTCTGTTCTGGTTTCATGTTCCCTGAGTTCGATGTTAAATAAACACGATACTGCTTGCGTTTAGATCCTTCATTCATCTTTATTTTGCAACCAGCTGTGACATATGAGAGCGAGCGTGCAGTGAAAAATTAGGGCTTGTTTAAGAAGATTAAGAATACTTTAAGTGCACGTTTTATGTTGGTAGTATTTTCGTTTATTTTATGCATTCATGTTGTAATATATTATTTTTATATTACAACCACATTATTTTTACACATACCGGTATTTACTCCTACAAAAAGTGCAATGTGCTCTGAGTGTTTTGATTGGTAAACCGCTTATAGTGTTTTGGAACGCCCCTTACATTAACCGTGTTAGATCCAGGGTGGAAAAAACAGTGTCTCTTAGACATGGCGACAACACACTAACGCAACTCAACCAGGCCTTACACTTCAGCAGCCATATCACTCTGTAGCCCAAGACTGGTTGCCCACTGAAGCTAAGCAGGGCTGAGCCTGGTTAGTACCTGGATGGGAGACCTCCAGAGAAAACCAGGTTGCTGCTGGAAGAGGTGTTAGTGAGGCCAGCAGGGGGCGCTCACCCTGTGGTCTGTGTGGGTCCTAACGCCCCAGTATAGTGACGGGGACACTATACTGTCAAAGAGCACCGTCCTTCGGATGAGACGTTAAACTGAGGTCTTGACTCTCTGTGGTCATTAAAAATCCGAGGATGTCCATCGAAAAAGAGTAGGGGTTTAACCCTGACATCCTGGCCAAATTTGCCCCTTTGGCCTCTGTCCATCATGGCCTCCTTATCATCACTGTCTCCTCTCCACCAGTAAGCTGGTGTGTGGTGGGCATTCTGGCGCACTATGGCTGCCATCGCATAATTCGCTCTGTGCACGAGAAAAATGCTAACTTCCGGCCTGAGGGCGGACGTTGGGTACTTCGTTTCCGGTTGCCGTCTTGTTTACATCAGTGGACCGGCGTTAACTTAGTTTAATCGTTCGCAATGGACCTAAAACATAAAAAAACTTACTGTGGCTGAGCTGGTTTAATGGTTAAAGCGTAAAGCCTTGTTTAACTCGACGGGTCCGCATGAGCCCAAAGGTGCGCGCCGCAAAAATGACGTGATTGTAACAGCAACATGGATTAGAACACCATTTACTACACACAATAGGCTTTTTTCTCTGATTTTGAAAACTCTTCGTGATCGACTTAAAATGCTTCCAAGATCGACTTGTCGACCGCGATCGACGGGTTGGTGATTCCTGTAACGTTACTGTTTTCCGGTCAATGACAAGAGTACTAATCAGCTGTCTCACAAACGTAACCAGCACATGTATCCACACATAGCAAAGCCATAACACAGCGAGGGAGAAGAACTAAGTTACATGAAACAATCCAACTACATATTTTAAACCACTGACAAGGGAAAAGTCACTACTCACGGTGTCTATAGCCGCTTTCCGTCCGGAGGGACTTTTGCAGTGCCTAGAACCTTCCTTAACCATTGTTTTCGCGTGTTCCGACCGGACTAAGTTCCTATAACTCTTTAGTACCTAGTCTAGAGCGAGGACTTTTTTTAGTTCCCTTTCCCAACGTCGGATACCTTTACTCCCTGTATTACATGTGTACTCCCTGTATGACATACTGAGAGATGTAATATTTAAACCCCTTTCTCTCTCTTGCTCTGGGGAGCTGGAGAAAAATCACTAACCAGTCGATGAACATCATCGACTCTAATATTATATTATAATATCGACTGAAATCTTCGGTTAATGTCCAAGACATCTGGAGAAATATACATAATCTGCGTTGTCCATCAGGCTACCGGAAACTAGACACCCCATATCGGTTTCGCAGCCGGAAGTAGCATATGCTAACGTGCACATAGTCTATCCAGGTGGATGCTGCACATTGGTGGTGGTTCAGGAGATTCCCCCTCCATGTAAAGCGCTTTGAGTACCCAGAAAAGCGCTATATAAATGTAACAAGTTATTATTATTATTAATACCCCCTTTATTTTACATATGCCTTGGGCAGGAATTATTTAAATGAGGAATATTGCGGTATGTACGTTTCCAGAAGAAAACTCAAGACTACAATCGAGGTGTTTCAGAGAGTTCAGAAACCGTGCTTACTGATATAAAGAATAGCTCCCTTTGGAGTTAACGTTTTTATTTGTAAACTTTGCTGACCTTTTTTATGGTCAAACAGCAACATTACAAATTAAAAAAAAGTTGAAAATGTAAAAAAGCAAAACATGTCCTCTTGAATTGTTTTTTGAAAGAAGCCTGAAAGTGTGGCAAAGCACCTGAAAGTTGTGGACCACTGTGATGTGTGTAGGAGGGTTCTTTCCAATGGCGTGGTTTACCACAGTGTCCCTCTTGGGTCCAGGGATCCGACATGAAGACAGCACCTGGTAATACTGGTCCATGCACAAAGGCTTGCCACCCAGATATTCCACAGGCAATGTTTCACTGTGACACAGTAAAGAATGGTGATTAAAACCAACTAATACATTTGGACATTTTCCAATTGATTTAGAAAATAATAAAATAACTCACCTATCAATCATACTTTTGAAATCCAAAACACCAGCAATGAGTTTAGCAGCAAATCTATAAAAGAGAACGCTGGAATTGCTCAATCTGAACAGCAGAAAACATATGACACTTTTGGAAAAACAGGCACACAGGTCAAAAAGATTGATTTCTCAAAGAGACATTTTATATAACAAACAGTTTTCATTTTCACTGAAGACTGTCAGTTAAAAAAAAAAGATGAAAAAAAAGAGCAGACTATAGATAAAGAGCAGACTATGGATATCATGTAGCAGAGGACAACACAGTTATGCAAACATACAAACACCTCATGTAATGTTTATTTCTCATGATGGTTTTATATAACCTGACACTACACACTAAACATACTTTTAAGGTATCTGCCTTTATATGAAATGTCACTATAGGTGTTGATTGCAAAGAAATAAGGGCAAATCTAAAAGTGGAACACGGCCGAATCTAAAGTGCACATCCCTTTGAAAAAAAAGCCCAATGCCAGCAGTAGCACATATGCCAAAAATAGCCAAGCAAAGCTAGAACTCTGTGTAAAGGTCGATGTGAAACTTAAAACCCCAAAACTAAAGTCCTCTCAAAAATCAACTCAATTCTCTCTGCTTTTCAAGAATATATCCACATACATGCTCTGGGCTGATGAGGGTTTGAACCTGGAACTATCATGAACTATCATCATTGTGCTCTTCTGCAATATTACTAAGCTGATCAAGTCGGACGGTCCCTGTGAAGGTTGGACCGTATTAGTCAATTGGATTAAAATTTCAACTAATTAATAATAAATATACACTGCAGTTCAAAAGTTTGGGGTTGGTACAATTTAGAATGTCTTTGAAGACGAATATGTAGTCTCTCACGCTCACCAAGACTGCTTTTATTTGACAAAAATACAGTAAAAAGAATAATATTGTGAAATATTATTCAAATTTAAAATAACTATTTTCTATTTGAATATATTTTAAAATGTAATTTATTCCTGTGATGACAAAGCTGCATTTTCAGCAGCCATTACTCGAGTCAAGAGTACTCATGATCCTTCAGTAATCATTCTAATATGCTAATTTAGTGCTCAAGAAACATTTTTTTTATAATTAATATCAATATTGAAAACTGTTGTGCTACTTGATATTTTTGTGGAAACGGATCACTTTTGATTAGTCAATCCTAGTTGAATAAAAGTATTATTATTATTTTTAAATCTTGCTGACCCTAAACTTTTGAATAGTAGTGTATTTGAAATATATAACGATTTATAACACATTTTAAATACACTTTTAGTTTTCAATAATTAAAGGGCACCTATAATGGAATTTTGAAAATTACCTTTCATGTAGTGTGTAACATAGATCTAAGTGAACGAAAACATCCTGCAAAGTTTTAAATATGAAAGTTCGCCGTATACAAAGTTATTGTCTCTCAAAAGTAAGAGTTGACTGAGTCGCTGATATGAATCGATAGACGAACGATGCTTTTTCTCTATCTAGATGACGTCAACTTGACAAGTTTGAATAAGATACGCCCACTTATTGCGCTCGTAGAAGCCAGGGAATCATGGCGACGTGCCATGAAGTGCGACGCAAAAGCAAACTTTTTTTTCACTGCCCAGGGACAAACATGAGAAGAATCAGTGGATTTCATATTTACAACCAGTGCCGCCGCTCCCACGACGCGCATCACGCGCTGTGCGTAGGGCACCAAGTGCTGAGGGGGCACCATAAATAGCCTAATGAAAAATCAATCATCAAAGTTCTTGTTATAATCAGATTCAGCGCGCTCTTCATCTTCACTCCGCAGCGGCGCAGAGCAGAGCGCACGTCAGAAACAGAGGACAGGGTGTGTGTGTGTGTGTTCATCTGAGCCTCATTGGTCTGTCACTGCTCGTCAAAGTCAGAATATTTGAGATGACCAATCAAATCAAAGTAGGCGGGCTTTATGTTCACAAACGCTGAGCGCGAATTTAACAGTCCAACTCGACGCTTCAGTGTACGGTCAAGTGCGATATAAGATGTAAGTGGATACTCCACTTTTTTTGGAAATAGGCTCATTTTACAACTCCCCCAGAGTTAAACAGTTGAGTTTTACCGTTTTCGAATCCTTTCAGCCGATTTTCTGATATTTAGAAAAATATCAGTTACCAGACGGTTTCTGGTCTCATTGACTTCCATAGTAGGAAAAAATATATGCTATGGGAGTAAATGAGACCAGAAACTGTCTGGTAACTGATATTTTTCTAAATATCAGAAAATCGGCTGAATAGATTCGAAAACGGTAAAAGTCAACTGTTTAACTCTGAGGGAGTTAGAAAATGAGCCTATTTCCAAAAAAAGTGGAGTATCCCTTTAATAATGAATGTGTACATATTGAGAATAAAATACAAATTGTAGTCTTTAGTAAATTAAAAAAGCCAACTTTAGGAGGGGAAGAGAAAGGGCAAGATAAAAACAAAGAGAAAAAGAGTGTGATGCTGATGAGGAGAGAAAAATAATCAGCTGCCCACTGACATGGTTTTAAAGCTGTTGTTATCGAATTTTTTATTTTATTTTTGCCTTCACAACATCTTAAAATGCACATCTGTAGTTTAGAGAAATCCAAAATTTTCTCGGGGAAACACCGAACCCCCCTAACTAACCTGCCTCAAATTCAGGACCACAGTGATTATAAAACCATGCCATTGCATGGTAATGAAACAAGTTAATAGTAAGCATTTATATAGTTATAAGCATTATAATAGTAAGGGGGGGGGGGGGCATCATAAAGGAATTATGCTTAGGGCACCAAAATGGCTAGCAGCGGCACTGTTTACAACTATGCCACATAAGTATAGCCCGAACCTTGTGCTGTGTTCGCGTCATTTTAATGACGATCGCTTTACAAACATAAATGCTTTCAAGTGTGGATTCGCGAGCCGGTTGATACTGAAGGAAGGTTCAGTACCAAGTTTGCTTGGATCAGCTTCCTCCTCCGAATCACAACCTGTAAGTATTATTAATAATTGTTGCTTTTATGTGTTTTGTAGCATGCTCAATAAGTATGTGTGTGTGTGTGTGTGTGTGTGTGTGTGTGTGTGTGTGTGTGTGTGTGTGTGTGTGTGTGTGTAAGTTATGCTCAGCGCAGCTTCTAGTTCTAGGTCTCCAATGTCAATTTTTTTGAAATATGTGAAATGTTATGTCATGAAGAATAGAGCGTCTTGTAGTACTGCAGTGCTTATCAATATGTTTAGGCTATGCGTTGGGCTAACGCAAACAATAACTGACTGGGTCATCTGACCAATCACCGCAGATTAGCGTAACGCAAAAGAGGGGATTGGAAAAATGAGTCATTGAACGAATCATTTGGGAGTCAGTGAGCAAATCAGGTAAAAATAAATGCATATTATAAGACAACAAAAGTGTTTTGTAAAACTGTTGTTGGGGACTCCCAGAATAATATTAGGAACATTTTTAATGCCATAAAAGGTGCCCTTTAAATTTGCTCAGTTGTGTCACATTGCCCACATAAAAGTAACCGTCGTCGTAACCCACCTCTTTTGTCCCTGGCGGTCTTGGAAGTGCATTTTGGGTAAAACGACCCCTGGGCTTGTGTACATCGCCACAGGCATTCGAGAGTCAAGGTAGGTTGACTGCATCCACCAGTCAGAGAGCTGGATCATACAGAGGGAAAAATTGAAATATTTGAAAGTTTATTACACACGCAAAATAAAAGAACTGTGTAATTAACGTAAACTTTGTCAGTGGTTATTGTACTCTTTTGGATTCTGTTTTTACCAAGTTTTCATGTCACAGACATGTCAACAAACATAACAGGCAGAGATAGCTGCCTCCACATTTTCTGATTGCCTAATTTATTATTTTGCTTTTTGCAGATAATACAGATTTTTAGTAGTGTGTGATTTCTCAACAGACTTGTTTCAATAATATCTATCAGGAAGTAAGAATATTTAATGTGTGGTATTAAAACAAAATCAAAAGTATTTAGTAAAGTACTAAAAGTAAATTATTATAAAACTAGTAGAATATTAAAAAACTATGTGATTATACAGTTAGAGCACCAGCGCACCCAGTTTTCGGTTTTGCGTGCCCGGCGCTCGAGGCTCTTCTGCAGTCTCTCTCCTACGCCACCGGGCTGGAGGAACTCCTTCATGAGCTGCTGCGTGTGCGCCATCTCCTCTTCGCAGATCAACGGCTCGAGCGATGCCATATACCGCGCGCATGTCTGCTTCAGCGGCGGAACAGGCAGCTTCGGCAGACTCTCCTGATGGACCAGCGACCGGTCAGAAATTTGAACAACTGGCACTGGAGTCGGTAGTCGGCAGGGCTTCGCCAGGGCCGTCCTTGCCTAAAAATACAGATGATTATGAACATTGAATTATTTTAATAAGACATGCAACATAATACCTGGACTCCCTAGAAGTAAGACTAAAAAATGTATACACTTTTTCTATTTTTACAAAAAATAAATAAATGTAGAGCTTAATAACATTATATTTTTAACATTATAACATTATATTTTCTAACAAAAAAAGTCGGGCACCTGGCCTTCAGTTATGACACCAACATTTTAGAAACCAGTGAAAATTCACATTCCTCTATTTCATTTTGATACCACAGCTAAAACTACTAGCGTATCTATAAATTCAATAACCTATATTTTTAAAGACAATTAAAAGTAAACAGACAGTAATAAAATAAGAACAAAAAATCTAATTAAAAGCAAAAGCACAAATAAATACAATTCATACAAGTGAAATAAACAGTACTCTTCAGGGAGGTCTAATAGTTTTCAGTTAGTGAAATTGAATAAAGTAGGCTTATCAAATAAATATCATTTAACTTTAAAAAATATCTTTTTAAAGTTCAAGAGTAGTGAGTGTTTTTTTTTTTCTTTGTCCTTTGTTGTAACATTAAAAACGCAGATAGTACCAGATTTGTTAGGATGCTGTAACTGTAAGACTGAATGCACGCACGATCATGAGTTTTGAGTTTTTGTTCACTTAAGACATAACCGAATGCGTTTACTAGGATACTCGCCAAGACAGTTTTTGTCACCTTTTTTGACATAATTTTGAGTGAATTTGTCCACTGAAGCGCAGGAAGGCATGAGAGAGAGCTCAACTTTACGCGCTGTCTGAGAGACGCGGCTTTCAGGTCATGTGCTTCGAATGTTAAGCTTCTCACAGCGCACGTGTAACAAATTCCTCTTTGTGTGTTCCGGTGCTAGAATATATGTTGGAAAGGCTGAAACTTTCGTGATGATGAAGCACTGAACCGACAACTGTACAGAGCGTCATTCACGTTTGTTCATGTTCAGGTTAGATGTTTCATGCATTGTTAGAATTTAAAAAAAGATTACTGGCCAACTAGTGACTGACCCTGTTTCATGCACTAGCCAACACCAATTTTTACTCTCATTTGGCGCTTGGCGAGTGTTAATTTTAGGCCTTGGAGGAGGTCCCTCTTGACCAGAACTCGACTTGTGTACGGCCGTTGCCGGAAGCCAGTGATTATAGTTTATAAAGTTACAAATATGTATATTTTTCTTACAAAAACGAATGGCTTTGCTTCAAAAGGCCTTTATTAACCCCCTGGAGTCGTATGCATGGATTACTTTTATGATGCATGGATGTGCTTTTTTTTTACTATTCAATCCCATTATAAAGCTAGGAAGAGCCAGGATATTGTTTAATATAACTCCGATTGTGTTTGGCTTAAAGACAAAAGTCATATACACCTAGAATGGCTTGAGGATGAGTAAATTGTGGGATAATTAAAATTTTTGGGAGAACTAGCCCTTTAACAACATGCGAGTATGGAGTTGGTGTAAAAAAGCATTGTGCAGGATCAAAAATGAAAATACCCCCAAATTAATCAAAATAACCGCTAAATTCAAGATATGAACTGTTCCCGTATATTGTTTTGTCTTTTATATTTTTATATTATGATATATTTAAGCAATATCACACAAACAAAAGTGCTGTTTTCTCGAATATCATGCACGATTGCAAATTCATTTTAATACAGTTCAATAAACAATAAGTTCATATTAATTTAAATAGATTTTAAACACAGTATTCTCCATTTTTAAAGTTTTTTGTTCTTTTTCACAAACAAAACAGAACAGTTGCGCCTGCAAAATACAGAATGGTGTTTTGTTCATGAATTGAAAATGAATCAGCCGGTTTGAACGAATCAATGAATGAATGACTCTTTGACTCACTGCCCTTCTGCCACCTACTGACGGTTTCAGTTTCATATAAGTATTATATATCGAAAAGTATCATATCATTTTTCTATATTCAAAATGTTACATTTAAACACTAATTTTAACATCATGCAGCTGTATGCAGTACGCATATAAATAATAATAGTGTAATAATAAATAATAGTATTTTCTGTCAGTAATGCACATTGATTTTGCTCATTTACTAGACAATGGACATATTTATTTATTTAAATAAATACAATTTAAAGATGTTCTACAGTCTGTAGTGTAATTGTAATAGTAGGCTAATTATGACTAAGAGAGGGGTGCCCTTTATTTTTCGCTTGAGCACCTGCAAATGTCTATGCACGGCCCTTAAAATAGTAATAAACAAGTTATCCTTTTAATTTATTCTGCAGGATTGGCGTCATATGTGCTTATGTCTTATTGTGCAAAAGTCATTAAATTTAAGTATCTTATAAATGCAAGCAACGTGTGTGCTTTATATATAAAATCCCTCTAAAATGTAATATATATATATATATATATATATATATATATATATATATATATATATTATATATATATATATATATATATCCCTTGAAAATTTATTAATTGGCTAATTCTGTTGTGGTGTTGAAAACTGTGCTCTAACACGACGACCTTTCAGCACACTGTTTACATGTAGCCGCCCTAAATAACCGTGTTTGAACAGACTATTTCATTATATTGATCGGCGATGTCTCGTTGTCAAAGTGCATGCAGTGACATCTGTTTTTCTTAACAACAACTCTTTTGTTGCAGATTTGTCCTCTAATTATGTGGGTCATCACAACATGTCATAATGCATTCGTCATGTTTTTAGATAGCTACTCACAAAATGACGCACAACAAATGCATACAATGTTTCAGACCAAGACAATGGACAATATATAAGCGATGGATAAAACAAACGCGCAACACATCAAAACCACATAGTTATTGGTGCATAACACTTTGAAGGCGTAACTGTGTTCTGTTAAAGTCGATGCGTTTGTTGGGTAATGTATTCTACACTATGATTAACCAGCACTTACCGCAGTTCTGGTCAGAACGCACAGCATGATTTCACGCAAATGATCTTGGAGAATTCAACTGACAGCTGAAGAACAGGATCTCCCCGACATTATGCGCTACAAGGGCGACCAAAACTTTCTTGACAAGTCGCAACACGGGTCGCACACCCTCGCCCTCGCTCGGATAAGATTGACAACTGCAGCTACCAGGTTATTTTGCCCCTGAATAACGAATGACTTGCACTGAGCTGGGTGAGGCACCAAATAAAGAACAATTTAATTATAGCTATACGGTATTTATATAAAACATTTATATAACGTCTACATCTAAGTCCTTTTTTTATCAGTTAAAATGTAGGGTGATATTTAAAACCATAGCCTATGGGTAAAACAAATAAACATTGCCATCTGTCGGCCTATTTGTACGTTCACAACGTCATCGCTAAGCGACTGTCAATGCATACCTAAAATCTTTTCAGACAGGAATCTGTCAAATTGTTAATTGATCATTTAATGTAGGCCTACCTAGGCTACCTATTTTTACTGGCCAGGTACATTAAGCTGTTTGCACTTATGTGTGGTGCTTTGTTTTTAAATAGGCCTATTATGAAACGTGTTCATTGTAGAGATTATGATTATGATTTTCCTTCAGCCAATTGATCAAAAGATCTGAATGAAAATCGGCATGGGCAATGGCATATTTATTTATCCTATTGACAGAGTGTCAGACTCAAGTCCTCGCATATACTTTTAGTGGACAAATATTTCCAGTAGGCCTACGCAAAACAACTCTACTTCAGGGCCTGAGTTTTCATAATTATAAAACGCATTGCCAGAACCTGCGCAAAATTCCCTCTATAAAACCAAGTCAAAATAATCCCCGAAATTAACCATGTTTACAACGCCTCGTTTACTATAATAGCCCACATATCTTAATCCATGTGATTATAATAAAAAATATAGGCGTATTCTAATCTTAAATAATAATAATAATAACTTCTGGATAATCACTTTATGTAATTTGAGTGAACATGAACTCCGATAATGAGAGGGGAATATTTACTGTATATCAAAATGAAACAGTTTAAAAATCATTACTTCATTCCAAGAATGCATACGCAGGGTCTAGTCGGGTATATTGCGGTCGGTGCGCATTTACAACCTTTTTTTTCTTTTCTTTTTTTATAAATCTCGATATCTGGGTGGAAAATTGCGCACGCAGATTTCAATGCCTTTTTTTGTGCGTAAGCAATGTTTATACATCAGGCTCCATTTCATTGGTTCTACACTGGACCTTCTGTCACGGACAAACTGCGCAACCGCTCTGACGTCAGCTGTTTATCATGGAGGAATATGCCCGTGAACCCTGGTAAAGTAACATTACTTCTGACGGGTCCGCACTTCAGCTGTTATTTGAAGCAGTTTATATTCTCATTAGTTTTCGTGTCGTACATCGGTTCTTTTCTCAGCTGACATTCTCTATAGCCTCCTGTAACAGTTCAGACACATTGTTGACACTTTACACCGAGTTTTTGATAAACATGCTATCATGTGGGGTGTTATCTTAGCACTGAAGAGACACAATGCACGCTCTTTTCATTCACTGACAGCTTTAACTATCTGTTTAGCATTGAGTTCGTTGACATAATAAAACGAAATCCTTGTAAAGCCATATGAAATAATAGTAGACATTACTCTTTGTTTATAATAAAAAAAAAATATCCCTGAAAAGACATGAAATAGAAAATCATATATAAATATAGTTTTAAATGGAGCAGTTTATCGAATTATTATTAGGTAAATATAAAAGAAAATCTTACATCTACTATGTAGCTCATAGTATGTTATGTGAGAACATGTTCATAGTCAAGGAGAAAATATACACCTCAGTTAGCCTACATTCAGAGGCTCAAACGGAGCATAAATATGAACATCTGGTAATGTCGATCTTTATAACAATATAACCGACTAGACTACTAACATAAAATATAAGTAGATATAAAAACCAGTTATCACATATCGCTCAATAATATGTGTTAGGAAGATGATATTTAAGTGCTTATTTTTTAGTGTTTTAATTGTGGTGGGCAATAAAATGTTTGAGCACCTATTTTATCATATTTGATAGACACATTATGATTTTTGTAAAACAATAATGTATGGATAAACCCAAGTTGCTTCAGGCCAGGAACTGTTTATCTTGAAATTTTAATAACAATATAAAAGTTATTCTTATGTTTACCTTTAAAAAAATATTACAATAAAAATACCTGAAGGGTGGAAAGTAATATTAAAAGGCCTTTTACTTGCAAGAAAAGTATTGACTATCAATTAGAGGGCAGAAGGCATGAAGAAGATTTTGTACAACAGGGTTTTCAGCAAAGTTTTGTGTGTTGATAATTTAGACGCCTCAAAAATATACAGTAATATAATAACTTAACAGCTCTATTATCTAATCTTTTTTTTAGTCCATGGAGGATAGTTGATGACTGTGGAGGTGCATTTACCATGGGGGCAATTGGAGGGGGGGTGTTCCAGTCAGTTAAAGGCTTTCGGAACGCACCTGTGGTATGCTTCACTGACACCAGTAAAACAACTGAGCTCAGCCATTACTATCACTAATACACAATACATTTACTACTAATAAACACCCTCTGTTACTTTAGGGTGTACGACACCGGCTAAGAGGGAGCGCAAATGCTGTGAGAGTAAGAGCACCACAAATTGGAGGTGATGTTGCAGAATCATTTTTTGCATTGTTTCTTGGTCTGATCTTGTGTGGTATAAAACTGTTGTGTATGACTTGTTTTAGCATTTTGTACTGTATATCAGTGATTCACTAATCACTATAAATTGTGGCATGGGTTCTGTTTCTCTTGCAGGTAGTTTTGCTGTGTGGGGTGGACTCTTTTCCACCATAGACTGTGGTCTTGTGCGTTTACGGGGTAAGGAAGACCCTTGGAACTCCATCACCAGTGGAGCCATGACTGGAGCTATACTGGCTACACGCAGTAAGATTAGCATAGTGGTTATTATTCTATTATCAGTATTCTTCTTTCACTGTCAAAATCCAGTCATTTCAATGGGAATCCGTGCGATTGGGAAATATTTTGCCTCACAGATTTTGCATTATGTGATTTCGCCACGTTGACCAACAGAAAGCTGCATGCTGTGAAGTGACTTCTGTTTAATAGGTGATTGGATATTTTAATCATTCTGTGTATTTTTTTCAAAATCAATCTTTTTACATGTTTATGCCCAAAATGCTTAATTAATATTCAAAGTAGTTGACTGTCATTCTCCTCTACGCTGTGTGCGTTACTGTTAAAGATTAATTAAATAGCATAGTTTATTTAACATTGTGTTACAGGCACCTACCGAGCATTCATTCTATCAGGATTTACTAAAGACAAGCAGTGAAAAATTAGCACTGAAAGGCTGACCTTATTGCATATGCATTTGTAGGAGTTTCCCTTTCAAATGCCAATTTTATGGAGGAGAGTATTTAAATGCCAGCAGCCATATCACCCTGTAACCCAAGACTGGTTGCCCACTGAAGCTAAGCAGGGTTGAGCCTGGTTAGTACCTGGATGGTAGCCTGGGAAAACCCAGACGAACTTCTGGCAAATTTAGATTTGCTCTGCAAGTTAGTCTGGCGAAGAGCCCATTCAAGCTCATTTCCAATCTTTCTACATCTCTTCGATAAAGAGTAGGGGTGTAACCCCGGCATCCTGGCCAAATTTGCCCCTTGGCCTCTGTCCATCATGGCCTCCTAATCATCCCCATATATACTGATTGGCTTCATCACTGTCTCCTCTCCACCAGTAAGCTGGTGTGTGGTGAGCGTTCTGGCGCAATATGGCTGCCGTCGCATCATCCAAGTGGATGCTGCACATTGGTGGTGGTTGAGGAGATTCCCCCCTTCTATGTAAAGCGCTTTGAGTACCCAGAAAAGCGCTATATAAATGTAATGAATTATTATTTTCCAACTGGAGGCACCAATCACAAACGTTGAGGCGGGCTTTACAAGATGACTATCGATCTGATTGGTTTAAGGTCTATCCAATTGCACCCAGAGGCATTTGAGCGACGTCCATTGGTGACGCCCCATTGGAAATGAGCTGTCAATGAACCTTCCCCAGACCCTAACTCAGTTACGACTGAGTTAGGCTACCTGGATGGGAGACCTCCTGAGAAAACCAGATTGCTGCTGGAAAAGGTGTTAGAGAGGCCAGCAGGGGGCGCTCACCGTCCTTCGGATGAGACGTTAAACCGAGGTCCTGACTCTCTGTGGTCATTAAAAATCCCAGGATGTCTTTCGAAAGAGTAGGGGTGTAACCCCGGCATCCTGGACAAATTTGCCCCTTGGCCTCTGTCCATCATGGCCTCCTAATCGTCCCCACGTCATGATTGGCTTCATCACTGTCTCCTCTCCACCAGTAAGCTGGTGTGTGGTGGGCGTTCTGGCGCACTATGGCTGCCGCCGCATCATCCAGGTGGATGCTGCACATTGGTGGTGGTTGAGGAGATTCCCCCTTCCATATGTGAAGCGCTTTGAGTACCCAGATAAGCGCTGTATAAATGTAACAAATTATTATTTTTGATTATTATTAAATGAATCATGCAAGGTGATTTACTACGGTTTGTGATAGTCAATTTAATGGTATTTGCGCTTATCTTAAACCCGATGCTAAATTGCCCTGCTCTTGGTAGATTGCGTTGGTCATTATGGAAATGATCCAGCTACGTCTGTGTTCTTTAATTTGTGCGTCACCAGTAGATCAGCCGCAGAACTTTATACTCCCATCAGCGCTTTTTTGGAATTGCGCTCTCGCACTAATTTGCCGTTTAGTAAATCTAGCCCTATGTGTTCTAAAATCGCACAAAATATTAAATATGTGTAAGGCCTTCTAACTCGATCCAATGGCGGTATGCGATTAGAGGTGAAGGTCTCACGCGTGTTCCGTCTTTTCTCATGGCAAAGAGATTTTTAATTAAATGTGATACATTTTCTATGTATTAACTCGTTTCATCTGACTCCATAAAATGAAAAGGTTTTTCAATGATATCTGTGCATCATTAAATATCCGTTAGTGTTTGACTATTCCTTTTAACTCCAATGAAAATAAAGTCAAAGTCTGTTAGAATAATCAAATATAACAATTTATTATGTCAGGTAAATGTCTTATTACAATTCCATAATCGATTGAAAGATAATCAATGCAAACCATCAAATGTTCTAGAACAAAGAGGAAAATCCTTTACCCGACATTGTATGGCTACGTGAGCTGAGAGTCGCGAGACCCTCAACCACACGGGCTATTCTGAATACAGAAAAAGGCCCCGATCTTCTAGCTGCATTTCCTTATATACCCAGACCTCATTTCATATGTAAACAAGAGTTCACAGTGGAAATTTACTGTGTTTCCCCCGCCCAGACTTACTGGGGGCAGAAGTTGACCATTTGTTAACAGTGGTACTTTGCATTCATGAATTTACACCTTTTGGGAGTAGAACCATAGAGACCACATTCCTTTGTGTGCCAGATATCCCTAAACTCTTAAAAACCTTATTTCCTTTTGTTTTACTTATTTGGAAATGAGACATTATTACCAGTCACCCTGAGACCTTTAAAATGATACTAAACAATAATCATTCACATTAAACCCATATAAATTATTGTGTGAGTGTGGGCGATCTCTGTAAGAGTGGGGGATGTGGGGAAGGAGTGTATGTCGTTTCTTTCAGTCTTACATATGTTTGATATCCTCAGACTGGATGGAATCAGAGTCTGAAGCTAAAACATCGGTGCCAATCAAGCACTGCACAATTTTACACAAACTCTGTCAACTCCGACTGCCCAAAGTCTGCAGGCATGGCTCTAAATTTAGCAGCTAGTGTTGACTCGTCCATACTGCAAATCGGGCCAAAAATCTGAGCTAAAGTTGTGTAGTTTATTCCAGTTTTTGACATTTGAGGTATAATGACCTACTAGAAATAATCTTATGATGATCTGGACTGTTCTGATATAGCATACATGCTGCATAAATCTTTAGTCTTGCAATTACC
The DNA here is from genome assembly GCA_036326025.1 of Chrosomus eos. Taxonomy (NCBI): domain Eukaryota; kingdom Metazoa; phylum Chordata; class Actinopteri; order Cypriniformes; family Leuciscidae; genus Chrosomus; species Chrosomus eos. Next base: position 12,464,379 of record CM070836.1, on the reverse strand, counting down.
TCTGGATCATTGAAAATGTGTTTGCAATGTTTGCATTTCAGGTGGTCCACTGGCCATGGTGGGCTCTGCAATGATGGGGGGAATTCTGCTTGCACTAATCGAGGGCGTTGGGATACTTCTTACTAGATATACAGCACAGCAGTTTCAGAATCGTGAGTTACACAATACACAATACAAAAGTAAAGGCTCCTTATTTGCATTGGCTTCATGATGAACCTTTAACATCCATGGAATATTTCCATTCCACAAAAGTTTTTTTATAGATGTAAAAGTTATTTAGATTGTTGAAATATTCTTCTCACTAAGAAAATAAATTGTTCTTTTAATTTATTTTTTAAAGTCCCCTAAAAATCAAGCTTTTAATGTTTTTATATATATATATGTGGTGTTTTATGCTTTCAGACAAACCATGTGCAAATTCATAAGTCAAAAGCATTGCTGAGTATTTTCTCCTTAAAACTGCAGTGAAAGAGTCTCAAAATCCCGGTTTGAAAATCGCTGGTGTTTCTGACTTCACAAACTAACTTTTTTACCAATCAATGTGTGATCGTCAACGAGTGGATCTCTGAGCTGGTGCGAGTGAGTGGAGGCGGGGCTAATTTGCATATTCATGCAAACCGTGTATACTAAATGAGGCAAGGGTGTAGAGTTACATTCAAGCTATTTTAGGGCATGAAAAGTTTTTTTTAAGGAAAACACGTTTAAATATGTAAATGTGGTGATCAAAGATGAGTTTTAAGGGATAAAATTGTTGACTACAGGGGGGACTTTAAATTTTACCTTTCATGGTCTTCATTGGCTAACCGTGAACAACGTCTACTTTGCACCGCCCTCAAACACTCTCCGGAAGAGTTTGGTTTGTGTTGTCAACATGTTGAGAAGACTCTTTTCAGCACTGCGAATCCACTTTGCATGCATTTCAAATTGATAAGGACAAACCTTTTTTTTATTGATAAGGACAAAAAAAAGTTTTTGGATTCATGCAAACCTATTGTAGGATACCTCTAAAATAAAATTAACCTTTAAAATAACATAATAGGGGGACTTTTAAAAAAAAGTTAATTGGGGTTCTCGAAATGGTTCTTCTATTGTATCGCTTTGAAAAGCTCCTTTTCGAACCTTTATTTTCAAAAGTGTAGGTCTGGGTGATACAGGGATTCAATTTATGAATTATTTACACAACAATACAATTTTTGTCATGTTGTTCCAAATTTCTGTGATTGTTCTTTTTTTCATGTACACAAAGTATATCTAAAACACATTCCTTTTTTTCATTAAGTTTTAAACAACCAAGATATTTTTATTCATGCACAAACTATTCCTTTCATACAGAGCCCCTCACAGCAAGAAAATATAGATATGATATTGTGGCCATGGATTAAGAATTAATTTCAACAACATTTTAATTTGTTGCCTTGTTTTATTAATTAGAGTAAATCATTTTACAATATTATACTAATTCATGGCAATGTAACAATTTAGCTCAATTAAAATGGGGGAACAAATTAGTACAACGTGGCCACAATTGACCTAAAACGAGAGAACGAATTCTGAATTCATGGCAACGATAACCTGCGTGTCAGGCGTGGTGCTACATACTTTTAAAACCCTGTGATATTACATAAGTAATTTGTAATAGATTATGAGATTTTTATACCTTTAGTTTTGTTGAAGCTGCTTCAGAGATGTTCACTATCTGCATCTTCTCTTCATCTACAGCGAGTCCCTTTATGAAGGACCCGAGTGAGCTTCCTCCGAAAGAAGGCCAAGAGACACCTGGTTATGGACAGTATCAGTAAAACCACTGTTTTGCAGTGGAGACTGTAATATTATAGACTGTGAATAAGAGAGGATCATCATAGTTTACAGTACCCTCCAGAGAAATGGGATACTCCTGAATCCTCTTTATCCATAGAGTATTGCTGGGATGGTGTATTTTTGTAGGCCAAAACCTGGAAACGAGTTAGCATTGTAGCACTGGTTCCAATGTCCTAAAGTCAATGGTTTTGGTTAAATGCTTGAAATAAGGTCTGTGGTGAACACAAACTCAAGATGTAAATTCTTTTATTCTACGATATAAAATATATCAGTAATATCCTTTTGTGATTTCTCTTTTAAGCTTTTACTTGTCTTGTAAAAGGCGCTTGCTAACAAGTGGCTAAATAGGACTACAGAGATTGTCAGGGACAATAAACGTCATCAGCCGAAGAGGTAAACTCATCTACTCACTAGTCCACTTCCACAGCCTTTGTTCGTTTATAGTCGTGCTCTTACAAAATATTATAACTCGAACATTCAGGGAAAATGTTTTTAACCAAAGACAGAAAGAGTTGTCAGAAGCGTATGGCGATGTTGAAGTCATGCGACCGTGGTGTAGTTCTATTATAGCCTACGTTTTGCTTTTGACTTCTGCCGATTGTATTTACGCTTCAAAATTCATAAAAGTTGTGTCCTTTCGTGAATATTATCATGATGAACACAACTTGTAAGAATCATAACTAAGCTTTTGTTTGTCACAGACCTTATTATCTGCAATAATTCAATGGAGAAATCATATTGGGTTTTTGAGGATTATTTATGCTGACTTCCGGGTTGTCCTGAAAAATATGTCAACCCTGCAACACTATAAGATGGCCACTCAGGGGAAAGCAGCATGTAATTTGTATTATGTTTAAATTGTAATATACACTTGTATTTGTAAGGGAAAATTGTCACCCAAAGATTTTTGTCAAGTTCATTCAGGCTTGTTTGAACACTTCTTAAGACAAATATACTGTATAAATGTGTGCTAGAAAAACTCTCCATTACAGCACTTTACATTTTGCCGGACTTACTAGATCAGTTGGAGATATTCTGGATATGTAATTAATTGCAAAGACATGAATAATGATTCCTATGAAAGTTAATATGAAATGATTCATATTTTGCTATATGATCACTGATGCAGTGTTATGCAGACAAGGCTATGCAAAGCTCCAGTGCATTTTTATATTACGTTTATCTTAATCTAATACATGACCTGGACTCTTAATACACCAGAAATCTCTGAGATTATGCTTTAGATCTTCTAAAGTTGTTACAATTTTGATCTTTTAAAGACTTTGGATCTTTTCCATTCAGTTACATAGCCTCTCCTGCATTCTTTACTAATAAACTGAAATTTCATCTCCAATACAAAACGTGCAGTCAAAAGAGACACTGCTCTACCAAATTAAATTGAAGTAATTTAATCTCTCCAGTTTTGTACTGGTATTTTTCCTACACTGTCTATTACAATCTTTGTGAAATGTTTTGTAGTTTTTTGATGGATTATTTATTTTTAGAGCACTTTAGAGACAAGAATAAGAGAATATGTATGTATAAGTAACCTGTCTCAATAAATAATTTAATGGTTTATGTATTTGGCCTGTATTGTTTTAGAGATGCTATTATAATGGTGCTGGAACCCTATTGTATTTTTTTGCTGTTTTGCCAAATATTCTTTTTCTGCTCTAAGCGTGTTTGGACGTTTGAAACCATAATTCATAGAGACTCCAAACTTGGTGGGATGGTTTGACTGGAATCAATCACATTTTCCTCTGAATCCTTAAGTCAAGCCCTACAAGAATCTATACATTTGATGTTTTTTCACCATTTATAATTATCTGAAAAAACTACTTTTTATAATTCCTGGCTCGAAACTCCTGGCACTTGGCACACGTATCATCCTCAAGACCCTTTAGGACAAAAAGTTGTTAAGCACTGCAAAGATACAAGCCAATTAAATGGTCTTGAATCACCGATGTGGCACTATGATAAGCAAATTTTAACTTTTTCTAATAAGCAGTTTAAATGTTTTGCTACCAAATTGGCAACTGTGCATAAAAAGTATTAAAAATCTTGTTTTCTCTAAATCTTTTATTAAAGCCTTAACAATTGTATTTATGTTTATGCCAGATCTTTCCCAAACTTTGCATATTTCAGCTTTATACCAGGCTTACAAAAAGTTATGATAAAAATTCTCAAGCAAACTTCATCTGCTGCCCGTTCCCAACCGACCATGGTCACACCTAGGAGTGGACTTAATGACGGACAACCCGCCTTCAGATGATAACATGCATCTTGATAATCATTGAGCGATTCTCCAAATCTTGTCATCTTCTCCCCCTCAAAGGACTCCCCACAGCGATGGAAACAGCAGAAATCCTATTCAATCATATCTTCAGATATTACGGAATCCCAGAAGATATCGTTTCTGACCGCAGACCCCAGTTCATCTCCAAGGTATGGAAAGCCTTTTTTTCCCTCCTAGCTGTGACCTTAAGCCTGTCCTCCAGATACCAGCCCCATTCGAACAGACAGACAGAGAGAAAGATCCAGGAGATTGGCTGTTTCCTACAAACCTTCTACCATGGCCACCAAAACTCTCCCTAACCCTAACTCTCTAGGCCGGGCCGAGTACGCACAGAACTCTCTCCACCAGCCCACTACTGAACTCACTCCCTTCCAGTGCGTACTCGGTTATCAGCCACCATTGTTCTCTTACAAGAGGTTCTCTCGTATTGCGTAAGTTTAGCTTACGCTACGGGAAAGATTCATCTTCTCGAGATATTGAAGCCAAAAAATTATCCTAATTTTGTATTCATTGTCAACGCAGTGCAGCAGCTAGCAGACCTAGAGCAGGCAGTCTTGCGTGCTCATTGGCTGGCCTGCGGGCATCTGCTGCAGCCTACCAGTGAGCCCCGCGTGACAACACGCCCAATGAAGGGCGCTCGCGCCTTCATAGCGTCATAGCCCGCCAGAATGGGTGTGGCTAAACGCATAAGTAGGGGCTGTAGGCTTGCAAATCCCTGATTTTCGTCTGTTCAGCGAAGCCTTTCGCATCGCTGGATCTGAGAGAAGCCGCGCCGCCGTCGAACAGCGAAGAGCCAGCTTAGGACAGCGCTGAGGAAGCCGGCCATCTTCGCCACCTTCAGCCATCTGTGCGAGCTACGCTATCCGGCGACGTATCCTTTTTCATATTGCATAAATTGTATTCCTTTGAACTCCTAAAAGTGCAGCGAGCGTCTTTTTCAAGATGCCTCGCATTTCCTGTGGCTCGTGCAGGGCCCCGCTCAGCGCCGGACGCGCAGCTGGCGCTCACGAGCCTCACTGCCGTCGCGTCTGAGGACGAGGCCGAAGGACACGCCGCAATAGACTGCTGCTCCATCCTGGCATCGAATAGCGAGGAATGGTCGCTTGACTCCTCCGCCTCGTCGATCCAGGTATCTATGGGATTAATATCCTGCCATGATTCAAAACTGAAAATAAAGTTTTGAAAGGTCGAAACTAAGTGTTCGAAAACTCAAAATCTTACAAAAAAGTTTTGCAAGATCGAAAAATAAGATTAGCAAGCTTGCAAAATGTAAAAAATATATATATATCTCTGCAAACATTATGTTGTTTTTGAGATTTCCATCTTCAGAACTGCAACATTTTTTTTACGATGCTGGAATAGACGATTTAATGAATGATGAGCGTAAAAATCTTGTGGTTATTTGTGATAATCCTAGCCCTTTATTCTTATTGTCTAAATAATCAATTATTAGACTGACATTGTGACGGACTATGACTGACATTTGACGAATTGCTTTGTATCTTTTTTGTAAGTTTTGGACAAAGGTGTCTTCTAAATATGTAGCCTATTAATCTATAGCGTAATTCTGACCCGCTTGCCACACAGAGAGCCGTGCATCCTGTTTGCGTCTCCTGTGCGCTTTCGTCATTGGCGGAGCAGTCGGTCAATCCCACCTTTCCAGTAAATACGACTTGTGATTGGACTGTACGTCAGCAGACAGCAAAGCATTGGGCAAGAGCAGAAGGCCCTCCCTCCAGTCTTTTTTTTAGTTGCGAGGTTGCGAAGCTTCATTTTCGCTCAGTCTGAGTTTCAGAGTTTCAGAGCAGAGCTGCGTGACAACGCTGCCACAAATTTCGCGAGTCGCAACCTCGCAACTGTGTTGGCGTATCTCCGCAAAGTGGGTGTTGTAAACTCAGCTCTGAAAAAATGGTCTGCAATAGGAGTGCTAATGTAATGTAATGTAATAAGTTTCGCCCTTTCGAACCTCAGTTTTCAGAGTTTCAAAACTTTTTTTCACCTATTCGCACACCAGTTTTCAGATCACCATTTACAAGGTTTCAAATCTGGAAAACAAACTATACACTGGGAGAACAGTGACAAATTCGAAACTCTGAAAAAATGATTGCGCAACACCGTAAAAAAAAAGAGTGTTGCACTTCTGAAGAAGGAAAACTCAAAAACAAAATTATGTTTGCAGAGATTTTCTTTTTTTTACCACTTTGCAAGCCTGCAAAACTGTTTTCAGAGTTTCAAAACTTTTCTTTACACATTCACACACCAGTTTTCAGATTACCATTTACAAGGTTTCAAACCTGGAAAACAAACTAATACAGTGGGAGAACACTGACAAATTTGAAACTCTAAAAAATTGTTTGCGCAACATCGTAAAAAAAAATGTTGCAGTTCTGAAGAAGGAAATCTCAAAAACAACATAATGTTTGCAGAGATATATTTTTTTTTTTACATTTTGCAAGCTTGCTAATCTTATTTTTCGATCTTGCAAAACTTTTTTTGTAAGATTTTGAGTTTTCGAACACTTAGTTTCAACCTTTCAAAACTTTATTTTCAGTTTTGAATCATGGCAGGATATTAATCCCATAGGTATCCGGCGAGTGGTCGCTGCCCGCTCCGTTCCTACCGGAGCTTCACACGGAGTTGACAAAGTCATGGAATTCTCCCTTTTCTTCGAGGCTTCAGTCTCAGACCTCCGCGTCGCTTTCCCAAGTGGACGGCGCCGCCGAGAGAGGATACACGGCTATTCCTCCCGTGGAAGAGACGGTTGCAGCGCACCTTTGCCCGCCTTCCACGAGATGGCGCTCAAGGTCAGCTCTCCCGTCCAAAGCACGCAGAGCCACGTCCGCCTTGGTCGGCCGCGCATATGCCGCCTCCGGCCAGGCCGCGTCTGCTCTCCACTCCATGGCTGTCTCACAAACCCTGCAAGCCGACCTCCTCCGTGAATGGGACGAGAAGGGCCAGGACCCAGCTGCGGTTACGGATCTGAGTCGGATCTCTCTCTCCGCGCCACCACGACCGCAGCCCAAGCCATCGGACGAGCCATGGCCGCGTTGACTGTGACAGAGAGGCACCTCTGGTCACGCTGAAGTCTAAGATCACGCTGAAGTCTGAGCATACGAGGCCATCCTAACCAAGAGAGAGAAAAGCGCTTCCCGCTGCGGCCGGACCGCCATCAAAGATGTTTTTCCCTGACAGTCCCCTTCAAACAGGCTACTGCAGTGTCTCATTTGGCAGCCAAAGAGCCGGTTCATGTACCCTCTCGCCTGCACACAAACGCCGTTTTTCACGGCGACCCAGAGAAATCTCAAAAGAGTATAATGTCTGGTCCGGCTCACGCCGTTGGTGTTTTAAGTGTAGTGAAAGTGCCCACGCCCCAGTGTTCACCCCTACACACAAGCACATCAAAACTCGTGTCACTCACAGAGCACACTCTCATAAAGCGCATAAAAGCCGCTCGAGTGTTGAATGTAAGAAAGGTGTACACAGGTTTGTGCCCACTGTCTGCCCGCTCTGTCACACGGTCAATAAAACAGGCTATGAATGTAAGTCTCGTGACCGCCGGAGAGCGTTCACGCTTACTAACACACACCTCCCCCCGGGCGCTGCCCACTCGTTCGAATGCCAAGAAACGCAGGGCACTGATAAGACGCTCCCCATCCGTTATGATCAGGGCGTCAAATACACTTGTAAGTCTCGTGCCCGCGCACTCACGCTTACAGAAAGCTTTTCCGCCCAAAGCGCTGCTCGCGCGTCAAAAAGTGAGAATAAAAGGCTCCCCTTCCCTTATGATTGGGACACCTCACATAAACCAGACGGTCCCGGTTCTCGGCGAGCAGCCGTTCCCCAGATCCGAGAGTGCGCGCGCGCCGCGCCTCTGGCTCAGTTTCACAAGCCCGCAAATGGCGGCGATCTGAACCCGTAGGCCATTCGCCCCCTAGCGGCTCACATAGCCGCGTGGGAAACTATCCCGGGGATTTCAGAATGGGTTCTGAGCACAATAAGGCAAGGCTATACACTTCAATTCGTTCGCCGTCCCCCGCGCTTTCGAGCCCGGACCGCGACGATAGTGAATGCGGAAGTAGCACACCTACTTCACGCGGAAATAGCGAAGCTGCTGTGCAAAGGGGCTATAGAAAGAGTGCCGCCTTCTCTGACCGAGTCAGGCTTTTACAGCCAATATTTTCTCGTACCCAAGAAGGACAAAGCTTTCAGACCCATCCTAGATCTGAGACATTTGAACAAAGTGCTTGCAAAGAGACCGTTCAAAATGCTTACGACCAGGAAAATCCTCGCGCACGTGCGCCCGAGGGACTGGTTTATTTCTCTAGATCTGAAGGATGCCTATTTTCAGATTCAGATATTACCCCGTCACAGGCAATTTTTGAGATTCGCCTTCGACGGCCAGGTATATCAATACACCGTCCTGCCGTTCGGCCTGTCTCTAGCACCCCGTACATTTACGAAGTGCATGGACGCGGCGCTCGCCCCCCTGAGAACTCAGGGGCTGCAAATAATGAACTATTTGGACGATTGGCTGATATTAGCACAGTCGGAGACAGAACTGCTCACAGAACAGTGCTTCTCAGTCACCTGGAAAGCTTGGGTCTCACAGTCAACTGGACCAAGAGCTCATTAATGCCCAGTCAGTCAATTTCCTTTTTAGGATTAGAGTTGAATTCTGTGGCTATGACGGCTCGTTTGTCGACACAGCGCGCGCGCCGTGTTCGCCACTTAGCCGCGTCCTTCCAGGAGGGCAGCTTTCTCCCTTTGAAGACGTTTCAAAGGATGCTGGGCTGTATGCTTCAGCAGCAGCGGTGCTCCAAGCTGGGCCTACTGCACATGCGCCCGCTCCAGCGCTGGTTGAATGCTCGCGCGTCTCGCCGAGCCTGGGTTTCTGGCGGCCAGAAAATCAGAGTGACTCAGACCTGCATAGCGGCTCTGCAGCCCTGGCTAATGGCCGACTGGTACCAGCAGGGAGTGATGATGGCAACCTTCTCTTACCGGAAAGTCATTTCGACAGACGCGTCCAACTCGGGTTGGGGTGCGCTGTTCGAGGGCAGACCGGCCTTTGGCCAGTGGTCAGACTGAGAGAAGTGTTTTCACATAAAATGTCTGGAAATGATAGCGGTCGAGAACGCGCTGAAGCGCTTCCTCCTATTCATACGGGACCAGCATGTTCTCGTCCGCTCGGACAACATGTCTGTGGTTTCCTATGTAAACCGTCAGGGGGGCGTCAGATCCAGAAACCTCTGCAATCTGGCGGAACGCATCCTCATTTGGTCCCAGATGCACCTGCGCTCGCTGAGGGCGGTGCACGTGCCTGGCCATTTAAACGACGGCCCTGACAGACTGTCCAGGGACAACGTCCCCCCAGGGGAATGGTCCCTACACCCCCAAACAGTCCAGAAACTGTGGCGCCTATTCGGCAGAGCGGAAATCGACCTATTTGCGTCAGAAGACAACGCTCATTGTCATTGCCCGATGTTCTTTCGAAGAACAAGGATGCGCTGGCCCAGGTATGGCCCAGCCTCCCACTGTATGCTTTCTCTGTTACCGCAGGTAATCAAGAGAATCAGGGAAGCGCGCCATTCAGTGCTCCTCATAGCTCCGCACTGGGAGAATCAGAATTGGTTCCCGGAACTAGCACGGCTGTCACAGGCAGCTCCGTGGCCTATTCCGGTGAGAGCAGATCTCCTCTCTCAGGCTCGCGGCTCGATCTGGCATCCCCATCCAGAGCGCTGGTCTCTGCACGCATGGTTTATCAACGGGTACTCGCTGCCCTGCCAGAAAGAGTGATGAACACGATCACACAGTCCACGAGAAGGCTCTACGCGTCTAAATGGTCGGTGTTCTCCAAGTGGTGCACCGACAGAGATCTGGACCCGCGGACGTGCGAGGCGGCGCATTTGCTCACTTTCCTACAAGAACTGATGGATAAGGGGAGGTCCCCATCTACGCTCAAAGTTTACGTGGCGGCATTCGCGGAGTCAACGCACGCCCAGTCACTGGGAAGAAACGAGCTGGTCATCCGCTTCCTTAGGGGAGCTAAAAGGATGAACCCGCCGCGCCCCCCGTCGGTTCCTATGTGGGATATTTCCTTGGTCCTCGGGGCCCTGAAAGCCTTCCCATTTGAGCCACTAGACTCTGTGGAGTTAAAGTACCTGTCACTAAAAGCCGTTTTTCTGACCGCGCTGTCATCAGTCAAACGTGTGGGGGACCTGCACGCGCTGTCAACCAGCGCAACGTGTCTGGAGTTCAGGCCGAATGACTCTAAAGTCATCCTCAAACCTAGACATGGCTATGTTCCAAAAGTGATGGGCACTCCTTTCAGAGCGCAAGTCATTTCACTGTCGGCTCTGCCAGCGTCAGACAGTGAGACAGACGTGAATCTCCTTTGCCCGGTCAGGGCGCTGAGGTTCTACACTACGCGCTCCGCCTCTTTCAGGCGTGCGGAGCAGCTGTTTGTTTCGTTTGGCGGGCGCACCAAAGGTCTCGCTGCCTCGAAACAGACTCTAAGCAGATGTATAGTGGACGCATAAGCGGCCGCTTATGCGTCAAAAGGTCCGCAATGCCCTCTGGGCATCAGGGCTCATTCCACTTGAGGCATGGCCTCATCGTGGGCATGGTCCAGCGGGATTTCTATCCACGATATATGTGTAGCGGCGGGCTGGAGCTCCCTGTCTACCTTTGTCAGGTTCTATAACCTAGAAGTCCCCGCCCTGCAGGCTAAACTTCTCTCAGTCTAAGCGAGTTGTGCGTTCTGCCCAGATATGTCATGCTCAGACCACTCTCACGTGACTCAGCTCTCCTGGTTGAGCTGCACTAGCAGGGATGTGCTATATGCTTATACAGACCAGTGCTCTGCTCTGTTTCCCCTATGTGTGCTTATGTACAAGTGATGGCCGCGTAGCCGGCCACCTTATTTTCCACTTATTGGGTTCCCCGAGAGACATCGGCGACTCATGGGTGGTTGCTTGGCGCGCACGGCGTTGACAAAAAGTTCCCGTAGCGTAAGTTAAACTTACGCAATACGAGAGAACCTCTCGTAAGAGAACGTACTCGGTTACTAACGTAACCTCGGTTCTCTCTAGAGAGGGAACGAGTATTGCGTAACCGGCCGTGCTCGCGCCTCGAGCGACTTCGCTTCAGTCGACGAAAACCAGGGATTTGCAAGCCTACAGCCCCTACTTATGCGTTTAGCCACGCCCATTCTGGCGGGCTATGACGCTATGAAGGCGCGAGCGCCCTTCATTGGGCGTGACGTCACGCGGGGCTCACTGGTAGGCTGCAGCAGATGCCCGCAGGGCAGCCAATGAGCATGCAAGACTGCCTGCTCTAGGTCTGCTAGCTGCTGCACTGCGTTGACAATGAATACAAAATTAGGATAATTTTTTGGCTTCAATATCTCGAGAAGATGAATCTTTCCCGTAGCGTAAGCTAAACTTACGCAATACTCGTTCCCTCTCTAGTGAGAACCGAGGTTACATTAGTAACCGAGTACGTTTCCTTGATCGGGAGAACCATCCAACATCCCGTCTGTCGACTACTGGTTCTGAAAGAGTGAGAGGGTCTGACTGGGACGCAGCACACCACCAGCTGCAGCAAGCAGTGCGCCAACTTGGTCAAAAGGTACCCTACCTGCAAGAAGCTTAGTCCGGGATATATTGGCCCCTTCATCAACCAAGTCACGTATTTTCTACAACTCCCTTTACACTACAAAATGAATCCTCCTTTCCATGTATCTCTTCTAAAACCTCACCACTCTCCCGTTTCTGTTTCCTCCGAGCCTGGCCCAGCAGTGGAACCCCCCTTCTGTCAATCCTCGAGGACGGTGCAACCTACCAGGTACACAAAATTTTGGACTCCCTGCGCCAGGGTGGCATTCTGGAATAGCTGATAGACTGAGAGGGTTATGGACCTGAGGTATAATCATGGGTCCCCAGAAACGATATCCTTGATCTAAGGAGCGGGCCGTGGAGCTAATCAAAACGCACTCCCTCTCCTGAATACTAATCACACACACCTGCATCTCATCTGCACCCTCATCAACTCAGCAATAAAAGCACACACCTCGCCCCAGCTCATTGTCCGGCCTCATTCCTGAACGAAGTGGACACCTACCTGGTTTCCTCCAGCGATTGTCAAGCTATTCCAGTGAACTGTCTCCAGCATTTCCTCCAGCGTCTTCTCAGTCCTCCGTGTCTCCATTCCCATCTGCATTTCCTGTTGTTCAGCGAGGTGTGTGCATCCAGCCCATCAACCATTCAACCATCCACCATCCTACAGTCCTGTAAGAAAAGACATTCCATTCACCGCCTGATTCCCGCTCTCCAGATTATCCATTGAACTACTAACTTACCTGTTTGCTTCATCACTGGTCATTGTTGTCTTATAAACCTCCCGTTTACTTTCATCCTCCTTGTCTGAGTATGCTTCCGTAATATAAACGTAGTATGGGAGGAAAAAAACGTAATCTTCTTTTAAAGCAAGATTGAGTTTCTTCCCAGCATGTTATCAGATTTTCCCCACAATCACTGTTCTTGACTTCAATAAAAACTGTATTTCTGTTTAAAATATTTTAATATGAAACACATGAACTACAAACAGGCAACTCTTTTTAATTTTCTATCAGCCAGAGTTAAATCTCGGTTTTGTGGCCCATTCTGACCATTAATGTAGATGGCGATACTAGCTGATTTAGATCCAGATTTAAAGAGGGAATGCCTTGTGCTTGTGCTTGGCAGAGAAACTGGCAGCAGCAATTCTAGAATGTGGTGTTGCACATACAATAATTCATGAATGCATCAATGATAAGCAAGAAACAAGTGAATTTTCTTTCTTCGATTTTCATGTTTATTAAAAAAAAAAGTCAAATATGCAAACAAAAAGCCTTTATTTCCATCTAAGCACTGCAAAACATGCCCAAACATTTGCTATCCAGTATTCTACTAAAGAAAACAGCACAATATGTATTTGTCTGTGTAATTATTAGGAACTGTGTTCTCCTTTTTAAAGTCACACTTTTGCTGGATGCCTGGATCACAAAACTCTCACTTGAATCCAGTCTGAACATTCCTGCATTCTTGTAAAACGACTGTCCCATAAAAACACAAGTTGACATTTGGAGAATCAGCTTTCCTTTGATAAAACAAAGTTTGATATAAAAGGCTATGGCTCTTTTTTCAAAAGCAAGAAAGGATATGCGCCAATTTCTGGTTTCCATTCAATAATATTCTTGTATTTTTCTTTGAAAAAATACAGCTCTGAGAGGAAAAATTCACTATACAGAAATAGGCTCTGGTTTTTAGATATACTGAATGCGGGTAAAAAAAAAACCAACAAAACATTTCTGGAAGAAAAAAGTTGAGGAAGAGGCCAGATGCTTGTATTAGTTGGCTTTGGCTCGAAGCTGGGCTCTTTTGCCAGTGACGGCCTGGAAGCCAGTCTTGATGCTGGCTACAGAGCAACGTGAGTGACAGGTTTCACACTGCAGGAAGTAGAGACGCGTGTCCTTCTGCAAAATTGTATCCGGTGAGCGGCAGGTATGACAAGTCACATATTCCTCTGTGAAAAAGAGAAAAGAGAAAATGCTCAAATCTATTATGAAAACGAATGCCCCGTTTACATGAAGGGAAGACGCAGATATTTCCCTGTGGTTTGGCTTCTCATTTACACAAAAATCCCGTTTTTATCACAGAAAACGATTATTTCTAAAATTTCTGGCCAAATTGGAGATTTCTGATTACACCGGTTAAGTGTTTTAGGTTATCAAACGTCACATTATCCACTAGAAAATGTTTAACGTCATGTGAGCGCCAAGTTTGGCATAGTTATGATCATGGCGCTCGACGGCGTATTTATGCGGGTTGATGTAAGTAACAACTTTTTTGAAACCGATGTTGTGTGCACAATGTTATTATTGAAAACGGAGGGGAGGAAATATTAGGTTGGAGATGAACAGTGCAGGACAGTCGATCAGATTCAGCAAGAGTAAGATTGGGCACCCCTGATCTAAACATATCATACGACAAAATACTACATTTGAAAAGGAGGTCACATTGAAATTTAAATGAAACCATGGCTTCACAATTATGGTTTATTTAACCAAGATTACAAATCATAAATCATAGGGAAAGATGCATGTCTTGACTCACTAACAAATGAAAGAAAATGTTTCATTTGCATGGACAGTTAAATCGATCAAGTGCTAATGGTTACAGCATACATTAACTGCTTTTGAAATGTTTATGTGATATTCGGTTTATCTGAACATGGTCAAATTAAATTGTATGTAGGAGTGATGAAAGGTAATGGCACAGTTCATACAGGGTTTGAACAATACAACTGAAATACTGATCAATATAGTTCATGTCTATATGTGCATATATAGGGGGCCAATCTTCACTGATTTTACATTCCACTAGTAAGACAAAGAGTAAAAGGTTGAATTACCAGTGCAATAGCACAGCTGTACATAAAATATTGCAATCCACACAACATAATGGGAGACATTGGGAGTTCAAAAGAGAACAAATTGTTGGTGCGTGTCTTTCTGACTGATCTGTGGCATAGACAGCAAGCCTTTGTGGTGTATCAAGAGCCATGGTATCCAGGATAATGTTCATATTCCACCATGCAGAATTAAATGCGCACCTCGAATCTCCTGTTCATCGGGAGCGCCACAGATTCATTTCCAAATGTCGGTGCCAACAGTGTAAATCTCGGGCTGTGGACAATGTGAAACCTGTCCTTCACTGTCTTCCCCACATCCGTGGGAGTTACGGTGTGGAGAAGCCCCAAAGAGGCTTAACTCACCACTGATCTGTATAATGAATGGATTACTCATTGCGTTTTAAACTGCCAGCAGGCGGTGGGTCGGTCGGGTGGGTTGTGGGTGAATATGATAAATCCTTATTAACAAAAATATTAACTACATTCTCTAAAATATGAGCATGTCTAAAATGTATTTTTTTCCCGCCAGGCAGACAGGCACTAATTTGCACTCTCTTTAAGATATATCTTATCTTATATAGCCTATATAGGCTGCACGGAGTCTGCTTATTTTAAGCACAAATGGAGCAGGTCCGAGAGTGAAGTAAAAAAGAAGAATTAAAAACAAAAAAGGAAAGAAAGAAAGAAAAGTACAGTGTGGGAGTAGTTACATAAACAGTGACATTTCAGTTTAAGTTTCAAGGGAATAAAGCCTGTTTATGCCATTAAGAAAATAAAATTGTCAAATAAATTGTGTTTTAAAGAAATGTTCATTTAAAAGCTGTGCACATTCATCAGTGTATTATGTTACCATTAGAGATGCGCACATCAACCATCGCCGAGTCCACTGTTGAAGGTGATGATCATCATCCATTTATCATCACTCGTAACAACACATAAGAATTATTGTAATTTGACCATATTGGTGCGGGTGGGTGGCAGGTGGATGATTTGTTTTTGGCTGCGGATTCGGGTGCAGTTGGAGCTCATCCGCATGCAGGTCTTGTATCAATTATTCCCAAAACTAATTGATGCTCTATTGGCCACAAAAGGAGGCCCTACACTTATAATAAATAAATGATTGTGGTCTAAAACCAGGTGTTTTAAGTTTCATTGTCTAACCCCTGTATATTAGCATGTAGCATTGGAACACCAGCAACATATTCATATACAGGGGCATAGTTTTTTTGTGGGTGGGGTTGGGGTTTTGGTTATTGGGGTATGGCGTATAAACCAATAACCAAAACAAGCAAGTACAACAGGACGAACAACTATTGTATTTATTGTGGTATATTTTGACTAACTAGTTTATAGACCTTTTAATAGATAATATGTTATGGGAATCATTTTTAAGATTGACTTTACAACTGTGACATGTTGTAGCTATAGTTTCTATGTGTAGGCTGCTATTTTTCATAAAACAAAACAAAAAACTACTCCCTTGTACATTCAAAATATTTGACTTACTTATATATCTTCTCAAGACATTCTCTATTTGTTTCTGTTGAAAGCGTCCTTTGATTACAAGCTGGTTATTTCCATCTATGGAGCCACTAGATATAAGAAGACATTCTCTTTAGTTATAGGAAAAAAATCACTTTTTCACATCCGACAATTATGGAAATGCAATTAAAAACTCACCATGTTCCTAACTCGGCTAACAGGAATGCCAAAAGATGTTTGGGCTGTCGATGCAACCTGAAGATGAAAAAAAGTAAACATGAAATGGTTTAATAGAGAAAATTAGGCCAATAAACTAGAATCACTGGTTTAATTATATTTACATATATTTAACATTTTTACAATGTTAAAAAAGGGTCCAAATTAAAGAAAAGGTACTGTTTGCACCATGTTGGTTCCATAAACTCACAAACTTTTACATTATCCTCACTCTGAATACATGCGTGTAAACACCTTTTTCAAGAAGTTTTTTAATATATTTTTCAATGTAAAAAGTGTTTTTTTAAATTATTTATATAGAAAAATAATTTGTCATTTAACAATCAGTTTTTTACTTGTCTTGACAATTAAAAAAATTCACCTTACAGTCATGAGGTTTTTACATGTTTTTCTATTCTTATACTTTTTTTTGCATTTTAGTGCACTTGATTCTGATTTGGAAGACAAATATTTTTCAAATATTAATTTGATCCTTTTAATGCGGATTTATTTTATTATGATATTAGGACAGTTGTCTCAACCTGACAAGCCCCTTTAAATTGAATCTTCAGACATTAAAACATGCTTCAAGAAATAAAATAAAAAATCAAGTCATTGTTTGTATGAATATTTTGTGCATCTGTATTTGTAATGTATTTTTGAATACATTAAAAGGTAGGACAAAAATAGCGTAATGTGTGTTGACCCAAATATCATCCATTGCACTATTTCCTAGAAAATACATTCAGTCAAAGGTTGTTGTTGTTTTTTTACAAGACCATAAGCATTCCTAGTTTTCTCTAGAAGCCAGACTCAGCAGACATGCTAAGTGTTTGCACTCACAGTTTGCAGATGTCAGTGAAGTTTACAAAAGATGTTTTCTTTGTCCCAACTCGGACCACCTGAGGGGGTTTCATCACAAACTTCCTCTTCTCTCCTGCAACCATATCAGGGTTTTTCTCCCTCATGATGTTAAACACCCGGCTCAACAGCTGTAAAGATGCAGACAAGTAAATAATGTAATAAATTAAAAGAAACCTATGACACAACAATGGGTAGAGTGATGTGTGAGATAGGGCTGGGTATTGGCAAGGGCCTCACGATACGATACGCATCACGATACATGGGTCACGATACGATATATCACGATACGATACATATTGCGATATATTGCAATAATTTAAAAAAAATGTAAATGAATATCCAACTTGCTATGTTCCACCTGGTATGTGACAGCAGACAAAAAACTTATATTTTAATATATTCGCAAAGGTATATGCGTCGTACAGTCACTGAACAGTGAACACACTGAAATGTATGAAGTGCAGATCACTAAAAACTAAAAATGTAGATGCCACAAAAATTACATAAAAATAAAGTGCATCAAGTACATCATTACTGCCCGACTTACTTTTAAAACCAAAGTGCTTCCACTCGTCGTTACCGGTTCGGTAATCACGGTTCGGTATGTACCTCGGTTTTAAAGTCGCGGTTCGGTATGTTTTCGATACAGCAAAAAGAAAGAAATGCCAGAGAAATTTCCTATTTATTAAAAGAAAAAATATTTTTTTAGTGTGAGTTTTCCTACATCTTGAAACTCAGGTTTAAATGGGGGTAATTTTTGAAGGATGAATAAATAATGTTTTGGTCATCACATTAAAAATGACATTTAAATATATATTTATTTATATAATATTTATTTAATATTTGAGTTTTGAAGTGCTGGCAAAAGATGTGTGAAGTACTTGAAAGCATTTCACTATTCCAGGCCAGCCAAACTGGTTACACTTAGTGTTACTATGGTGAATGTTGCTGATCTGTGGACTGTGGACTAGCCTAGTTCATTCACGGCACAATGTTTCCCCTGGTTTCCACGTCAGCGCTATTGAGATATAATAGAGATCTACGGTTAATAACAGAGAAATGTGAATGCTTCTCTAGATCTCGCAGCGATGTTATTACTTCAGTGGCGAATTCAAATGCTTTCTTTACTGGATCTCTTAGCGCTGTGTAGTAACAGTGTCCCTTGATCGAGATCGGCTCGCGCTCATAGAGCTTGCGCTGCACAGATCTATGTTGCTGGTCCCGAACTTATAAACGTGAAGTACAATATAATGAGTAGCGCAGTTTCGTTCCGCTTTCATTACGTTTGCCATGTGATGTTGCGCAACGTTGTGGTGGTCCCGCTCGCGCCAGCGCGGATTTTGTCAGCCTCAAACCGAAACGGTTCAATACGAATACATGTACCGTTACACCCCTAGCACACGTACACACACACACGTACGCGCACGCGCGCGTGCACACACACACACACACACACACCCACACACACAGCACTGATGACCGGTGTCTGCGCACGAGTGAGACCGGTGTCTGCGTGCAACATCTACAGGAACGGAGGTTGTAGTTCACCAAGTCACACCCCGTTTGAAACGTGATTTAATTTTTTTTTTTTTTTACATCGATTTTTGAGCTGGAAATCGATATTGTATATCACGAATATAAAAATCGCGATATATTGCTGTATCGATTTTTTAGCACACCCCTAGTGTGAGATAGAAAAAGAGAGAAAGTGCTCATCATATGATTCAACTTCATACCTCATCATAAGTGTAATCTCTCTTCGAACCTGTCCATGCTGGGGCTGATTGTGAGCTGAATGTGATGCCTTCTGTGTTTTTATCATCCTCGATGACTGTAATAAAATATAGTGAAGAATTGCGACATTCAAATATTTAATCAGCACTAAAAAATTAAAAATATGTCAAACTTAGAGATTAGAAGATATTAGAAGATTCATCATTTGAAACAGTACATCATGTGGTGCATTAAAACCCTTACGAGGGGAAAAAACTAATTATTTTTTTCCTGATATTAATGTCAATGTCACTTCATTTATACAGTACAATTTAAAACAACAACTGTTGACCAATGTGCTGTACATAGCATAATATAGAACTCAATAGAGATTGACACACAACAAAATATAACCAGACAAAATAGTCACTACATCAGTGATTAAAATCAGTTTTGGCACTGCTACTACAAATGCCCGGTCACCTCTATTCATTTTGTCCTTGGTTTGAGGATCTCAGAGATCTCCCCGAGCAATGTTCCGACAAGAGAACAGTAAGTAAGATGGTGCCAAGACATTTAGAGATTTGTAGACCATTAAAACAAACTTTAAAATCAATTCTGTAGCAGACCGACAACCAGTGTAATGGAATTAGGCATTATATGTTTATGTTTCTTGACACCAGTCAGGAACCTAGCAGCTGTATTTTGTTGGACTGCATTTCAAACTTAAACCTGACATTATAAATCTAAGTAACACAAACTGGATCTGAATTGATTTTGCTGATATGTAAAATAGAAGTTGACTCTTGCAAAAAAAGTTAAATGTAACTGAGCTGAGATGTTGTTAAATGTGAATTTAGAGTAAAATGTCCTTGCAGATTGCAGACCATGCCAACTGTGCAACATGCAAACCATCTTTTCCCACAGTGTCTCTCTCCTCAACAAATTCCACTTTTTTTTACCTGGAAGCATCAGGTCCAAATCATCTTCCTCCATTATTTCCTGCTGGTCTCCCTCAATTCTCAGCTCCTGGTCACCAATAAAATGAAAAGAGTTAAAAAAGCAACAGCCGTTGGAAGAACTATCAAATACAAGAAAATATGCTTAATGGGCAACACATTAGTGATGGGAAGTCCTATTCTTTTTCCACAAACTGGTTCTTTTGGACAGTTTGTTTCAATAAACCAGTTTAAAAAAGACAATGCAACACAATATTAGGGCTTTTCACACTGCACTTAACCGCTTCGCGAGTTTGCGTTGTGGCCGCATTACCACCTTGGGTGTGCTTTATTTTTGTAATAATTCAACGGCCCGTCGTCAATTATTCCTTACTTATTATAAAGATTAACTGTTAACCCTAGGTAAATTATGAGAAATGATAACCTATTTACCCAAGGTTTAGAATGACCCAGGATTAACCATTTCAGGTGTGAAAATCCCTAATAAGAGCATTCTATCAAATTATTAATTTTAAACCTTAGTACACACACAGTAGTTAAAGACGCTTAATATGAAGTGGGCCCGATTTTTTAAATAATAATATAAGTTATGCAGCACACTCTAAGTGATTAAAGTCAGCAATAAAACAGAAGTTGCGAATGTCTTTTCTTCTCCATTGCATATGCAAGTGAAACGCAAACAATTTTTTTTGTTTTTGATTAAAGATTACAAGGACACATAAATATTTTTTTTAATAAGGATGTGAATGGACAAATCATTTAAGTGTTAGTACATAGTACTTATAGACAGTTGAAAGAGGGTCCTGTTTAATTATCCAGCTATGTAGACTACTGGTCACAGAAAACTCATTTCATGTGTATTGCAACAAAATGAATCAGTAAACATCCTTATAAACAACTGCTAACCTTCATGCCTTCTTCAATGTCATTTTCAAACACCTTCTTTGGTTTCTTTTTCTTCTTTTTCTTATTTGAGAAGTTCAGATCATCTAAATCATCCGAGGGCTCTGTAAAGATAGTTGGAGAACAGTCTCATAAAGGTCCAATCTCAAATAGCACATTATTTACAAACTCCTTCACACATGCAATGAACTTGTCAGGGTTCTGGTTTAAATACATTTGTTGAGAAACATGACTAAATCCATTGCCATGCCACGGTACAAGAGAATAGCAAAATGTTTATGAGAAAACAATGACAACTAATTATTAAAATTGCCTCATCTCTCTCACCATTTATCTTGACGTCATCATCTTCAGGGTCCATTTCTCGCTCCTCTCCTGCTTCAGGCTCAGCTTCTCTCTGTTCAACCTGTTGGACTTCCTCTCCAACCCCATCTACATCTTCGTCGAGCATGAAGGGCTTCTTCTTCTTCTTTTTCTTCTTTGATGAAGAGGGGTCGAATAAAATCTGAGGACACATAAGGCACCAGAATAATTTGCTAAAGCATGCCTCACAGTGCTTTAAAGAAATAATACTCACCCGTTTTTACTACTCAAGCAATGTTGAGTGTTCTTTATTACTTTCTGCATTTTATACTAAACTAGAAATAATACGTAATAATACAATTAAAAAAAACACCAAATGCAGCCTATAGCACGTTATAGTCAACACTGTAACTGCACTCAAGTCTATTCCAAAGTCACAACATTGAATATTTCCACTCAGCTGTGATTGAATGAATATTACCAAAATATAAATAGACAGTACCTCACAACAACATAGGATATTTCCACTCAACTGTGATATATTACCAAAATAAATAGACCACCAACCGTACCTCGTCTTCTGACATGATTGAATTAAATATCAATGATGTCCGTCCTGTTAAATATCGTTCGCACGGTTATTGCGACTAAGTTACTCTCGTCCACTGTCTTCTTGCATCAGCACAAAGCGAGCTTAGCACGCAAGCGTTCTTTCGACGTCAAAACTATTTCATCATCTCAACGACGGGCGCTTTTCCACTGCATGTTACGGCTCACTTTTTGAGAGGGTTCCACTGTGTACAGTTCCTAGTACCTGGTACTCTGTTAGTACCACCTTGTACCCAGCAGAGCCATAGAGAGAGAGAGATTTGCCACAACGGAAGTTCAAAAATGCTGCTCGATCGATCGTCACGTGATTCGCGTACATTCCAGGAAGTGCTTCGGCGGATTCTTCTTCTTCTTTTTGTTTTATTGCAACCGCACTTTACAGTGCATTACTGCCATCATCAGGTAGCTTGGATCAGAAACACCTCCTATTTTTCACACCTCCTACCCTTCCCCACCCCTAAAGAGAGAGGAGGAGAGAAAGAAAGAAAGGGAAAAAAAAAAAAAAAAAAAAATTCCTTTTAACCCACTGACGCTGCGTGTTCAGCTCCTCCAGTTTCCACCCCACCTCCCTTTAACTCCCACTTCTCACCAAACCTTACTTAACCTTCGGATTAACTTTTTCCTTATCCCACACTTTACTTCATACACATCTCTCTACAAGCCTATACTTATTAATCCTACATTCTTTTCATTAAACCTGTATTGTTCAGAAACTGAAACAACACATTGACTGTACTATTTCCTACATTTGAGTCTAATATATTCTTTAATGTTAACTCTTTCCCTTCATTTTTCCATACTTCTTCTCTAAGCACTTCTCTTTCTTCTTCATAACCCTTACAATTAATAATCACATGTTCCACAGATTCACTCTGTCCGCATTTATCACATAATCCTGTTGGATGCTTAGATATTAAATGTAATGTTTTATTCAAACCTGTATGTCCCACTCTTAGTCTTGTAACTATACTTTCCTCCCTTCTATTTCTCCCTTTTTTCCTCCCTTCTCCCACTTTCTTTTGTATTGCATATAAATGTCTCCCTTTACTCTCATTATCCCAATATTGTTGCCACTTTTTAATCACTTTCTCTTTTATTACTGATTTTATTTCTTTTATACTATGTGGTATCTCAATTTCTACCATTTCCTCATCTACTGCTTGTTTAGCCAATTTATCTGCTTCTTCATTTCCTTTAAGTCCCACATGGGCTGGCACCCACATAAATTGTACTTGTATTTTACTTTGCTTCAACTCAAAGAGATTTTGCAGGATTTCCATCATTAAATCAGGTCTTGTTTCTGATTTTTGATTATCAATACTGACTATTGCTGAATATGAATCTGAACATATGATCGCATTATTAATTCTCCTTTCTTTAACTAGTTGCACTGCTAACAAAATAGCCATCAGCTCACCAGTATATACTGATAACTGATCACTAATTCTAGCTTTTCTCCTCATAAGTAACTTTTGTACATATACTGCCACTCCTATTCTCTCTCCTTTTTTGGAAGCATCCGTGTATATCTGTATATGATCTCCGTACCTAATTCTTAAATACTCATTTGCTCTCATTACTTCCATCTCCTTATTTCCTTCACTCTGTCTTATCTTCAGTAATGTTAAATCTACTTCTGGTTGAGGAAGAATCCATAGAGGGGTATGCGGATACATTACTCTTGGCACACTTCTATAATTGTCTATCCCCATCTCTTTAATATCTTCTTCTACCACCCATCCAAAACTCTTGTGTCTATTCATCCCTTGTTCCCAACATATTCTAATATTTTCCTTGTTGGATGCCTCTCATCCTGACTATTTAGATTTGTCCAATAAACAGCCATTAACTGTTGCCTTCTGATATTAAGCGGCATTTCATTTACCTCCACTTGCATTGCTGCTATAGGTGTAGTTGGACATGCTCCACAGCAAATTCTCAATGCCTGTGCTTGAATTCTGTCTAACTTCACTAACTGTGACTTTGCCGCCAACCCATATGCCACACTTCCATAATCTAGCACAGATCGTATCATTGCTACATATACTGTTTGAAGCGCCCCTCTATCTGCTCCCCACTCTTGTCCTGCCATACATTTCATTACATTTATAACTCTTTTGCACTTATTTACTATCTTATGAATATGCTCTTTCCACGTAAGTCTAGTATCCAGCCATACTCCCAAGAATCTAACTGATGCCACTCGTGCCATTTCATTGTTGTATATCTTTAACCTACACTCATTATCTACTTTCTTGTTGGAAAATATAATACTTTGTGACTTCTCCACAGATAACTTAAATCCCCACTTATATGACCATTTTACCACCTCATCCACCGCCTTCTGCATTTTCCCCATAATAAACTTTTTATTTCTTCCTCTGAACCACAAAGCCCCATCATCTGCAAACAATGATCTACCAACACTCCTATCCACCTTACTAAATATATCATCAATCATTATTATAAAAAGGACTGGACTTATTACACTTCCCTGAGGAGTGCCGTTTTCTACGATTCCTTGAGATGATATAGAATCTCCCACCCTCACTCTTATTAATCTTTCCTTAAGGAAGTCATTAATCCAATTGAACATTTTTCCCCCAACCCCCATCTCCTCCAACTTAATCATAAGACCCTCCCTCCACAACATATCATAGGCTTTTTCAATATCGAGAAACACAGCAATTACTGATTCTCTATTTGACAGAGCTTTCTTTATTTCTGCCTCCAAACACATTACCGGATCCATAGTTCCTCTTCCTACCCTAAACCCACTTTGATAAGGTGTTAATTTGCCTTCTTTTTCCAAAAAATATACTAATCTATCCGTTATCATTCTCTCCATCACTTTCCCTAAATGAGAAGTAAGAGCTATTGGTCTATAATTACCTGGCTTACTAGGATCCTTCCCTTGCTTCCTTATTGGCAGTATCAGTGCTTCTTTCCAACTTTGTGGTAGCACCCCCATTTCCCACACTTTATTATAAAACTCTAACATTACTCTCAATGATTCATCACTTAACTGTCTAAGCATACTATAACTGATTGCATCTTGACCCGGAGTAGTTTCTCTCATTCTCCTCAGTGCTCGTTTTAGTTCGGTTAATCTAAACGGGACATCCATTACATTATCTCTTTCCTCTCTCATTTCCAATAAATGAGGATGTTCTCTTAAAGTTTCCTCCCTTTCCCTCTTAAATTCTTCAGTCAGGTTTTCTGTACTATTTACTTTTATAAATGTTTTACAAAACATTTCTGCTTTATCACAATTTTCTATTGCTATTACTTCCCCTTCATTTAAAACAGGATATTCCATCTCCTTCCTTATACCATTCATCCTTCTAATCATATTCCATACTTCTCCTATTGGTGTACTTCTCCCTATTTTATCACAAAAGTCTCTCCAATATTGTCTTTTTGCCCTTCTTACAACCTTTTTTACTTGTGCTTGTTCTCTCTTATATTCCATTAAACCTGGATAACTATGCATTCTTCTTACATTCTTATATGCTCTCCTTTTCCTTCTAATAGCATCATCACACTCCTTATTCCACCATGGTACCATTTTTATCTTTCTTCTTCCTTTACTCTTAGGAATACTACTCTCTGCCGCCTTCTTAATGACACCTATAATTTTCTCACTTATAGCATCTATGTCATCTGCATTTCTTACTTCATTTATATCTAAACCCTCCTCCACCATTTCCACATACTCAGTCCAGTTAGCCTTCTCATAATTCCATCTCCCTTCTCTTCTTTCATTTCTTTCTACACTCTTATTCATATTCATTTCAATCAAAATAGGAAAGTGATCACTACCTATACTACATTTCCTTAATACCTTCCAGCTAATTATGCCCCCTAACCTACTTTTAGCAAGAGTTAAATCCAACACCGATTCTTTACCTGTTCTCATGTCTACACGTGTACCTCCTCTATCATTTAGACAGATCAAATTCATCTCATCCATTAATTCTTCAATCACCTGCCCATTTCTGTCAGTTACACTTCCTCCCCATATACTACTATGAGCATTAAAATCCCCACACCAAATCACCCTCTCTCTGTTTTGCCCCTCTATCTTCACCATCTCTTCCAATATCATTTGTCTACATGGATTATAATAATTAATTATTACAACACTCTTATCATCCTTCCATACCTCTACCACCACATATTCAATTTCTCTTCCTTTCCCCACCATTCTACACTGAATATCAGACTTAATGAAAGTAACACACCCACCACCATTTCCCTCTTCCCGATCTCTTCTCACAGAAACATATCCTTTAATTACAAAATCCAGTTTAGGTTTCAGCCAAGATTCTTGTACACATATCACATCAGGCTTAACCTCCATCTTATTTACATAACCCTTAAATTCCAATCCATTAGCCACCAGACTTCTAGCATTCCATTGTAAGATTACTAACATCAATACTATTGTCCATCCCATGACTCTTGACTAGGCTGAATTTCTGAGGTTAGACCTTCTCTAACCATTTCCCATGTTAGCCCTTTGATATCCAGGAACCTCTCTGCTGCTCTCACTATTATCTGTATCTTTTCTGTTCTTCTTTCCGTCTGTGCTGTACAGTTTATGACCTCTGCCATGAATAACACAAAACTCTTTTTACTTACTATCATTGTGTCATCCGATTTATTGCTTTCCTTTTCTTCATTTCTGTTTCGATCTCTCCATTCCTCATTCTCCTCACTCTCTTTCTTTTTCTTGAATCCACTTTTTTAACTGCTTCTGCATATGACAACTTATTTCCATCTCTTTCCTTCTGTATTTCTACTGCTCTCTTTCTAACTTCACACCCTCCATATGCCACATTATGGGCCCCCCCCACAATTACAACATTTTGCTTCACTTCTTCCACATTTTCCATTCTCATGCTCTTCCCCACAATGTGCACATCTCTTTTTAGCTCTACATACACTTGCAACATGACCATATCTCTGACAATTATAGCATCTCAGCGGAGCTCGCACATATTCTCTCACCCGAAAGCTTACATATCCAATCATCACTTGACTTGGTAGCATTCCACCACTTTCAAAACGTAACATTACAGAAAGACTTTCTTCCTTATTACCTTCCCTATTCCTCTGCAATCGTTTTGCTTCAATTACATTTCCTCCTTTAACATTCCTCATCAACTCTATCATATTGACCTCCAATGGTACCCCTGTAATTACTCCACATAACCATGGTTTTCCACCTATTTGATTACAACTTGATATCACTTGTTTACACACAACCTTCATTTTTTTTACCTTATCTCTCTGCTCCTCATTTTCACATATCACCACCAATGCTCCATCCTGAAGCACTCTTGCACATTTAATTTCCCCTGATTGTCTCCTCAATTCATTTGTTAATTCAATTGGGTTTACCCCTTTTATTCCTTGTCCCTCTTTAAATCTTACAATCATTTTTATCTCCTCTATCCTTTCATCTACTGCTTCCCTTTCGCTATCCTCATCTGTACTTACTGAATCCTCTTCATTAGCTATCTTTCTTCTTCTTTTTATTTGCTTTTTCAACACTTTTTATTCTCCCACCTTCCACCTGTACCCAATCCATCTCCTTTTCTCCTTCATTCTCTGATTCATGTATTCTAGTTTTTGTTTCTGATCCAACTTCCTCTTTTTTTTTCCTCGATTTGCCCATCTTCTCTTAACACCGATGCTCAGAAGAATCTTAATCCTCAACCGTTCAAAGTGTTTGATTGTTGCTTCAACACGCCGCCGATCGCTGTAGCGCTAGCTCTTTGCAGTAACCGAACACCAAACGTCACCACCGGAAGACCCATCTGCTTCGGCGGATATTCAAATAGATACAGTTAGAGAGACAGAACCGTGTTTTTGGTAATTTGTAGTCAATAAATGCATTGATTTACAATATCTATATAATACACCGATATGTGAATGTATGATATGTATGTAGTTACAGCAATGTTGTTTTTAAAAAATAAAAATCTGCGAGTATTTAAAGATTAGTGTGGTCAACCAGCGTTGCCTGCCTTGTGAACATATTTCTGGCTAACGTTTAACTTTGTGCATACTATAGTAATCCACCCTATCTGCCCTAAATAGTATTGACAATTACTAATGTCACATACGTATTTAGGATGGATAGTATGCATATTGGGTAAGCTTTTATGTTACCTTGGTTATGTTCTTAAACTTGTATATTATAGGCAATCATGTCATGTTCACTATTTCACAAGGACAGGAGACATGGCTGCAGGTGACATTAGATTATTTATTTATTTTTTAATCCATTGCAAACAAGTGAAATTTAATTAATTTTAATGTTTACAATTCTTATGCACCCCATGCACTTATTAGTAGGCCTATATAAATTAATATATAATTCAATTCTAAAACAAAACATGAATTATATATAGCCTATTATACATATATAATATAAATAGTGTATATTCTGTATGTTATATACATATAATCATATATATGATCTTGTCTAAATTATTAGGTTTTAATTTCTCGAGAGTACCACTACTCTAAAACCATTGTCTCTATAAACAATCAATAAAATTCTTGATTAAAAAAAATCAGTTCATTTTCATCATTGCTCAATACAAAAAAAATACAATTTGCTAAATTGGGATAATCTGTTCAAAAATGTAGATGTTTGTCTTATGTTTAAGACTATACACAACCTGTCTTCCCTGTTAAAACGGTATGTTAACGTTAGAATAATTGCACATTGGTCCACAAGGGCTGGAGAAAGAGGACTGTATTAATCCTCTCAGAAAAAAGTCAATTTAGTCAGTCTTTCTCTTTTGAGTGTTTGTAGATGCTTAGTTTTTAGTGTGACTTTTTAACATTCTGTCAAAGGTCTGCAGAATGAAGAATTTATTTTTCATGCTAATTCTGGCACATTTCCATTTATGTTCATTAATGTGCACTGCCCCTGTAAACAAGTAAACATGACAGACTGACTGGAAAGGAGTCAGCACAGCCATATTTGCTTTGTTTTAAAAGCAATTTTTGCATAGTAGTATGATTTTACACTAATATATCTATATATATTTCTGTTTTTTCTCCCCTTTATTTGTACTTGTGTGTATATATCATTGGTCTCTTACTTTGTATAAGCAGCTTAGTCTAAAAGGTATATAAGGTACAGAAATACAATAAAATAAAAGCAAAATTTGTTTTTAAAAGTTAAGACAATCATCAATAAAAATAATCCTCTCAATAAGGGGATCTTAGTAGGATTATAAAAAAAGTGTGAACCCTTTGCTTTCAACGAATAGAAAAATTAGGTGCATGACAGCCCTCTCCATGGTTGTTTATTAAAAGAAAAAAGGTCAGCCTCTGTTTTCATTTCATGTTCATTTCTTGTATTATTAGAAAGATTCAGGTCTCAAATCTTTAAAATTGAAGGAATAGTTACCCAAAATCAAAAAATAAATAAATAAATCATCATTACATACTTTTTTTTTGTCAGTTTGAAGTGAAAAGGCAAAGGCCTATTTTTGTGCTTCCTGAAATAAAATCTCAATCTACTTCTGCAAACTTTAATGCACTAGAACGTTTAAATCATAACCCTAAATGAGACTAGCCATCTTAACATAAATAATAATTTTAAAAAAAATTGGTGCATGACATAATCACTGGTCATTTAGGTTAAAGAAGCTATTATTGTATTAGATTTAGGTCAATCTTGAAGCTTATTGAAAGAGTTACCCAAAAACAAATTCTATCTTCATAATTTACTCAAGTCATATAGGCCATCCACTATTTTTACAGTGGAACACAGTTTGAGGGCAATTTTGAGCTCTTTTCCATACAATGCCTTTTCATAGTCACCATGTCTGTAAAGCTCCAAAAAGGCATACGTTTCACTAAGTAAGTATCCATATGGCCATATATGCTGTATATTCCAAGACTTCTGGAGCTTTGTATGAGAAACACTTGTTTTTATTCACTGATAGCTACTATTTCCATAGACGGAAGCTCTGAAATGTCATTGCAATCATGTTTAAAATGCTGCAGCAAAATATTGTTGACAGCATGTTTTAGTGAAAACAGACAATTCTACAGCGGTTTCTTATATCAACCGACAGAGAGGCGCATGTTCCTTCAATTGCACCAGTAACAAAATAGCCGATTGTGTGGTGCGACACACGGCTTTCATGCATTAATCATCAACTTCTGCTTGTTTTGTACACCAGAATGTAGTTTTATGTGTTATCAACTCCAAGCTATATCATTTGAAGCTATAGCCTATTTATTATATATTATTTTTTTGGGGTTGTAGTTTCAGTTCTACAATGCCCATTAGAGTAAAAACACGAGGGTTTACACCAAATACATAAAACTAAAAAAGTTCCTTACTATATGATTGCCGTATGATATTTTATGACAAGTTATAAGTCCACCTGCACCACATATGAATATTTATTTATGATTTATTACTTTTATTTATTGTTTTTTTTCCCCCACAGCGTGTTTTTAGTCCTCGTGAGTTTGCAATGCATGCTGGTAAATGTAGTCAACAAAGGCGTCAAAATGGTGGATTTTCAACAACCTCCTTTCAGAACCCTGGATGATTTTCTGCTGGGTTCGGCTCGATTGTCTGTGCCTGATGTTCGTAACTTGGATCGGTGGAATAACCGAATCATTAACAACCTTCTGTATTACCAGTCGAACTATTTTGCTTTCGCCGCGGCATTTTTGGTTATAGTCGGGTAAGGAAACACCAGTGACGTGTACGTTCATTCAGATCTATTCACTGTTCTTTTAAAACCCTTAACCAGGTAGCTAACCCCATTTGTGTTATGTTCTGTATTGAATGCGTTGTGTTTTTTTTTTTTTTTTTTAAAAAGCTCACAATTAATCAATTTGTAATGTGACCTAAATTAAAAAAGTGTTAGGCCAACATTCACTTCTCTGTTTGGAGTGATCTGATAAATGGCATTTGACAGGTTTATTAAGACGTTGTTTTGTTGGCCTTACTGAGACAGTTATAAAGCAGTAATCAGATGTTTTAAAACAGCTTTCATATAACCTACTCATGCCATGTCATTATAATTATCCCTCTTTCAGTGGCCTATATTGTTTCTTCACGTCACCAACATTTCCCCTTTTAGTTTTACTTGAACTAAAATAGCTAAAACTGACATAAAAAGCAAAAAAAAAAAAAAAAAAAACATTTGAATAAATAAAAAATTGGTCTTAACCTAATACTACAATAACAATTTATTTTGTGTTTGTTTGTGTAATTGTGCCATAGATATTTCCAACCACTCCAGCTGATCCTTGGGGCAACAGTTGTGATCCTTCTGTTTTTGGGGTTTGTCTGGGCAGCTGAAAACAAGTCGATAATCCGACGATTCCGAAGGAATCATCCATCGCTCTCCCTGACTGCAATTTTGGGCTCCAGCTACCTTCTTCTGTCCGTTTTAGGAGGAGTAGCTGTTTTCCTCTTTGGCATTGCCTTCCCCATATTAAGTTAGTATCCTTGTTGCCTACATCTTTTTTTTCTAACACTAAAAAGTATCAGTATCACCTTTGTGCACTGAAATATTTTCAGTTGTTGTTCTTTTAATACTCTGTATGTACATATGTATTAATTGTTAGCTTGAGCTATATCATGCTGTAAAAGTCCCCTCTGATGCTTTCTCTTCACAGTGATCCTAATCCATGCTTCAGTAAGACTCAGAAGCCTTAAGAACAAACTAGAGAATAAGTTGGAGAGTATAGGATTGAAGAGGACACCCATGGGCCTGCTACTGGAAGCGCTGGGACAGGAACAAGAGGCTGGATCATAGCTGTGCTAACTATTAACAACTGTGCTATCGCTTACCCCTTCTTTCCTATGAGCTTCTTGCATGTCCTTAAAATATGTATGAAAACAGATTTTGGCAAAACATATATGGCATTTGCTAAAGTTTCTCAGATATGCAAGAAGGGCCCAATGGACAGGATTAGATTTTATGATGTAGTTTATGAAAGATAGCAAAAAGTAAGATAACAGGATCAGGTGTTAATAACTATATATTAGGTGTCCAAAAAAAAAAAAAAATAGGGTGTAGGTTAGGAGTTATTAAATTTACTTTTATTATTTGAGTAACAGTCTTTTTATTGCTTCATTCGATGGATTTAATTGTTCCAAAAGTTTTATTCTGTCCCTAAATATGTTTTCTGTGACTCAATCGGCCTTCAAATGAGGCGTTCGAAGGGTGCAGCCCCAAACTGCACACTTCATTTACACTTTCGATCTTATAATGGCTGCCATGTGCGCATGTCCGCTAAGTCCATGAGACCGTGCTTAGATAGCACAGGTACGTCTGTAAGATGTCTGCTTAAGATCTGGAAAACATCTCCTGTGTAAATACATCTGATAAACAACTTAGAGCAGTTTTACATGCATTCTAAACCATAAACATCTTAGACATATTCTAGATGTCTATATGACAGGAGACGACTCGGAGATGTATTGCAGGTGCGCAATAGATCTCTGAATGAAAATCTATTTGAGTAACAGTCTGTTATTACTTCATTCTTATGAATTTAATTGTGCCAACACTTTTATTCTGTCCCTAAATATGTTTTCTGTAAGTAACACTTGATTTTGTGAATTGTGTTGAAGGATATTTGAAGAGATTGTCTTTTTTGCCAGTGCATTACATGTCCAAATATTATTTTTACAGTTTGTTTTGAGTTTTATTGTATTTTATTTAAAACAAAAGTTGTGCCATATGTGTCCTGCCATGAATTGTGTTTGCAATCTTACAAAGTGCCAAGGGTTTTCTGCAACCCAAATTAGTGACCAAGAATATTCACTCTCTATGTTTCCATTTTATTTGAATTGTGCAACACAAACTGACATTGTGGGTGAAAATGTCTAATCTCGTTTGAAGGAGAGATAACAACATACAAATAAATCATCAGTAATGTAACACTATAGATGTTTATTCTTTCTTTTAGTTATTTAATATCTTTGAGAACAAAAAAAATCATTTGTATTTTCTGCATAATTAATGTTTACAACATCAGTTGCCTTGTATTTTTTTTAGGAAATGCTCATCCATTGCTGTGCATAATAAATACACTTTCATATACATTATCTGCAGCCTTTGTCTTTTCATCTGATACTGCTTAGGGATGCTGTGACCGTTAAAATTAATGTATTGTAGCCATGTGTAAGGTAAGATAGCCGATTGTTTCGATTCTTGTTAATGCAATAAATCATTGTTTGGGTAACATGTTTCTGATTTGTTTGCGTTTACCTGAATGACTATAGACCTTCATTAAGTAGGTAGCATTGGAATACAGCAAAGTGAGGAAGACGAACATAAAAAAACTACATAACTACAATAAAAGCCCTTCACATATTTCTCCAAATTAGCTGTTGTTGGAATTCTGTGACTGCAAGTTTCACAAGAATGGCTGAAATTAAGGATTTTAAATGTAAATGATTGCTTTTTTAAATGTTTACAATAATATTCTTGTGTTATTATTCTGCATTTCCCAAAGTCATCTGCAATATTATGAAAATTGCTTTTAAATTATACTGTAGGCGAATGGCTCAAGACCACACAAGAACTTGGAGTTGCATACACTTTGAATGTTGTTCTGTATACTGAAAATCATTTTGATACACAACCCACATACCTTTATTATGAAAGGCTTTTATAAAATCAAGTTATCATTATGACAAATATAGGCTATTGATGTCTAACCTCTAAAACAAATTAAAGCTCAGTTTTCATCCTTCTCAAGTGAACACAAAGACACACTTTGTGCACAAGGTTCAACTAAATAGTGATGTTATACTTAGTTTGTGCAATAAATTTTAACAGTGTGTTATTTTTAATAATAATTATTATTATTATTATTATTATATTTCCCCTGTTCTGAGCTCATTGATAACAGCCAAGTTTGGTGACAAAATGGGGTTACTAAATTAAAATAATCAATTTGCTCCATACTCCATAACTGAAGCTCTGCAAGTTATAAAATTCAAACTCATCTTTAACTAATTCCCAAATATAGGAACTTGCAATTGAAAATGTTTTACAGACAGGAGTCTATGAACATCTTGCTTACTGTTTGGTCACACCACAAGGTGTCACTGTGGCCTCAAAGCTTCAGCACCATAGTTATGTCTGGACCTCTAGGTTGAAAAATCGTCAATGCAAGTCAATGCAAAACAATAATTATTTTCTAATCCGTTTGAATTTTGCAATGAATGTGAACATATGTCGTCTGTGAATTTTTTATATATTTTTTCGTGTAAAGAATGCTACAATTTAGCGGGTAGAATTTTCATTCGGTTAGACTTTGTGTGAGAGCACTTTGTGGACTACAACTCTTCGCTGCTTTCGACGCGTTTGATATACGTCACCACCACTAGCACACGGATCCCGCTAAACATGCCTGTGTCTTTGGTGCACTTCACCGGTGACATTTGGGTACAAAACACACAGGCATCTCGATCTAATTCCTTAGATTATCGCACCGTGATTTGTGGAGGGAAAATGTGTTATGCGGTGACGTCACATATGCGACGTGTAGTCTTTCTCGTTATGTCTATTCCACAACTGCTAGCCAAAGAATCATACAATATACTGTCAAACTCGTTACATGAGAAATTATATAAAAAATTCACAGACAACATATGTTCACATTCATGGCACAATTCAAACGGGATCAGAAAATAATTTTTTTCTCTCATTCACTTGCATTGATGCTTTTTCAACCTAGAGGTCCACTCGGAGTTTTACGGATGGGCGGGACTTACCAGCTCTCATGCCCCTCATTAGCATACAGAGTACATTTATGGGTTAGTAAAATACATTTATAAATAAATAAATGTAGACGTAAATGCATATATACATAAATAGAAGTGAAAATAAGTAAAAGTGGAAATAAATAAATGCATAAATAAATAAATTAATTAATAGATAATTGTGGGAAAATATATAATTATATATTAATAGGGAAATAAAAGTTTAAATAGTCATTTATTTTTGTTTTTTTTTACATTCGCGTATTTATTTATTTATTTATTCATTTTTTATTTTTTAGAGATTTGGTCCTCCATACATTGGAACCAAATATTTCAGGAACTGATAACTCAATATTTTGTAGCTAACACCTGTTCTCGGCTCCTTACTCAAGTAATAATCGACTTTAAAGTGTAAATTGCAGGTAAAAATTTTCACGAAGATAATGCAATGTGCTTACTAAATATAAAGATAAGAACCGCCCACCATTGTTTTTTTTAAATATTTTTTATACCAAATGCTGAATATAATGAAAAGTTGGTTCGTTTTACAGTGCTTTTAACCACGCCCCCTCCTTCCACTAGGCTGTGCGTGATGTCATAACAGGGACTCCAAGCTTTTACGGTCTATGCAACAAGCCTAGAGTTACGTTATATTGGAGTCCTAGCTAGCGAAAATGGTTAACTATTGTGCTTGTGCGGGATGTACGAATACATCAAAAACGGGGGAGAGGCTCCACAAGTTCCCCAAGGACAAACGGCTGATTCGTGCCTGTAAGTGTTCGCATAACTTACCCGAGGTAGAGCTTAGATCGGCCCAAAACATCAAGCAAGACCCTAACGTTACCCGAGCCCGCTGTGTCCGAGTCCGGCCCGACACATAAACTGTAATTATGAGCCCAAGCCCGGTTTAAACCCGGCTATTTTTGAATACGTGTGTCGTTATAACTGACGTTCTCAACTACTTTCTTATATTACTTTCTCCCGACCGCAACATTCATGTTTTGTCCCGCTCCCGCCCGCAAAAATACTTTTTTTCTGTACCTCCAAATACTTTCAAGTTAGCCTACGTGTTAGCCCACCATACACATCAGCATACATGCTCCTGATCAATTGACCCTTCGCTAAGCCCCACCCTCCTTAGTTACTGTTGCTACGCCTGTCAAGCTTTCGCGGCTGCCACGTCTATTACAGTGTGAATGCACCGGTGTCAGACATTCCCAAGGAGATAATTAGTCATTTTTGGCGAACAGGTGAAATATCCGAGAGAGCAAGACAAAAGAGACTGCAGTATGCATTCGAGGGATATATCCACGACATAATATGCAACCGATTAGAGAATAATTTCATAAAAATCGAAGCTAAAGCCTATAACGTTAGGTGCAGCACAAGCAGCAGCCGCCTCCTTAGCAGACCATTCAAACGGGAAATACACAAATGGAGGAACAGCTATATTCATGCACAGCAGAGTAAGTGAAATGTGAAAATAATCTAATAAGTATAAATCAAAGAGCTTATCCATCAATCTAAAACAGTAACACCGGAGCTGCGATCGGATTGGGGGTAAAGTTACTCAGGGGCAGAGTCATATATATATCTCTCCATGACTCTGCTCAGGGGTAACGTTAGGCCGTCGATTAACAAAACGCTGACATATATTTTAAAGTATATGTCAGTGAGCCTCCTTCTTTAATCGTCTTATTTTACGTTCAAATATTGCATCATGATCAAAGAACCGCCATTATTTCCAAGCAATATTTTTTTCTTTTTTTTATCCTGTCGACATTTAGTTGTGAATGGTGTTTCTCACACTGCTTCACACTGCTTCTCCCCTTGGCTTTTAGGTTTCTGGAAGGGAAAAAAATTCCACCCCACCGTCCAAACTTTTAGGATACCGGGTATCAGATTTGCACAATCCATACGCACAACGCGTCGGCATGTTTCCCTCGCTCAAAAGCTTGACAGACCTCCCGCGCCTAGTTACGGTTGCTAAGCCACGATTGGCCAGTAGCGGTTTTCGGGCGTGGCTTAGCGAAGGGTCAATTGTGTGTTGCATTAACACACAAACCACTGTTATAACATAAAAGCAAGCGGGCTACTGCGTGCATGGTTTGGCATGACTGCGCGCAAAGTGCGATCCCATAATAATTCCTAAAGCTGACATCAGTTCACAGAGATCTCGCACATCTCTGTTATTATCAATGAAGCTTTCATAATATATAACGTTACACTATGTTTGTTATAATTAGAGGATTTGCCAGCATACAGAATTCAGCACTGAACAAAAAGTCTGTTTTGAGCGGTGAGGGGAATCTATCGTAAATGCTTCTGATTGGCCATTATTGCGTTCAAGAAATCAACACATATGTCTGTGATTGGCTACATCGCTCCTCGCTGCTGACATGTTAGAAATAGAAACTCTGCCTGTAAACCGTTTCTATTTTGTTTTAGATGTTCTTATTGATTTTCTGCAACAGATGAATAAAAATGTATTAGTTTTTTCGTTTTATTCAGATATTTCTAGTTTGCGGGAGTCCCGCAAATCGTCTTATTCTCCCTCAAACAGCACACACAGAGTGAGTGCCTTACTGCCCGCAGCTCCCTGTTATGACATCATCACCCAGTTACGGTTAAAAAAACGCTACCTTTGAAGAAACCCCAATAAATGCTATTTTAACGCATTTTAAGACAGAAATTTTTAAATATATCCATATTGTGCACTTTAATGTACACATTAATCGTTTGTGGTGGTTAACCTGCAATTTACACTTTAACAACGGACTAATTTTATGATTGTGTTCTCTGATTTATTTATTTTTAATCGAAACAACTTTAAACATATTTGTTTAACACGATTCAAGGTATCCAGAATTGTTCTCGTGTCTCCACCTCCCCTTTGAAAGGTTTCAGCACAATCATCCCCGTTAACCGGCTCACATGAGTTAATCCAGCATTCACGGCTTACTACACCCAAGACCTGCGGTCACACGAGGATAGATTTATACATTTGGTTTCCGTTATGATTGATTGCATACATATTAAACTATCCACGTGTTTTAAATTAATGTAAATATATTTACGAAAATGCTTTGGTCTGTGGACCCATCTTTTGAATTAGATCTTTGGAGTTCCTTGCGCGCGTGAGCCATTTCACCTGCGCGCGACACCTGTTCCGCTAGCTGCTCGCGACGCGGTTTATTCCGATAAATATTATCAATAGATATGAAAGGTGTAGTGAGGTGTTATTTCATGTAAGTTCGTAGGAATAGGCAGCAGACTGTGCTGAAGTCGTGGACATGGATATGACACAGAAAGGTGAGTGATATGCCATAGCTTACACCTGCACTGAAACGGTCAACTCTCTTGTAAAGACATGCATAACTGACATTTGTCAGCTGCCTATTCCATTAAATTAATAAACGCGTTAATTGACCAATTACATTTTTTTCCCAACAAAGATTTTAAGATAAAACGAGAGAAAGAGAGAGAGAACGTAGCCTAGGCTATTTTAGGTGCGGTAACCGTTTCGTAAAATAAAACATTTTTAATTGCATGTTTGCTTTTTGCAGTTCACAACCTTGTAGTTCCTGCAACATAAAGATAGATAGATAGGTAGTTCTTGGAGAGTTAAATACTAGCTATTGTTTTCTCTTAGAACTAGGTCACTTCTGCCCGATCCCTAAGGCTTCTTAAGTGTACTTTGGTATCTGTTAGCCACATCTGGCCTCTTTCTTAGCTTTAAACAGTTTTATAAGGCTCTGCTGAGTAGAAAATGTCAAATCTAACACTCATATGAGTAGCTAGATGCAGGTCAACTTAAATGCAAGTTACTGATTTAGGAGAGGCTGTCAGAAGACCATATTTTCAAATGCAAATTTTTATAAAACATTAAAAAAGATTATTCAGATCATTGGCATTAGAAACTGATCTCATTCATTTTACTGGATGCTAATTTACCTTTGCTCTTAATGTCTTTATAGTTTAGCTTGACCACTTATATTCACTATAACTCTCATGTTGTTTCAAAACCATATAACACAATAGGATAATATTTGAATAATGTGATGGTTTGTTGCTTGTCAGCTGTACACCCCATTCACTTTGCAAAAAAAAAAGGCATGGAGATTTGTTTCATTGTTCATAAGAAAGAAAATCATACAGATTTGAAGTGACCATTTTGATTGGGTTTTTGATTTTCTCAATTTTGATTATCTCAAAGTAAACTTATATATTAATATTAGATGCAGATAATTTGCCACAGGCATAGATTTAATAAGAAACCCCTTTACTTCAGATGGGGCCGGCTTGGCCGGGTCTGACCCCAGCAAGACAGACACACTCAACTCAACAGGTTCTGCAGGGCAAAAGAGAGCTGGAGGAGCCAAGAAGCACACGCAAGCTAACAAATCTGCCCTGCGTGCTCCTAGAGCTCTGTGCTGCCTCACTCTCAGCAATCCTATACGCATGGCAGCACTGGCCCTAGTGGAGTGGAAATATCCTTTTGCCCAATGTGTGTGTGTATGCAGTCCTTGTGCAGTCTTTTCTTTTGTATGTTTTCAAGATGATTGTTTCCTTGACCTTAGACCTTTAAGCCCTTTGATATATTCATTTTACTGGCCATCTTTGCGAATTGTGTTGCCCTCGGTGTGTCCAAACCATTTCCTGAAGATGATTCCAATGCCACCAACCACAATCTGGTGAGTCTACTACTATGCCATTCACTCAGTAAATGAAAACCGATTCCACCACCCAAAATAAATGAAACCACATAATATAACTTTGTTCTCCATCCAAGCACATTCATCGTTTTAGTCATTGTAATTGATCACCTGCATGGTGTGCAGCTTAAGCCATCCATAAATAATAAGCAAGAGTCCCCTTATATGTTTATATACTGTGTGCAACCCCTTGTAAGGGGTTAAATGTACTTGCATCTCATGCTTTTATGACACAAAATTAATGTAAGGGATTAAGGGAAACAGACAGGACGAATTGCGTATTATATTTAGATGTGTTCATTAGTGTAAATATAATTTATTAGATCTCCCGCTGTCTATGATGTCAGTAAAGCTGAGAAAGAGAAACATTTCTCTCAGCTCTGGAATGGAAAACTTTCAGATCTACTCTAAAATACTTAAAGCAGCACTCTTTATTTATCGCCTTTAATGGGTTTATTTGTCCCTCCTTATTATTTACTACTTGCTTTAATGTTTTGAAGCTGTGTTAGTATTTATATATTTAAAATTCTTAACATACAATTGTTTTAATATAATTGAATTTGTAATTATTTAAAAAAATGCTTATAATTTGTCACGGTCCACGGGTGAGAGAAGACGAAGGCAGGCAAAGATACAAATAGCATCGGTTTTATTAACTTCAACGTGGAACATGAAACTAGTGAGCGTGTGCTCAAACAATAACCAGCAATGACAAGAGTGAGAGGGGAACTTAAATACACAGATAATGACAAAGACAACAGGTGACGGTGATGATGAGGGTGATGAGGAGCAGGTGCAGATGATGATGACAGAGGATTCTGGGAAGTGTAGTGAAGACACAGACGATGAAGAAGGTGGTGAATGTGACATAACTCCCCCCTCCCGCTAGGCGCGACCCGCGCCGTGCAAGACAGAACACGGGAGGGAGGGTGGGCATCCTAGAGTCCGTGATGGGAAGGCGGACAGAGTGCATCTGGACGGACTCCAGGATGGTCCAGACGGAATAGGACGAGGGCTCTGGCGCTGGGTCAACGGGCTCTGGCGCTGGGTCAACGGGCTCTGGCGCTGGGTCAACGGGCTCTGGCGCTGGGTCAACGGGCTCTGGCGCTGGGTCAACGGGCTCTGGCGCTGGGTCAACGGGCTCTGGCTCTGGCGCTGGGTCAACGGGCTCTGGCTCTGGCGCTGGGTCAACGGGCTCTGGCTCTGGCGCTGGGTCAACGGGCTCTGGCTCTGGCGCTGGGTCAACGGGCTCTGGCTCTGGCGCTGGGTCAACGGGCTCTGGCTCTGGCGCTGGGTCAACGGGCTCTGGCTCTGGCTCTGGGTCAACGGGCTCTGGCTCTGGCTCTGGGTCAACGGGCTCTCCTGGGCTGGACGGGACCAGCAGCGAAGGCTTGACTGGGCTGGACGGGACCAGTGGCGAAGGCTTGACTGGGCTGGACGGGACCAGCGGCGAAGGCTTGAGTGGGCTGGACGGGACCAGCGGTGAAGGCTTGAGTGGGCTGGACGGGACCAGTGGTGCAGGCTTGACTGTGCTGGACGGGACCAGCGGCGAAGGCTTGAGTGGGCTGGACGGGACCAGCGGTGAAGGCTTGACTGGGCTGGACGGGACCAGCGGTGAGGGCTTGACTGGGCTGGACGGGACCAGCGGTGAAGGCTTGACTGGGCTGGACGGGACCAGCGGTGAAGGCTCAGGCCCAGCGGGCGTGACGTGAAGCCCAGCCTCGGCAACCATCCTTCTGGCCGATCGCACTGACATTAGCGGGGGATCAGTCATACTGGATATCATCCGGGAAGTCCAGGGATCAATCTGGTGGCAGGGCTGATGCGGAGTGCAGACTCAGCGTGGCTGACTTGAAGCGCAGGCTTGGCTGGGCTGGACAGATCCAGTGGTGAGGGCTTGGCTGGACTGGATGAAGCGGAG
This sequence comes from Chrosomus eos, assembly GCA_036326025.1. Classification (NCBI taxonomy): domain Eukaryota; kingdom Metazoa; phylum Chordata; class Actinopteri; order Cypriniformes; family Leuciscidae; genus Chrosomus; species Chrosomus eos. The sequence goes on along the minus strand of CM070836.1, from coordinate 12,423,353 downwards.
GACACGGAGCTCTCGACGACTCCAACTGTGAGGGAGGATCCACATACCCACAAGGTGCGGTCGATGAATTCCACAAACGAGAGATGAATATCTCCCATTAGCAGCATCTGGGCGAGTAGATCGTCCATCCCACTCCAAAAATGGTGCTTGAGCGCTTCCTCATCCCAGCTCCTGTCTTGATAAAGGTTCAGGTACACTTCCACATATTCCTCGAGCGTACGACCATTCTGGGTAATCCAGTCTTCCACCTTCATCTTTAAATAGGCTGGTTATTCTGTCACGGTCCACGGGTGAGAGAAGACGAAGGCAGGCAAAGATACAAATAGCATCGGTTTATTAACTTCAACGTGGAACATGAAACTAGTGAGCGTGTGCTCAAACAATAACCAGCAATGACAAGAGTGAGAGGGGAACTTAAATACACAGATAATGACAAAGACAACAGGTGACGGTGATGATGAGGGTGATGAGGAGCAGGTGCAGATGATGATGACAGAGGATTCTGGGAAGTGTAGTGAAGACACAGACGATGAAGAAGGTGGTGAATGTGACATAATTACAATAAAAAAAGATTTTAAGATTTTCAAGTCGTTTAACTAATTTTGGGAATAGTAATCGGATCGTGAGGTGCCTAAAGATTCCCACCCCTATTTAATACATTTTGATCTATATGGTCTATACACACACACACACACACACACACACACACACATTTATTTATTTATTTATTTATTCTCTTAATAGGGAATGACATGGAAAACACTGTTTTTTATATGTAATGTTTTATGTGTATGTAGATTCTGCCATTTGTGCATATGCTAACTTTCACACTAAAGCATAAAGTGTGACCATTGACAGGACATTTTGTCGAACACTTGAATTTTACTACTGCGACTTCATGCTGGTTAGTCCATTTCATTGTTAAATCTCAATGGTATACAAAAATCTTGTGCTACTTAAACTGCATGTTGTCAAGTGGTTTCGCGGTCAGTTAGACTTTTCACATTGCACCAGGTCAGGACACAGAAAAGTACTTAAAAGGTTTGTGTATACGGCCCCTGGCTGCCCCTGAGAGTTTTTTTTTAATGATGTGCATGTTAAATTGAATGGATCCAATACAAGGAAATGTACAGTTCTTCAGAGCTCCTAGTGTTCGGTGCAACACTATAATTGCATTAGGCTTGAAGTTTGACTGACAGCTCTGAATACCAAATGGGATAAGAGTATTGACCATCTGTTCTCTATCTATGGCAGCTCGCTGCCCTTACAGAAGACACGTGATATACTCTCTGACTGATATAAATGATTATAACAAACCGTTGCTTAAGTGCTTTATTTAATAGATTCATCTCTCCATGCTTCTCTGTTTCTCTTTTGTCTGTCTTTTCTTTTTTTTACACAACACCATCCATCTGGATTTAAGTTATACACTTGCACTATAATCCCTTTATAGAACTCTTACAACTTGCTCCTACTGTCATTTTCAGGTTAGCTAAGACTTTGTACTGATGTCTGTTGAGTCAGTAGTGCATTCAGCATATGGATGACTAGCTGGTATTGACGTGTGGTAGCATTTAGCTTTAGCTTCTTTCTGAGTAGGTCAAGAGGGCAGAAAGCTAATGAGCTCAGCAATGTGTGTTATAGGGGGAAGCAGGTGAAAGGGAGAGAGAGTGTGTGTGTGTGTGTGTGTGTGTGTGTGTGTGTGTGTGTGTGTGTGTGTGTGTGTGTGTGTGTGTGTGTGTGTGTGTGTGTGTGTGTGTGTGTCTGTCTGTCTGTCTGTCTGTGCACGTGGACCAAATTGCTTCGCAATCATAAAGCTTGTATATTTAAATATCACGCAACTTATGACAGTTAAAATTAAAATTATGACAGACACATTTTTATAGTGCCATTTAAAATTCAATTGGACATATGAACATATCTAAACATATTGGATTTTTGCTGCTCAATATTTTTGTGAAAACAAAATATTTGAACAGCATTTATTGCACTGAAATTTACTGTAACTTTTGATACATTTAATGCGTCCTTGTTAAATACAATTGAATTGTGTGTGTGAGTAGATATTACACTTCTACTTACTTCCTTAATTCTTCCCAGGAACAAGTGGAGTATGTGTTTCTGGTCATTTTCACCATCGAAACATTCACAAAGATTCTCGCATACGGTCTGGTCATGCATCCTAGCGCCTACATCCGCAGTGGGTGGAACTTGCTGGATTTTATCATTGTCATTGTAGGGTATGTGTGTGGTTTTCAAGTTGAATATGCTTTCTTTCTTTCTTTCTTTCTTTCTTTCTTCTTTCTTTCTTTCTTTCTTTCTTTCTTTCTTTCTTTCTTTCTTTCTTTCTTTCTTTCTTTCTTCTTTCTTTAATGAAGACCAAGTTTGGCTATAAACCTACTTAATTGACAGTAGAGTCAACAGCAGAAGAGGTTACCAGGTTTGTGTGTTCTATTTCCAGTCTCTTCAGTGTGATAGCTGAAATGGGCGAGCACAAACCAGGAGAAGCACATCACGCAGCAGGCAAACCAGGTGGTCTTGATGTCAAAGCCCTGAGAGCTTTCAGAGTACTGCGACCCCTGCGCCTGGTTTCTGGTGTGCCCAGTAAGTGTGTGCATGCTTTCTTCTGTAGTTTTGAGTAGAAATGTATACGGTGTATGCTGTATAATTCCGATGTATACAGTGATTGTGATTCAGGCTGTGATGTGTGCAGGTTTGCAGATTGTCTTGAACTCCATCATGAAGGCCATGGTGCCTCTGCTCCACATCGGTCTGCTGGTCATGTTTGTCATCATTATTTATGCCATCATTGGACTGGAGCTCTTCATAGGCAGAATGCACAAGACCTGCTACTATGTAGGGACAGGTGAGAAATGCAAGCACAAGCTCTTACAAAGCTGGCTGCAATGCCACTCCGTTTGCATGTTTAAAGGGTACCTATTATGGATTTTTGAAAATTGCCCTTCATGGAGTGTGTAACATAGATCTAAGTGAACAAAAACATCCTGCAAAGTTTTAAATATGAAAGTTCACCGTATACTAATTATTGTCTCTCAAAAGTAAGAGTCGACTCTGAGTCGTTGATATGAATCGATAGACGAACAATGCTTTTTCTGTAAATTTATGACGTCACTTGTACAAGTTATTTGAATAAGATACGCCCACTTATTGCGTTCGGAGACGCCAGGGAAAACTAACATCATGTCGACGAGACGCTGTGTTTTGAAGTGCGACGCAAAAGCAAACTTTTTTCATCTGCCCAGTGAGGAGCATTTGAAGACAGTGGCTACAGTTCATATATACAACTATACCAGAGAAGTATAGCTGAACCTTGTTCTGTGTTCGCGTCATTTTGAAGATTATGCTTCACAAACCTAAATGCTATAAAGTATGGATTTGCGAGCCGGCTGATACTGAAGGAAGGGTCAGTACCGAGTTTATTTGGATCAGCTTCCTTCTCCGAATCACAACCTGTAAGTATTATTAATATTAATTGTTGCTTTTATGTTTTATGTATCATGCTCAATAATTAGTTTGTGTGTTGTGTACGCACAGCGCAGCTTCTAGCTCTTCAATGTCAATTGTAATGAAATATGTGGCTCTCAAGTGTCACACATTGAGCGTGACAGTCACTCATTTCGGTCTTTTGTCACGCTCTCCCGCCACACATTGTATTTCTCACGCTGAAAAACTATTTGTAATATATTTATTATGCCGCAGCGCTCAGAACTCTGGCCGTGCCGCTCTCACTGTGGTGGAACCGGCAGGAATCAAGCGCGTCTCCTCTGGTGTTGATCGTCTGGTGTTGTTAGCCAATCAGAAAATAGCACTATTGTATCTGGGTAAGATTTCACGCAACAACCAATGACACCCCGTCGGCTCGGTGTCACTCCTTTGGGCTATGGTAGCTAACATATCACCGAAGATTAGCGTCACGCAAAGGCGGGGTTTGGAAAAATGACTCGCTAAACGATTCATATGGGAGTCGGTGAGCAAATCAGGTAAAAATAAATGCATATTATAAGACAACTAAAGTGTTTTTTGTCATTTCATGCTTGTAAAACTGTTGTTGGGGACTCCCAGAACAATATTAGGAACATTTTAAATGGCATAATAGGTACCCTTTAACACTGTCCCCAACAGCATTAAAAAAAACAAAAAAGTTGCTAGCCCACGGCAGCATTTTTGATCAACTTTCATGGCCCCCATAATATATTGTTGCATGAATACAGTATCTAAACATACAATATTTCGAAAGAAATAACAGAGCCACTGCTATTAAAATAAAATTCTAGCTTCATGCATACTTTATCAACACTTGAATCTGGGAACGTTTCATAAAAAAAGCAACATTTTGAACAAAAAGCTGGGAAAATCATGTTGTTGTCAAAACATAGATTGAGTAGATCAAGTCCATCAACACCCCCGAAGTTTGCACAGTCCTATACCTTTCGATCGACATTTCATTCTGTAATGTTAGGCATTTTTGATTTGTATGCTGTTTAATGTGTGATGATTGTGTTAGTTTACATGTGCGTAATCAATGCTTCTATCATTTGTTTCTGCTTCTTCTTTGCTTGTTTTTGGGTCCAAAGATTCTTTACTATGTCAGAAGGTGTGTATTGAGTCGCCCCAATCCTTAAAGATTCCTCTGATCATTGGCCAAAATTTGTAGTCTTTGATCACTAGTTTGATATGTTCTCCGACAGCCGAAATCCAATTAAAATTTTCAGAAGTGTCAGAAGTTTTGAGGCACAGTCCTGCTGTGGGGCTTTTCCTACAACAACAATCAAATCAAAAACTAATAGGACACAGAACCTGATGACACAAATAGTGAGGCAACAACAAACAACCACTTGCTCCACAAACACCTCTTCATTTCCTTTTCAAAATTAACTCTAAAGATTGTTTTTGTTTGCTAGTCACCATTTCTATCCAGAACGTGTCACAGATTGATGTTGTTAAATTGCGGACAATCTTTTTTTGTGTGTCCGTTTTTAACACACCTTGACTGCTGTACAGTCTGACATTAAAGACAATTGAGATCTTACAGTGTGACGTGGCTTATGCGGGGATCATGTTTATACAGCCTGACAAGCAAAGGACTATTATAAATTGTACAGTGTGCCCGGCAGTGAAACAATGAAAACATGGATTGCCGGAAAATTACGCCGATTGCGGGGAAGCGTTGTATCATAAATGATGGAAAATTCCGTCAATGATGGGGAAAGAGGTAAATTGGTTGTTTGTTGACTATAAATAATTTTAAACCCTATGAAATTTTGTTTATTTTTCATTTGAAAAGAGCTAATGGTGGACGATGATCCTACACCATGTGCTTTTGCCGGTAACGGCCGCTTCTGCGTGGGGAATAACACCGTGTGTCAGGGAGGATGGGAGGGACCCAATGGAGGCATCACCAACTTTGACAATATCTTCTTCGCCATGCTCACTGTGTTCCAATGCATTACAATGGAGGGCTGGACTGATGTGCTCTACTGGGTATGACCTCTCCCCCATATTTTTCACTTTTTATTTAGCTAAAGTTTCTGATTTTACACGAACAGCATACTTTATTGGAATGTTAATGAAAATAGAAGATTATTTGAGCTATCTGAGTTTTATACAATTTAAAAAACAGCTCAATAATGCAAAAATCTGTAAATATTTACTACAGAAAATAATTTCAACTCCTCTCTCAGTTTTTTAAAAGAAATGTAAAAAAAGTGCTACCTTGTCGGTATGAAGTTATATCCAATCTATGACACTCAAAAAACACTTCACAGGCAACTCTTAAGCAACTTTATATAACCTCCGTTTTTTTTTCTCTCGTCTGTAATGTTTCACTCAGATGAATGATTCCATCGGGTTTGAGCTGCCTTGGATTATTTTGTGTCTCTGGTCATTTTTGGGTCTTTCTTTGTCCTCAATCTCGTGTTGGGTGTTTTGAGCGGGTGAGTGACTCAAGCCCTGGTCCCTTACAAGCCTTTTATATATGTGTTAGTATGGTAAATAGTTTTGAAAATAACGATTTTGTGTTGTACCTTCAGCTCTGCCCCCCAATGCAAATTAAATTATATGGGCAGATACATACTGTAAGGATATGGAGGTCTTGTGATGACATTTGTTGGGCATCTTGTGAAGATTTACATTGCATGTGTCTCTTGCACATCACAGTGAGTTCTCTAAAGAGAGAGAGAAGGCTGTGTGTCGTGGTGAACTGCAGATGGCCCAGGAGAAACAACAGATGGAGGAGGACATGATCGGCTACATGGACTGGCTCATTGAAGCAGAGGACATGGATGAGGATGGAAATAAACGTAATATAAGCTTTATTTAGCGTTCCTTTCACATTATGATCACACTGGAAACATATACAGTAGGCAGTGTAGTGCATTATTTATTATTAATAAAATGAACAGTTTTGCCTAATGAAGATCACATGACTGATGAGAAAATGCCCACGCTTGTGAAAAAGAAGAACATACTGTTGTCAGGGATGTGTTGAGAGGACTCAAGTGCAGGATAATTGGTTTTTAATGATAATAAAATAAAACAAAATACAAACAAAAACTCCCCCGAGGGGGAAAACAAGACAGACTTGACTTGACTTGACTTGACTACACACACAGGAGGAACATAGATGGGTAGAATTACGACTACGAACCAGCACAGGACTGCAAACAGGACTAAAAAAAATAAAAGGGCTAGACAATCGACAGGAGAGCACATGGCACAAAGAAACACATGACAAGCCATGTGCTTACACCAAACATGAGGAAAAACACAAGCACATGGTCAGTTAAGCAAATCAAAAGCCATGTGCTCACACAAAACCAGGCAGCTAATGAAAACACATAAGCCACGTGAAAGCATGCAGCCAGTGAAAAACACAAGCTGCATGCAACACAGCACAAGACAAAACATGACATGACATGAAAGGACATGAAACAAGGCACACAGACAAGACAAAGCAGGAGTGTCAGGGCTCTGTCACAAAACCAAGAAATAGACTAGACAGAAGTGACAGAACCCTGACAACTGTACATTTAAAAAGAGTAGGCTGCTTATACATGGAAACAATACTTTAAAAAAGTGTAAATATTTTTGGACACTTAATTGCATGTTAATTACAATTAAATGAAAATGATTTATAGTTATATTTATATCCAGTGTAACTGAGTTTTTTAGGACATAAATTAACTACATCTTTATATGTAATTTTTTACATTTAATTATAAATTGCTTCTATTATGGTTATTATATGTAATGACAAGCATTTTTGGTAAACTAAAATGTACTCTAATGTCATTTCTGTTAAACGTATTTAAATGTGTACTTAAGAAGATGTGTTAAGAAGCAGTGTAGTGCTGGGTGAATCCATATGTGTACATTTTTGTTTGTTTTGTTTGTTTTTCCGTCAATGGAGAACTTTTCTTTTTTGTGGTGTAAATGGCAGGTGCTGTGGTGGCTAAGAAAAAAATGATGAAGAAATATGGCTGGTACAAACACAGTGAAGATGGAGGTATACTGAAGTTTCACTCAGATTTGTGTGTATTAAGATTAATTAAGACATTTTATCTTGTCACATCATTTTTGAAGTACACATTTAGTCCTTTTTCTTTAATACAGAATCAGATTCAGACTCTGAGTTTGAAGCATTCCTGGATGATGACAGTGGTTGCTGTTCATCTATAATGTAAGTACAGCATTATTATTGTTGTTTCATATATAATAATATAAATTATTAAATACCAGAGATGTCATTAACCCAAACTCTTTTATTTTCCTTAGGGCACGACTGATGGCTATAAGTTTTTTGTAAGTGTTATTGGTTGAGTAACGTTTACCAGAAGCCCAAAACGTACTCTACCTTTCTAAGGAATCAGTTTAAATGTGACTTATTCTACATCTTTTTTTAAAGTTTCAAATGCAATCTCTACTTATATTTGCTACGGACTCTTCTCTTTCTCAGTGAGCAGCTGTACCACTTGAATGTGGTCATTAGGAAGAACTGCCGTGTGGCTGTCAAATCCACCAATTTCTACTGGCTGGTGCTACTGCTGGTGTTCCTCAACACTGCCGCCAGCGCCTCTGAACACTACGGCCAGCCCAAGTGGCTCACTGATATACAGGGTTTGTGTGACTGAAGTGTTGCCACAGTTTGCCTTTAATGAGATGATTTGACCCTGTCTTAAATACGGTCTCTTTAATGTCCCAGAACGAGCAAATAAGATCCTTCTGGCTCTGTTTACACTGGAGATGCTGTTGAAACTCTACAGCTTCGGGTTTCAGATCTACTTCATGGCACTCTTTAATCGTTTTGATTGTTTCGTGGTGTGTGGTGGAATCCTGGAGACGGTGCTGGTGGAGATGGAACTAATCCCGCCCATCGGAATCTCTGTGCTGCGCTGCGTCCGTCTGATCCGGATCTTCAAAGTCACAAGGTGATTTAGCTCATAAGTGTTTCCAGCTCTTTGAGAATCATTGTGAAACAGTGTAGTATTAATGACTTGGCTGTATCATTTGAATTCAAGTTAGTTGAGGCAACAGTGCTATAACTGTTATAGTATTTATTACTCTTTTTTTATTTTCATTTTATTTTTAGTTAATTTTTTTGTCATTTTGTTGTGTTTGTGTCATTTTTATTAGTGTTTTTTAATGTCTATAATAACAATATAATAACCCTGTAATTCATTTGAGATTTTAGGAAAAAAAAAGCAAACTTAAAATAATCATTAAGACACAATAAGAGCAAAGTCCCTTTTAAGGAAAATCGGTAACACTTTACAGTAAGGTTCATTAGTTAACTACCTTAGTTAACATGAACTAAGAATGAACAATACTTCTACAGCATTAATTAATCTACAAACATCTACTAATACATGATTAATGAGATGAGATGATGCATCTGAAGAGGCTATCCTTTAATAATAATAAATATTAAAATCAAAGGTTGTATTTGTTAATATTAGGTAGTGCACCGTGAACTAACATGAACAAACAATGAACAGCTGGATTTTTATTAACTAACATTAACAAAGATTAATAAATACTGGAACAAATGTATTTCTCATTGTTAGGTGATTTTAGTTCATACATTAACTAATGTTAACTAATGAACCTTATTGTAAAGTGTTACTGTAAAATCTGTTCACTTTGCGTCATATTTGCAACGTTTCCGGGAAGCTATTTTGGGCATCCAAGACCAATCTATTTGAATAGGGGAATCCTGAAATCTCAAAAACTTCTTGCCAAGCTCATAATTAAATAACATATTTCAAATTAGCAACAAAATCTTATTTTCAGGCTAGATCAGCCAATGTGCATGTGCAGTCCTAAGAAGAAACTGAAACTGAGCTTCTAACAGCAGCCTCAGTGACAATGTCTTTACCAATCAGCGATTAGCTCTTTTTTATAGAAGGCAGGATGTAATCCGCCATATTGTAATTTCTCCCATTCATAATAGGAGTACACCATCTTTGTATATAATCTTTGATAAGAGTCATGCTGATTTTCAAGTTTCATTGAACATGCTGAATGTCTCTCTTTAGACACTGGGCTGCCCTCTCAGACCTGGTGGGCTCTTTGCTGAATTCAATGAAAGCCATTTGCTCCCTTCTGCTGCTGCTCTTCCTCTTCCTCATCATCTTCGCTCTCCTGGGAATGCAGCTCTTTGGTGGAAAGTTCAACTTCGATGAAACTCAAATGAAAAGAAGCACCTTTGACACTTTTCCATCTGCCCTGCTCACCTGTTTCCAGGTTACTAAGCTAAAATTTGCAAAAAAAAATATGTACAGTGTTTGCAAATGTCGTTTTATGCAGCCGGTGAGGTCAAGTACATGTACACAAATCATCACCTAAACTCCTAAAAGCTGTGAAAAATAAAGGTATCCCCTGTTAAAAAGAAGTACACTTTAGCATAGTTTTAAAATGGACTTATTATGGAAAAAAATGCATGTTAATTGCAATTTAAATGAAAATGTATTATAGTTTAAATTTATATTAAACATAATTGGCAATTATGCAAATTGCAAATTCAGTACAATTAAAGTTGGCATGGAACAGAAGTTGCGATAATCTTTTCTTCCTTATTGTGACAGCTTCTCAAACAAGAAAAAATGTTGGGTGGGACTTGATTTTGCTTTGGTCAATTTGATTTCAGGGTGACTTTAAGGACACTTCTTTTTCACAAGGGAATTAGGCTTATGTACATCGTCAAATAGAATAAAGTTGCTTGACCTCTTTAAAAAATATTTTTTCATCCTACTCCCAAAACAGTGACTGTTTTATTACCAATAGCTTTAAGGTGGTTCTTTACAGTACATCTTAAATGGATAGTTTCACCAAAATAAAAATTCGGTCATCATTTACTCACCCTCAAGTTATTCCAAACCTGTATGAATTTTTTCTTCTATTGAACACGAAAGAAGATATTTAGAAGATTGTCGGTAACCACACAGTTTCTGGTCCCCATTGACTTCCATAGTATAGGCCTATTAAAAAAAAGTCAATGGAGCCCATCAAGTGTTTGGTTACTGACATTCTTCAAAATATCTTCTTTTGTGTTTAGCAGATGAAAGAATGTCATACAGGTTTGGAAATGAGTAAATGATGGCAGAATTTTCATTTTTGGGTGAACTATCCCTTTAACTGGAACATATGGAAATGATAAGATTCTGAATACAATCATTTCACATACAAATGTGTGCAGAACTGGGAGTCTACACGACTAAGAACTCTTTCTTATATAGATCCTAACAGGGGAGGACTGGAATTCTGTCATGTATGATGGCATCATGGCGTATGGTGGACCAGTGTTTCCCAATATGATTGTCTGTATTTACTTTGTCATTCTTTTCGTCTGTGGTAACTGTATCCTTTCGTTATATCAAAGTGCATTCTATTTATAAGCTCCATATTTTCATATCCATTAGCCTGTCCCTATGGCTATTCTTATATCTGGAGTCTTGTTTCTGGTCCTTGACTTACTTTGTCTACCAGACATCTTGCTGAATGTCTTCTTGGCTATCGCTGTGGACAACTTAGCCGGAGATGGTGGCAAAAAGAAAAAAGAGTAGGCAACACTCGCATATTGTTATTGTTGTGCACTCATAGGCATAGAACTCAATTCGGTTGTTCTGTTTTATAGAGAGAAAAAAGAAGAGGATGAGGAATGGGAAGATGATGAAGAAAGAGAGGAAGACGCTGGTGTAAGAACCCTGCTCTCTCAGATTCTCTTTTAAAGGCATTCGAGACACATTTAACTTCTGTAATGTGATTTAGAATTTCTGAGTATAACAGAAAATCAGCAAGTGATAACGTGGGGTGGGATTTGATTTTTAATTTTTTACACATCATTATTTGAATGGGTTGTGAAAAACAGGCTAAGATATTATAGGTTATATTAATGTTTTTTTTTAGTGGGTTAGTTATCACATTTTTATAAATATTATCAAAGTATTATTATATCAAAGTTATCACATTTCGATAAATATAAAATATGACTATATAACGTGCAGTGACTAATTGTGCATTTTATCAAAGCATTTATTGAGCAAGTTTCTATGATCATTCTCTTGTCATCTTTTTCTTTCTTGTTCAGAATGAAATGGACGATTGGGAAGAAAATGAGGAGTTTAGAACAATTGAAGGACTTGAGGGTAAATACTGTCCAGTCCAAAACTTTATAGTCACATTGATTATAAATGTATGTGAATTAATTTCATGACATTTTAAAATCTTAATTTTCTCCAAAGGTATAGGCACTCCCATGAAAGTCGAAAGTTTTCAACCCAAGGAGAAAATCGTACCTATTCCTGATGGAAGTTCCTTTTTCATCCTTGGAAAGAAAAACTGGTATGTTAAAAAGAAATAAAAAATAGCACAAATGATGGTTGCTAATAATTATAATTTTTCTGATCTCCTACCTGAAATTAACCTTGCCAATGTTCACTTAGTCTCAGAGTTGCCTGCCACAACCTCATTCATCATCATTACTTCACCAACATCATCCTCGTCTTCATCATACTGAGTAGTTTTTCATTGGCCGCTGAAGACCCAATCAAAACTCATTCTGTCAGGAACGTTGTAAGTTCTAGTGTCTAGAATAGAGGAGAAGACCCAGAACGCTTGAGGGCCAGTCTGTGTCCAGATCTTTCCCTTTTTTTCCATTGTTCACATTCCCAAAGTGAGGCAAATTATTAATACTGTTTTAAAACTCCGAAATCGTCAGGCACACTAACTGGCCCTGCAAATTAGCATTTGATAGTCTTAAAATAGTAATAGATCTCATGTCCCTGCTAGATGGCATTTCTCAAGTGCACTGTGGTACCCATGATTCCCAAACACCACCCCTTGTGCTCAATAAATCCTTTGAAGACTTTCATATTTCACCCACAGCCAATGTTTTACATAAAAAGTGATTTTTATTTACATTGTGACATGATGTTTGTGACATTTATTTATTAATGGTCCTTAAAGGATTAATTCACTTTAAAAAAAACTTTTGCTGATAATTTACTCACCCCCATGTCATCCAAGATATCCATGTCTTTCTTTCTTCAGTCGAAAACATTCCAGGATTTTTCTCCATATAATGGACTTCAATGGGACCCAAACGGTTCAAGGTCCAAATGACAGTTTCAGTGCAGCTTCAAAGGGCTTTAAACTATACCAGACGATGAATAAGGGTCTTATCTAGCGAAACGATCAGGCATTTCACCATTTCAAAATAAATAAAAAAGTTTAAGTTTTATAAGCACAAATGTTCGCCTTGCTCTGTTCTGTGATGTGCGTTCATGTGACGTCACGTGATACGCAATTTGGGTCCCATTGAAGTCTATTGGAGAAAAATCCTGGAATGTTTTCATCAAAAACCTTAATATCTTTTCGACTGAAGAAAGAAAGACGTGGACATCTTGGATGACATGGGGGTGAGTAAATTATCAGCAAAAGTTTTTTTAAAAGTGAACTATTCCTTTAAATCGTTTTTTTTATAACTCGTAAAAAATTGAAATCTTTAATAAATTATGTATTACGATTGGTTCGGTTTTCGTAAAAAATATTTTTGACTTGCATAAAATTGACTTTAATAAATATAGGTATTATAAATTAAGCTGTAAATCAGCTCTAAAGACAATAGTAAATAGTCATTTTTTTGTTGAAATCAGTTCAGTGTTGTTTCAGTTCAGTTCAATGACTGTGTAAAGTTCATCAGTTATGAAATGAGTTTAATTCAGCTATAAAGCAGCACTGGAAAACAGTGATGTCATCATCCAGCTCAGTTCAGCTCTCATCCAATAGTGTCACTGCAGTCAAGTTAATAAAATTGCTGAATATTAAGTGTTCCCTACTCTTAAGCAAGCAAAAAAGCAGTGTACATTACACTTTTCTTTTAGTTGAAGTATGACCTGGACTCATGAGATTGACTCTGGTACCAAAGACAATGACTGTACTTTTCATTGCTGTCTTTATAGATGCTGGGCTATGCTGATTATGTCTTTACCACCGTCTTCACTATTGAGATCATGTTGAAGGTAAACTATTGATCCAAACCCATCCAAACCCAGTTTGATCTATTATATATGTCTAGTAGTGGGATACATCTGTAGCCAGTGCTGGGTTTATTTACAAATTGTAGTCTGTTACAGAAAGCAAATTACACTATGAAAATTGCAGTTAGTTGATCTGTTACATTACACAAAATTAGGTCATGTATTCAGACTTCTTTTTGATTACTTTTAACCCAACTCATTTATTATATTGATTTGAATTGGACAATTTTATTGATACCATATTGATATAAAAATATAAAGAGAACGAAAATATATTCCACAATATGAAGGGCATTACATTTTATGTCAGGGCTTCCCAAACTGTGGTTTGGGAAGGAACTGCAGGGGGTTTGTAAGTTCTTGAAAAATGTATAATGAATTAAATCATAAAAATGTAAAATAAAAACAAATAGAAACAAATCAACACATACTAAAAAAGATCAAATATTTTAGTTGAGTACCTGCATGTTTTGGCCATTAATTGACATTAAAGAACCGTGAATATGCGAATGTGTTGTTAAATGATTAACCTAATTATTAAATATATTTAGCTGACTAAAACGTTTTGGAATAACTGCATTACATGTAAATATGAAATGAGATAAATTTGTGCATTTTAATGTGTTTGAAAGACAAATCCTTCTAAGGACATAGAAATAAATGGTTTGTGTTAAAGGGTACCTATTATGGCATTTAAAATGTTCCTAATAATGTTCTGGGAGTCCCCAACAACAGTTTTACATGCATGCAATGACAAAAAACACTTTTGTTGTCTTATAATATGCATTTATTTTTACCTGATTTGCTCACCGACTCACTAATGATTCGTTTGACGACTCATTTGTCCAAACCCCTCCTTTGCGTGACGCTAATCGGCGGTGATTGGTCAGATGACGCAGTCAGTTATATTTCGCGTTAGCCCAAAGCTTAAACATATTGATAAAGCACTGCAGTACTACAATACACTTCACATAATTTCACATATTTCAAAAAACAAAAAAAATGACATTGGAGATCTAGAAGCTGCTGAGCGTAACTCTCACTCTCTCTCACACACACACGCACGCACACACACACACACACACACACACACACACACACACACACACACACACACACACACACACACACACACACATAAAAGCAACAATTATTAATAGTACTTACAGGTTGTGATTCGGAGGAGGAAGCTGATCCAAATAAACTTTGTATTGAACCTTCTTATATTAGCCGACTTGCGAATCCACACTTGAAAGCATTTGTGTTTGTGAAGCGATCGTCATTAAAATAACGCGAACACAGCTCAAGGTGGCTATACTTGTGTGGTATAGTTGTAAATATAAACTCTAGCCACTGAGTCTTCACATGCTTGTCCCTGGGCAGTGAAAAAAAAGTTTGCTTTTGATTCGCACTTCAGAACAGAGTCTCGTCGACATGTTGTTGTCAGGTTTCTCTGTCTGCTCGGCGCGCGCACTGAGTGGGCGTGTCGAATTCAAATAACTTGTACAAGTGATGTACGAAAGCTAGAGAGAAAGCATCGTTTGTCTATCGATTCATATCAGTGACTCAGAGTCGACTCTTACTTTTGAGAGACAATAACTTTGTATACGGTGAACTTTCATATTTAAAACTTTGCAGGATGTTTTTGTTCACTTAGATCTATGTTACACACTACATGAAAGGTAATTTTCAAAATTCCATGATAGGTACCCTTTAATTCGAATAATAATTAAAATGTGTTCATCAGCAGTTGATTGCATATGCAATATTGAGAAAACATATAAACGTGAAATGATTTTTGTAAATTTAGTGGTCAAGTGCTATTGCCTCTCTTGACTACTGGCTGGTGTGTGCATTTCCACAAATCAAGAAGACTTTAAGAACATAAGTGATAGGAAAATTTAAAAGATAAAAAGAAGATTTGGGGAAAATCAATGAATATGTAATCATGTTATCAAAAAAAAAATTTAACTGTAGTCTGATTATGAGAATTTTAAAACATAATCTGGATCAGATTCCAAAAATAAAGTACTTGTAATTGGATTTTATAACAGGTTATCAGTTACTACCCAGGACTGTCTGTAGCCCTCTGTGGTTTTGAGCTCTGACAAAGGGTTGGCCATGTGCAAAATCATCAGATGCTTAATTTTGAGCATTGATTTTTAACATTCTGATGAACCTTCATTTTGAGTGCATACATTGATGACAATGTGTGACTGTGTGTTGCTCAGATGACTGTTTATGGAGCTTTCCTTCATCAAGGGTCCTTCTGCAGAAACGCCTTTAACCTTCTTGACCTTCTGGTCGTCAGTGTGTCCCTCACCTCTTTCTTCTTGCAGTAAGTTTTCATCCATTCATCCACTCATTTATTCATTCAATCATTCATTCATTCATTCATTAATTCATTCTTTCATTCTTTCATTCATTCATTCATTCATTTCTGCACTAGTTCGAGTGCCATTTCTGTGGTAAAGATTCTCCGAGTACTGCGAGTGCTCAGGCCTCTTCGAGCTATCAACAGGGCAAAGGGACTCAAGGTACAATTTTACAATGTTTCTCAATGTTAACATGCTTCTCTGAGATGCAGATACACTGTATCATGAGCTGCACGCATGTAAATAAACACAGTACTATAAACTATAGTACGTTGCATCGTTAAAGAAATCATCTAGCTAATCACGACTGTTACCCGAAATGGTTTGTTGCAAAATGGTAGTTCAACCACGTTGGTTAATGATATCATGCAGGTGGTGGAGTAATAACTTCTTTTAATCTGTTTGAGATCAAATCAATGCTAGATGTTTTGCTATAAATTACAGACATTGCATCTGAGGTCTATCTAATATTTTTCTCAGTTATTTGCTTTATTTCCAGATTTAATCATAGGCTCGTTCTTACGTAGTTGAGCACATTCGCAAATGCGAATAATATTATTAAACAGTGCTTTAAATCTCTTGACAAACTAAAAGACGTAACTTACATTTTTACGTATTCTAAATAAAAGATACTGATTGTACTGAATGTCAGCTTGCTTATTTTGCTCAAGATAAGGATTTATTGAGTCCACATGTCATGCAAACGAGAAACTATGCTTCTAACCACAGCAGTCGTTCCAATCACTCGACTTTGCGACGCTGTTTGTGAATGTTTCAGGAAACACAGACTTGTTGAACTATGCTGATTATGACAGAAGTTGCTACCATAATTGGCTAACGATCCTTTTGGGAAACGCACCCATAGTTCACACAAAAAAAAAGAGTAAAAGTAATTTTCCAGGTTTTCATTATTTTATTTTATTTAAGTTATTTTTTACTTCCCTACAAAATCATTCAAATCATTCTAGAATAATTCCTAATAGAGCTATTCAGGTCATCTGGTGAAAATTCTTGTATTATTTCATCATTCTTTCAATGATTGTTGTCCATTTGTCTTCAGAGCGTGATTCAGTGTGTGTTCGTGGCCATCCGTACTATTGGCAACATCCTCATCGTCACCACTCTCCTCCAGTTTATGTTCGCTTGTATTGGTGTGCAGCTTTTCAAGGTACTTAAAACCAACATAGAATTGGACATTTATTATGTTCGCTTGTATGGTGTGCAGCTTTTCAAGGTACTTAAAACCACATAGAATTAAATGGACATTTATTACCTACTTAATGCATGTTCCTGGTGTTATTTTGCATGATTGATCAGTTCCTAAGAAAAATTTCAGTGAGTCTGTCTTTCATCAAAATGTAATAACTTGGTTTGTTCCTGAAACAATTTTCCTTTTAGGTTGACATTATGTGCAGGCTACTAGTTAATGTTCAATAGTGAAATCAGTATTCATTTTGGTTAACATTAATGTAATACCTCTTGCAGGGCCGGTTCTACAGATGCACTGATGAGGCAAAACATACACCTGAAGAGTGCAAGTATGTTGTTCAGCCATAAATTAGTTGTTGTATTTGCCCTTACAATGACTCACTGGGTTGTTTTCTGAGACTTGTGTGTGTGATTTTTTTCAGGGGCACTTTTGTGGTGTTCAAAGATGGTGATATGAACCATCCAATGGTGAGGGAGAGAGTTTGGGAGAACAGCGAATTTAACTTCGACAATGTGCTGATGGGCATGCTTGCACTATTCACCGTCTCTACGTTTGAGGGCTGGCCACTGTGAGTGAGGAAAACGTTTAACAAAAGAGCAATGATTTTGAATCCTCCAAACTTTAACTGTCTTTTTTATTTTGGGGTATTTCGCAGGCTGTTGTACAAAGCCATTGATGCTAATGCAGAGAACAGAGGACCCATCTATAACTACCGTGTAGAGATTTCCTTCTTCTTCATCATCTACATCATCATCATCGCCTTCTTCATGATGAACATCTTTGTGGGTTTTGTCATCATCACCTTCCGTGAACAAGGAGAGGTTGAGTTCAAAAACTGCGAACTAAACAAAAATCAGGTAAGTCTGGATTCAAGACCATCTTATTGGATATTAATTAGATGGTTAAGTTATATTTCTCTTGATCGTCTAGCCTACTCAATTTATTTTATATGTTTGTCTTCCTTGTGTTGTTATTGTTGTCTAATGGTTTCTCTCATGGTATGTCTCTTTTGCTCACAGCGACAATGTGTGTATTACGCATTGAAAGCTCAGCCAATAAAGATTTACATACCCAAAAACCCTTCTCAACTCAAATTTTGGAGGATCATCAATTCCTCTCAGTTTGAGTACATCATGTTTTTGCTCATTCTGCTCAACACGCTCGCACTGGCTGTACAGGTATACCACACACACACACACACCACAACACGTTTACTATCTAAATAGAGGTATTCACTAGATGGTCATTGTTTTTATATAGTATATGCTTTTATGCTGTACTATAAATATCCCTTGTGAATAAGAAGTGTACTAATTGTATTGAATGTCCACTTGTAGTGTACTTTCAATCTTGAAAAAAAACTTTACTTGCAGATAATATGATAAATACGAAATAAAAGGCCAGTTAATTGTACTTACAGAGAGTACACTTTCACGGCTGTTTCTTATAAAAAAAAGGTGAAATTTATAATAATGTCAAATAAAAAGATTTACTTTAAATCATGTTTTAATATTCAATTGTGCTTTAAAGAAGTATATGTGACAGTGAAAGTAAAAGATACATGATGTGAAGGCTAAGTATGGTAATCCATACTAGGAATTTGTCCTCTGCATTTAGCCCATCCAAGTTAGTGCACACAAATTAGGAGTAGTGAGTAGTGAACACACACACACACACACTGCGAACCGAAATGCTATATATTTTTATTATCAGAATTGGAAAAACTAATTGATCCTACAATATATCTCATACCAATGTAATGCTCCTTTTGTAAAATTTAAAAATGCAGCCAATCATGTGTAGTCTAGTCCACTAATGAGATTACGTCACTGTGACCCCACAGCACTATGAGCAGTCCAAACTCTTCAACTCTGTGATGGACATCCTGAACATGATCTTCACTTTGCTGTTTACTATTGAGATGATCATCAAACTTCTGGCGCTGAGACCTTATGTGAGACCTATATTGCTGCACACTTTCTTTCCTCAGTCACTTCACTTTTCATTTTGCTCCAATGGTTTGATAACACGTCGACATGTGTTAGTGCCTTTACATGTGTGTTTTTGTTCTCTCTCCCTCTTGCTCTCTCTTTGTTGTGGATTACACAGCATTATTTTATAGATGCCTGGAACTCTTTTGATGCGCTGATAGTGGTGGGCAGTTTGGTGGACATCATGATTGCAGAGTTCAGTGTATGTATTATTTTAAAACTATATCAACTATGAGGGATTCCCATGCATGTGATTTTATTTTTGGATTTGTTATCACTCACTTATCAACTTCTATCATGTCACATATCTTCTGTTTCCTGCTCCACTGTGTGCTTTTGGAACGTCCTGTTACTGGCTCAGGGTGGAGGAGGCCATGGTGAGGTAAGAATATGCCACAGACAGAATGAAGAATGAAGGGAAATGCAGTTTAATTACCTTATAAATCAGCTAAATAAGTATTCATATCTTGCAAGCTTATCTATTGTTTATCAATAGTACACAAACTATATACATAAATTGCTGATGATTTGCTTCCATAATTTTCAATTAATACACCCACAACTCAGAAAATCAGTGTAAATATGAATTTCCCTCTGGTAAATGAGACACTGTGGTGTTGATCATGCGCACTTATTTTGTATCATTCCGACAAGATAAAATGGTGCTGTTACGTTGGCATTGTATAGAAATTGTTATGGCTTTTATGACTTTCATTAGTGTGAGTTCATGAGCTTTTATGATCTTTCAAGTACATGTTTAATGTAATCATTTAAAAAATTTAATTAAAAATTAAATTTGTCTTGACCATTTCCCAGTTTTCTACATTTTCTGACCCTTACTCTTAAACAGGCTGTTTGCTGTCATGTCTAATGTAGTTTTCACTGCCTGTCTCTTAGCAAAACCTGCATTATATTGTGACTGCTTCACAAAACAATTCACTTTGAAATGTGCCACTGGCATGATCAAGGGCCTTTGTTACTGAACTTTTTAAAATGATACATCAATATTTGGTATGTTGTTCTCTTTGCCCACTTCACAAGGGGAAAGATGGGGAGAGCGCCAAAGTGTCCATCACTTTCTTCCGTCTTTTCCGAGTTATGCGACTAGTCAAGCTGCTCAGTAAGGGTGAAGGCATTCGAACCCTCCTTTGGACCTTCCTTAAATCTCTACAGGTGAGAAATTTAGGAAACAAACTAGCTCACTAGACTCTCATTCTCAATTCTCTTTTTTGCATAATTTCTACCTGTCTTTCTGCTTACCTTCAGGCACTGCCATACGTCGGTCTACTCATTGCTATGATCTTTTTCATCTATGGTGTGATTGGAATGCAGGTGGGTTTATCTTTATATATGCTCCTCTCCCTCTCCTCATTTGAGAAACATTCCAGATTGGGAAATTTAAACTCTTTGCTGTGGTTCCAGTCATTTGGGAAGATAGCTATTGACGACAATACTGAACTCAGTCGGAACAACAATTTCCAAACCTTTTTCATGGCTGTACTTCTGCTTTTCAGGTATGAGTAAAGTAGCCTTAGGTTGATTTTTGACTTGAGTTTGGATAATGATCTGCTTTTTTATCTGGTTAGTAAATGGTTTCACGTAAAGGTTTGTTTCATGTCTTCAAACCCAGATGTGCAACGGGTGAACAGTGGCAGGAGATCATGCTTGCGGCACTGCCAGGACGTCGGTGTGACCAGAGTCTGACATTGAGCCAGGGGAGGAGTACAGCTGTGGAAGCAACCTGGCATATCTCTATTTCATCAGTTTCTTTGCACTCTGTGCCTTCCTGGTAAGGGATAAAACATCCACAACAACATTGTCGTTCAAAAGTTTTGCATTCCCCTCTAGAAACACTGCATTCCGCTCCCAAAACGTTTACATTTTCATGCAAAAGGTTTGCACCCTCTTGCAAAAGTTGTGTGTTAACATCCTCAAAAGTTTTGCGTTAACTTGCATACGTTTTGCATTCTCTTGCAGACGTTTTGTGTTAACTCACAAACGTATTGACTTAAAGGTGCAGTAAGCGATTTCCGAGAAACGCTGTTGAAAGTGGATTGGACGGAGCACCACAACACACTTGTAGCCAATCAGCTGTAGGGGGCGTATGCACTCATGATGGGGGAGGAGAGAGTAAACAAAAGGGATATTTGAAGAAAGACTGCAGAAAAAGAGATTGTTGTTGTAATGTTTGCTATAGTAAAGGGACAGTTTTGAGTGTCATTGTTTGTCTGGAGCTGGTGTGCTGCTGGCGACTAACATCGAACAACGAACAAAAAATTAACATACAATATACAACTATACAAATACTTGTATATTGTATGTTAATTTTTTGTTCTTCCTCATCATCCATTCATTATATTCGCTTTATTTTTATGATTAGCTTCAGCTTTGATAAAGAAACATCCACTCTTGCATTGCCTGTTTGTGCTTTGTTGATATTTGAAATCAAAAACTAAAGAGTTTCTCAGAAATCGCTTACTGCACCTTTAACTCGCATACGTTTTGCACTCTCTTGCAAAAGTTTTTTTAATGGAAAATGGAAAACCTAGGGTTTGAAATAATATGAAGTTGCTTTTTGAAGTTTCTTCAATGTATTTGCTAGCAAATGCAAAGTTTTTCTGGGAATGCAACAGTTTTGAGAGAGAATGCAAAAGTTTTGAGTGAACATACATTTTCTTGGGGAAATATATAACTTTCAAAAATCCATCTCTGAAAATAAGAAACAAATTTGTTTAGTGATTAATCTGCATTTTCTCAGATCATTAACTTGTTCATCGCTGTCATCATGGATAACTTTGAGTATCTGACCAGAGACTGGACTGTGCTGGGCACTCATCACCTCGATGAGTTTAAACGAGTCTGGTCAGATTACGATCCAGAAGCCACGTAAGTGATTTCATACAAACTGGATGACTTTTTTATGAGAGCATAATTAAATCCCAGTCTTAAATGAGTATGTTAATTAAATTAATAAATACTGTTGCTTTTCTTTGCATCAGGGGAAGGATTAAACATCTAGATGTAGTCACCATGTTGCGCAGAATTCAGCCTCCGCTGGGCTTTGGGAAACTCTGTCCACATCGAGTAGCGTGTAGGGTAAGGACATTTGGATTTATACAGTCACTGGTCTGTCTTTATGTACCAATACATATCTAAAATGTAAGTTCTGTTTATTGATAGAAAATACTATGAATTGGGAAATAAGGCTAGCAGGTTATTATCATTTCAGTCGACAATAAAATGGGTGAAAAGTCCTGTAGACTTGCATTTTAGGAGGAACCCAAGTCTGCTCAAGGTTGCACTTTATTTTACAGTACGTGCACTTTCAATGTACTTACAGCATTCTTACCCACTTACATTGTAAGGTAACTACATGAGGTCAGTTAAGGTTTAGGGGTAGGTTCAGGGTTAGTGTCATTACTAAAATAATTACAAACAGGACTGTAAAATAAAGTGCTACCAACATTTCTTATTATCAGTAATGTTGAAAACAGTTGTTAAATATTTTTGTGGAAAGCGTGATACATTTTGCTTTTCAGGATTCTTTCGATAAATAGAAAGTTTAAAGAACTGCATTTATTTGAAATAGAAATCTTTTGTAAAAATTTAAAAGTCTTTACTGTCACTTTTGATTAATACAATGATCCTAACATTTATACGTTGGTGTATGTAGAGACCAAAATACCAGAGACTTGTGAGGTCCAGTAAGCAACCGCCCAGAACACACTAGCAGGCTCATTTCAACATGCTCGACATAGCAGTGTCCTGGCAACCATTCATATCTAAGCCCTTCTGTTTCTCTCTGCCCATCTCTCTCTTTCTCTTTGGCAGAGACTGGTTGCTATGAATGTGCCTCTCCATCCTGATGGCACTGTGTCCTTCAACGCCACCCTGTTTGCTCTCGTCAGAACTTCACTCAAGATTAAAACAGACGGTTGGACTCTCTCACACACACACACGCACATGCAGCATTTTTTCTATCCTAAATACAATAATACAGTACCTTTCTGTTCAACACAGGCCCCATTGACCAGCAGAACGAGGAGCTGAGAGCTATCATCAAGAAGATCTGGAAACGTACCAAACCGAAGCTGCTGGATGAAGTTATACCTCCCCTGCAGGTACAGTATATTACAATAATATCTTCTTATAGGCTTTCTGTGGTTAATGTGGACAACCAACACCATATACAAGTGTTCATGCAGTGTTCTCTGAGGCTTAGCGCTAACACTGTGTTGACTCATAAATGCCTCATCAATGCCCAACAAGTCCTTCCCTTGCCACCCAAAAAAAGTTATCTCTTTGGACAAGTGAAGATCTGCTTTTTTGGTCTTTTTTCAAAATCCATCTCTCTACTTTTTTAGGGAATGAGGTGACTGCAGGAAAGTTCTATGCCAGTTTCCTGATTCAGGACTACTTTAAAAAGTTTCGTAAGCGAAAGGAGAAAGAGAGGAAGAAGAAAGGCAAGGACAAGTCAGCCTCTCTCCAGGTAATGAATTATGACAGGTTTGTGTGTGTGCGTGCGTGCGTGTCTTTTCTTAACTTTTCATTTTTCAGGGACATCATGTCTAGCCCACACAGGACAAATGGCTGTTTACGTCATGAGTCGTAGAAGTAGAACTATTTCCGTGCATAAACATAACATATTTGAGTAAGAAAATAACAACAATTGCTCAAATGGACAAATTTAAATAAATTAAAGCTGAATTGGGCAGCATGAACATATTTCTTATTTAAAGTGAATATTTTCAAGCTCATTCAGACAATCTATGTAATACATTGATTTGTGTTACTATAACATCAATCACTCAATCATGCCTACTATCATATTTTAAATGCAAATTTCTAAGGCCTCTAAATTATCAACATGATCAAAACTTTGCTGAAAAACATGCTGTAGATAATTTACTACATGCCTCCTGTTTTCTGATTTTTTACTCTTTTTTAGCAAGTAAAAGGCCTTTTTGTATTATTTAAAAAAAAGTCCATCTTCAAGTCTTGGTACATATTTTTTTTTTGCATAACATAAACATTAGAATAACTGTAACCGGTCTTACTTGAGCCGGGCGGGATTCGAACCAGTGTCTCCAGCATGGCTGCAGGTGCTAACAAGGACACTAAAGACCACAGCCTCTAATGTCAGTCGCTAGCACTCTGTCTTGAGGCCAGGGGAGTGAGGTTTACAAGCACAGCTCTTACTAGCTTGTCTCAGTTACACTCACCCCCTTAAACCTCACTCCCATCCGGGTCACGGCACCATTGTAACCCCTCAAGTCCTGCTCGCCCTACTTAGTGGACTCTTACTGGACTGGACTGCATAAATAATGTATGCAAATTTCATATTTTTGCTCAGTTTGGGCCTTTTTTCCTCCTTGGGTATGAGCTCCATTTTCTCATTCTACACACTTTTTGCACTGTTATTCTGTGCAACCCAAGTGCAGCATCACTGGATTACAGCCTGTCTTTGACATGATTCTCATCTTGTGTGGTCCAGGCTGGGTTACGCACACTACAGGATCTGGCCCCAGAGATGCGTCTGGCTATGGCGATGGAGGATGAGGAAGGGCTGGAAGGGCTGGAGGGGGAGATGATAGAAGAAGAAGACTTCTTCAGGGTGAGAGCACTCAGCAGTAAAAATCCAGTGGGAATAGAAAAATGAGAGTGCTTTAAACTAACTGACAGCATGCCAGATGCTGTCAATAAACCTTAACCAAAAGTGCCCCTATTATGCTATTTTAAAATATCCTTATTAGATGTATTAGTTACAACTGTAATTTAAAGGTTTCCTTATGCATTATAAAACTATATATAGACAAGTCTCACTGGAACGACAGTTAATTCTGTTTCCCTTGTCAACTGCAGAGTGACAGCGTCTTCAGTGATGTTCCTCCCACACCGGTCATGTCCACCCCAGAAGCTCCCCTATGCCCCCCCATCTGGACGAGACCTCAGTGAGCATTGAGCTTCCTCCTAGAATACGCAATGGGAGCTTAATGCTGGAGGAGGCCCTGTTGGACTCCCGTCCGGTCTCCGCCCTATCCGAAAACGAAGTGATAATTGATCAGCCTCAGAGGTTGTCTCCCCTGCCCAGTAGGTGGGCCTCCAGTCACAGCAAACTCACCCCATTTTCGATGCTGAAAACCAACCAAAGGTAAGGAGCACACTAAGATAAGAGACAAACTAATCGAATTATACCTGTATAATTAGAAGCTACTACACTGAATTTAGAGAACTCTAATGACTTGATTTGGAGCTGTTTTGAGCAAAATGTTTACTGGATGGGGTATTTGGTTAGATTTTAGTCCAAGACAAAACGTCTTGTTTTTATCTGTTGTAAAGGGCCTGTTATTTCATAACTGTCAGTTCACTAATCGCTTCACAGCTTTGAGATGCTCCAATAACAAGATTTTCTTAGCGTATTTCCAGTTTTCAACATGTTAAATTGCAAATTAGTCTGAATTTTGGGGAGTTGCAATGCTTGCCAAGCTTGACAGACGTGTAGATCAGTGTAGATGTCATGCTCTCTAGTGTATTCTAAAACGGGTAAAAGGGAGGTTTTCAACCTTTATCTACCCAACGACCTTTCAGCCAACCCAGGATCGGCAGTATAACCGTAAAATTTTCCTCAATAACAATTTACAGTATCTTTCATCAAAAACATGTACAGTACATTATATAATACTTATTATCATTACTTTTAGTTATTACCATCAACAAATTAGTTAATAATAATAGTTTGAAACATCATGACCCCCTGGAGTACCTTCAAGGACACCTGATTGAAAACCCTGGCACTATGAAGTAACAGGTTACAATTCAATAGGATAGTTTGCCTAAAAATATTAATTTTGCCATCCTTACTCATGTTGAACCAAACCAGTATGAAACTATCTTCACAAAAGTAAATATGATAACACATTATTTCGATTGATCACTTTAGACATTCAACTAACTATAAGTAACTGTGCAACTACATGTCTACTACAGTAACTCTCATTAGAGAATTGCTTACACTTTATTTTGATGCTCCCCCAACAGACATACTACTGACGATGAGTTACTTTGCAACTACATGTCAACTTATTCTACCAACCCGAACCCTGACAACTAACTCTGCAACTACATTTCAACTAATTAGACTGTTAGTAGACTGTTAGGTTAGAGTTATAATTAGTAGAATTTCTACAGTGGAACATCAAAATAAAGTGTAACCGAAGATATTTTGTAAAGATTCCTGAAAATATAGAAAGTACACTACTCTCACTGAAAAATCTGATGATCCCAGACTTTTGAACAGTGAAGACATATACAGTGGTGCTCAGAATTAATGGTACCCCTGGTAAAAATGATAAAAAATGGCTATGAAAAATAAATCTGCATCGTTTATCCTTTTGATCTTTCATTCAAAAAATTGGCAAAATCCTAACCTTTTATTGAAGTAAAAGATTTGAAAGTGGGGGGGAAATCACATTATAAAATAAATGTTTTTCTCCAAAACACGTTGGCCACAATTATTCATACCCTTTTATTAAATACCTTTTTGCAATCTCCTTTTGCCAAGATAACAGCTCTGAGTCTTCTCATATAATGCCTTATGAGTTTGGAGAACACCTGACAAGAGATCAGAGACCATTCCTCCATACAGAATCTCTCCAGATCCTTCAGATTCCCAGATCCATGTTTATGCTTCTTCTCTTCAGTTCACCCCAATCATTTTATGGTTCAGGTCATGGAACTGGGACGGTCATGGCAGAAGCTTCATTTTGTGCTCCCTAACACATTTTTGTGTTGATTTTGATGTTTGTTTTGGATCGCTGTCCTGATGGAAGATTCAACCACGGCCCATTATAAGATTTCTAGCAGAAGGCCTCAGGTTTTGATTTTTTATCTGTTGGTTTTTGATAGAATCCACAATGCCATGTATCTGAATAAGAAGTCCAGGACCTCCAGCAGAAAAATAGGCCCACAACATTAAAGATCCAACGGATCCTTGTGTGCACCAAACCCATCTAGCGTGTTTGCTGGCAAAAAGCTCTTTTTTTTAGTTTAATCTGACCACAGAACCCTGTGCCGTTTGAAGATCCAGTCGTGTCTGACAACTGAATATGCTAGAGTTTGTATTTGGAGGAGCGAGGAGCATTTTTCTTAAAACCCTCCCAAACAACATGTGGTGATGTAGGGGTTGTTTGATTTTTTTTAATAGGCTTTCTGACCCCCAAAACTCAACTAATCTCTGCAATTCTCTATCTGTGATCCTTGAAGAGTCTTTGGCCACTCAAACTTTCCTCCTCACCGTCCATTAAGAAAATATAGACACACGTCCTCTTCCTGGCAGAATCGTAACATCTTTAGTTGATTATAACTTCTTAATTATTTCTCTGATGGTCAAAATGGGATTTTTCAATTCTTTAGCTATTTTCTTACATCCACTTTCTATTTTGTGATGCTCAACAATCTTTAGATGCACATCAGAACTATATTCTTTGGTTTTACTCATTGTGATGTATGATTAAGGGAATTTGGCCTTTGTGCTTCCTCATATTTAATCTCCTGTAACACAAGAAGTCATAGCTGGACAATTTCATGTTCCTAGTCACCCTGGTGTGCTAAAAAAGGTAAATATTAATGGGAATATACTTCATAGATATTTTATTCATAAAAAATTCTAGGGGTATGAATAATTGTGGCCAACGTGTTTTGGAGAAAAATATTTATTTTATAATGTGATTTCCCCCCCACTTTCAAATCTTTTACTTCAATTAAAGGTTAGAATTTTACCAATTTTTTTAATGAAAGATCAAAAGGATAAACGATGCAGATTTATTTTTTATAGCCATTTTTTTATCATTTTTACCAGGGGTACCATTACTTCTGAGCACCACTGTATATGTCAAATAAATGCTGTTCTTTTAAACTTTAAGAATCTTGAAAAAATCAGCATATTCTAATGATTTCTGAAGGATCATGTAACACTGAAGACTAATGATGCTGAAAATTCAGCTTTGCCATCACAGGAATAAAATAAAACAGAAAACAGTTCATTTAAATTCAAATAATATTTCATAATATATTTTTTTTCTGTATTGTTGATCAGAAATTGTGAGTATGAAGGACTTCTTTCAAAAACATTAAAACAATCTTACCAACCCCAAAACCTATGAACAGTAGTGTTAGTGAGACATGTCTGGAACATCAGGAGGGCGAGTAAATGATGACAGAATTTACAGTTTTTGGAGAACTGTCACTTTAAGGCACATTCACACCAAGAGCAAAAAGACAATAAAACTATGTATTAATTCTCATGGAATGGCATAATGCAAGTAAAAACACACTCCCAATTTGTCATTAACTGCTTTGTTTAGCTCTACTTGCTTGTCGCTGCTGCTGTGGCTTTTTAATGTTTCCTTTAACTCAGACTTAGAGACTTTAGTTCTGAATATATCTAGAATGCCAGTACTGGACACTTGGTTCAGTTGTCTTTTTCATGGCAAAATATGTGGTGGAAATTCATGCCCAGTGTAAGCTTTTAGGTAGCACATTGTAACATTTGCTGTCAAAAGTATTTTGCATAGTAAGGCTGGAATATGTTAAACAACTTTCGCCCAGATTTCTGCCCTGATTTGTCTGACATTCAGCACCTCTCATCAACTCATTCAGAGTCAGTCTGCAGATTTTTGGGCAGTCGGAGTAGACAGATTTTCTTCACTACTGTTAACTACTAAGGAAGATGTGTTAACTAATCAGTATGTAATAGAATTTTATGATTGTGTTAAGTTACAATTAGTTAATCAATAACTAATGTATTCTGTCATACCTCCTGAAGAACTACCATTAATTATCTATTAATTAAGGTTCAAGAAAAATAACTAAGAAGTAACTAATGAACAGTCATACAAAACTAACCTCAGATTAATTTTATATTTTATATACAGTACTGTGTGTGTCTGTTTTCCTCAGCATAGAATGCCATTGAGTAAATTCATGTATTTTAGGCAACAACTGAGGGGAACTGAAAATATAGGGAACACTTTAGTAATTAATAAAGAATTATTAGATAATTCTTCAGGAATTATTTATAACCTGGAACAGTATTCTAAAGTGAAAATACAGGGAACCCATTAGTAATTAATAAATAATTATCAAATAATTATCCAGGAATTAGGCTACTTATAACCTGAACCAGTGTTCTAAAGTGAAAATATAGGGAACTTAATAGTAATTAATAAAGAATTACTAGATAATACTTCAGGAATTACTTAGAACCTGGAACAGTATTCTAAAGTGAAAAATTAGGGAACTTATTAGTAATTAATAAAGAATTATTTGATAATTCTTCAGGAATTACTTATAACCTGAAACAGTATTCTAAAGTGAAAATATAGGGAACCCATTAGTAACTAATAAAGAATTGCCACATACTTCTTACTCAAATAAAACTTACTGTAAAAAAAACACTATTAACGTAATCATCCATAACCTTTGTAAAATACACTACGACTCGTTTAAGCTACATGATATCTTCCTTTATTTCAGATGATATTTTGTTTTAACATGTATACTGCCTACATTTAAACTCGTTTAACAAACAGCTCTAAGAACATATTTTAACATCTGATGTAAATAGATTTACTATCTTTATGAATAAAATGTGTTTTATGCAAGGGATCATGCGTTTCCATCACGCAAAAAAGACCAACTCAGCTAGGCTAACTGACCTCGTGTCCTTGTATGTTGCCTTGCATAAAATAAAATGATTTACAGCACAGTAATGATTTAATAGATTATATAAAACGCACACAATCCTGTATTTCGCATGCAAATGCCTGCACTCTTGCATCACCAAATCACTGTAAAATGTATGCTACCGTGATTTTGTCGGAACTTGAATGGTGCAAAATAAGTTTAAAATGTATAAGAACTAAGTATAATAATATGCTTTTTACTTTTTAAGTACTTTAAAAATGAATTACCTTTGTACTTTTACTAAGGTAATTTTGAAAATGGCCTAATTATAATTTTTACTGGAGTAATATTTTATTGTGGTATATCTGTAGTTTTACTCAAGCACTTGAGTTGTGTACTTCTACCACTACAATGCTAAAAAAAAAAACTGGATTATTGACTACTGTGTATGACTGTTCATTAGTAGTTACTTCATAGTTATTTAACTTATTTTTCTTGAACCTTAATTAATAGATAATTAATGGTTGTTCTTCAGGAGGTATGACAGAATACATTAGTTATTGATTAACTGTAACTTAACACAATCATAAAATTCTATTACATACTGATTAGTTAACACATCTTCCTTAGTAGTTAACAGTAGTGAAGAAGTAGTTAATGAAGAATTACCTACTAGTTCTTCAATAATTCCTTATTAGTTATGCAGTAAGTAAGATACAGTATTTTAAAGTGTTACCGAATTTTTTTATATATCATCTTACTGTATTTCTTATTAAACTCTCATATTCAGCAATGATACAACTAGTGCTTGTGAATATATTCCTCCCCCATCTCCGGATGGAGGAATGCAAAATGGAGGAGTCACAGGAGGGGTCGTCATTCCAGGAGGAAATGGAGAAGCATTACTGGAGGAGCCATGCAAGTAGGAGGTGGAGGTGAAGGAGTGATGGGAGGAGCAGTCACAGGAGGCGGAGAGTTACAGTCACAGGAGGAGGAGTTACAGTCACAGGAGGAGGGGTTACAGAGATGCCATACCCTCCAGAGCAAAGTGCTGTCATCAGGGAGGACCCTCATAGTGCTTCTCACATGATAGGTTAGTAGGAAATGTTTGACTACCCATAATGCACCAAAATAATTCAAGGCCCTGATATACTTTAAACAAAATCAAAGAATTAACTCTGTGTGACATAATTTCAAATCTAAATCAGGCCAAAACTAAATTCGTTTGGAGATTGTTTACTTAGAAACAGCTTGAAAAAGTGAACTTACGGAAAGGTTTCGCTCCTGCTGGTAAACATCTTCAAACTACCATTGGTCCATAGCGATTATTGATCCATTAGCAATCAAAATCCGCCATACCCGAATCCACCATTTTTTTCGACAAAGCAGTCAGAGAGTTAGTAGATTAACTAACTGATAATATGAGTGTACTGACGTCTTTCCGCGGTTAAAACAACATTCCTTCTTATATTCTTTCATGTTTATTTGATGCTATAAATTAACTAGAAGAAGAGATGATCGGTTCACGAGTAGCTTTAAGAGTGCTATTGTAGCGATTTCTTCAAAATGAACCTTTTAATGAGCCTGTGAAACGGGTATACACAAAAATGATCCATCGGTTTGAAAAATTGAAGGAGACATTTTTCTATGTAAGGCTCCGGGTCGGTTTCCTGTCCATCGGTTGTCTGTGTCCTCTGCGCTCCGACCTCTCTTTTTATAAACATGCGGGCAATGCAGCGAACCAAGTTGATACGCCACGGTGCCTCCACTTACAAACTCACTCCTACCAATTTCCATCTCCCACATATACGTCACTATTGAAAAGAATTAAAATTTAGCATCTGCGAGCTGTTCAGAGCCAACGTGTCGCATATTATTTCGGACGAAAACACGACATGTAAAGGCTCCATGCGTTTGTAATTATGAGGCCTCCGTTGGGGAAGGTTTATTTGGTATAAAAAAGGCTTTCATCGCTATTGACACTTAC
This sequence comes from Chrosomus eos, assembly GCA_036326025.1. Taxonomy (NCBI): domain Eukaryota; kingdom Metazoa; phylum Chordata; class Actinopteri; order Cypriniformes; family Leuciscidae; genus Chrosomus; species Chrosomus eos. The sequence goes on along the minus strand of CM070836.1, from coordinate 12,391,551 downwards.
TCTCGTCGGCTGAAAAAGTCTCGGGCACAGGTACAGAGAGCGCTCGCGATTCGGCGGACGCCGCACGAGAGCCATAAAAATGAGTCTAGCAATCTGAAAATCACCTGCTACACGGCCAAAACCTTCCAAGCCCCTTTGAAGCTTACAGCGATTTGTCAGGACACATAAGAACCTCAACGGTTGCCACATAAAGCTAGTTTGAGATAGTTGAGACTTCTGTCATAATCAAAATGTAAACTGGGCTTCCTGTCTCACGAGTTCTGTGACTCTCTGTCCACGATCGTCATGTTTTCACTGCGTGAGAACATGGTGGGGCTGAGAGCGGTGTGGCTTGTCGGACATAACAACAAAACTAAAGGGAGCGGTCTTTGCGAACGGTCAATTGAAAGCCACACTGAAAACTACTTTAAAGCAGCTTTATAGTATTAAACATAAAAAACAATCTATTTATAAAGTGCTATATATATATATTGAGTTATAATTTTTAAAATATCCAATCTTAATGTTTATACTAACATCATGCCAATTAATTTACATCTAAACGCCACTCCAGAACCCGGCTGGCATTGGGATGTTCAATAACAGTACATCGCTGCAAAGGTTTTTCAAAAAAAAAAGTGCAAAAATGAACAAAAACATTTTGTTATGATTATATCGGGACCTACACATGACTCAAACAACAGTCTGTCTGAATTTTACAAGCTTTTCTCACAAATTAATATTGTTTGATTTTGTGATAATGTGTGAACAGACAGTGGTTTCCTGAGGTTCCTCCGGCACAAACTGCAGCACCCAATGGGAGCAGTGAATGTGTTGCCCCAGTTCAGCCCATTGACAATATCAGCAATAGTTACCAAGGCAACAGTCAAGATGTTGGGGGCTACACTGGCAATGGTTACCCTGGAAATGGCTACAATGGGAATGGTTACCCTGGAAATGGCTACAATGGGAATGGTTACCTGGAAATGGCTACAATGGGAATAGTAACAATGGGTCTGATTATCCCAGGGAATCGTTACTCCAGCAATGGCTACAATGGTAATGGATACAATGGTAACGGATACAACAACAATGAATACAATGGCACTGGTTTCGCTGCACGGCGACGCATGCTTCCCCCAACTCCCTTAGGTAAATCCAACTGAAATCTTTCTGCACTGCAAAAAAAATTATGTGTTAAACCTTTCAGTGAACCTAACATTCATTACTTTTTTCATGTATCTGTCAGGCCGAAAGCCAAACTTTAACATCCAGTGTTTTAGAAGGCATGGCAGCAATGAGGATCTCCCAATCCCAGGCACTTACCGCCAAAATTCCCCTCCCTGTAGGGCACGAATACAGGTAACTTTTCTCCAATTTGGAATTGTATCTTTATAGGCTGCACAAAAGGACACCAACCAACACTGACTATTACCAGAAGACAGTACGTCACTTCTCAGACATTCCATGACCCAATCGGAGATTTAAAATGTTAAATTGGCATAAACAAGTGTAAGCGAATCAGCTTATAAATATTATAATCAATCTACGAACTGTGTTATTTCGATCAGAATATTGGATCAGTTTAATTGAGTTAAAACATGATAAGCTACTTTAACACTTACATACAATTACTCGGTTTATCCGTGTAACACTCAATATTGTTTATTAATTTCATTAATAAGTAAATGTACTTTTCTGGGGCATTGGAAATGTATTTTACTAAGAACTAATTAAGATCAATAGTCAAAATCTTGAATAGTGACATCCAGATATAGCTTAAGACACAGACAACTTAATAGTTACTTATTACAATGTAACAAGACTTTAATTAACAAGATAAAATTTTAAACTACATCTATACTATAACATATATATACATAATATTACAGTTTACCAAGGGAAAGAGAGCTGAAGCAGAATACAGGAAAGCAAGAAGTTTATTGTTTGAAATTCAACAGATCAACAGCCTGAGCAAACCATCAGTTTAGTTCTAACACGCCGTTCTTAAAAAGGGTAAGGATACTTAATGTATCAAATAATGAGACTAAGTTTGATACTTGCATGTCTCACCCATTTGAATTAAACTGTCCTGATGCAATTTGTTGAGGCTCCAGTTGATCTTTGCTGATGTTGTCTTGATGAGAGAGAACCAGTTGGAGTCAGAGGATCTTTGGTGAATGGAAAGACAAGGCCGCAGCCTGGCACAAGCTTGGGAGTCCTTGGGGGCCTTCTAGTTCAGCATCATCTTCATTAGGACTTCTCAGAAAGGACCAAGAGAGTAAGAGAGCACGAGGCTCAGAGAGCTAAGAGAGGGCTAAAAGGACCAGAAAGCAAGAGAGGACGAGAGCTGGTGTGGATGCAATTTATAATCTGAGAAAAGTCCAACCTCTCAGGGTTGGCTCGGCCAATAAGAAAGGTGAAATGTCCAAGCGGGAAAGTTGCTCTGTCGTTGATTTACGAGTCTTTGTCCTAAACGTGGATTGGTTTCTGATGAAGAAGACTAGGGACGATTCTTGTAATACTAATATGTTGTATCATATTTCATATATATCAACATATCATATACACACTCTTTTCAATCTTCAAAGGACCAATTTATAAAGACCAAACATGGTATAGGTGAGTTTGGTTAACCATAGTTTACAAAGTTTGAAACATTAAGTATTAGAGTTTACATGAAAACAAACCACATAAAAGGAAAATCATGAGATGGAACATTAGATACATGTTAAAGGATTAGTTCACTTTAAAAAAAACTTTTGCTGATAATTTACTCACCCCCATGTCATCCAAAATGTCCATGTCTTTCTTTCTTCAGTCGAAAAGAAATTAAGGTTTTTGATGAAACATTACAGGATTTTCTCCATATAATGGACTTCAATGGCAACTAAACGGTTCAAGGTCCAAATGACAGTTTCAGTGCAGCTTCAAAGGGCTTTAAACGATACCAGACGATGAATAAGGGTCTTATCTAGCGAAACCATCGGTCAATTCAAAAATAAATAAAAAAGTATATGTTTTATTAGCACAAATGCTCACCTTGCTCTGTTCTGTGATGCACGTTCGTGACTCTCCTGTTCGAACTTGTTCATCGAATCTTTTTTCCAGTCATTTAGTTTATTTCGTTCGTTGAAAGAATGAAATGACTCTCAAAAAGATTTGTTCATTTTTATGAACGAGTTCGAACAGGAGAGTCACGAATGTGCAAAAAATAAAAATAAAATTCTGCTAATGACAAATTTCTGTTTAACTGTTTCCACACCAATAATGAAAATAATGTATGTGCTCCCACAGACACAAAACAGCTTAGACTCACGGCGGAGCAGCATTTCATCTGCGGTTTCTTCGGCCTCTTGGATGAACAACCAGGCCAAACGGGGTCGTCTCCTCTACGCCCCTCTTATTCTAATGAACGAGATTGGGGGCACTCAGGCAATGTGGGGTGACGCCAATGGCAGCGCCAGCCTGCCGGCGTCGGCCCGTCCCGGGTGGATTGGCAGTGGAATGGCAGGTGTAGGCCAGCAGCCTCGGGCGTACACCACTCTCAGAGTGCCCTCCCAACACAGCCCCGGATTCATCGAGAAGGGAAGCGCTGACAGCCTCGTGGAGTCGGTAAAAAAGCTTCCGATTCCGATCTTTCAGCAGACACATAATTAGTTGTATGTAGTCAGTGGATTTTAGCTGGTTGTAGTGTAAATAAATCTGACCCAACTTCTGTTGTGTCTTCTTTTTTTGTATCTTTTAGATCCTGATCTCTGAAGGCTTGGGTCTATATGCAAAAGACCCCAAATTTGTTGACTTTGCAAAACGGGAAATTGCAGGTGCCTGTCACATGACTATTGACGAAATGGAGAGCGCTGCAACTGACCTTCTAAGTCAAGGGAGGACAGGGCAACCAATAGGGCGCCTCGAGGAGGATCTGTCTGATGAGATGAACTGTGTTATAACATACTAAATGGGTTTCAGTTTGTTGGGGGAAGCGGAACATACATTGTCTGTGTGATTGTGATGTTCTCTGCATCACTAACTCAAATACATTCACCTCTTCATATTGAGCAGAGTTATATTCAATTCATTCAGTAGATATAAGGAACTTGTGACCACAATGACCTGTATATCCCAATTGCTTTGCACATAGGTTAAAAAGAAATTAAAGATATCCAGACAGACTTTGTGACATCTTAAAGGCAGCCTCTAAATTTGGTAAAATAAAACTTGCCCATTTATGTTGAATATATTTGTGCTTGTGGAAGTTTTCATTTTTCATAAGATTAATTAGCCTAATAAAAAGACAATAAAGAGCATATATCTTTAAAATGACTGGATCTCACAAACCTACAGGGAAATGTTACTATTATAAATGTATGGGCTAATGTACTTCTCTCATTCAGCACAAATCTAAATGTGTTGTGATGTGACATTAAATTGCTAATCTATTATTTATTTTAAAAAAGCTGTGTGCTTCACTCGTGTGGTAATGTTCACATAAAACATCATTCACATACGAAAATATGTTTTGGTGTACCACGACTAGTGGTTAAGTTGACCGGCACAGCCCTATTTTAAGTTTTCCATCAAAAGCCGCGTTTCCACCGCAGGAACTTTACCCAGGAACTAGGAACTTTGGGCTGGTACTCGGTGTGTTTACACCATAGGAACCAGGGTCTAAATGAAGTTCCGGGTAGATATTTCCCCCTCCTAAAGTCCCTGCTTGCGAGGTAGTACTTTTTCAAAGTTCAGGAACTTTCACGGGTGGGGCTTGTGCGCTGCTGCATTATGATTGGATAACTCCGCGATTTTTAGAATCTATTGCAGTTCGTGGCTTCATGCAGTAATGAAGTTCCATGCAGTAAGAGTTGTCTGTCTGCAAATATGGAATTTAACAAAAATAAAAAAGGCCGCTGGACCGACGACGAGATTCAGGCTTTATTAAAGGAGCATTTCACCCCTGGGAACCTTGATCTTCATTGAAAGTGGGTCATATATGTATTCGAAATCTGTCAAAATTTTCAAATTTGGTGCCTTTTTGACCGAGTTATGACAGAAAGTAACTTTATAGCGCATTAGTTTGGTAAACCACATTTCCCACAATGCAACGCGTTTGAACAGCTCCAGAAGCCACTCCCACTAATCCAGAACGCGGCATTACTGCACAAACAGTTCACTGTTGACGTTACGTTTTAAACGGGAATCATAACGTGACAATGCTTTAAGATATTGATTATATTTGACAAGATTAATCATATATACATGTAAAAGACTTACTTTACAGTCAGGCATCCATTTCTCCCTGCTGGCTTCGGCTGTCGTTTCCGGTTAATTTTCGGGATGCGGAAATATAGCTATATCTAGGACGCCTCTGTCCATATGCGGTGCGAAACTCGGATGGTTCACAACACAACACTCCATGTCCGTGTCTGCCTCAGACAGACTCTAGCTCGGTGTCCATAGGCGCACAGTTTTACAGCACGAGCACCACCAATTCGCTACAGCGCGAGCAAGCCCGGGCTTCTCGTCTGCGCCGGGCTGGCCTCCTGCGGCGGCCGCAGCCGCCGCCGCCGCCTCTTGTTCCTCCATCAGCCTCAGCTGCTCTTCGCTATATTGTGGCTCGTATAAATAGCCACGAACATCAGTTTCGAGCAAAAGATTTTCAAAATCCTCGTCTTCCATATCGTGTGTCGTAAATTCAGCCATTATGGTAAATCTAACTCCTTGAGCGCTTGTTAGCTTAGCTTGCTGTCTTCCAAGCAAGATGGCGGATTAATAGTTTAGTTTCTTCAGGTTTAGTCCCACCCACTGATCTGTAATAGGCCGGTGGGGTGAGTGGGTCCCACGCCCTTGAATAATAATGAGCTAAAGGCTGTAGTTTTCTTAATATGCAATGAAATTTATCTTCCGTCCTATCGTGACGCAAAATGACGATATTTACGTCACGATAGGACGGAAGTAAAACACTTAAATCCTTTTTTCTCCCATCTCAGAAAAAAACAAGCAAAATTCCACCATCATTATAATATATGACTGGGTTTCTAACAATACAAACCTTAATGCAAATGGGTGAAGTGACCCTTTAAGCGTATTTGCGGTTTTTCTGCGCGTTCGTCCCAGCCGTCTCACGGTCATGTCCGCAATAGCTGATAACATACTCTGTCTAATTTTAGATCTAACGTTAGCATTACAAGCTTTCTGAACACGCTTTAATATCAGTGCTCGTCTCTTTTCTGCCGTTTTGTTAATGACCTCGTTAGTAAACCAATAAATCTCAAACAACTGCAGCACAGTGTGAATCTCTTCCATATTTATTATAAATGTGGCGCTCAAAACTGATTACTGTCTTTTTACAGTCTACTGTCTGTCACAAGCAAGCAATAAGCAGTCGCGCGCAGTTTACCCGGTACTTTAGAACACGCTGTAAACACAGAGAGCTACCGGTCTGGGGCAAAAAAAGTTCCTGGGAAAAAAGTTCCTGGGACAAAAAGTTCCTGGCAATTGCGGTGGAAACGCGGCTAAAGAGAACTTTAGGATGACCATGGCCCTCTCTAAAATTAAAAAGCCTTTATTGTCAGATGGCTACATACAAAAAATCGTCTCGGTTCCCTGAGGCCAATCTACTTCGGGTGAAACTAAACAAGCCAATACACATTGGCATGCAATCATTTGCATCAGCTGTGTAGCCTCGCAGCGCGGGTATTTAACGAGCAGCTGGTGCAATTGCATACTAGTTATTTTTTGCTGAAGAGCCAAGCCTGAAAAAAGCTGGCCGCCAAGGCAGCAGCAGATGTGACAACAGGAACTACGTCTCAGTTCCCTCCCTCAGGGAACGAGGGTTACCATATGTAACCTAGACATTCCTAATCGGTCAGTCACTACTACGTAGGTCATGACTGAGCAATAGGAATCCCTACCAAAACTCCACAGCTTCTGCACCCCATCCAGTGCCCTGTGCAAGCCTCTTCACCTTCTTGCCTGGAAGGATGATAGGAGGAGGCTTACACAGAGTGTATCTGTCACTGTTGTTTCGTAATAACCCGTACAGTGAGATTATTGGATAACACTGGGAAAGTGTGCCCTTCAATTAGGAAGGAGAATGCTGCAGAAGCCCCTTACTTCAGGGAGTTATGTGGGGAATACATATGGACTAGACCGAAGGCTGTACTACATATGAGATAGTGGGTGACTTAGCCCAAGGGAAAGACACAGGCTTCCGTTAGAAGCAGCCGTGGAGAATATACAGAAAAGGGATCCCCGTAGGTCACACATATGGAACCCAGCCCAGATCCGGTTCTCAAGGATTCAGCGGATAAAGGCGTTGGACTGGCGTCTGGCGTTGGACGCTCCGCCATGTCCGGGCCGAGGGGTTTTGGAGGATTCAACAGGTTTTTACTCTGGAGCAATAAGGGTGCAGCAAGCCGACAGAGCCGGACCGCTCTCTGCTTCTACCCTTTTAGGGTGAGAACACGGGAGGAGACTGGCTCTACACGTAGGCTATAATATCTAGCAACCGTGTTAGGTGTCGCCCAGCCCGCAGCTCTACAGATATTTGTTAGCAAGGAGCCACGTGCCAGTGCCCAGGAGGATGCAACGCCTCTCGTGGAGTGTGCATACAACCTGAGAAGGCAGGGCATCGTCTCACCCCCCTAAGAAACCTGACGACCAGGTCGGGCTTTCCAAGTGTTTTGCCATCTATGTGGTCGTGATATGCTGAAATAGCTGCAGCATGTACTTTAAGGGTGGAGGGAGACCCTTGCTGCAAGAAGGAAAGCACAGGAAAGCATAGGAAACCCTATCGAACATCTTCGGGGGTCCGTCCAGGGACCAGACATGGAGTTTCCAGAGGTCTGGACGCGGGTGCCATAGGATGCCCCGTCTCCGAGTCAGAAGATCCTTTCTTTGAGGAATGGGCCAGGGAGGGACTGTCGTGAGGAGCATGAGTTCTTGGAACCAAGTCCGGGTGGGCCAATAGGGAGACACCAGAAGGACATGCTCCTCGTCCTCCCTGACTTTGCACAGTGTCTGCGCAAGTAGGCTCACTGAGAGAAATGGATATTTGCAGAGGCCCCGGGGCCAGCTGTGGGCCAGTGCGTCCGTGCCGAGTGTTCCCTCGGTCAGGGAGTAAAACAGCTGGCAGTGGGAGGTCTCTGAGGAGGCAAACAGGTCTATCTGAGTCTCCCATAACTCTCTCCAGATCAGCTGAACTGCCTGGGGGTGTAGTCACCATTCTTGTAGCGGCCTTTACAAGCATCTCAGAGCGAGATGTACTGTTAGCAACTTGAGGCAATTGATGTGCCAATGCAGTTGGGGGTCCATCCACACCCCTGACACTGCATGCCCGTTGTACGTGGCACCCCAGCTGGTGGCAGAAGCATCGGTGAATACCACAGCATGCCTGGATACCTATTTCAAGGGGACAGGAACGAGGGATCTGACCACAGACTAAAGGTCTGGCGGCACGCCGGTGTGATTGCCACCCGGTGAGTGCCGTGATGCCACGGCCATCTCGGGACTCGGCCGTGAAGCCAGTGCTGAATCCAACTCCATACGAGCTCAAAGAGATCCTCTGCACAGGGGAGAGTTTGCTATTTACCCAGTTGACCTGAAGACCCAACTGGCTGAGGTGCCTGAGCACAAGGTCCCTGTATTCGCATAGCTGATCTAGAGAGTGTGCAAGTATGAGCCAGTCGTCGAGATTGAGGATGCGAATGCCCTGTTCTCTCATGGGAACAAGAACCCCCTCTGTGACTTTCGTGACGATACGGGGAGACAGGGACAGCCCGAAGGGTTGGACTTAGTACTGATATGCTCGACCCTCGAACGCAAAGTGCAAGAACGGCCTGTGTCGTAAAGATAATTTTACATTAGAATTAGTATTATTAAGATATTGATGAAATGCAATCAAGTTTTCCTCTGACCCCGAAAAAAATTTAATAACTTAATCAATATAACGTCCCCACTAAATAATGCTATCCAAAAAAGAATTTGTAATAGAGTTCAGTACATTACCATTTTCCCATTTACCTAAAAATAAACCAGCATAAGAAGGGCTATAACAGGCACCCATGGCACAACTTTTTATCTGTTTAAAAAGTTTATCTTGAAAAACAAGTATATTATTTTTGGGGGTCCATTTAGTTCAATTTAATAAAAAGTCAGAAGGTGGTAGTTCAATTTCCGGTCTGTTTTTCATAAAATACTCCAAAGCTAACAAACCATTTTCATGTTCAATATTTGTGTACAAAGACTCAACATCTATTGTTACCATATAAGAAGAATCGCCAATATTCTTCAACTCTTGAATCCTTTTCAATAGATCTGTAGTGTCTTGAATATATGCCGATAGATTTGGAAACAGGTTCAGTTAAGCTACCCTCCCTTCCCCACTAATCACTTGTCTACCTGGAGAATACTCTAAGTTATGAATTTTAGGGAGCATATAGAATGAAGCTAAACAAGGACTTTTATTCAATAGAAAATGAAATTCATTTTTTGAAATCCAACCATTATCAAATCCTTGCTGCAACACTTGTTCTAGTTCTAAGGCGATCAGAAGGGTCAAATGTAAACCGTTGATAATACTCTTTATTCTCCAATAGTCTGTTGGCTTCTTCTGTGTATAAATCTTTCCCTCAAATCACAATTGCACCTCACTTGTCAGCTCATTTAATTACTATTCTATCATTTTTTATCATACCAGTGAGAGCTTCGTTTTCCTTTTTAGATAAATTGCTTTTATAACTTGTCCTTTTCTTTTCAAAAAATAATTGCTCTACATCAAAATTGACCTTTTTAACACGTATGTAAAGTGCCATTTTGAACTAGTGGACAGTAAGTCGATTTAGGGTTAAAACTACAACCTGAAACTGTGGTAACATTCTTAGACACCTGGATTACAGCCCTGACTAGGATTCAATTTGTACTACAGTATGCTAAGTTTCTATAAAATCGAAAAAGGTCTACTTTTGTATCACTCATTTGGAGTAGACATAGGGGCAAATGACAACCCTTTTGACAAAACCTTAATATTACTTACTATTCATATGGTGGCACTCTCTTCTATTGGACTTTGTTTGAAGACCTATTTTAAGTTTATTGCAAAATAATAATAATATTACATAGTAATAGTACGTAGAGACATATATGCTTCAACAAAAGCATAAACCATTGATTAACAACACCAGAGCTCACAACAGATCACTCACATCAAACAATCACAACTATTAGCAAACAACAACAATCTAATGATCCAATCAATTGCCGATCAAGTCCTCCTGACCAACATTTTCTTCATGTTTGAGAAGCAGTTTTATTTGGATGTGTCACAGAAGAAAAGACTGTTTCATGTCAGTTTTAAGTTTGAGGGATTTGTTATTGCTCATTTCCCACAAATGCTGTTCAACTTACTGTTTTTTACAGCTGAATAGATCAGTATTGCATATTGCATTATATTCAGTATAGTTTTGAGGGGTTTAAATCCTTGACAGAAACAAACATTTAATTAGTGCCTCTCTAATGATGTGTTTTGACTGTGTTGGTATCTGTTTTCTGCACATGTGGTTAAGCTAAAACAAGTTAATATGTCAGCAGTGTGGAACAAAAAATATGCCTTTGCTAGAGAGGTAACAAAATTTGTTTGGCTGAAATATCTAGAGTTAGCTCATTATAAAAAAGACTATTACAACTGGTTTAATTTATCATCAGATAAAAAGACACATTAAACTGCATGGGAGCTTGGGGGTCCCTGATAATATATCCATCATAAACCAACATCACAAACAAACATTACTGAAATACCTGAACTCTTCCAATACTCATTTTCCCCAGAATACATATTTTCGCTTTCTTGCGCTCTCTCTCCCACAGCAAGTTAACACAAAAATAAACCCCCCCCTCACACACTGATTTCACTTGCTCCGGATGAATATTGTTGGTGTTACAGGGCTTGAATTTGGGTGTGGGATTGCGTGTATTGCACAACACTTTACACATTCCCGCAGATTTTGTGCTCACACCCAAAGTGTGTGCACATAAAGCCGCCTCTCAATACTAAATGTATTCCTTTTTAAGTTCCTTTTCGCTGCTTATTGCATTAAAATACCGGTCTTGGCGAGTTTTCACATAAATACAGTAAGTTGATATTTAAGTGAACGTAAACAGTTGAGAAACGCATATGTACCAGTATAATGGGTCTGTGTGTCAAATTATGAGATAATATTTAAAATATCAGTAACACTTTATAATAAGGTTTCATTATTAACATTAATTAACTACATTAATTAACATTAACATATAATGTATAAGTGAAGTTCATTATTAATTCATGTTAACTTCAGCATTTACTAATGTATTTTTATTAACGTTAACAAAAAAATAACAAATGCAGTAACAAATGTATTGCTCATAGTGCATGTTCGTTAATACATTAACTAATGATAACAAATAAAACCTTATTGTAAAGTGTTACCAAAATATCTATATGGCACTGCAGTTTTCCCCAATGGTATCGATGTCAAAGTTAAAATGCTAGAGAAAATACTGTTTAAAGGCTTGTTCCAAACAGTATGCTACACTATTTAGCTGAACTGGTAGCTACTTTCTCAACATTTGGTCATTATGTATTAACATGTGTTTTTTTTTTTGATCAGATCACAAATGATGAACACTAAATAAAGTTTAAATGGGATAAAAAATTATTTGTGATCAGATCACTGAAACCACATATGGAGGTAGTCAGAAAAACGTGCGACTACATTACATGTTCAGTGTAAATGTTTTTCTGTCCTAAATGCATCCCGGATAGCAATGAAGCACCACCTACTCTTGGTACTGCAATGTACTGCAATGACGACGTACTTCTGCAGGAAAAACTGGAAATTACCTTTTTTTTCAAAAATTTGATTCTTACAGGTTGTTTGAGAATTTACAATTGAACGGGCACATGACCAAGCTCACAATGTCAGCACAAGAAGCTACTGGCTATATCCTCCTGCGTCCAGCTTAGCTACTGTTCTACCGTGCTTTGCTCTACCGCTTTTATATTTTATCTCCTAATTTTAACTTCAGAAAATAAGCACAGTGCTAAAACTACAAAGCTTGGCACAAACGCTAAAACTAGAAACATTTGTGAATGGAAGATTACTACAAAAAAGCAGTAGCACCTCATTGCAGTACACGAGATCCGGGGGGCGGAGTCGGATCCAGATTAAGGGGTGGGGTTGGGTAGGTTTAGGGGTGGGTTTAGGGATAAGGGGTGGAGCTGGGTAGGTTTAGGGGTGGGTTTAGGGATAAGGGGTGGAGCTGGGTAGGTTTAGGTATGTAAGGTGGGAGGAGTCGGATCTAGATCCGACTCCTCCCCGTGGATTTCATGTTCTGCAGTGAGGACCATCTCCAAAAAAGGGGAATTTTTATCCAAATAGCCTCCCACGGACAGCAGCTATCCGTTTACACTCCTGAGAAGGGATGTCTCTTCTGGACAAAGTTACTTGCGGGACTACCAGACGGAATACACAACAGAGCTTAGTCGTGGACGCCCTTAGCATACAGCTGATGAGTCCCATTAATCTAGTGCTCCTCAACAGGCCATACTGTGTAGAGAAACAAACTGTAACTGATCAACACACTAATCGATGGAACAAACAGGGAGCAAGACCCAAAGGGACTCGAGACATCATATTGTCACGAGAATCACATATTGCTGCAGTAACATCCTCTACCTCAGATTCGGCTATGACAAGGATTGCCAACACTGGTTTCCTACCACCACCTTGAGGCATTTAAGAACAGATATGAAGTATTAATGAATGTGGGTGAGGAATCCCCAGTCGTGATGAATGTAGGTTAGGAATCTCTAAACGTGATCAGACATAGATCGAATCAGCCAGCAGCTAACACTGATGCTAACTGGCGCTCAAGATTTAGCAGACAGCGGCACTCAGCTCAGAACGCAGCCGAGCACAGGACTCTGATAGTGGGTGACTCCATAATCAGAAACATTAGTAGTAGGACTACAACTACATGCTGCCTTCCACAAGCAAAAGTTTCTGATGTAAACAGGGAACTTCAGAACATTCTGATGAAACATAAGACTGCAAATTTAATTAACATTTTGAAACACTTAGAAGACCGTTCTTCCGTAGAAGAAATTCAGCTGTTCATTAGTGGACCACTCCCAGCAAGGGGAACAAATAGGTTTTCACGGTTGCTTGGGCTTAAAACATAGCTGAAAAAAAACTGCAACATAAAAGGAGTGAACTTCATTGACAACTTTAATCTTTTCTGGAGTCAGAGACAACTGTTTAACAGGATGGTCTTTACCCAAACAAACTTGGTGCAAATGCTAAAGGACAATATCTACTTCTCTCTCCATCATCCTTCAGCAGTGTGTGCCTGTGCCAATCCACTCAACCTGAATAGCACACACACACCTGGACAGTGTATGAATGACCACAGCACTTCAGCACCTGGATAGACATCCGGCTGACAAATCCCACAAGGAGAATGAAACACCAAGCAACCACATAAACATTCACACATAGCACCTATAAACATTCACTCACTTAAAAATAAATCATAACTAGTCAACAACTTAACCAAAAACAACCTAGATTTTATGTTTTTAAATGAAATGTGGCAAGTAGACAGCTGCAGTGTGACAGTCCTCAATGATAAAATCATTTGGTGATTACTTTTCTTTCAAATATCTGTATTGTGTTAAACGGTGGTCCATGCATTCTACTTATTATTGACAGGCCTCCAAAATACTCTCCTGCCTTTGTTCAGAACATTGATGAAAGTGTTGATAACAGCTCTGTAGAGTTTGACTGTTTTGCTACTGCTGGGGATTTTAATATTCACATAGATAAGTGATTTTGCTGTTTTGATTTCTGCATTAACACTTTTGATCCGACTCAGCATGTACATGGACCCACACACACACAATCGTGGAAACACTAGATTAACTTATCAGGGTCTAAACATTTAATCGATTGCTAAGGATGTAGCACTGTCTGATCGTTTCTGTATTTTCTTTGATATATTGATCTCTCCTACTACTGAATCTAGATCTGTCTCTGAAAAAGAGATGCTCAAATGAGAAAACTAGTGTGCTGCTATCTATGAAGGCTTTATCTTTAACGCCAAGCATATTTGCGGACTCTGTTGATTTTCTCCTTGATTCCTTTAACTCAAAAGTTAAGAGTGCAATTGAAGATATTGCTCTTGTGATAATCAGGAAGAAGAGTGGCAGACAAAAAGCACCTTGGAGAAACTTAGCAGCAGTGCAAAATATGAAAAGACAATGCAGAAAAACAGCGTATGTGGCGAAAGACAAAACTTGTAGATCATTATAACATCTATAAAGACAGCCTTCATGCGTTCAATGTGGAACTAGGCAAAGCTAGACAGACCTTCAAAAATATTATAAACAGCAACTTAAACACACGCACTCTTTTTGCAATTGTTGAAAGACTAACTGCCCCAAAACCTTTTCCAATTGTCTATGAACCCTATATTATTTTGCAGACACTACTTATACAGCCAGCCATTGAGTGAGGACAGTTTACTAAGCATGTCATCACTCCAGTAAACAGGATAGGGGCAAGAGCAAATTACAGCGCCTGACATCGTATTTGCGAGTTCACACACCTCTTTAACGTTAATTTTAGTGATCTCCGACTGACGAAGTCAAACATCATTAGTGCCGACGTGAATAAGAATGTACGATTAGCATTAGCCAGCACTTTTAAATTTGCTTTGAGGTCAGGTGCTCTGGCTCCCAGCAAACATGTGACTATGGTGGCTGGTGTCTACTTTCATCACGTTCCCTGTAATAGAATTGCCAATAACTAGGGTACATGCATCAGGATTCTCAGTGGGAGTGTCACTGAGTGGGGAGAACCAGTTTAATGTTGTACCATAAGACAGCTGCAGCTCATACAGAACACTGCTGCCAGGAGTCTGAGCAGAACCAGAAAGAAAAATTATATTTCACTAGTCCTCGGGTGTTTACACTGGCTTCCAGTTAGATTGATTTTAAAGTATTGTTTATTAGATCACTCAATGGCCTTGAACCTCAAAACATTGCAGATATGCTCACTGAATATAAACAGATCACATCAGTTAGAAATACCAAAGGTTTGTTCAACACAGAGTCTGCTTTGAGCTATTATGCCCTAAAATGTGCCCCATTATGCCCTTAGCTGGAATCAGCTTCCAGTAAAGACCAGATGTGCTCCAACAGTGGTCACATTTAAATTCAGATTCAAAACGGACCCGTTTAGCTGTGCATTTACTGAATGAGTACTGGGCTACATCCAACTGATTGCACCATTTTATTTTTGCACCCTGCCTTCATCTAAACTGTTCCATATATGTATTGTGTTCAGTTTTAAATTACCTTGTTCTTATTTTTGGGTGAAGATTTTTTTTTTTGGTAGGAAGATTTTATTAGGACATCTGGGTGGAAAAGGTTGAGTGATAAGGGTGCACTTTGAATTACCATTGTGTATGAATGGTGCTACTGTATATAAATTTGCCCATAAGGAAACTACACCATTAAGCTTCTGAACGCAGTCTTTAAAATACATTTTCCTTAAAAGTTAGTTCAAAAGATGTCAATGCCTGTTACAAGCTCTTTATAAAAGGATCAGTTGAAATCTATGGCAAAATTTGAATGGGAACAGCTTCCCCAAATGTCCCAACTGTTTCCCACACACTACAATCAGTTAGACCATCTATTGTGCTTAGAAAAAAAAAAAAAGCATATTTAGGATGTTATATTTGCTGGCATTGTTTTACTTGATCATTTCACAAATCAGGTACACCAAACTACTAGAAAGAACTCCTACAAGAACAAATGTCTTCAAGGCATTTATTGCAAAGAAACAACTTTGAAATGCTTGAAGCTAAAATCCACCAGTCCAGACGCTGTATTCTGCAAGAAAGCAAACAAAAAAGGCACCATGAACAGAGCTTTCAATCTAGTGTCCTGAATAATCCTAAAAACAAGGTTGTACAAAAAAAACAAAAAACCACAAGGCCGTAACGCTTACAGTTAGCTTCACAGCTGTAAGAGACGTACAGAAACTTGAATGTGCCGAAACATGGATCTGAGAAGACACCATTGGAGGCTACTAGGACACAGCTATTGATTCCTTCACACCTATAAAAAGAATTAAAAGAATTTGACTGACTTTCTATGATAACAAAAAAAAAGCATTTAAACAATTTATAAAAAAAAGATACTCACTCATCAACAACAATTGCCTGAGAGTTTGAAGAGTAGCAGTCAGTTTTAAGAGTCTGAGAAGCAGGTCGTCTGCTAGAACATGTGCTGCGATCAGTTCGCCCATAGTTAGCAGTGCGAATGTTAATGACAGTCCCTTGCTCTAAAGACAGACAATTCAGCTTCAAATCAACATGCTCTAAAAACAACAATTCAACTTCAAGCAACATTCATGTAGCATTATACACACCACATATCAGAGTATTATTTGAATTTTCGCAGATCACACTTGAACCTACAGAAGACAGAAGATGTTAGATCATTTCAGTAAAGTGAATTGTAGTGTTTCAAACAAAAGGCTTGAGCTTGTGTAAAGTGATCATGCTTTTAAGAAGAATGCCTGTTGGTGACTGGTTTGTGCGTCGCTGGTGAACAGAAGACAAATAACTCTGCTCTTGAATGGTGAAATCTTTCAATTCTTCCTGGATCAAAGTGAATTGGTAGCAAACATGTTAACGGATACTCACGGAGTGCAGTTGGGAGGCAAAAATAGGAGACTGTGAGGTACTTATACGTGCCAACGCAGGGATCAGTAAAGACTGTTTGTGTCGCAAACAACTCACAACTTGCCAAGCCATTGCATCTTCACAAACAAAAAAAAAAAAAGCAAAACACCCACATTTGTCATTACTAAAGACAACGAAGTACAGCAGAAGTTACATACAGTATTCAACTTTACTCAAACCTTTTCGACACAGGAGCCAGTGCATTGGGAGAATAGCAGTCGGAGTTTTGCAGCTCATTTGATGGACGTCCTTCAGAGCAGGTGAATTTATCTGTACGTCCATAGTTTGCGGTATTCATCTGAATCGTACCACTTTCTACAGAGATTTAACAATAAAAAAAAAAAAATATCTTACATGAACAAGTGGAAAAGGTCAATAAACTACATTACCCAAATTAAACAAGGAAATATAGCTCACCACATTTCAAGTAAGCGTATCCACCATGGCAAGTTACACTTTTTTCTGGAAGAGGAAGACCATTACAGGCTTGCATAGAAAGTTAATGAGGAAGAAAAAAGCAAAATCCAAACCTGCAGTGACGCAAATGTAGTTGGTAGTATAGTACTTGTAGGTGCCATCACAAGGATCTAGTGCTGCAAGTCCTTGCGTGTTTAACTCGCACACGCTCAGTCCATCACACCTGTTTAAAAAGGACAAAGATGCAGTCCTGACTGGACACCTTAAATCTACATAACTAACCTGTTCAAAAAACAAAGTATGATGCTAAAGGCACATGTAGGTACACTGAGGTTCAATATGACTGAAGGAAAGGGGTGTCAAATTTAAACTTTTGTAAACCCAGGCAGTCTAATCAAAATTAAAGCGTCCAAACTCAAACTGTACTTACTGTGTCAATCTGTATTTAACATACTGGATGCTTTGCAGCAGTTTTTATTTTTTTAATGTGTTTATTAATAGTGGTGTAGGCAATATACCACACAAGAGACGCGGTAACCTGGAAGTTGAGCTACTATGCTCGAGTCCCAGGACATTCTTCCTTCTGAGGGAGTTTGGGAACATTGTGATGCGTTTGTGCCCACAAGTGGAAACGCAGGGAGAGCTGCGGCCCAAGTGGCACATGGCTGCAACATACACCAGATGCTCCCATGCTCATTGGAATCATTCCAAACTTGAAATGGCTTTACAAGTCACCTTCATTTATAAAGCGCTTTTAACAGTATAGATTGTTTTAAAGCAGCTTTACAGTGATAATGGAAAATTACCGTAGCAGATTGTTTAGGCTTTACCACAGCTCTAGGATAAAGTGATTGTCAAGAAAAAGATAGTCTTGATGGATTCACTTCCGTTGTGAAGATCATTAGTTATTAACTTAGGACCCTTAACACGACACCGTTCTAACAGAAAAAAAAAAAAAAAAAGTCCCCATCCGCACAAAACAGTGCCCAGTGTCTTGTACTGATTATCCATAACATGTGACACTAGTACCTGATAAATGCAATGGAAACATCCAGAACACATTTACAGCTAGAGCTACACACAGCGGTCCAACTCTGATCATAACATTGTTCATTCTCATTCCTATCTACAGTTAAGCATTTAGGAGCAAACATCTTGTAAAAACTGTTCAAGTCTGGTCCACCGCCAGTATTGAAACTCTAAAGGGGTGTTACTTGAGCACAGACTGAGACATCTTCCATGAGCCAGATTTGAAGAAATCCACAGAAGTCACAGCTTATATTAACTTGTGTGGATGCTGTGATACCCCTAAAGATAATAAAACTATCCCAACAATAAGTCCTACATTACTAAGGACATCAAGGACTGCATCAAGGGTTGCCTTCAGGAATAAGGACCAAGTACAACGAAGATCAGCACAGAGGAAGCTGAAAGACTCAACATAGCTAAAAATCAATGCAAGGATTCCATAGAGAAGGACTTGTGCAGATGCAAAGAAACTGTGGGCCACCATGAAATCCCCTACAAATATGACCCCCACTAGGAAACTAGGGCAAAACTGAGGACAATACTATGGCAAATGATTTGAATAACTCCTAGATTAGGTTTGATTCACATGACTTAACGATACCATAAGTGATGATTGGATTCCAACGATAGAAGTTAGTCCCATGAAAGTCACAAGACTTTTTAAAAGAACAAACAGTAATAAGGCAACAGGCCCTGATGGCGTCTCAGCTTTCCTTTTGAAGACATGTACAGATGAACTTACACCAGCCTGGATCCCGGTCTTTCAAAGGTCTGTTAATTCACACAGTAACATCTCTGGGAAAAGGCAATCAGTACTCTTCCAAAAAACCTGTTCCTCAAGAAAATAACGATTAGACCAGTAGCCCTGACCTCCATTATAAGGAAGTGTCTAGAAAAGCTAATGGCATGGAAGCTGAGGTCAATCAAAGGGACAGCTAGATCCGTAACGGTTTGCATAATGAGACAATAGGGGCACTGATGCCATGCTAACCATAATACACCATTTAGCAACATCTTGAAAAACCCAAGGCCTACACCAGACAGCTATTTGTAGACTTGAGCTCTGCTTTTAATACTCTGCAGCCACAGACCGTTAACAGATGTCTGTTAACCAGTATATCATATGAGGCCTGTTGTATGAAGCTAGTTGAACAAACTGAGTTTCAGAGTAGGTTTAGTGTTGACAGATCCATATAAATCCAACCTGGTGACTGGGCTCAAAAACCTCAGTATAAAAGCTCAGTATAAGCTTGTTTCGGTGTCTGTTACTGCACAATAACGATATTTTTATGCGGCAGCCTTTATGTCCAAGACCAATTTCCCTAGGGACACAGACTGATCTCATGAAACTGCGTATGTATGACACGCCAATTCCTATTTCCATTTTTGGCGTGCTATCAACACGCAAAATCGCTTTTCAGCGTGTTTATGAACGCCGTTGACTTAACGTTACATTACTGTATATACAAATATATGACCTACTCCTACCCCTTCCCTAAACCTACCCGTCACTGGTTAATACCATTTATAAGTCTTTCCCTGCCATCCTAGTAAGAAAACTATCGCTCCCCAGATGTATATCAAAATTTTGGCTTTATTTCGCTTGGATTTTTAACGGCGTGTACATACACGCGGAATCACTCGGACATAACGGCGTAGATATACACGCATACACGCGGATAGCTCAAAATGCGTATAAATAACACGCCACTTGACTTGAAAGTGGCGTGTATGTTTACGCAAAAGTCATGATGTCATGTTGAGGGACAAATAAAGTAACCTCTTGAATCTCGAGAACGATATGAAACCGAGCCAGAGACTAAATTCGACCCATAATTGTTCTGTCTGAAGTTACAAAGAAAGAAATCCTTACTTTTTAGAGACTTCAGGGACACCCATTGAACACTGAGTATTAACGGTTTGGCTTTGTGGTCGTCCAACACTGCAAATGTTGCTGCTTGAGCGACCAAAGGTTGCGGAGTCCACACGGATCACACCAGAGTCTAAATGGAAGAAAAGCATCAGGACATCATAAATTACCTACTCTGAAAATAAAAGTAATAAAATATTTTAGTTGAATGACAACATCTTACCACAACTGAGACGCTGGACAAACCCATCACATGTGACAACAGTCTCTGAAAAGATAAGATTCCAGGTTTCATTCGTCATTAGGAAGGTGAGACTGACAAACTATTAGGGAAGAGATACTCCAGATACTACATCAGCAAAATACTAAATACTGTGAGACAGAAAACCTTCTACAGTAATGTGGGTTTTAGAGTGAATATGATACACGTAAAAAGGAATGTTATTGGATTACCACAACGCATTATTTACACTATTTTTGGCTCACTTAACTTTGGGTTTCAGTAAGTTAAAAAAAATAAAGTTGCAGTTAAGAGTGAGCTTATCTGTAAGCAAAACTGCTTTCTTTATGCCTTGAGCACAATATTGACTGATTTAAGCTTTATGATTTCACATACCATTACGGCAGAGCACTAGTGTGAGGATCTTAAAGATGCGGAGGCACAACTGTTTTTATATGCAGGGTTTGAAAGCCTTGCTGACAGATTTGACCATGCTCAGCACCAGCCAAATCGCAAAAGCAGACTTGAATATAGTCGTTGACCCACACTGAATTTTCTAATCACACTCGTGATTACTCGTGATGTGTGATCGTTCACAAAGGTTTAAGATTAAATAAATAAAAAAGGTGCATTCACGCAAAGTAATTGAGATTCCATCTAGTAAAAAGTGATCACGTCCTCGTAGAAGAGTGAAATACAACCTTGGATCCGTCAGCGCCTGCATTAAGCCAATCGGCTAAATAAGCTCTAACTTTAATAATGTTCGACCAAGGGGAAAAAAAGCTTCTGGGAGGGGGGGTTGTTTGCCTCGAGATCATGGTACAAAGGTTGAAATTACTCAAAACCATCCCTTTAAAATTACAGCATGCTTTAAAGTTACAGCATGCTATGCAAACAGCAAAATCAATGGTTGTGTAACTGCTGATTGGTAACTGGACTGATGAAGTACCGGCAGATATCAGCAACCTGGAGTTTAGAAGCACTGTAAAAGAAACAAAAGACAAGTTAATCAATTAATGACAAATTATGTAACTTGTATAATTAAGGGTAATGAAATGTGACATTTCAGAACTTCCAGAAGAAGTGGAATGCCTTCTGTAAAGAAAAAAAGAAAAGAAAAAGTAGGCCACTAGGCCTACGACAAACAGACGACCTGTATATTGATAAGTAGGGAAAAGTCGGACGGAGAGGCAGGCACACATAGGCCTACTTTGTTTCATTTAACATTTATCGAAAACTTGTGTGCAGAATTATTTGTCAAGCTACATGTGCAAACAGACAAGAGCGAATACAAATTCTGAAGCAATTTTTTAGGTCTAAAAGGACAGGTCCAAGGTAGAATCAAAGATAAAAAATGAAATTTATGGCACTATAACTATGCGCACGTATTAACAAACAAACAACTCTGCTGACGTGGACTTTAAGTTCTAATTTAACAACTTACGAACGCTTACATTTTTAAAACACGAAAGGAATTGAATCGAGAATAAACACTTACAGGTAAATACGATGACACTCAAATAAACCATGTTGATGATAAAAGAAGAAATTCTACCTCTGCTTAGTTGATATCGGTTGAGAGGATCTACTTGTACAAGTTCGTTCCGACGTCACGACCAATTGACCTATGGCTAAGCCACGCCCCCAAACGCGATGAGCCAATCAGTGCTCTTCTTCTTCTTCTTTTCGTTTCATGGCCGTTCACTCCTTTGGAGTATTACCGCCACCTACTGTATACCTTACGCACATGATTAATGGATCTGATTAGGAAGGAGAAGAGAAAAAAAAAAAAAATAAATAACCTGTACCATCCCATAGTATCAGAGCTCATGTATCAACTGACGCTGCGTGCACTCGGACATTCTCTGCTTCCACTTCCATTGAAATGCATTGCAGTTAGTCAGTTTTCATTCGTTTTTATATGTTTTTTCTTGTAATTTTAAGTTTAAAATGGTCAAACGGTGTGCATGGGGTACATGCAACTCCGACACAGGTATCCCGAGAGGCTGGGTGGCGATATGTTTTTTTTTTACCCTTTTCCAAATATCTCAACCGAGATAAGTGTCTGGTCTGGATTAAGTTATGCGGTAACGTTAGACCACAACACCTACTAAACGTGGATAAATTAAACAAGAATTAAACAAGGATGTCTACATCTGTTCTAAGTTAACAACGTATTTGAATGTTATCTTAAACATCTCTAACGTAACGTTAGCTTAAAACGTTCTAGCTGCGTTGTATCATATCACTTAGCTTCGTTAACGTATCTGTAAATAACCGATATAACGAATGTTAGCAATGTTGTGCTGAATGATTCATGTAAATACTGCAGTGCATGAACAATGCTGATCCTCTATCTTGTTGTCTGAGATGGTGATGGCAACGAGATGCGGTTTATCACGTTTACACTGTGACCTGTACATTTTTGCCTGGAGCTGAAGGTTTTCATCGACCTTCTCAACAATAAAATTATTAATATAACCCTCCAATGCATAGTTAATGCCCCCTTGGTGACTTCGAGATGATATATAATCTTTCTGTCTCCAAAAATCATCAATTGCCTCCTGTGAAATGTCTCCTACTGTGACAGCTGCCGCTACGGCCTGTGACCGAATGTTGATTGTTTGTCCGAGTGAGTGGAGGGGGCGTGGCTTAGCCATAGGTCAATTGTGCCCTTCAAACGCAGGTGATGCTGTTTGTAATTTAATTGAATTGAGTTAGCTGAAGAAGTACGTGGGGCGAATTCCTGGATTCGGTCATATTTCAGTCCCCCAGACTTTTTAAAGTGGTGGTTAACCAAAATGAAATATTAAAAGCTTTTCACAATACTTTGGTATGTTAATTATAATGAATATTTATTGAATGAGTATTTTATCATAAATAATGTCTTATTTCTATTGCATTTCCACTGAATTTGTACTTAGAAAATATAAACAATGTGCATTGTTAATTGTTTTGGGAATATTGTAAGTATTTATTTGTGTTACTTCTTGTGAAAAATATTTTTCTAAAAAAATGCAAGATATTTTATTTAATTAAAAAAAAAAAAACCCAGACTACAAAGTGATGTCCCTCAGTCTGAACTAAACCTCGTTAATAATTTAGACTCCACCCATATGTGACATCATTTACCAGAGATGACATTATTCAGGTCTTTGCAGAAGATAAGTAGTATCATACTTTTTATTCATATTTTTTAGGCGTATTATAGCCTGTGAGGGTATCAAGCTTAACTCTGTCAAGCTTAACAACTCAACCCCATCTTGTATTTATGTGATGGGGTTAACAACTCAAACCCATCACATAAATACAAGATGGAAAATTATTATTTTTCAAATTTTTATTTTAATACATAAGTATATAGGCTACAATGTACTTATTATATTGCTGCCATCTACTACTCTCCTACACTACATGAGGAGCAGTGGCCATTTTGTGCAAAAAAAAAAAAAAAAAAAAAGGGAAAAAAAGAAAGCCTAATAAAGACTGCATCATTTTATAGTTAAATGGCCCTGGGATTAAAAACAGCAGTTTTAATGGGTTTCAATGGGGACATTTTTGTCCTTAAGGTCCTGAGTGTAACTATTTTGTGTTGCTTAGTGTAAAATAACTTTATTAAAGTAAATGAGGATGGAATGGTATAATTCCAATAAAAATACACACCTCTCCGAAAAATGTCCTTAAGGACGCACAATGGTTAAGTCCTGTGTGTAATGGTGTGTTGAGTTCTCTTCATTAATTCTCCAATACTATAGACTGGGACTTTTACCATTCTTAGCCTATTTATTTTTCCTTATTTCTTTATTCCCTTTGAATCCTTTTATTGAATTCAGATTTTCTTCCAGTGTGAATTTGTAAGCTATGCATTTTGGTTTCTTTTTAAAGTTGGATACAATCTAAAGATATATCACTCCTTTTAAGCTTAAATTCAGAGGATGAAATCCAGCGGGAACTGTAAAGTAGAGCGCAGTCCTACGTCACCGGACTAATTTGCCTAATCTTCACGGTACTTCAGACCACGGTGGAAACCAGACAGCAACAGGTCTGGGAGAAAAAAGTTCCTTGGAAAAAAGTTCCTGGGACAAATTGTTCTGGGTAATTTCGGTGGAAACGCGGCTACTTTCATTTCTTAAAATTGCTGTTAATTAGTTAATTCATGATACCTGATGCACTAATGTCAATGACTTAAATCTTACTGTGAAGTGTTACCATTTTCTAGTATTTTAATATATTCCTTATTAGCCTTTCTGTATTTATTTTAATGAATAGAGCTTCAGTCAACATGCACTACCAACCAATAAATACACATCACAGATGACTAAAAGTGTGTTTAGTACTTGAATCAATATGCTACAAAAGGCTGTACACTGTGAATATAGTCACCCTTAATGTGTACTGTTAGGACTAATGCTCAGCATCAGACAGGGTTTGAAGGTAGTACCTTGGGGCCTCATTTATAAAATGTTGCATAGAAACCGTCCTACATTTGATCTAAGATCCTTTCTCAAAAGTGTGTGCATATAATTTATACCAAATAATTAAACTTTAATGCTATGTAATAATGATAACAGTTTTATTAATTTCATTATTACTGTTTACTGTTTAGGCCCTTGATGTGCACATGACACTAATGCAGACAAAACTAAAACAGTGTGAATATGAAAACAAGGCTTTATTTACTGGTAAGAAACTGGCCTTTAGCACAGGGCATTGAACCTGGTGGAACTTTTAGGGAAAATCTCCCATGTACACTTGCCCTATACAAACAAAGACTGACTGTTTATTGTGAGAAAGATATTGTAATACAACCCCTTCTCTTGTATTGAAACATTCTAATTTCCTCTCAGTGGATATGATGGTCATATGAGAAGTTTTCATGTTACATTTTGATAGTATACTGTAGTATACAGTAGATGTTTAACCAGGAATGCACAACAGAATTATTCTTACTATTTTTCAGGCTTTGCAAGCCATTGGGTGCTGCTTTCAACATACTTTGCAACCAGAAAATTGAGTGTTATTAATTATCAAGGTCAACTTTCATATTCTGGAATAAAAGTCTTTTGTGTAATGACCTATATAGTCCAAAACAATCACTCTGTGGAGTAAAACTTTGATCTGTAGTTTGCTCTTAATAATCATCTATCTTGTAATTGTAGTTGTAGTCCAGTGCATCTGTCAACTCAATCTCTTCTGGTGGGGTTGTGTTCTCTTCAAAGGTTTCCCCAACGGCCCAGGAGTCATACCAGGGGGCTGTACTCTTTGTGGTAGATGGAAGTGAAGTTGTGGTGGTCATGATTGTGGTAGGGGGTGTCGTTTTGTTGTCCAGAAGTCTTTGCTGTCGTAGGCGGCGGATTTTCATTAGCCGCAATCGACGGAGACGAGCCCTGTTCACGTCCCCACCGTTACCGACAGGAATTTGATTACTGAATTTAGAATTTGGTATTTGGTTACTGCCGTGTGACAAGCGCCGCCCACCGCCCCTGTTGCCACTGCTCAGCAACCGGATGGGTCTATTGCCGTGGAGAGCCATGATCTGTTTGATGCGGTCCCAGTTAGACTTGTTGAGGTCAAAGTTGCACAGGGTAGCACCTGGGTCAAAACCCACCACACATAGACGGGTGAAGGAAGAGTAGCCGTCTGCTCTGGCAGTTACACGGTACTCACCAGGGTTTAGAAGTCGCCAATAATCTCCAGATTCACCTAAGAGTAGAAGTCTTTTTTATTGATACTCTTTAGTACACAAAAAAACAGTACAATTTCCAGACCTACAGAAAATCTCACCTGTCCTGACATCATGGTTGACTCCCTCCACAGAGACAGTGGCGTTGGGAATAGGGTTTCCCTCTTTATCCCTCACAACTCCCTTAATGCCACGATGCACCTGGGAAAGAGACCATGGTTAATGTAAGGCTGCGAAGGGCAGTGTTGTTGTACTCGAGTCTGGAAAAGACAGCGTCTCAAGTCAGTCCAAGACCACATTTTAAGCCTTTGGACTTGGCCTGGACTCGAATTAGATTGTCTTGACTAGTAATAGAAAATATGGTCCTGGACTCTGTCTCAAGACTGACTCAAGTACTACAACACTGGTGCAGAGTTCTCGAAGTCCTACGCTCCTACCTAAAAGGTTCCCTTTCGAGGGAACTTGACACTGCATCATGGCATTGACACTATGGGATCGCCTTCAGCATGTGCTGGTGTCTGAATCATGTGTGAAATCACTGCAATCCTATTTGCCGACGGAGGTCGACCATAAAAGGGCCCCTATGTCACGGAATCCCAAGCTCTTTATCTTTAGAAGCAGCATGTCTATTTCAGTTCGATTGCCAAAATTGTAAGTCCTGTTTGACTGATTTTGTTTAGATACTAATAGAACTAAAATAATATAAGCAAGAAATTTAGGAGATATGTGTCAATGTGCCCAGTTTCTTATGGGTGATGACTCAGAATCTCTGTTTGTTTAGGAGTTGAGCACGCACAGTAATTTTTCGAGGGGGCACAATAAGAAAGCTCTACTCCTGACTGGCTCTCTTCTCGAGGGATGCGGGTCAGACATCTGCTCGCCACTGATTCAAGACCTGCAGCGAGGCAGCCTTTGATCATGAGGATTGCAGGTTGAGTTGGTATTTGAGACAGATGTTTCTCTTTCTCCCAACCCCGTGTCCCATTTTGGATCTAGAAGCTTGCTCTGCTCCTGATGCTCTCAGGAGATTTTTTTGCCAACCCTGACACTGGTATTTCTTGGAGTAGCAGTCTCCAGCTGGCTTTTTCACCATATCTTCATGGAGCGATGTGGTGTGGTGTCCGCTTCCTCTTACAGAGAGAATTAGGACATTATAGGTTGTCAGTGCAGTTGGCCCCCTGGAAAGAGTTGGGGACTCCCCTTGCAACTAGTCCCCTCGGTCAATATGTTCAGTTGTTCCCTGCCAGCAAGCTGTTTCAGGGCACTGAAAATGAGACCATTTTTACCTGAAGAGAATGATTGGAATCATGGTAACTTCTGCAATTGTATCTCTGTGGAATGAGGTTATAGGACTCACTTCAGCAGGTTTGCTTTGGGGGCAGTATGCCATTCTAACTAATTTAAGGTGTTTAGGTTTGACATTGAACTTTCAGAAAGGTATGCTTTCTCCAATTAAGTGATCAACTTTTCTGGGGGTATTATGGGGATTCGATCACAATGCAGACGTGCTACTTCCTGCACCTATGAATAAATCCTTGCTTTTATATATGGGGGATATATGCAGACTTTCTTTGGTGAGCAGAGGTTTCCCCTTAGGCAACTCTCTGTGAGTTACAAGGGTTATGCACAGATGCATTCAAACCCTTTCTCTGTGGAAGACCCGGACGTTGCGGTCCCGGCTGCGGTCTTAAAGTGTTCATGAATAAGAGGCAACCAGGTGTTGGTCTGGCGGACAAAACTGGGATAGTCTTCTATATATTCTAGATTCCAGATATGAGACCTTTTCAATGGTAGCTTAAGAGCAGGGGTTTCACTCTTGTAACACTCTTGTGATTAGGGTCACGTGCAGATGTTTAGTACCCTTTATCTGTGTAATGCCCTGGCATTGCCTAGGGTCCCACTCTTTGGGAGGGTTGTCATCGCAGGATTATCACGATGGGCACCTCCTTCGCAGACTGAGGTGTAGTCTTGGATGGTCGTCGAGCCCTCAGTCTCACAGTCTCTAAAAAGCTCTGTCCTTCAATTACACGTTAAACAAAGTTCTTGACTCTCGGTGGTAATTTAAAATGCCATGGCACTCCTCGTAAAGAGTAGGGGTGTAACCCCAATGTCCTGGCTAAATTCCCTCCATTGGCCCTTATCAATCATGGTCTCCTAATAATCCCCATTCATTGAAATGGCTCTATCACCTTACTCTCCTCTCCACCTATAGCTGGTGTGTGATGAGTGCACTGGTGCCGTTGCACTGTGGCTGCCGTCACAAGGTTCCTTGGGATCTTTCTGTAGTCCTGGAAGATTTATTGCGGCTTCGTTTGAGGCCTTAGAGTCAGCCTCTGAGAGGTTTCTGACTCTCAAGGTAGTGCTGTCACTGACATTAACATTGCTTAAAGAGTAGGAGATTTGCAGGCCCTCTCAGTTGCATCCTCCTGCTTAGATTGTGCCTCTGGACTGGTTAAAGTTATATTGTACCTGAGGCCAGGTTACGTTCCAAAGGTGCCTTTCTTGACTGTTCATCCGTCGTTTTTCAAGCATTTGTTCCGTCGGCCGTTTGACTTGCCAGAGCAGGAAAGACTTTACTTCTTATGTCAGGGCACAAGGGATTCATGTTGACACTCAGGAAGTGTGGTCTAAATCTGATCAACTGTTCCTACCACCAAGCAGGGCTTGTCGCATTGCATTGTTGATGGAATTTTTTTGCTATGAGGTGCACAGTATGGCTTCGCCCTTTAGGCACCAAAGCCCACTCACTAGGAGTGTGGCTCTTCTAAGGTGCTAGCTAAGGGTGCTCTCTACAAGATGTTTGTGCTCTTGAGCTGCGGAGGCATAAGTGAAGGGAAAGGCAAACTGACTTCTCGCGGCTGGCAAAGCAGTGGTCTTCTCTGCACACATTCATAGGGTCAACAGTTTGGATATGGATTCAACCCCAGGATCTCAGGTCCTTCTGGGTTAATTGTTCTTCAGTGGCCATAGCCATATCTATGTATACTCTCACAACCTTGCTGGAATTAGGTGCCCTTTTATAGTCTTGGTGCATGCTGAATAGCTTAAAGGCCATGACGCAACATCTCGCTCCCTTCTCAGGGAACCGTGTTATATGCATAACAGAGACGGGCTTCTCTGTTTTTAAACAATTGTTATGGTCCATTCTCATGATGTGAATGTGAATAGCTCACCTGAGCCATGAAGGTCAGCAGGGCCTCTCTGTTATGCTCCCATTCTCTTAAAAGTTCACTCTGATGAGGAAACTTATCACATCCCAAGAAAATTGACAGTTCAAAACAGTTAGTGTGAAGGTAGCTGAAGTCATTCATACCTACAAGAGAAGAAGGGACAGGAATAGGTATCAAAAATAAATTAGTCACTAAAAGCCCTGACATACTCACAGCAAAGTAATTTTTCGTTCTTCACTTTGTTTGGACGTGCTCTGCAATTCGGCTCTCCATTCAGTTCACATTGCGTTTATTTTATACTACGTGCTTTAAACAGCAGCTCTCCAGCGTGATTCATGTTTTTTACTTGCATGGTATGTCGAACTTGACGTACTAAACAGAAGAACTCAACCAGAGAATATTTATAA
The DNA here is from genome assembly GCA_036326025.1 of Chrosomus eos. Classification (NCBI taxonomy): domain Eukaryota; kingdom Metazoa; phylum Chordata; class Actinopteri; order Cypriniformes; family Leuciscidae; genus Chrosomus; species Chrosomus eos. Next base: position 12,361,991 of record CM070836.1, on the reverse strand, counting down.
GTCAAAGGTAGAGCCTCAACGCACAATAGGCCTGCACAATTAATCGCAATGAAACCGCACACGATTTGGCAAAGTCAGTGCAGTGCGGCTGATCGTTAGTAAATGCTGCTCCATCTGAACGCCAGAGGGCGCTCTCACGCAGACACGCCAAATATGCCCCGCCGCAAAAGTACAATAACACACGTCATTCCAGGAAATCCCTATCGGGCAACATACTATCTGTAGCTGAATAAACAGAAGATTGAAATGCTTTGAATGATTAAACATGACTAATAAACACACAACTGCCTTATTCTGTGTAAGAAGCCACATAATTTCACAGAAGTGAGATTGGTGAGTTTCTTATGACAGAAAGTGAGTTTGGAGTAAAAGCATATTATTAAATGTCTTTTGTTGGACAAGAGGTTCATAAATGCTTCTCATGTTTGGAAAGATGTTTAACGCTTGTTGCTTATTCAGAAGTGACTCAAAGTAACAGTGCTTTCAGATCACAGTGTTTACAGAGCCGTACATCAATGACAAGCTGCGCATAAAAAATAATCGCAACCTTTGCGATTTTAAAAAATCGCGATAAGCCAAATCGGTTTAAGTGCGATTACATGTAAATTGCAATTAATCGTGCAGCCCTAACGCAGACCTACATATTATGTAATTGCTATGGACAAATGGTAGTTGGAAGGTGTTTACCAGTTGGAGTGAACTTTAATTTAGTTTTGCCCTGATTTTGTTCAAAATGGCATCACACTAGTTCGTATATTGGTGCCTTAACGTGTCAAAGCAGATTCAATTTGATCTGAAAGGTCCTTCTAAATCAGGGGTGTCCAATCCAGCACCTGGAGAGGCACCTTCCTGGAGAATTTAGCTTCAACACTAATTGAACGCACATGAACAAGCTAATCAATGTCTTCTGGATTTTTAGAAACTTCCAGGCATGAGCAGGCTGAAGCAAACCATTGCAGGAATATGGCCCTCCAGGAGCAGGATTGGACAGCCCTGTTCTAAATTATCGTTCCACACAAATTCCTAATGCTTACTTCCAGGGATGGGCTTCCACTTGGCACGGTTGACAATTCCCAGCCCACCTGTTGGGTCATTACTATGGCATCCTCCCTGGTAAGTTTGAGTCATGGTGCGGTGAGTAGAGGCATAAGAAATGGCCAACCAGCGAAACAAAGACTGGTCCTCAACCACTCTGATCTCTTCCCTGGTTCACCCTCTCCATATCCCTCTGGGTGTTCCTTCTTGATAGCCCTCATGATACCCTTCAGAGTGACCCTCATGATGGTACCTTTGATTCTCATCATGGTACCCTTGGGTCTCATCGTGATACCCTCGGGTCTCATCGTGATACCCTTGGTTCTCCTCGTGGTATCCTTGGTTCTGATGGTGGTACCCATAACTTTCTTGATGGTATCCATAGTTTTCTTGATGATATGCATGGTTTTCTTGGGGGCCACTGTAGGTCTCCTGATGGTATCCAATGTGAAGGTAAGGGTTGGGCTCTTCTTCCTCTTCCTCGTACTGTCGCTTCCGTCTGTTTGCTCTGGAGTTGAGTTTTTTCTCCATATCCTCAGACTCCTTGGTGAGGCGGTGCATGTCGAAAGGGTATGTCACCAGTCTCTCGCCACCCTGCAGGTTGGCACCAAGCACAAATGGATGACTCTCCATCCAGGAGATAAGGGCAAGAGTCTCCACTGCAACCTGAAATGAAGAACATAAAGAAAAAAAAAGCGTTAATACTCGTCCTCCAATCTAATTGGTCAAGACCAAGGCGTTCAAGACTACAGTATGTGAGTGGTGCTTTGATTCATTAAATGAACACATTGTATAACATAGCATTATTTCCTTACTGAACCATTGCTTGACAGAATACCCTCAGGTATGGGTACATGGTGATTTGGTGTCAATTTGGGCACCATGCCCTTATCCTCTGCATCCCAAAGAATGTTATTTATGTCTGGAAAGTTCTGGAAGATGTCACGGCCATCTTCAGTCCAGTGTCCTACTGTCCAGCTGCCCAACTCTGAGCCCTGTGAAACAAAGTTATGTAACTTATATACTTTAGTGAGAATAAAATGTCACAACACCATATATATTTGTACATTTGGCAGATTGTTTATCCACATTATTTTGTCTATTATTAGTCAGTTTGTATGTTCCCTGGGAATTTAACATGTCTGGTTGATAAAGTTGATGTTTCCAGGTCCAAACGCTAAGATCAGATCATATCCCAAAAGCAAACAAAAAATGGTGCTAATATGCACTCACATGCTGTAGTGCTACTGAAAAATCTTAATCCTATGGATTATCTCCATAGCGAAATCGATGGCTAGACTGAAGCTATTCACTTTTTCTGAATTTGTTTAAAAGCAGTAATTATTTGATCAATTCCTGCCTAGTGATGCAGAAATTACACATTTTTAAACGCACCTTCTCAAAAGCTCTCACGTGGCCATCAGGATTAATTGATGGCACCAGATGAATTCGTGTCTCATCCACAAGGTGGCGCACTCGAGAGTTGCCATCTTTATACTCTCTACACAGGTACTGCATGAGCATCAGAAGAAGCTCTCGTCCCAAAGCTTCATTACCATGATAACCTGCTGTGTACCTGAACTCTGGCTCTCCTGAGGAAAGATAAATGGATAATGAACACACTCACATTGTTTGTTTCTCCTTCTCGTTTATGTTAAAATTTCAAATCTGATAACAAATTATTTAATGACCAGAGGGGTATTGCACAAAAGTAGAATTAAGAAAGCCAGGATAACAGAACAGTCCCGGCTTGACCTAGTTTAATCAGTGTATCCTGGCTTAATCCGTTGCACGTTTGCTGAGCCAGGATGAGAACGCGTGGATATGTCAAGCCAGGTTTATATAGTTTGGATAAATGCACGTTCACGGCATTCTTTAAAAGATCACGAAATCGATCACAGAATCACCGATCCGAAAATGGACAAAACGTGTGCGGTAACACAATGTATTAATCATTATATTTTTTTTCTCTCCAAAGCTCCAAGCTGACAAGTGATAACAGCAAAATAATAAAAGAAAAATATTCCAAAACCATTGTGGTCTTGTAACTTTTTTATGAATGTCAAGTATACACTTTATATTTATTGATCCAGTGAAGTGGAACTAGAATTTGTTACCTAACCCTAACCCAGCCTACATTCTCCTTTATTAAGGGCTGGGCTAAATCAAAACTAAATTAACTGAAATCATTTGCAATGTATTGTTCTCTAACAAGTCTACTGGGAATATGGCAGCATTGTCCCAATCAACATCCAAAGCAACTCTGGGAATATTTTTTTCTCATTCAACAGTACATTTCTACTCTATACTTGCATATATAGATATACATAGTCTATGTATATCTATATTCTATTTCTCATATTGTATAGTATAGTTCTTTTGCACTGTGTTGGCATTCATTGTGGACAGAAAAGTTATAATTGCTCAGGAAAATCTGGGTGTATGACAATAAACGCTTTAAATCTCAAATAATATATATATTCATCAAACCTCTGACAGTGAAATGAACAGCAGTTTTTTTAATAATAACTAAAATTTACAGTACGCATACTTAGATGAATGACAGTAGCCTAGTATTTTAATGCAGGACCATGAAGTGACTAAAACATTAATATCTAGTAGGATTTAGGGATGAACTAGCCGATAAATCACTAAGATTAATCTTAGCCTGGTTGTTAGCCTGCTCCGGAGCAGGCTATCTTCAAAGTGTAAATCTCCATAGTAACTTAATGTAGATTAATTTAGCCTCCCTTCATGCAACCGAGTCAGGGCTAAATTCAGCCAGGATAACTGGAAAATCCCAGCTTAATCCCTTATCTTGCTTTTGTGCAATACCCCCCTGTACCTGTAATATAACAAAAATGGAATAATAACACTGTTCCTTCCATACCTACTCTGATATCCCTCACCTGTTTCGTGCATCCCAGGGTTATCAGTAATTTCCATGGCATAAATTTCCAACCCTTTAAAGCTCTTGCCCAAACTGTAGAATCTGGTGATGTTGGGACACTCCTCAGAAATGGATTTCATGAGCTATGAAAATAGGTAAAGTAAAATTTAAGCAATTATCTCTTGAAATCCATAAGCCTACTAAACTTCTATGTGTAACTCATCCCACATGGTTTGTGCTACACCTTGAATCGTATAGCTAAGAAACATATATTCTCTGGCAGCCACTCACAACATCCTATCATAAAGACGAGTTTTACATTTTCTTAAATTGTAGTTTATTCTGATATCTTTTTTGCCATTCATGAACTTTTAAGACCAAAGGCATTTGGCGCTCTCCCATCACCTTCTCCATGTCTAGGTAGTTGTGATGGGTGTAGTCCAGGTCATCTCGATGCATCACTTCATTCTGACTCTGGTGCTGGCTGAGAGGATCTGAGTAAAGAACAAATGCACAATGTTGATTAGTATACTTAAACTGTTGATGCTAAAAATGTGCCCGAAGCCGAATACCTTATTCCGAAAGGCCCGGAATATGGCTTCAAATGTAATAATGAATAATTTTGCCTAAAAATAGAAAAAATATTTGGCTGACACAGTCACTCCTTGCTGAACATGTACTGTATGCCAGGGGATAACATAATTATACTTAAACAAATCACAAATCAAATAGCCGTGTTGCTGTCTCTGTGCATCTCTCAGAAATTGATATGATACACGATTGAATGAAACAAGCATAGCTTGATCGCAATCGCAATTTTCAACACTGAACATTTTCTTTCAACTTCCATGTTCAGTAATCAACTAGAGTCCGACTCCTCTTATTTGAGGTTATGGGTGATTGTCAAGCGGCCGGCAACCTTCCTGTATCTCTCTTGAATCCAACACGGAAGTGACTTAAATTGCAATTCATCGACTGGCCGCTAGTGACAGGCTCCAAAAGAGAGTCAATCCCATAGACCCCCCATGTTAATATGCCCAACTTCACAGCAGAAAAAAAAAATGTTTACAGCCTGGTACTAAAAGTGGTTTTGGTCTATAGCTAATTTTGCCCTTCATTGACAACTGTGAGAATTTTAATATAACGCATCCGTTTAAATTATATTAAGCCTTAAAGCTCTGCATAATTAAGGGCGTGGCCACTTGAGTGACAGGTGGATTGCCGCTGCTGTCACTACTAGCCGTTTGTCTGTCAGCCGTCACATCACCTCAGCTAATCCCGCCTCTTTGCCCATTTTCGGTTATTCGGGAGTGACGCGATGCCAAGAGGGCGACGGCCGGCTCTGCTCACTTTGGGCTTCAAAAATGCTCTTCAGAAACCTACGGGTGATGTCACGGACACAGTGTCCATATTTTTTTTACAGTCTATGGTGGTTGCCCTAACATAACTCTGTTTTTGAACCTAATTTTTTTTTACTTTGTTTTATGAAGCATTTAGTATTATTGTTTTAATTAGAAGATATTTAAATATTTATTTATCGGGTAGAACTCAGGTCACCCAAAGTATAATCGAATTACATCTCGAAATACTGCCTACAAGGCAATCAGCTCTAACAGTTAGAAGATATTTACATAAATGTTATAATCATAATAAAAACGTATTATTTTGAGTTATACGAGGCATATTTCTTCAATAATAACTACGAAGGAAACAGATATACCTAAATACTATACTAAATACTAAAACAATCGAAATAACAGTCTTCAAGTAATTGTATAAATTGTATATCCAACCCACGTCCGGTTTTGTCCGAATACAGATACGAATAATTTTGAGACTGTTACAGATGCAAACATTGGCTCTGCTGTACACCCCTAGTCGGTACGCAATGCACAAAAAAAAACAACATCTTTGTTTGAATTTGATGCTTCCCATCAATGCCTGTGTTGAGTCTAATCCAAGGTCCCGAGTCTCTCACCTGGTACTGGGCAGCCCAAAACCTCCATTCTCATACACATCGTGCCATTCCAGCTCTGTGGCAAGATGCGGATGTAACGTGCCACTACCGGCTCCATAAACTGAGACAAAACTGGGGTGCTTTTATCTGAGTTGCCAAAAAATAACTGAAAGCAGAGAGAAGGGAGAAAAATAGTGACTCACTGACTAAATACTTTTCGTTGAATTTTTTTTTTTAATTACATATTGTATCATATCAAGTGCTTCACTTTAAGCCTGGCCTATAATAGCATGGGTATAGAACCATATTAGTGTATTTGCAGACTTTGGTATGATGCTTTATTGCAAAACTATTAATATAATCATAATTGATTAACAAAGTCATATACTTGTACATTAATTCTACTTAGTATATTTACATTTTATGGCAACTATGAAATATTTAGCTGACGTTCAGCTTTGGTTGAAGTTAAATTAGTATAAACAGCGGTGGTCAGAATTAATGGCACCCCTGGTAAATATGACCAAAAATGCCTGTAAAAAATAAATCTGCATTGTTTATCCTTTTGATCTTTCATTTAAAAAAAATGCAAAAATCAAACCTTTCATTGAAGTAAAATAATTGAAAGTGGGAGGAAATCACATTATGAAATAAATGTTTTTTCTACAAAACACGGCCACAATTATTGGCATCCCTAGAATTTTTTACGTGTAAAATATCTCTGAAGTATATTCCCATAATATTTACCTTTTTTTAGCAGACCAGGGTGACTAGGAACATGAAATTGTCCAGCTATGACTTCTTGTTTCATAGGAGTTTAAATATGAGGAAACACAAAGGCCAAATTCCCTTAATCATCATCACAATGAGTAAAACCAAAGAATATAGTTCTGATGTGCATCAAAAGATTGTTGCGCATTACAAAATAGAAAGTGGCTGTAAGAAAATAGCTAAAGTCCCCATCAACTAAAGATGTTACGAATCTGCCAGGAAGAGAACGTGTGTCTATATTGTCTTAATGCACGGTGAGGAGGAAAGTTTCAGTGGCCAAAGACTCTCCAATGATCACAGATGGAGAATTGCAGAGATTAGTTGAGTCTTGGGGGTCAGATAGCCTAAAAAAATATATTAAACAACCCCTACATCCCCACATGTTGTTTGGGAGGGTTTCAAGAAAAATCCTCCTCGCTCCTCCAAAAATAAACTCCAGCATATTCAGTTGTCAGACACGACTGAAAGTTCAAAAAGGACTGGATTCTATGGTCAGATAAAACAAAAAAAGGGCTTTTTGGCAACAAACCTACCAGATGTGTTTGGTGCAAAAAGGATAAAAAGTACCCCATGCCTACGGTTAAATATACTGCTGGATCTTAAATGTTCTGGGCTTATTTTTTTGCTGGAGGTCCTGGACATCTTGTTCAGATACATGGTATTATGGATTCTAGCAAATAGCAACAGATAAAAAATCAAAACCCGACTGCCACTGTTAGAAATGTTATAATGGTCCAAAACAAACATCACAGTCAATACAAAAATGGGTAACTGAGCACAAAATGAAGCTTCTGTCATGACCATCCCAGTCCCCTAAACTGAACACTATAGAAAATGAGTGGGCTGAACTGAGGAGAAGAAGCACCAACATCTGGAGAGATTCTGTATGGAGGATTGGTCTCTAATCTCTTGTCAGGCATTATAGAAGAAAACTCAGAGCTGTTATCTTGGCAAAAGGAGGTTGCAAGAAGTATTTAACAACAGGGAGCCAATAATTATGGCCAGCGTGTTTTGGAGAAAAGCAATTAATCTCATAATGTTTTAATTCTTTTACTTCAATGAACGGTTCGATTTTTGGTAATTTTTTGAAAGAAAGATCAAAAGGTTGAACAATGCAGATTTATTTTTTACATACATTTTTGATCATATTTATTTTAATTCTGACCACCATTGTTTAACTACAAAAAGTAGTTTGAGATCAAATAACAACTGGGTTTAGTTAATGAGTTATGACCTCTAAGCAACACAGAAAGATTTGGATACCAAGAGGAGAAGAGAAAATGACGGCAATCTGGCAACTTACCCATTCAGCATATCCGTCATGAAGGACAGTCCATTCTCTGCTGTCGTTACTAAATGCCACATAATAGGAAGAAACATAGTCGCTCCTGAAACAACAAAACAAAAACAAGGACTGTATTCTCTTTAGATAGTATGGTAGTTCTTAAACACAATTAACCACATGGCTCCTAAGTTTTTAATATCTGTCTTACTCTAGGGGGTCATCTCGTCCTTGGGTGATAACACCAGTGAACTCTGTTAGTGTACGTGCGTCCAGTTCAATCCAGTGGTTCTTCTCTTCAGGATTAGCACACCATGCCCCACCATTCATATCATCTTCATCACCAGACGCCTGTTACACGAACCAATATGCTCACATTGACAACACATCTTTTCTATATACGTATATTTCTTATACATTTCAGTGTTCCGTATATACATTAGAGTATCTGTGCATATGTTTATACCTGAATATTAAGACGAGATCTGTGTGAGCCATAGCGATGTTGAAAAACAGAGGAAGTCAGCAGCTGGTCATTGTCTATGCGATGAGACTCCATACCCAGAGGAGGACAAACTGATACAGCAAGACAGCAAACCAGAGAAAAAAAAAATATGGATGAATGTGTTCTTATCCTAACACATGATTTGAATAAAAGCATCTGCTAAATGAATAAATGTAAATGTGATTGACACAATATGTTCTAGTCCAGACTGAAATCAGTTTATCTGTGCTTTCTCACTAAGCACTGTGCTAAACTTTCCTGATGGCACCTCATTATTTTATTTCAATTCATGTCTTTTAATGTATACTTGTTCTTTTCTTTTGGGTTTTAAAATGTGTTCCAAGTAAATATAAATAATTTTTTATATATCCTTATTATTTTATGTATTACTTTATTCATTTTTATTTTTTTCTAATTGTAAAATTTACGTTTTTATGTCAATATGAATATGTAAATATGTACATATATTATATACTCAATATTAGTTTGAACTATCAAGGTTAATTATATATCACCAGACTATGCAGATACACAATAAACTCAAATATATAATGAAACAACAATAGATTCATACAATATTTAATATTTATTCAAAACAATACGTTTTTAATATAATAAGTGCTCTGCCACTTATTGTCTTCATTTAGAGTAAGTGCATTAAGATGAAGGACTACATCCCAGCATCTGCACAGGGAGGACATTTGGAATTTTCTTTGAAAAGAACCAGCTGTTGAAATAAAGCAGGATTTGTCTGGATTCAGCATCTGTAATGACTTAAAAACAGCTGAAATCTTCCAAAAGTGTTTTAAGGTATCTACTCACTTGAACTTAATGAATGCCTCATCAAGATCTCACTATTTCAATTATGTTTATGTTAACATTATGTCTAAGTCACTGAATGCCAAAATGTTGCTTTTATTTGGTAAGATCTGCGGCCAGAACTGAGAGCTGGGAATGCTCTTACATAAGTTTGTTGCATGTCAGTATTTTATTATTCATTCGCAGTCATTTTGTCCTAAGTGTATTTTTTGTCTTGTGTTATCTAAGTGATGAAGCTAATGGCAAGCATCCCATATGGCTATATGCCCAAACCGAGTCCTACCACTCACTTTTAGGCTCTCTGTACACGCGTGGTGGAGGTTTATGAATCCTGCGTTCTCTCTCCTCCTCTTCTTCATGCCTCTTCTCTTCTCTTTCTGAGACGACAAATGATTGGGAAAAAAGTTCATCATTAATGCTATGGATTCATGAGCAAAACATGAAGATAAAGCTGGTAGTCAGTGTTGTTACTGTTATCTAAATAAAACTTTTTGGTTTAATTAAACTTAAAAACCTTGACAACTACTTGAAATAAATAAGTGAATAAATAGAAATAAAAATAAATAAATAATGACAAACGCACAAAGTTACTAAAAATAAGCTAAAATTTCTATGAAAAATCAAAAAAAAAAAGAAGGTTAATTCTAATTATCAATTAATACTATAATCACTCTAATTAATACTTAAACAACACACTAAGGATGCACTGAAATTTCGGCTACCTAAAAGTCTCGGCTGAAACAGCTATTTTTGGTTTAGGGTCGAAATGGTTTTGGAGAGCCAAGCTCTATAAGAACTAATAAACAGCCAATATGCATGCTAATAAGCAACTATTTAGTGAGAATTGGACCCTAAACTGTGTTACCAACATGTCAGCTGTGTGGACACTAGCTCTGGACTGATAATATACATGTTTCGATTATAAATCGGTAATGATATGGTTTCTTAAATCTAAAATCTTTTAGTCTGTACTGTTTTCTGTTGATGTGTGAACAAAACTTCACTAAACATTTGTAGCACGCCTGCCATCCGATAATCACAAAAAGCTTTGTGCTTTGTTACTTTAATATTAAAACAAAGTCTCAAATTAAAAATTCTGTTGATTTTTTTTACAAAATTCAAACCGATCATCTCATCTCTTCTTTACTAGTTACAGCACGAAATAAACATGGCTGAACACCAGAAGGAATGTGGAAAGATACATTACAACATACCGAAATGAATCCTGTCTCATATTACAATGTCTCTCACCCAATCGCTGTTTCAACTGGGAAAGACATCAATAAAACAGCTTGTAGGGTATACAAATGTTACTTAACGTTATAATTTTCTCAAGAAATCTATTCAATGTCCACAAACTCATTAGTTAGCTAGAAAAAATAACTCTAGAGAAGAGCATTTTGCTAAATATATGCACTGTATTACATATACATTATATTTTTACCTAACCTGTTAGTGATGTCTTTTATTATTATGCATTTTTATTATTTTATGTATATTTGAATAAACAGTGTATATTGTCATTTAAAGGTTTATATTTGAACAACAAACTGGAGTAGAAACAATTCTGCTATTAAAAAGTTTAAACAAAAACTGCCTCATGTGCAATGTAAATGTTTGTAAAGTTAGTTTTAGCTTCTTTTTGAGTTAATTATTAAACTTGATTAATTCATTGATTATTTATATTTTCGATTTCAGTTTTCAGCCAAGTGCATTCTGAATCTTCCATAGTCTCTGTACATTGGAATGGGATAGGAGAAATATATATTTTTTAAAATATACACAAGAAAATGAAACACTTTAGCTTTTACAAAAAAACTGAATGAACTTGAGTGAACCTGGCACCAAATATCTTGATAAACTTTTGAAAAAACAGTTCACAATCCTGGAATGGTCTGGATCTCAATTTCTAAGAAACATTCACCTTTACAATCAAGAGATGGGAGGATGTAGATACAGATCTGTGCCCCTTAAGATTATAGTTCTTAACAAGCTCAAAGACCTGCCATAGTAACATAATCTGAAGCAAAACCAGTTAAGAAGCCCTGATCGAGAACATCGGTACACACTCACACCCCCAACGTTCTTATCTACAGTAGTTACTTATTAGAAACATACGTTTTTTAAAATAGAAATAACAGCTTCAAAATTTGAGTTTTCGATATAGATGTGTGTAGTTTACATTGTAGAGCAAAATGTTCAACTATGGTCAAGTTATCTTTACCTTATAGACCTTATTTAACTCATTATTTTACATCAGGTTTAAATATATTGCAGATGATTTCTGATTTGAGATAATGTTAGAAGAGCTTAACTTTTGTTGAACTCTCAAGATGTCTCAAACTCTCTTTCTCAGCTCACTTACTTATTTTGGTTAATATTCAACAATATTCTGCATATAAAAATTGATCCAGTCAGTGCGAAGGATTTTGATCAGTCTGTTAGAACAGAACTGAACATCAGAGTTCATGGGAACAGGGTCAGAGTTCACAGGTGTTAATGAATGCTTGTCATTTGGTAATTTCCCTCAACTGTCAAAGTCAATAATCATGTGTAAGCAGAATATAGGGCAGCTGGAAGACAAAACAGAGGTGATTGTCATGCTAACTGTGTTATTTAAATAACTAGAAACAGAATTTGGAAACGGATATTTAGAAAGGCCTGTTGAAGACTGAGACAGTGTTGGCCAAATATGTTGATGTTTTTGAACAATAAAACATTTTTCCATCTCAAGACAAACCAAACAAATGGAATGAATTTAAAATGTAATTTAAAAAATATGTGATCTTTCGCATGTATTGTATGTCCAAATATCTGATTGAAACCAACCTACCCTGGAATAAACAACTCTATAACTGCACTATTGTTGTGTTAAACTGAATAGCACACACTAAGTTATGGTTTTCTAAATTGTATTATTGTTCAGAATATCAGGCTACTGCATTCTAGAGCCTACATCCGAATCATGTTCAGTAAAACTGCACTCTAAAATATAAAGTTTTAGTTGAGAGCACAGCAAAAAGATATAAACTCTCTTTATATGAGGATAAAACACTGTACCTCTTTCCTCTTGTTCTTTTCTCTCTCTTTCCCTCTCCTCTTCCAGTTTCTTTTCTGATGACAAAACAGAAAGCAAGGGTGTAAGTGAGAGCACAACATAACAGTCAGTGTCACACATTAAGCAAGTACAGCCGGATTCAAAGAAGTATTTAATATAGTTACATATATAATATTATACATATATATATATATAATATATATATATATATAATATATATGTAATGAATAAGAAATTCATTGATCTTTTAGGTCTTAAATCAGAAAATACATTTGTGACATGGATCATGTGAACACATTAGGTCAGATTGAAGCAGAAGATGCTTTTTGGATCATTCTTAAATCATACTGGAAAACACAAATTACAGAAAGTGTGGAGATCATTAGAGCAAAAGAGGACAAACCAAATACTAAATTCAAAATATGTAAGAAAATATTGTCTGGAAGTCAGATTTCCAGCATAAGTGAATTAGATATAAACTGAATCAGATAATCAAATCAAAATTGTTCCTGCCACATTTTCCTTAAGGCTACAATCGTTTCCTGCACTAAATTCTGTTTTGATACCCTAATAATAACAGACACTGTCTGTTTTGTTTTACTCTTGGACAGACTTTTGTTTACTAATGAAAATTCCCTTTATCTAAAAAAAGGGCTCCATGCACGCACATCCTGATTTTGCTGAGTTAGACGCGTTCCTGTGTCAACATATTTTGTTGATCCTGGAAAAACATTCCAGTCCAAAAATGTAATCCTAACCATATCCCTAATCCTTTCCTATAAGTTATCTCTAAAATCTGAGGGAAATGATAGGTGAATAACACTGATGTAGAAGCACCTAAACCTGGTTGTAAGCCTAAACTTGACATAAACCGTGTCCCTCAAATCTGATTGGTTGATTGGAAATGTGGTTACAGGATCAACAAAGGTGTTGATCCAGGAACATGCTGCACTTGGCAAAAGCAGGTTCTTCCTCCATGCATGCCCCCCATATCATATTGCCTCTTAAAACCGGCTAACAAGGTAAACTATACCATACATAAGGGTTTTTATGCATATACGTTTTTTTGTTTTGTTTGTTTCTTGAGTTAGATTTAGTTGGGGAGGAGACGCAGGACATTATAGTATTCTGGTTGGAAAAAAACATTTCCACTGACATTTTCATTTAACGGCAACATGATTTAAAATGATGAGCTTCATCTTAAGCGGCACCTGTGTGTCTCTGCAAGTGTTTATTTAAGGTCAGAAATGACAGGTCACACTTTCTGTACTCTCATTAAGACAAGAGGGAGGCCAACACCTCTCATGCATGTCTCACTGTATGTTTGTTTCCTTTTCAAAATGGAGTATCGTAGGATGTACTGTACCATGTCCATATTCATATTCTTCATACCAGTTGTTTTCAAATGGAGGGATGGTGGGCTCCTCTGTGACAAAAGAAAAGAAATGTAGGTTAGGTTTGTAAGATTTACTGAGAGTGCAGTAGAGAAACTTTAATGACTCATAAAATGTTTGCTAATTGTCTGTCGCTGTTGGTTTGCTGTCTTTTGTAAGACATTGTGGATTTTTAATGGTGTAAAAACAAGATATTTTAATGACATGGGTGTATATTGTGGTAAGAGTTTTATTTGATTCACACATAAATTCATAGGGTGCTTAAATTAACTCCTTCGTAATAACAGATCTTATTTAAAAAATAAAAAAAACAAGTCTGAGACAGCAGAAAGCCATTAACCCAACTGCCAATTAAACCTACTTTTTTGTCCGTTTTTATTATGTTTTGAAGCTATAGTTACAAAATGTGAACAATGTAATTTTAAGACATAGTAAGAAGTACCATTCTGCAATAATAGTTAAACAGAGAAGTGGCCATAAATCATAGTTTATAATGTCATGTTATTTTGAGGGACACATGCAGCATTTAGAAGGAATGATCGGTTTACCTGTGGTAGTGAACTGCCAGTCATTGTCAGTAGAGCTGATCTCTTTGCCATCAGGGAAAGGCAGGTTTTCTGCCACCTCATCTGTTGCCAAAGAAAAGACATTTTAATAACTTTATTAAAGTGTGTCCTAACTGAACACTTGGTCATTTGTGACTCCTACTAACTAGTTTCAGGTCTTAATTCATGTGAAAACAAATTTTTGGAAGACTCACATCTGGCATCCCAATAATCATCCTCGTTAGTTGGACGGCCAGCAATCACAGAAGTTGTGGGTGTGGGCTCATCCACCTTCCAATAGTCATCGTCTTAAGTTAAAGGAAATATTGATCACAATAATGTACAAAGTGGTGTTTATTTACACAGACATGAGTGATATTATGCTCACATGACTCAGTATAAGGTTGGGAATACTCATCAGTGTCAGGAGGAAAATCTGTTGGGAAATCTGTGGTTTTCTCTGTCGGAGGGTATGTAGGTTTTGCCGCTGTTGTTGCTTCCCCGGGAAATTCTATGTATACAAACAGTCTTTGTGAGTGCAAGTCAATTCCAGACATATTCCAGATCATGGAATAAAATCATTCTACATGATCTTATTCCAGACACAGCATGTTCTACAATGACATATGTTTCTGTAGAAGCCACTTTATTTTATATTTTTTTTCATAAATCATGTTTCATTGGTGATTTCTGGGTGAATTACTACACTACCCATAATTCCTATAGAGAGATCCACCAAACAGAGAAGTTAATGTTACCATGCAACCATAAATTGTGACAAAAGAGCTCATCAGCAACTACTCCTGTGAATCATTGCGAATGAGTCTCACAATATTTATAACAGTATATAACAATATAACAGATTTATATAGCATAGTTAATTTGTTTATTTGATTATGTCATTCATAATACTTCATGGTATCAGCAGTTAATTCATTTGTAAAATACTTTAAGTACTCAGTCTTGTACTTTTGTCTTTGATATATTTTCTTATACCATTTTGATATTCATCTCTGAACTGGTTGGTTTGGTTGAGGAATCTTTATGAAGAATGTTTTAAAATCCCCAAGGAGAAAATGAGTGGAGACAATACTTCTACAGAACCAAGGCAGTCAATGTTCTGCTCCAATCACACCAAAATGCACAGATCTAATTGAGTGAGTCATTAAAGGGTACCTATCATGGAATTTTGAAAATTACCTTTCATGTAGTGTGTAACATAGATCTAAGTGAACAAAAACATCCTGCAAAGTTTTAAATATGAAAGTTCACCGTATACAAAGTTATTGTCTCTCAAAAGTAAGAGTCGACTCTGAGTCGTTGATATGAATCGATAGACGAACGATGCACTTTCGTACGTCACTT
The DNA here is from genome assembly GCA_036326025.1 of Chrosomus eos. Lineage (NCBI taxonomy): Eukaryota > Metazoa > Chordata > Actinopteri > Cypriniformes > Leuciscidae > Chrosomus > Chrosomus eos. Next base: position 12,346,370 of record CM070836.1, on the reverse strand, counting down.
GTACAAGTTATTTGAATTCGACACGCCCACTCAGTGCGCGCGCCGAGCAGACGGAGAAACCTAACAACATCATGTCGACGAGACTCTGTTCTGAAGTGCGAATCAAAAGCAAACTTTTTTTTTCACTGCCCAGGGACAAGCATGTGAAGACTCAGTGGCTAGAGTTTATATTTACAACTATACCACACAAGTATAGCCACCTTGAGCTGTGTTCGCGTTATTTTATTGACGATCGCTTCACAACCACAAATGCTTTCATTTCATCAAATGATTCGCGAGTCGCCTGATACTGAAGGAACGTTCAATACCAAGTTTATTTGGAACAGCTTCCTCCTCCGAATCACAACCTGTAAGTACTATTAATAATTGTTGCTTTTATGTGGTGTGTGTGTGTGTGTTGTGGGTGTGGTGTGGTGTGTGTGTGTGTGTGTGTGTGTGTGTGGTGTGCGTGCCGTGCGTGTGTGTGTGTGAGAGAGTGAGAGTTACGCTCAGCAGCTTCTAGGTCTCCAATGTCATTTTTTTTGTTTTTTGAAATATGTGAAATTATGTGAAGCGTATTGTAGTACTGCAGTGCTTTATCAATATGTTTAAGCTTTGGGCTAACGCAAAATATAACTGACTGCGTCATCTGACCAATCACCACCGATTAGCGTCACGCAAAGGAGGGGTTTGGACAAATGAGTCGTCAAACGAATCATTAGGGAGTCGATGAGCAAATCAGGTAAAAATAAATGCATATTATAAGACAACAAAAGTGTTTTTTGTCATTGCATGCATGTAAAACTGTTGTTGGGGACTCCCAGAACATTATTAGGAACATTTTAAATGCCATAATAGGTACCCTTTAAATAAGAAGGGTTTTTCTAACCTTCATCCCAGTATTGGTCAGGGTCAGGGTCATAAAAATCCTCATCGTACTCAATGGCCACAGTGGTTGTGGGTGCCACAGTGGTGGTGGCGATGGTGGTGGTCTCCTCCCTATTCTTCTTGCCTTTCTTCTTACCACCCTTCTCTCCTTTGGCTTTCTTCTCGCCCTTGGGTTTCTTGGTGGGCTTGGGAACTTTGGGCTTCTTGGTGGGCTTGGGCTCTTTCTGTCGTTTTCCTCTTCCCTCCCTCTCAGTTTCTCTACGCATTCTCTTTACTTAAAGGACACAGAGAGAAGGAAAGAGAAGGAAAGAAACCAACTTGGCAAAAGCAATCTCTTGAATTTTGGAGTTTAGAAAACTGTAGTTTATAGCTCAATCACATACTATAGCCACACATGTTGAAGTTGAAGGTTACTTTGTGGATAGTCTCAGACTGTCTGATGCATATTGAACATCGAACTGTAATTTTCTGAAAACAGCAAGCTAATCTGTTTTGGTTGACGCCGGTCAATGGTCTATGTAGCCAGTTCTTGTCTAAACAAGTTGCAAAGTGAATCATACTTTATGCCTATTCAAAAGTTTCTGCAAGAAAACAAAAAGTTAATTTACATTACTAAATTAATTTGTATTATCTTAAAAGTAAACAAGTTTATCAAAGTTTTATTTTGAAGCAATAATTTACGAGAGTAAATTCAATAACAGCCATGTCTCTAAGACCATGGTATGAGGTTTTATCTGAGGTGTTGTAACTTCAATGGCATGTTCACTGCAAAACCAAAGAAATTTTTTTAGGATCACCAAAGAACCTTTCAGTGAACACTTCATAAAAGCACAATTTTTTTCTTAATGTGAAGACATATTAATAATAAGAAAAAACACTGTAAGGAGCCTTTTGTGCAATTGAAATATTCCATGCAAATATTCATTTTTGTGAATGTAGAGATATTTCACAGCTGAGACAAAAAAAAGTAACATTATCATCCATGAAAACAGTCTGTCATAACCAATAACCTGCCAAGCTTAACTTATTTGAGCTGCTTGATCAAATGGAAAAGCACATTTTTTGCACACAAGTTTCGGGAAACCATCAGCCAATTCTGGCTTTTCTAAAAGTCTAGTTTTCTCCACTGCAACACTGACTCCCTCAGTCAACCCACGCTTCTTGGACACTTGTAACAGGAACATGCAAAGAAAAAGGAATGCATCTGTCTACCAGGACGTCTGGCTACACTTTGATAATTCTCTCCAAATTTCCAACACATTGTTCTGGATGACTGACTAATTCAAGTATGATTCAAACAGCCCTTCTAGTTACTAGCCCCAGATCTGGAAACAGGAAAAAAAGTTCTGTAAATACTATAAATATTAAAGTGACTTAATAACATACACAATAAAAATCTTTGAGCAGAAATAAATGTGTGTTTAAAGGTTCTCTAAGCGATCCTGGGTGACGTCACTTCTTGTTGACGTTCGAACTATTGTCAAACAAAACGGAGGCTAGCTAGACCCTCCCTCCTCCTCATCCACGCACTAACCCCTCAAACCCACCCCCAAACCATTCTTGTCGTTATTGGCTGGAACAGTTTGTTATGTTTCTTAGAGCAGGTCGCTAGAGTTTGTTTTTGTAGCCGTTTGTGGAGCCTGTGGTGTCCACAGAGACCGCGTTTTTTTTACAGTGTGTTCAGGGGAAAGGCAGCTAGCGGATAGTGAGGGGATGTTTGCTGTATGTGACAAAAAATGTTTTGGCCATAAAAACGCGTGACATCGCTTAGAGCACCTTTAATATAGCAAAATGGTGAAAGTTAGCAAAATGCTAATCACTTACAAAACATTTAAGAAAGTGTTTCCATATACTGACAAAACACTGAACCCAGAATGTTAAATGAATCAGAAATGCGCAGGATGGACTGTCATAATAATTGTGATAATGTTGACTGATAATATTAAGGTAAATACTTACAAAGGACGTCCAACTTGACCATGGCTTGTGATTCCTTGTGTCTGTTTCTAGCCACACATTTGTACATCCCAGCATTGTTCAAATTGGCATTGAGAACAATGAGAGAGAACAAGGAATTGCCATGACTGCGCACCTCGAGATTGTCATGTTTTGTTAGAATCTTCTCACCATTAGGAGAAAACCAGTAAATCTCCTCTGCATCCCCAACAACTAGGAAATAACATAGAAAACTGAATACTATAGCTTTAGCATCTGAGTTAGTTCAACAACAAATGCATATCCAGCCACTGCCTTATATTTTTATTATTTATTAAATACTCTTGCGATATATTCCAAGCCATATGATAGCTCTGTGTGAAGAACAGGCCGAAATGTATATAATTCAATAAAAATTACTTCTTGCACTCTCAAATCAAAAATGGTCATTAATGTTTGCTGTCCAGTTGAGAAATGTATTTGGCTAGATTGTTTAGTGAATGATGACTTGCATTTGACGTCTGTCCCTCATACAAAGCTATATGACTTCAAAAGACTTATATATATATTATTATTATTTTTTTTGTCAGTTTGACAGATCCAATCCGCTTTTAATTTCATTGGAATATAAAGAGTAGCCACAATGTTAATCCACAAAAGAAAACCATACGAGTTTGGAATGACACGAGGGTGGATAAATACGGTGACGCATTGCTGCCACATACATATTATTTTTTCCACTCAACTATGTCGTAATAACGAGATGTTATGTCGTTAAAACGACATCTTTTCTCGTAATAACGAGATCTTATGTCGTTATAACGAGATGTTATGTCATTAAAACGACATATTTACTCGTAATAACGAGATCTTATGTTGTTAAAACGACATATTTTTCTCGTAATAACGAGATCTTATGTCGTAATAACGAGATCTTATGTCGTTAAAACGACATATTTTTCTCGTAATAACGAGATCTTATGTCGTTAAAACGACATATTTTCTTGGCTTTATAAGGACATGTCATGGACAATATGCCTTTATCCACATAAAATGTATAACCAATCATGTCTTTATCATACTTCTACGTTCAAAAAGCTGAAGCAATAGCAGCCCACAATGGATGTTTATGTTAAAAGATCAAATTCTGTACACACACCATATTAATAAAGCATAGCCTACATATTCGCTGAGCCCATAATACAAACATTGCGTTTAATTGCACATTAGGCTAAGCGTTTTCGTCCCATAGACAACCCTTATAATAAAGAAAAAGTTTAATGTGGCTTAATAGGCTATAGCTTACTTCAGTGATAAAGATCAAATGCTGTAGGCATACACGCCTTATTAATAAACCATAGGCCTACTATCCGAGAGAAAAGCAGATGAGCCCAGAATATGAAAGCAGCGCATTTAATTACACGTTAGGCGTTTTCTTCATATTATATAAACCCTTTATTATAAATAAAATAAAGGTGGCTCTTAACGTGTCTTTGTCAGGGTTGCTGCAGGTAGCTGAAGACGAGGACACGGGAGTTTCAATATAATAGATTTAATTGACAAAATGAAACTTCCAAAATCAAACAGAAACAAAATAACAGACTCCAGGAATTCAGGGTTAACACACAACCATACATTGACGACGATCGACAAACACTCAGGGAAAACACAGGGCTTAAATACACTGAACCAAACAAGATAATTAACTGAAAACAGGTGCAGAAAATTGGACACAAACGAGGAGCGGGAAAACTAACAGGACTAAACCAAAAATCACACAAGACAGGGGAAAACAAGATCACAAAAGATAACTAAACACATAGAATCGTGACAGTCTTTCTATGGGAGGATGGCATTGCAGTACAAATCAAATAATAATTTAAATGGTATTCAATGCAAAACAAAAATGAAAAATATAAGTTGCCAATAAATTACATAAATAAATTATTGTGTCATTAATTAGCCCACAAACAATATTTATTTTAAAGCCTAAACGAATTTATTTAAAGAAAAACACCAGCGTTGGGCGTTTATCTAAGTGTTTCAGCCGCCCTTTTCAAACTGGCGCAAGAAAATGCAACAGAATTTGATTTGTTAACCTATTGATTTTTTAATTTGCTCGCTCTAACGTTAACCTAGATAAATGTTCGCTATTATTAATAGCGCGTGTTTGTGAGTGTGGAGCGCGCACTGCATGACATGGAGGCGCCGGTGCATGCCATCACTCTCATTTTCCTATCAACAGTGGACTGGAAACAACTGAAATTACTCCATCATTTCTGGTCATACAAAAAAGAATTATACATCAGTCCGAACTACTTTTATTTGTGTAAATTCACAACAACAAGAAAACGTTGTGCTTTTGTAAAATAAAAGAAAACGAACAGGGCGCGCTTTCATGGTCTCAAAAGCGCGTCTCAAAAATAAACTGAAAAACAGTGTATAGACAAGCCTCACAGACATGAGAAATAAAGCCTTCTATACAAAGCTCTATACAAAAATGTCCATCAACGAAAAAAACCCAATCGAAAGCAAATAAGTAGCCTACTGTACCATCTGATTATGTAATCATGTCCGTATGAAAGGCGCATCTAAGCTATACAGCGGAGATGTATGGATGGAGATATGATTGCAGCAGGCAGCCTATGCTGATTTAGAAAAGACTAGTTTATTAATAAACAATTAAAATGCTTCTTTATTTTTTCTCAAACACATTTATTATCATTAACCTACTTCTGCCGGTGCTTTGCGGCAAGTTTTATGCATGCGCTTGAGCGCGGAATATATAGCCTAAGCCATATGCACATTGAACATAAACGTGTGATTAGTCATTTTGCTTAAATTAAAAGTCAAGAAAAATCTTTAGTTTATGGCTTAATTGAATCTAATCTATTGATTTAATATTTGACATTATGTAATCAGTAATTATATCCAGCTCTTACATTAAATTAGTTGAGTTAGCATAATTAGTTAATGAACTAATAAAATAATAAAATAAAGTTTAAATTAAGATAGGCTATTTACCATATATTTCTATATAGCATTGCTTATTCCACCACACAACGGACTGCATAAGGTGACAATTCGTTATACATGTGAAGATAGGCTGTATCTTGAAGATGTTTGTATTGTATTGTATTGTATTGTATTGTATCTAAAGACGAAGACTGACATTTCGTTAAACAAAATAAGAACACAATGTTGAATTAAACAACTTAGGTTATGTTCTGTTGTTTTGACTTTGATAGGCTATACATTTTATGTGGATAAAGGCATATTGTGCATGTCCTTATAAGGCCAAGAAAATATGTCGTTTTAACGACATAACATCTTGTTATTACGAGAAAAAGATGTCGTTTTAACGACATAAGATCTCGTTATTACGAGAAAAGATGTTGTTAAAACGACATAAGATCTCGTTATTACGAGAAAAGATGTCGTTTTAACGACATAAGATCTCGTTATTACGACATAATTGAGGGAAAAAAATAATATGTATGTGGCAGCAATGCGTCACCGTAGATAAATGATGACAGAATTATTATTTTATGTTTAAACTGGCCTCTCACCTTTGCACAGCAATCGTTTGTACTGTCCAACTTCAATCTTTGCATAGGGTGGGATTATCTTCACTTGTAGAACATCTAGAAAAACAAAAATTATTCTTGGCTCATCATTTCCATATTGTCAACTCATCTTTTAACACACGCACGCACGCACACACACACACACACACACACACACACACACACCCAGAAGGCCCAATTTTAGAGTTCATAGCCTCATATGTTGACACAGACGCTTTGGCCCTTGAAATTCATCCAGTCCTTTGTCCCAAGGGCAGTTTCATCCCTGCTGGGAAAGTTTTAAGCAACATTCTTCTCTGTTGCTGTGAAGTCATTACCCACAGAGCTAGTCCACAACACCAGTTCTTGGGAGTCTCTGAGTAATCTGGCAAAAGTTTACTTAGCTGTTGATCAACACTAGCTTGCAATTAAGGGGTTTCAGCACAGGCCCTTTTTGCCATTTTTACTCCCAGAGAGAACACAGGAGGCTAATCTAGGGAGTGACCAATAACTCAGATATTCCTGCCTAAGACATGTAAATACATACATTCCTATTGAGTTCTTCTCATTACTCTTTGTAATTTCACCGATCTCTCTAGTTTGTTAAAGTGAGTCTGCGTTCCTTCATTTAATGGAAATGCGGTGTTATTGAATACCAGAAGCCTGCCAGTAACCATATTTTCCAAACCTCAGCAACAGTGCTGCTATTAACTCCTTAATCCGAGTAGCAAGAATAATGAAGCCATCACATTCTTTTGAAACACAAGGATGAAAATCTGTCTTCAGCGTATAGAGCGCTAGTTGATAATTCTCCATTTGTCACATCACGTCAGGTAAATATTCAACTCAGCATTTTCCTTCCTCAGTGAGTTCTCTTCTTAGACGTGGCTTCTCTAAGCGCAAATGCAAGCATTGCTGTTGTCACAAAGAGCTTTGGTCACAAACTGCAAAAACTCTGGCAACCTTCAAGAAGAATCCCTGTCTTTCGTAAAGTACCACTCAAAATGTGCTGTAAACTATGTGCAAAATATAAGCTGTCAACGTAAATGCAGTGTGCTGTTGGAAAACTGAATACTAATTAGCAAGTGCTTTCTTTCCAAATCACCAAAAATTTGTACTTGGTTAAAGGTTATTTTCATTTCTTATACATTTGGGATCCTAGAGACCCCCAATGTCCCCTCTAACCTAATTAAAACCCAATTGACAGATATTATTGAAGCTTTCAGGGATTAGTACCAAAAGGCAAGATCAACCTGATACTTTTTATAGAACATGAGGGTTAAACAGAACTTTAGACAAAAGTCTTGTGTCATTTGTACCTGCTCCAGATGTTGCCTTTCTGCCCTCCACATGTTGCTCTGGAGCTGTGTGGCTGATCTCTGATTCGCTGTGTTCTGTCAGTCCGTTTACAGCCCAGAAGTAAACCAGCAGGGACAGATAGAGAACTGATAGTGGCGCCTTGTCCCTTAGTCCCGGCATGCTGCCTGATTCACGGCTGCAAACAGAAGATGAGATCCACACGGACAGTTTTTAGGAAGAGATAAGTGAGTGCTGGAGAGGGAGAAAGAGAATGTGAGAGAGCGAGACAGAGGGGTGTGAGGCGAAGGGGAGGGGGAGAGACACATGAGGAGCTACAGAGGAGTGTAAAAACAGACTTAAAGAGAGGGGGTAGGAAGGAAAGAAAGAAAGAAACAAAGAAAGAAACAAAACTGTTTAAGATCCTTTTTTCTGAGGCTGTATTTCTGTAGTTTTAAAGAGAAATGTATGCAGTCAGCTGCATAGAGTCTTTCATTGAAGGCATATTAAGAGATCCAATAGGTGTGGCAAGATCCAAATGCCATATATAGACATATAAAGACAAGTTGTAGCCAGAGTCTGAATTACATTATGGCATGTAATTTTAAGTGGGTTTTCAATGTTATGTTAAAGAAATAGTGTTCAAGCGATTAGACATTTAGATTGATTGCTTTGTCAGAGCTGTATAGTCTTGTGGTTTAAAATATGCCTTAAAATATGGAACAGCTGTGCTTTGGTTGACCTAAGTTCAAGTCCCATCAAGGTCCTCTCCTGTTCACCTCAATTCTTCCCTTCTGGTCTCTCTCTCTCTCTCTCTCTCTCTCTCTCTCTCTCTCTCTCTCTCTCTCTCTCTCTCTCTCTCTCTCTCTCTCTCTCTCTCTCTCTCTCTCTCTCTCTCTCTCTCTCTCTCTCTCTCTCTCTCTCTCTCTCTCTCTCTCTCTCCTCCCTCACACTCACTCACTCACTCACTCACTCACTCACTCACTCACATACATACATACATATATATATATATATAAAATGTATGTATGTATGTATGTATTATAAATATATATAAACAAATAAACTTAACTCAGTCTGCCAAACAGATGCAATTGGCCTAGACAATTTTGGTACGCTATAGGGCAATCAAACCATCAGAGAAATGTTGAAAATGCGAAAAGAATGCTTATACTTTTACACTTATAATCTTACTGAGAGTTTACTTCTAGTTGTCTCTGTATTCTAAGCAGGGACAGAAGAAAGTATGTTAACATAAATAAAAATATACCCACAGCAGCTTTTAAAACACTGTTTTGACTGGGTCCTGTCTCTACTTTTTGACTATTTTAGAATCGATTCTAAAATAGTCAAAAAGTCGAGACAGGACCCATCGTCAAAATTTCTGTGTCCACCACTCTAGTTCATCCAAAACAAACTAGAAAATAGACTCAAAGTGCTAAATACCGGAATTATCTTTTAATTTAGCCACTGTTTCAAATAAATACCTAGGGTTTTGTTTATTTTCTTCTAATAGGGTTGAAAAATAAGCAGATCTAGCAGCTTTTAAAGCCTCTCTGTACGCAATCGTGCTCTCTTTCCATGAAACGCGAAAAGAATTGTTTTGTTTTCTTCATTTGCACTTCATTTTTCTGGCTGCTTTCTTAAGGGCCTGAGTGTATTCGTTGTACCACGGCGTTAGACTATTTTCTTTAATCTTCTTTAAAGGGATACTCCACTTGTTTTGGAAATAGGCTCATTTTACAACTTCCTCAGAGTTAAACAGTTGAGCTTTACCATTTTCGAAGTTATTCAGCCGATTTTCTGATATTTAGAAGAATGTCAGTAACCAGACAGTTTCTGGTCCCATTGACTTCCATTGTAGGAAAAAATATATACTATGGCAGTCAATGGGACCAGAAACTGTCTGGTTACTGATAATCTTCTAAATATCAGAAAATCGGCTAAATGGATTCGAAAACGGTAAAACCCAACTGTTTAACTGGGGGAGTTGTAAAATTAGCCTATTTCCAAAAAAAGTGGAGTATCCCTTTAAGCGCAAAGGAGCAACTTTGTCTAAAGTGCTGGAAAAGAAAGAGTTAAACGTTTCTGTCACAATATCGAGTTCTTCTAAGCTATCTGGGATGCTGAGGAGATGAAACTGATCAGAAATATAATTAATAAAGCAATCTTTATTGGCAGAAGTGATAGGTTTAACATATTTGTATCACGGAGTTGACTTTGCAGTCTTGGCTAAATTAAGTTAAAAACGAGACTATGATCTGAGATGTCATCGCTCTGCTGTAGAATTTCAACAGCATCAATATTGATTTCATGTGATAATATTAGATCTAGATCAGTATGGGTAAGACTTTCAGAAAACTTTGGAGAATTAATTTATCATCATAATTTGGAAAATATGCTTCCATAGAAAACGTAGTGTGCGTTCCATAGCTTAAAGTCATTCCATTTTGAAATTACACGTGCATGAGTAAATTATTCTGTTTTTGGTTGAACCCTGTCAGCAATATGAAACCAGCTCCACCATATATTATTGTTAGATTATTTCTCATCGCCCCAAATATTCTCAGCCCCTTCAGTCAGGAAAGCAGTCACAGGAAGAAACACAGAAGCTTCTTCGGGGGTTTATTGTTCAGCATAAACTCAATGCCAAGGATACTTTGCCATATAAAATGAGCTAGGATGAAAGGAATGTTCAAGGATATAATGATCCAAGGTACCAAGAACAGGGACAGATAACAAGGGACATCACCAGGCAGTGATGTCTTCAGCAAAGATAAGGAGCAAGGAGGTTTGTGCAATGGCATGCACAATACACACAGCCAACACTCCTTATTACTGAGAACTGGGAGCAGGGTTATACTCACAATTAGGCAAAAGTTGGGTGATTTATGCAGTAGTCTATTTTTTTAACTAAAGAACTTACACTAAACTAGTTAGAAAACATGACATTGAAAATAAAGTGTTGCAAATCCCACTGTACAAGAATTACGAACAGAGAATAGAATAAAAATAAGCAAAACATGTATTTGCTAGAAAACTAGTCAAAGTAATTTTAGAAAGATTCTTAAATCACTATCACACATAGAGTGACTTCAGTTAGAAAATTCCTCCCTAGTCCTCGAATGGAATTACAGTTGGCCTTTAGTGTCACAGACTAATGTAATATCCCCATGGTGGCAAGAAAATCTGAGCAATATGGAAAAGACACCTCATATCATCCCCCAACACACAGCGCGCAGACTTCCTGGACCTGATATCTTTGACCCATAAAGTAAATCTTCATTACGTCCCTTGTTTTAAACTACCACAATACACCAGTTAGTTTTCTAACTTAAAAAGAGGTCTGCTCAGATAGGCAGACAAAATTACAGCATTATTTAAGGGGAAAGTTCACCCAAAAATGTAATTCAGTACACGTACAACTTTGTTTCTTCAACGGTTTTCAATATAGCAAAGGTGAATATTAAGCTAACTAAATGACAAAAAAAACAAAAAAAACATAAAAGTATGTTTATGGTCAAATGTTTTTTGAATGACAGATACTAAATGACAGAGAGACGATGGCAGGATTTCAAGTGAAACGCACCTCTTGTGTATTTTGTGAGCAGTCCAGACCACAAATAGTCCATACTCAAAGGAGAGCTGTATATTTGTGCTTGTATGTACACATCTGGCTTTGAGTTGTGCTGAAGGAAACACACATGAACTGAACTGTTATGACCTTTCAGACCCTAGCGAGGACTGTCAAGAGGAAGAAAGAGGAAAAAAGGCTTTGTAAGGCGAGGACGGAGGGAGAGGCTGGTATAAAAGCAATGAAAGTAGGAAAATTGTGCATTAAGGAGGGAGGGGGAGGGAAAGAACCAGAACATACAGCTGAGAGAGAGAGAGAGAGAGAGAGAGAGAGAGAGAGAGAGAGAGAGAGAGAGAGAGAGAGAGAGAGAGAGAGAGAGAGAGAGAGAGAGAGAGAGAGAGAGAGAGAGAGAGAGAGAGAGAGAGAGAGAGAGAGAGAGAGAGAGAGAGACGGAGGAGGGGGATATCAGCCAGAAGGCTCCCAAGATTCAGATGGGGAGCAGGTTAAAAGAATGTCTCATCACACAGTCTACACAGTATTCAACTAGCACAAAGCTTTTGTTAAATATGCACAGTCTAAACAGTTTTTTTCTGGAATTTCATCTCAGTCATGGAAAGACCAGTGTGCTTCTCTGACTCACGATGTTGACAGAGGTTTAGCACAAACCACTCAGCCTGTGATGAAGGGGAAAGAGGGTCTGCCCCAGCTGGCGACAACATTTGAAGTAGGAAGGGGTGAGGGAAACTGTGGCCAGCATGCTTATGTGTGAAAGATGTAGCCATCTGTCTTAAAACAGTCTGATTACATTAAGACGAGCCTTTGCAAGACAATCTCTCCCTCTCTGTTGCTTTTTTGTATCGTAACCCTTCTCACAGTGAATATTGTGTTGCTATCACACATAATGACAGCATTGTTTAAAGGGACAGTTCACCCCAAAATCAAACTTCTGTCATTTACTCACCCTCATGTCATGTCACCTGTACAGCTTTGTTTCTTCAGAGGAGCATGAAGGAGATGTTTAGCAGAAAGCCTACCTTTGTGTGAAAAAAAAAAAACAACATTCACTGAAATAATTTTCCTTCACCGTATACCTCAAATCTCACAGGTTCAATTCTAATACATGTGAAACGGTGTCAGATCTGGCATTATGCAGTGTCAAGCATTATTTGAATCTACACCATCCCCAATCAACTTTATTGTCAAGTCAGGTTAAGTAGTCACCTTTATTTATTTAGCGCTTTTAACAATACAGATCGTTTCAAAGCAGCTTTACAGTGATAACAAGAAAATAATGCAACAAAGTTTGATTCTGCTGTACAGCAGCTCTAGAAGAAAAAAACGTCATAGTCAGCGATGGTTCATTTTTGCTGTAAAAAAGTTATACATTTAGTTATTTACACACACAACACACACATATATATAGCCGCTTTGGAGTAAACAGTGATGTCATCGTCAAGCTTAGTTCAGTTCTCATATAATGATGTCAATGCAGGCAGATCAATAATTTTGTTGAATATTAAATAATTGTATGAAAAAGAGCAGCCAGGAAATTCTGCAAAATAACCCCTAATTAAATCTGTCCTATTACCGATTTTAGCGTCTGTGTGCATACTGTATATTATTCTATTAATATTTGAGAAACAAAAGCTTAAGAAATTGTCTGGAGTTGGAGACAAGTTGTCTCCTCCATTAATTTTTACTGTTTCATTGTTAACAGGTCAATGTGGTGCAGACTCCCAACATATTCTGCTGACTTTCCCTTTTTAATGTCCCCTTACTATTTAAAATGGTGAATTATGCTTTTAAAACTTAGAAGGAAAGCTATTATCTGTTATAAAAGGTTTACATCATAAGTACTAAAACAGAGACAAATACAACAGTACCGTTCTCGGTTGCAAGCATGTGTCTATAAACACAAACTCCTTGGCCATCATTTGTGTCCTTCATCCAGACAGGATGTCATCTGGCATAAGCATTTCCAGCAGAGAGCGTCTCCTCGGCCTAGCCAGATTCAGATATCAGCCAGGACTATTCTGGAACTAAAGGAGATGTAAAAGCCAATAATTATAATATTGCATTTATTATAATAAATGTTGAGGACACATTGAAAACATCTATTTATTGGATACTTTGTTTTTGTCCTTGCTTCTTAGGATGTGCCTTTTTCTTTGTTCTTTGGCTCTCACCAAAGCAGGCCAGATGTTTGTCCTCCTTGATTCAGAAATTCCTGGAAGAATCACCGGTCTCTCTAAATTGAGCCCTGAGAGAGCAGTCTGGATCTGTTACCCTGACTAAGGGACAGAGGGACAGTGTCAGATCCACAGCAGGTTTACATTTGATGTTCTGATGTGTCAGCCAGGGAAATGTAGGCCAACATCCTCAGAGGAGCTGTGTCTGTAGTTCACATGCAGGAAAAACAGTCCTATAATGAATACAAATGTACTCAAAAATGGATTACCATATTAAGGAAAAAAGCACTTCAAAATGGTGTACTATGCTAACAAAGTATTAAAGGCATAAGAAACAATAATTGATTAAAAAAAGAACAATTCATGTTCATTTAATATGTTAATGTATACAACTTGCAATGAAATATATGTAGAAATGATATATAGAGATGAATAAAAATCTGTGTTCATTGTTATTCAATGGAAAAAACTGCTGCATTTCCATCAAATCTGCAGGGCTTCCTGTAGAGTTCAGCAGCAACACCGATTTCATGTGGATCTTCTTGCTAGAAACAAGATGACATAGGAGTCTACCATGTTCATTTACACTATATATAACTCAATGTGATTCCTGTGTCTTGTGGATAACCAGACATTTGAAACTTTATAAAGCAACAAAGATAAAAGTAATTCCTGATGCAAACCACAGTTGTTACTCATAAACAGATGAGAAAACATTCAGTGCAGGAACGCATTTGCTATTCAAACTGCATCAGCCATTACAGTAGCCTGACCCCTAATGGCCAATACACACTATTACAATGATGATAGACACGTTTTCCATTTGGTTTAAACAAAAGCACATGTAAGGAATTAAGATGCAACACAATTTAACATTGTTTTTAAAGTTGCATTTATTTATTACTCTTCATACGATACATCACTGTACCACCGCATATATTCTGAAATATATTTTCATTATAAAATAGGGATTCTACAATCAAGGTTCAGATATAATAAAATGCTCTGAAGGATCATAACAGACAATAATGATGCATCTTTAAATTAAGTGCAGGATATTTTGGACTTGCTGTAATTTGATTCAGGGCAACTAAATGAATCAATTTGGACATTTGGGTTCGTATCTTCTCAACAAATAAATTTCATCTCTGTGGACCAGACAGATGAAGTATTGTGGAATGCTTTTTTCTAAAACACACTGGGAAGAAATCTAACATTTAGGAGAGATTCTAACATTTAGGATGGCAAGATTTCTCATTAAAAGAGCTTGACCTCCAAACCAGCTTCAAACCCACAAATGTTCCTTTTGGTCCAAACAAATATTGTTACATTGTGCCATAGTAGAGTGAATCGTTTTTGACATACTGTAACGCTGCAAAAAAACATTCACAAAAGCACAGTAAATACCAAAGGCCACAAAATCGTCGTCAAACCATTAAGATTGTTAAAAACATCCTCCAGCAAAGGTTCAGTTGCGTTTCAGCGTGTAAGACTACGGTTTTCACAAACATGGGCTATAGAAATATATACTATAGAAGTCAATATTTTGCAGTGCTGCATTAGTGTACATACATATACATACAGTACATTCTCAAGCTAGGTAGATTACTGCAAGAGACACCACACCATTTTGTGCTACGACATGGGATCATGGCTGTCCTCAATAAAATGTCTGCCCAGAAGAGATTTGTCAGAAGCCTGAGGTATGCATAATATGCCCCGGTAACAATCATAATGTTACAATCATATAACTTTGTTATATATTATATATATGTTTATGTATTATATCATCTTTTCTTCTATACAGGATAAACGCTAAAGAGGAAGAAAAGAAGATATATACATTAATAGTCATCTCACATACAGACCACCCTCTCCTTAAAAAAAAAGAAAAAACAGCAAAACAACGACTAAACTAATTGAGCGCACATATACAAGAAAATGTGCCAAACCAGGTTCATATCATGATCATTAGCAGGTTTGATTGTTCATAAGGAGTTATGAAGTTTGCAAGATAGAAGCACACTTTTGAGGAGTGGTAACTTGCTAGTAACTGCACATGACAGCTTGAAATATCCTAAAACAGAAGGAAATGTACATCGTTTTTTTGGCCAATACTCTCACTTGACAATATTTGTGTCTCCTCTTAACCGCTTGAAACTGAAATGAGCTGACATAGTATTACGCAACATCATAAAATTCACTCTTGCTTTCAGCAGGTCAGTGTGGAAAACAAATCATCGGGTTTGAAATACAACGCTTGCCGTGGAGTTTACAACAGCACTGAATTCACTCGGATATATAGGATTATGAAAGTGTTGAACCTGCTTATATAAACTAATACAAACCAGCCAGACTATATTAAATAACCCAGGAAAGGGTGATTTGCCTTTGTATATACACATTCTTTTCCCCCATCATGCCTTTGCTGTTATTCAAGTTTATAAAATACTACTCTGCTTTATATAAAATTAAACTGGCTTAAGTGACAGGACTTCTAATATACATCCACTGAGTATTTATATTCATGTGTCGTTTAAGAAAAAAAAAACTACACAATAAAATAAGAGCGTAACAAATAAACCTGAAACATACAGAACGCACTGTACTCATATCGTACAACAACACTTTGGACTAGGTAACTTAGACAAACATATGCAACCATACCAAGTTAGATTAACAAGCTTTTTTAACAAGGAATTTAAAACAACTATTCCTGGATGCTACATCTCTAGCGCTACCTGACATGCTCACAAGACGAGAGTGCAGGATAGGGTTGCAAAGGGAGGAAAGACTTTCCCCATCAAGTTTTTTTTTCCAAAATGTACAGTACATCACTGTTAATTTACATGACTGTTGTAACCCTCACATCTGTAATGGACCTGGACTAAGGAGAACAAGACGCAAATTACAAAAATACAGCAAATTCTCAACTATTTTCTGCACTAACTTGAAGTGGCTTAACAGTAAATAAAGTATTCTACTTTTTTCGTGTTTAAATCAACAAGTCTCACGGTGTCCTTGACTATACTATAGACAGGTCTCACATGTCTACTTGAATGCTGTTAGATGCAAGAAGTTCCATAGAGTGATTCACTGAAGTTTTCGACGTGTCTCATGCAACTCTGAAGGAAATAATGGTTAGCTTACGTATAACATACAGCTTAAATGACCTGCAGCTTCCTGGCTAGCGTTTTCTTTTAAGCCATGTCTTATAGACACGAGTAGCCCTATTAAAGCCTTGTTTACACACTTTCATTGCGAAAAGTGCCGTAACAATTTAATCACTGTCCAACAGTTTAAAAACACACCATCTATTCTCTCAGGACAAGCTAGTAGACCGCATGAGAAATGTCATAAGTAACCGATAACAACTATTTTAGGATTATTTCTGGCCTAACAGGGATTGACAACATAAATTGGGGGCTCGTCCGGGATACTAGAAATGACCCAGCACAAGTTATTGGCCATGGGATCCTCCTCACTCTCGTCCACATGTTCAGTCACGTTATGACTACTTAAAACTGGAATGTACCTGCTAGAAACATGTAGGCTTTTGCTTCATGCAGACAAGCATAACACCTCCAAATATTACATTCAACTTTGATTACTGTCCTCAACTGTAGCTCAAAGCGCAAACAGAATTTAGTTGATAAGGAAAATTCTGTTAATAGTGATCAGTCTGCAAGGGTCAATGTTAACTTTGTAACGGAACTACAAAATAGATACTCACATTCATACATTTTGGTCTACAGGTCACTAAAATGCACTTTCCCATCGAAAAGATGTCCTGACTTTACCATTTCAGGCTCTTGTTGAAGAGTTCCTGCCAACAGAAACATGCCAGAAAATCTCTGAATCATACTGTGACATTTATCTCTCTAAAGGGACTCTATCTACAGGGATTTAAAAAAATTAAATAAAATAAAAACTTTGGCCTATTGAGGCTATTTCCATCCAATGGTTTGATAACTTATTCCATTTTTCAACAGTGAAGAGTAAAGAGCCAACATTTGTTTATATTCGCTATATAAATAAATCCTCTTCTTCAACATCAATATAAACTCTGCCAACTTTCTTGAACATTGACTCGGTCACAGTGAACATGTTCAAATGACCATGAGGACCACAAGGCTTTCACTCAATCAAATACATGCCTAATAGTCAGGCCTTCACACAGGAAGTCTTTCTCACTCAATACAACAGTTGTGGGTAAGGTGCATGCTTCTGCAGGCCACTCTGCAACTGCACACCAATGAGGCCTGTAAGTCTCTTTCTTCCTAACAGGTTCAGGACAACCTGCTGCCACTGAGGCAGGTCATTCTAAGATTATCCTTTTAAACTGATAGTTGGCAACTAAATCTACTGGTCTTTTTCATAGAAAGCATTAAAGAGCCAATATGTACTATAAGAGAACAGAAGACAGTAAAGAGTTTTATAGCAACTACAGTTACAACATAGACTTGTTTCTGAGTGTACTTAAGCAAGAAAGGACAGAAAGGAAACAGAGAAAGACCAAGTTTAGCAGAGAGATAGTCGAGACTGTACAAATCAAATGCCTCTGACTCTCAGATTAGTCTCGCCTCTCCCTCCATTTCAGGTGGCAGCTCACACACTCCAGTGAAATTGATCTCTTTCCCCTCCTTCCCGCCTTGACTCCCTGCTTGAGACCCAGTGTCACAAGGTGAAGGGTTGCTGTGTGATAGTGTGTCTGGTGATGTCCGGTGTCCTGTCCCAGCACGTCGCTCCTTCAGGTAGCCCTCGAGACGTTTGAGAATCTGCTTGGGGTTCTTCTTAGCAAAAAGCTCCACTTCTGTGCATCACAGAACAGACAGAGACATGGTCAGACATTTTTTTCCTTTTTTTTTTTTTTTTAAAGTAGATAAGCTTAAATGTTCAGCATCCAGGCTACCTTGACCAAAGGTGTTCAATCCTGCTCCTGGAGGGCCACCTTTCATCAGAATTTAGTCCTAGTCTTAATTAAACACACCTAAACCAGCTAATTATGGTCTTCAGGATCACTGAAAACATCCAGGCAGGTGTGTTGGAGCAAAACTCAGCAGGAAAGTGGCTCTCCAGACTACTCTCTAAACTACAAAGGGCAATATACACGTAAAACTCTTAAAGTCACAGTAACAAGGGTCAGTGAGAGTAAAACATGTTTTTGGAGCAAACCTTTACTATTATAAGTGGACTTTATGGGGGAAAATTAAAGTAAATTATGTCCCCTTCAAACAATATTGACCAAATGATATGGTGTTAATTAAAATATCTGCTGAATGTCAGTAAATGATACCAAGAACAAATACTACGCTGTTCATTTGTAACTGAAAAGTCACCTTTGAGTACATGGCCAGAATCCAAGATAGTTTTCTGCTGGTTCTTCCATAGCTGGTATAGGTGCAGGAATGTTGCAACATAAAAATCATTCAGCACAGCTACAACCTGTTGCCTTCGGTTACACTCCCTAGGTGACATCACAAAGCAACAAAATGTTTTATTGTCATGAAAACAACTGAAGAGGTTATGTTAGGCTACAGCACAAACATACACAGATGATTTCAAAGCTTTAAAAAACAAGTAATTAATATTGCTCAAAATAACCATCAGTTAATGTTCAGGTAATCTTGTGACAAATAATGACTGACTTGGACAGCACTTCCTCTCTAAGAGCATGGAGGGCGATTCGGGTCATGTTGATTGACATCACACTGAACGGAAAATTCTGCAGGTGTTAAAAATTAAAATAAGTATTTTTAGAATAATTGTATGATAAGTTAATAGTTTTTAAGGCATGATAGGTGAGCATGTGTATGTTTCTTTGTGTTTTGCATCACCTGAACTGGATGCTGAGAGAGTTTGTAGATGTCTCTAGCAAGTGGTAGTATCTCTGGATCCATGACGAAGTAGAGAATGTGCATCAGACCTAGAAAACCAGTTCCCCTTAGATCTGTAGCAGGGTCTGAACCTAGGAGTATGAAAGTGTCACACAAAATCAAAGTTTACAAACAGGTGACTTCTATTTTATGGGAGCATGAATAATTAAATAGTCGATGATTGTGGTTAAACAGTTTCTCTTGTTTTTTTAACACGGGTGCCTTAAATTTTTGACGTACCTTGAAAGCCCACATTCTCCCAGTGTGGTCCATAGCGAGGACAGTCTGCTCGAGTGCAAGTCAATTTCCTGTAGACGGTCTGGAGTACACGCATGTGCACTGACTGTCCATTATCCAGAGAACCTACAGAATCACAAACATTTCTCTCTGCATTTCTCCTCTTCACTAGCCTGCTTCCTAATCTAGTTGTCTAGTAAACATGGCATTGTATATTACAAATATTGTTGGCTCTTTGATAAATTGCTTTAATTCCTCTTTTGCAAATCGCTTGGGATAAAAGCATCTGCTAAATGCATGAATGTAAATGTAATGTAAGCAAATACATCACACATTTAAGACATTTAAGCTAGAGCTGCACCAATGTATCGCTACAAATATTTATTATTTGAATTCTTTTTGAATATTTTATGAATTTTAAAACATCAGCATATTGGCAATAGCATGAAAAAGGCATGAAAAAAATAAACTGAGTTTATAAATTAACTGCATGAAAGCACAGAGTTGTTTAATGTTTGTTGCATAATCCAATGTTCTTCTCTGGGTAAATAATTAAATGTTCGCCCAAACAAAATCTGTACAAAATATAGCAAGGGTCGACGATAGCATCGTCACGAAAGTTTCATTTGCACATGTTTTTAAGCTTTGCCAAAAGAGCGCTGTGTGAGAAGGTTTGCACCCAGAAAGCCACTCAATTGAGTTCTCTTTCATGTCTTCTTGCAACTTGAATGTACCAGTTCACAAAATTATCTCAAAATGACTGTATTGGCAAGTATTTTAATAAATATAGTCAGTTATGGTTTTAATGTTAATCAAACAACAAAAGACAAAGGAAATTGCTCACTGCTCTTGTTTAAATAACCATTGCAACTTTAAAATATATTTGATATACATTTCATTTACTAAATGAAAATTCTGTGTTGGTTTACATTTTATTACTTTATTCAATTTCTGTACCTGAAACCTACTGTTAGACCAACCAACCACTGTTATTTCATCTTTTTACTATTATTTGTGTAGGCCTGTTGAATGTTAAATGGATCCAATCCAGGCCCTCCTTAAAAATATTCTTGTTTGCCGTAACCCGACCGACCCTGTCAATTTAGGGCCGACCCAATTTTTGATTTTTTTTCCCCTTTTAGTCCGACTGACTTGCCGGTTGTAAACTTGCGTTAAGACCGACTAATTTTTTTTTTTTACTAATACAAATGCAATAAAATAATATTAATTATATTTTAGTAAGTATTGTGAATATAAAAAGCCTACATAGGCTACGTTCTTTCTTTTAAAAACTTCAAGCGTCATCTATGATTATATTTACACCATGTCACATATGGCCTATACGTTCGCTTCGTTTCATTCACCTGTAAATGGTTCACGCTTGGTAATGATGGCTGCGGTTGTTGTTTTTCAAGAATTTTCACTCCTGTTTGTCATAGTGCACGAAACTTCACGCCAATAAATCATCAGAAATATTGCTGACTTGTGCGCGTCTCATGCATCTCATGGTTGAAAATGGAAACGCCTTTAGACATGAAAACGATGAACACTTTTTGTCTAAAAAATCAAACGGGATTTTTTTTCACAAAAGTGACAGCCCGAAAGCAGCGTAACTGGTCTCTGATTTGTAGGTTGCATTGACACCTAGCGGTGGATGCAAGTAAAACAGTATAACCTAGTAAACTAGTAACACAATTTAAATTATGTTTTATGGATGTAAACATCCCAAATGTAACACATTAAAGTACAATATCGAGATGTTGCGAGAGGGCTACATTCAAACACACTAGTGATGACGATGTGAGGACGGGAAGATGGAATGTAGTTTTATCCCATGGAGTATCAGCTAGAGGGCGCTACATTCCAAACAACAACGGCGTAGCTTGATGACGATGTGAAGGAGCGTGGAATGATGGGAACTGTAGTTTTAAATTCCACCATGGATGTAAATCAGTCAGACGGAAATCGAAAAATCATGTTCATGGATGAGGTAAAGTTCTATTTTTATAAATGTTGCGTTTAATGGCATACTTTTTGTGGCGAGGGGGCGTGGTTCAGCACGGTCTGTGTAACGGGAGAGAGAGAGAAACGAGACAAGCGGAACGCAAGTAGGTCAAGTGCAAATGACGAACACCAGTGTCTTATTGCAGCGATCGGCGTGGAGAGACCGATTAGCATAAGTCACGTGGAACGAGAGAGAGACTGGAGAGAAAATTGGACGCAGAGAAAGAAAACCGGTGGATCCGAGCTCTCATTTTTTAACTGTTTTGTGCCTCGCGGTTGCCGCGGTGAATGCGCGTTGTGCCTATCCATGTCTTCGTCCTTCCTGACTCTTGAACCTCATCACACTTTTATTTGATTAAAATGAATTAACCGCATGAAAAGTATGGTTTACTACTATATTGGTTGTCATAGATGTTACTGTAGCCTAATGTCGAATTTATTGTTGTGATAATAACGCGACGCAGTTTTACGTGTTCTAAACAATTGTTGTAAAAGTAACATTGGAACATACCCACATCATTTGTACATTGTACCCAGATGTATATTGTAGTTGTACACACACATACTGATTAATCTGTATGGATAACACGTGCTATATTTATTTACATTGCCATAAACAATGACAATAAACTAACGTTAAACACAAATCTAAAGCAATAATACTTTCCTTAAATAAACATAACTATTACCGAATGCTACATTTGGAAAATATAAAATTAAGCATGCTTTGTTGACAGAACCAGCTGCAATCAGTAAAGAATAATTGTGTTCCATAAAGACTGCGCGAAACAAGCTAACGTTTGTTGCTTGATAGACGCTACAACTTCCGCATCTGTCCAGGACTCCACGCAGTACGAGGGTAACACGGATATGACGCAATTGACTGGCGACTCCCAGCTCACCCCTGCTCTAACGCCCCGTTTCCTTGGTTAAAATCGCAATTTTCTCACGATTTAAAAATAGTTGGAAACATTTGGGATATTGTAAGTAATCAACTAAACAAAATATATAACACTGGCCTTGAGATTTTGGGATATTTTAATGCAAAAATCTTGCATATTGTACCTTTAACATGTTTTCTCATAGGTATTACATTGTATGTTAATCTAATTAACTGTTATTTTGTGAAATTTAAAGTCATTTTAATTAATTTGTTTATCTCTGAAAATCCAGTTTCATTGAAATCTAGTGGCTTCTTTTTTTCGTGATTTTGCCAAAAAATCAAATGAATGCAGCTGGAATTAATGTAATAAAAATATTTTTTGACAAAGATTTCAAATTGTTTGTGATCTATATAACCTGCATCAGAATAAGGTTTGCAAAGGTGTGCCCGAAGGCACGGTTTGAAGACAGTCAATGACGTCACCATATGCAAAATCTTACTTTTTTTTTTTACATTGAATCTTGAAAAAAAAAAAAAAAAAAATTGGCCTACCTACAGACCCTTTTTTTTTTTTTTGCTGTTACCGCAAACCAAAATATTTTTAAGGATGGCCCCATATTCAATGAAAATAATTAATACATAAGTTTTTGAACTTTGCTAATTTAAAACATGATTAAAACCATAATAAGTAAGCAAGTGATAAATGTTGGTATCAGGCAATAGTTCTTCGTTAAAATGAATATCGGTATCGGCCAAAAAATCCAATTCTATGTATCCCTAATTTAATCAGTTATTCTGGTAGCCGTCTACCAATCTAACAACTTAAAATAGGTCATGAAATAGAATTTACATTTATAAAAGGGTACTCTACAAAAACAAAAACAAAAAAAACAGAGTTTTATAACAAAGCAAACCCCCAATTTTAAATATGAATCTTTTTTTTCCACCTTTCTGAAATGACAGGATTTTAAATCGTTTCAGATTTTCCTCTACACGACCCCTTAACATTTGTATGTAATTCAAGGAAGCATGCTCTCAGCAAAATTAATAAGCTAAACTCCAGAAAAGATCTGAAAATGCATTTCACCACCTCTTTAATGATTCAACAATAAAAAACTAATTATTAGTGCTGTCAATCAATTAAAAAATGCATTATTAATCAAACATTTTTCTGTAATTAATCGCACCTAACATTAAGATTAACATTAGTTTTTACTATATTTTTATATTGTAATAATTTCACATTTATCTTCCAGTAGAAACAACATACAGTATATTTTAGTGTAATGTTCAAGAGCAGTGATTGATTATTTTTTTCTTTGATTAACATAAATGAGACATTACATCAGCAGGTTTATTAGGCTGGGAGATTCAAATATACTGTCAGTACTGCAATGCATTCTCTTTTGTGTCTCATCACGCTTGAATGGTTTAAAAGTATTTGCATGAACAAGAGCGTGATCATTTACTGTAACGCTAGCCAATGATTGATGGACAAATTGCTGTGTTAATTACGTTAAATATTTTTAAGGCGTTAAACTAAATACAATTAAATTGCATGCATTAACACAATAATTTGACAGTCCTACAAATTATCCATTGGAATATATTAGTAAAACGATGTATGTATGTAGTCATTAAAACAAAGCATGCTACCTGACTTGTCAATTCATATGTTCACTTTGACTCACATTGTGCGATGGCAAACACTAAGTCTCTCTCTTCTACAAGGTCTTTGTGTAGCCGTGGAGGTCCGAACAGGAAATGTGTGATTGCAGCCAATCCAGTCCTGTGAATGGTGGGCTGAATATTCTTCTGATAGAGGAGAAGAGCAAGTATAAAATAAAGAAAAAAGAAAGTGAATGGTCTCAATAGTCATGACAATCATAGTGTCACAATGCATATTCACTTGAAACAAACTCACAAGCAGGTCTCCAAGATCAGTGGTCTGAAAATGCTGCAGAGCCTCGTTGAAGGAGATCAGTGGTGATGGAGTGAGATCCTCAGCAAGAACTATAAAAGGACACATTGTTTTTTTCTGACAGATGACCACACAATGCATCCCTCCATCATAAACATGGTTCAGTCTAGAAAATCAGAATACATATTCTATCACTAAAAAATAATTCCAATATAAACCAAGAAAAATGTGGATTATAAAAAATATTGCATACATTTCAAATATTTAGAATATATATTTTAAGTTTTAAACATTTTTGTATTGTCATTGAATACATTTATTTAGAAACTATTATTTTCAAAATAATGGCAGGATATCCTATTCAGTACAATCATGTTTGTTATATTATAAAATTATGTGATAAGTGAACATACTACATGATGAGAAAAACCTAAAATGGTGTGATAGTATCGGTGTGATATTATAAACATGATATTGCACGATCATCCAACAGCAAAGTACATTTTGATATAAATAACAGCATGCTCCCTTTATCTGTTGCTGGTTTGAGAGATGGGGAGTCACACGCTCATTCATTTAGCGAAGATGAAAAGATACTTATGATGAAGATGAACAGTTTTGAGCAATGAAAACATGCACCTTAAATTCATTGTTAAGTGTTAAGTATTAATATTTTTGTGGACACCATGACACCGCATTGGGGCGGCAGTGGCTCAGTGGTTCATGTAGATTGTCTACAAATCGAAAGGTTGGTGGTTCAATCCCCGGTACCACCTGACCAAGTGTCGAGGTGTCCATGAGCAAGACACCTAACCCCAGCTGCTCCCGACGAGCTGGATGGCGCCTTGTACGGCTGACACCGCCGTCGGTGTATGAATGTGTGAGTGAATGGGTGAATGAGAGGCAACATGTAAAGCGCTTTGGTGGCCATTGGGTCTATGAAAGCGCTATATAAATGCAGTCCATTTACCATTTACCATGAAACATCTCTTAAAAAAAAAAAAAAAAAATCTGATCCCATAATTTTGAACAGTATTTGAACAGTCACTTATGAGGATCCATATCTGTAAGAATGCCTATGACAGACAGCAAGTCAGATCACTGAATCTGGGATTACAGTAGGGGTGCACGATATTGACAAAAAAGTGATATTGCGATATCGATAATGAATATTGCGATATCGATATTAATTTTGATATTTTTAAACGTATGTAAAACTACAAAAGTTATGGGAAAACGCATCAAAATAGATTAATAAATAAAAAAAGTTTTCTTACAACATAAGGTTTATTTCAACTGACAGTCATATTGGAAATGTACAACATGAGGACATGTTTTACTGGTTGTATGTACATTACAGTGTAAAAAACAATAAATAAAGAGCAAGTCTACAGAACGCACCTAGTCACTTTATGCGTTTTCTGTGAAGGGATAGCTAACGTTATCCGATCATGAAATAAACAGGTTTGCCCTCCGAAACGCATTCGAGACGGATTTGAATCCGATCGCTGAAACCACTTCAGGAGGAGGTCTTCGAAACTGGACAAGTGTATGCATCTCGTTGTTGAAACCACATAT
Source organism: Chrosomus eos (assembly GCA_036326025.1). NCBI lineage: Eukaryota > Metazoa > Chordata > Actinopteri > Cypriniformes > Leuciscidae > Chrosomus > Chrosomus eos. The sequence continues at coordinate 12,320,444 of CM070836.1, read as the reverse complement.
GTAAAATTTACTCCTCCCAAAACGCCGACACACGCAACCGCAACACGCAACGCCGCTGAGCATCTCTTCATCAAGCCAACGTGCAAACTAACGCAAATCAAAGTGAAAGTAAGTCGCAATTCAGAGCAGTTTATGGTTCAGTTTACAGAGCCTAAACAAGTCTGATATTTCATGACACCTTATTTAATGAGATCTGTCAGTGGACAGATATTTTACTAAAATTATATTAAAATTTCTCAAGTCATGAAAAGATTTTGGTCAAATCACCCACTCCTATGTCTAAATATAGTTATTGTGCTGTAAAATCATTGCCCATTTGTTGTCCACACATATCTCACCAAGAGATGCTAATGCTCCAGATTGTATCTGACAGCGATCAGGTTTCGTAATGTATCTATTTTAGCCAAGGAAGTGATGCCATCTCTCCAGGATAGGGGCGTATGCTTAGTCATGGTGACGTAATGTGCTCAGTATCCAGGCTGACAGGACGTTGTTTCCATGGTGACAAGGTAATTGGTCTCACCTGGTTGGATGCTCTCCAGGGCATCCCACTCCTCTTGTGCTCGCTCCACCTCCAAGCTCACCTCTAGACAGACAAAATCACACACACGTAGAGTAAAGGATGTTGTTGAACTACTGACATCATTCTGTGTGTAAAATGTTTCTGAGTGATGAAGTCTTTACCTTCTGTTTCAGTCTGATTGCCTCCTGCTGCCAGAGACTGTAAGAGTCCATTCTGTTTTAGTGCTGAGATCTACACAACCACAAGTTCACACCGTTACCATTGCTATTCAAACCAGTAACATCATGTGACTGTGTTTAAGTGAAATACTCACTGGGACAGTTTTGAGATAAGGGTTGCCATTCAAGCTGCCATTCTCTTGGATGCAATTACCTGGAGACAATCCATTTAGGATCTAAAAAAAAATCCAAAGCACAGCAACAGAAAGCAACTGTGATCCATGTAGATAGTGACAAGACCTGGTTTCACTGAACAAATATTAGCAGTGTTTTCTCACAGTTGTGCATTTGGAGTGCCCATTGGTTAGGTCCTCTGCCTGTTTACATTCTTGTGGAAAACCATTCAAGCCCTAAAAGGAAAAAAATTAAATACATATGAAAAAAAAAAAGTTAGTTAACTACCTTAGCATTATTTTTTATAGTTATCATTTGTTAATGTTAGTTAACATGAACTAAGAATGAACAATACTTCTAAAGCATTTAGTATTATTATATTAATTTAGTTAATATTAATTTCAACATTTACTAATACATTATTAAAATCGATGGTTGTATTTGAACTAACATGCACAAACAATGAACAGCTGGATTTGTATTAACTAACATTAACATAGATAAATAAATATTGTAACAAATGTATTGCTCATAGTTAGTTCATGTTAACTAACATTAACAAATGTAAACTAATTAACCTTATTGTAAAGTGTTAACAAAAAATCTGTATTGGTAATATTATTCCTTTCCCCAAAAAAATCAGAAAAGCTGCCACAAATGTTTGAAATTTAACTACATTTAAAATGTAAGCATGTCTGAAATGAATTCTATCAAATTATTTCCAGGAATCGGAATGTCCATTAAATTATGAGCACTTTACAAATGCAATTACAATTACATTTGAACAGTGCTTTTAATTTACAATTTATAATCTCCCTAGTCAGTGTAGTTTCCATGTTGTGAATTGTCTGCTCCCAGAGTAAAACAAATAGACGAGGTGTAAATGATGGTATGCATCACCTGTTAAGAAATTTGAAATGCAGCATCAACTGGACATCTGTGTATATGCATGCCCCAATATTACAAAATCAGTCCTGAGCTAGTTTAGTATAGTACAGTATAGTTCTGCTTTTTCACAGATTAGCAGACTAAATGGACTTCTATGTTTTATTTCAGTTCTCAGTTTCGTTTAATTATCTTTGACTCAGATGTTTCTCCAAAAATTCATTAGTAAACCAAATAAACTGTATAAAAATCAAATTTAAATTAATAAAAATTCCTTATTCCCAAATAAACTGTATAAAATTAGCAGCTTAGATTAGGGATGTCACAATATACTGGCATTAAAAATATAACCATATTATTTAAAGGAATAAATATTGATTTCATGTTAACACAACAGATCCGGTAATATTGTAAACAACAATCCAGAGCCAGTATCTATCTATTTGTTCTCTCGCAAATATTTTGCGTTCGCTCGCAAAAAAAAATTCCGTTCCACCGAGAAACTTTTTTGTGTTTTTTGGGGGGGGAATGGAAAACATTTTTGCGAGCGAACACAAAATATTTGCAGTTGTCCAGTTTAAGTTTTTATCTCTTGATTTGTGCTTATAGATAAAAGTGCAATAATTCTGATGAAATGTAAAACGTATAACCGAAATGTATAACCATTATGCAGCATGATGAAAATGTGAAAAGTTTTCACTGACTAAAAATCCCATTACTGGTGTGCATCTAAAAACAAAACAATGGCACTGACATATTTTAAAATATACAGCTCAAACATATGTTTTAGTCTGGGACTAGGTTTAAGCCTTGTCTGTGAAACCAGGGATTAGTCGGCTAAAACTTCACAAAACAAAAACAGGACAAGGTTGACTAAATATGATAAAAACTAAAAAGTCCATTTATTTAACACAGGACTAAGAACAGCTGACAAAACTAGCACTAGTTAGCAGACACTGCACAGACCACACACACACACACACACACACACACACACACACACACACACACACACACACACACACACACACACACACACACACACACACACACACACACACACACACACACACACACACACACACACACACCTCTCTCTTGATAGGCTAATTAATTCAAATAAATGTTATAATTCAATCAAATAAATGTAACCTTACCACACTACTTTATTTGTCTGATTTAAAGCAGGCAGAATGCTAGACCGAACAAGTCGTAGCTGATGAAAATAACCGTCATTTTAACCCTTGCCATGTAACAGCTTTAATTTGTCAATGCTCGTAAATGAACATAGATATATAACGGGATAATTTATGGCTAGCTCTGCACGATTTGAATGCATGATGTGGATGCAAAGAACCAGCTAAACAATTTTTTTAATGGAGTTTTAAAAAAAAAACTATCAAAATAAAACACTGACTAACTAAAAAATATATTTTATGTTTAAATGTCATGTAACCATTAACATGCATTTGTGTCGTAAAATTGTTGAAATATTACATTAAAATCTATATTCAGTAAACATATTACATCTAAGAAGTTCTCCTGACAAAACTTTTGGGAACCCAACTATAGCGGAGACAAATTGGCCTTTTTCTTATGAGAAAATATATATTTTGCTGTCTAATACTAACAGCTGAAATATTAAGCAAATCTGAATTGATTTTTTTTTTTTTTTACCTGTGGAAGTATAGGTGTTAGTGTAGTGGCTTGTAGTACTCTAGGTAAGGATGTCAAACATACCTCTGTATGTACTGCGATTCCAAGAAGCCCTTCCATGACATGAGTCCACTGTCTCGCCGTCCCCCTACTGTCCACCCGTCCTGTGGACTAGGCCAATTGTAAACACTGCCCACTGGACACACATGGTTCTAGAGCACTTTTAACGCTTTCAGAAGCACCTGCTCCTTGTCCTACAAGCGTAGATTAAGACTGAAACAGCAGAAGAGCTTTCAGTAGTGCATTGTTTAACCGTGCCACTTCTTGAGATTCAAAGAGGGGCTGGTAGAAACAGAGTTGGGCCAAGGAGCAGAAGCATAATTTCAGTAGTAACAGGCCTAAGGTTTTGTTCTAGTGGGACTGTGCAGCAGTTGTGAATCGTGATGGCCTTGTTGGAGATGGATTTCTCAAGTCCGTCAAGTGCTAATTGTACCGGGTCTGTGGAACGTTAATAGGTGAACGTTAGGCTTGTTATAAGTCCACTTATGTGAGACTGGAGTGTTGCAAGAGGAGCAGAAATCAGACATTGATTGGGTACAGCAGTGATGAAGCTGTATTTGACAGTGCCTGTGTTGATGACTCTGGTGAAATTCTACTTGGAGGATTGAAGGCTTATTATGGGGATGTGTCGCTAAAAAGGAAGTTTAACGATGGATTGGAGGGTTACTAAGGGTCTCTTCAGAATCCTCCCTGTGGCCTTCTGATGTCAGCAACAGTCTCTGTAGGATACAATAATAAATATTAGAATATGCAAATTGTACAATATAAAACAAAAGGTATATGGAACGCAAATATCACCGTGTGCAGAATAAATAGGCATGATATACACTTTCCAGTTTTCATTATAGAACAATGTAAAGGAGCGCTGCACAGAAAATAGGCATCCAAACTGGATGACGTCATCTTATCAAAACTGTATCCCTATGAAATCGAAATAGATGGAGTAATACGATCATCGTTTACCACGGGTGAAATTTCAAACGGTTCTTTTCGTTTTGCAATGTCTTTAATGTGCAGACAGGCTTTATTTGGCGGATAACTGAATCTATTGCATTCATAAAAATAAAACGGATGAGGGGTGACGTCATCTATATCCTGACTCACAAAACCTGAACTAACTAAACATTATAATAAACATGAACGACAGACAACTCAAAAGCCAAAGTATTAATCGACAATTAACGTTAGTTTGGATATCAGCGACATCAGATATGATGCATCAGTTCCAAATGCGGCACAGCATGAATGTATGACAGCATCCAGTGAACTGTCAAACACCTTTACAAAAGATACATTAACCATTATAAAGATACATGACGGTATTACTTTACACGTATTTTACTTCAGCAATCACTAATCTAGCAACATATATTAAACATGAAAGATTTATCAGACGGCTAATAATGATAAAGACCAACAAAAAAACTGACCAACTTACTCGTACAACAGTTAGGCTATTTCTGCCACAAATAACGGTACATTTCAGCCCCCTCCTCATTCTCTTCAAGTTAAATGAGCAACACGAAACGCGTACATTAACCTAAGCACTCAAAACCTGCCGTTACTTATTTCAGTTTAAAAATGTTGTTATTTGCTGTCACATTTCAGTCAGTGACTGGCAAAGCGTCTGTCTCGCGACCTGCTCGAGCTAACGTTAAACTGCCTCAATCTTTTTGTACTCTCGCATCTAGCTTAGCTAACTTGCCTATAATTAGTCTTTTACGATACAATGTACACCAAAACCGTGCGAACAATGTAAGGTTGTCTTTCTTAGCTGCTAATTACGCAATTATACCCTTGCCAGAATGATAGGTATTAAATATTAGTTTTATTTTTACCTCAGTTTCTCTCCCTCCAATCTCGGCTTCCCTTCCCCCTTTCCACAGTAACTGAAAAACCCGACGCCTTGTGGGAATTGTGGTTCTTCTGCTGTAAATAGACTTCCGGTGCTGTAGGAGTGCTTAAATCTACGCTGTAACGTGTTTTTTTTTTTTTTTTTTTTTTTTTTTTTTTACAGCATTTCAGCAAAAACAATGACTGCAGTGCTTAATCTAAAAATATATCAAATATTATTTTTTATTTATGTAATGCCGTTTTATTATATTTGTTTAAATTATATATGGAATATTTTTGTATTTTCACAATAACAACAACAATAATAGTAAATAATGGCACCGTTTATGCTTAAAGGGTACCTATCATGGATTTTTGAAAATGACCTTTCATGAAGTGTGTAACATAGATCTAAGTGAACGAAAACATCCTGCAAAGTTTTAAATATGAAAGTTCACCGTATACAAAGTTATTGTCTCTCAAAAGTAAGAGTCGACTCTGAGTCGCTGATATGAATCGATAGACGAACGATGCATTTTCTCTAACTTTCGTACGTCACTTGTACAAGTTATTTGAATAAGACACGCCCACTCATTGCGCGCGCCTGCCGCGCCAGAAAACAGTGAAAACAACATGTCGACGAGCTGTTCTGAAGTGCGAATCAAAAGCGAACTTTTTTTTCACTGCCCAGGGACCAGCATGTGAAGAATCTGGCTAGAGTTTATATTTACAACTATACCACACAAGTATAGCCACCTTGAGCTGTGTTCGCTTATTTTAATGAGGATTCCTTTACAAACACAAATGCTTTCAAGTGTGGATTCGCGAGTCGCCTAATACTGAAGGAACGTTCAGTACCAAGTTTATTTGGATCAGCTCATCCTCGAATCACAACCTGTAAGTACTGTTAATAATTGTTGCTGTTATGGTTTTGTAGCATGCTCAATAAGTGTGTGTGTGTGTGTGTGTGTGTCAGTTACGCTCAACGCAGCTTAGGTCTCCAAGCTGTGTGTGTGTGTGTGTGTGTGTGTGTGTGTGTGTGTGTGTGTGTGTGTGTGTGTGTGTGTGTGTGTGTGAGTTGCTCAGTGCTTAGGTCTCCAAGCTTGTGTGTGTGTGTTTTTTGAAATATGTAAAATGTTTGTCGTTGTTATTGGAGTTGTCATAAAGAATATAGCGTATTGTAGTACTGCAGTGCTTTATCAATATGTTTAAGCTTTGGGTTAACGCCAAAAATAACTGACAGGGTCATCTGACCAATCACCACAGATTAGCGTCACGCAAAGGCGGGGTTTGAAAAATGAGTCGTCAAACGAATCATTTGGGAATCGCTGAGCAAATCAGGTAAAAATAAATGCATATTATTAGACAACAAAAGTGTTTTTTGTCATTGCATGCTTGTAAAACTGTTGTTGGGGACTCCCAGAACAACATTAGGAACATTTTAAATGCCATAATAGGTACCCTTTAAATGCTTTCCCCTCAACAGTCCTTAAAGTAACAGAGAAGTTCCTAAAACTGTGAATGGCAAAACATCAAAAATCCACAATTTTGTTTTTTTCTTTGTTTGTTTCAAAGAGACAGCAGTCAGCTACTTAATCTGAAAGGATTCTTGTATAATTAAGTATAATCAATAACGTCTCGGTTACTAACGTAATCTCGGGTTCCCTGAGATAAGGGAACGAGTATTGCATATCTATACGCTATGGGAAAACTCCTTTTCTCCAAAATACTGAAGCCTTTTATAAAATAGCGCAGTGCTACTGCACAGCCATAACAGTGCTGAGGCTTACTTACACACTATTGGCTGGTCAGTGGGAACTGCACGAACCAATGGCAGAGCGGCTTAACTGTGCGAACCAACCAGTGCGAAGCCCGCCGAGCTGAGCGCAGAGCCTGCCAGAAGGGGCGGGGCATCTGCCAATAAAAGACGCTCGATTTTGCCATGGATTCAGGTTTAATCGACTGAAGCGACGAATCGCCAAGTCGGGTCTGCCATAGCACACCCTTATACGCAATAAGCGTTCCCTTATCTCAGGGAACCGAGGTTACGTTAGTAATCGAGACGTTCCCTTTGGAACGGTCAGTCGTATTGCATAGCTATACGCTATGGGAACCAATCCAATCACGCCGTGCTATGATAAACGCAACGACACGTACTGGACTCAAGTTGGATCCCCACATAAGGGTCCAAGCAAGAGCTTATGACATGTCATGATAAACGGGCCAAGGGCCCTAAAATAAGGGGCTGGGCTCCCTGAGGCCGGCCTCACTCACACAGAGGAACCTGCACCTGCAGTGCAGGGATTTCACATCATAAAGACAGGCGGCCAGTGGCCTAGCCTCAATCATACAGAAAGGACATGTGCCTGCAGTGCAGGGACTTCCAGGTTATAAAATCTGGCAAATGTGGACGGCGAGGACCAGCCAGCCACTCTACAAATATCGCCAATAAAAACCATAGCCAGGAGGAGGCCATGCCTCTTGTGTGGTGAGCTCTAATGACTATGGGGCATTGCAGGCCCATAGTAGCGTTTGCCAGGGCGATAGCGTCCACCAACCATCTGGACAATCCCTGCTTCGTGACCGGAAGCCCTTTAGTGCAGCCACCGAAGCTCACAAAGAGCTGCTCCAACTGTCTGTACTGGGCTCCACATATGTTCTCATAGTCCGAACCAGGCAGAGTAAGTGTAACTGCTGCTCGTCTTCCTATGCGGGAAGAGCAGAGAGCGTGATCACTTGTGCTTTAAATGGGGTTAAAAGCACTTTGGGCACATAGCCGTGTCTTGGTTTGAGGATGACTTTAGAGTCAGCTGGGCCAAACTCCAGACAGGAAGCGGTCTGTAAACTCCCATACATGGAGCAGCTGAATCAACTCGGGGAACCAAGGTGGAGTCCCGGCAGAGAGGGGCCACTAGTAGGACTGAATGTCCGCGTCTCCCTGATCCTTTTTTTGACCTGAGGGAGGAGCGAGACCGTAAAGAGGAAGGCTGGGCCAGTCGTGGGCAAGCGTATCCCTGCTCTTTGAGAAATATGTTGGGCAATGACAGTTGTCTTCGGAGGCGAAGAGGTCTACCTTTACCTTCCCGAAAACACTCCAGATCATTTGAACCATTTAGGGATGGAGGGTCCATTCCCTTGGAAACACTTTGCCCCATGACAGCATATCTGCTCCCTGGTTAAGTCTGCCCGGCACATGCGTTGCTCTCAGCGAGCGCAGGTTGCCTTGTACCGATAAGACGAGACTTCTGGCCATTTTGTACAGCCGTCTCAACTAGGGATGGGCATCGTTAAGAAATTATCGATATCGATGCCATTGTCGAGTCTGCTTATCGATGCGATTCCTTATCGATTCCCATATCGATTCCTGTACCATTTGCTGAACACTTACAGTGTGGCTTTGAGAGTTGTTGGCTTTGAATGTCTAATTTAAAGTGGTGTTAGAGAATGAAAACCAAGTGTGCAATATCTAGGGCCCCATGAAATCAGTTTAATTTTTTCCCAAATTCCGTTTTTTCCGTTTTAATTTTTGGGAATTCTTTTTTTTTTACCCTTTACTGTTATTTTAGTCATAACAAGAGTGTGCTTTTAAAGTTAATGATTAAAATGTATACAAATAAAATAGAAATGACCTTAAATTACAGACATTTACTGAGTAGCCTTTTCAGGACAAATACTGCATATGATATATGCAAACAAAATATGGTTATGAGCTTTAAGCTGTCCAGTAAAATCAATTATATCAGTTTATATAAGTTTAAATAAAAGTCACACTCTGTCTCTCTATCGCCCAGTGTCGCTCGCGGAGTTCGCTTCGCTTTTGTCCAGTCTGACGCCTCATAGACAGACACGGTGTGTGTGTATTTGAGAGAGACGCGTGAGTGATTAAGAGACGGAGGGAGAGCGGGGAAAGGAAATACAACGGAAAGAATACGCTGCGTGTTTTAAATAGCATAAAAAAAATGAACAATATGTGGCGGCGGAGTTGATTTTGTGGCCGCGAATTAGTCTATGTGTGGGAAACACTGCATAAAAGTCACGTGCGAACTGCTCGGCTGGGTACTGAGGGCTTATAGCGTCGAGTTTCTTAACTTTTTCGCCGACGAAAGCAGAGCCGTGGAGAGCCGCTTCGCCATGCTTTCATTGTTTTGATGCCGTCATTGGAGCTGAGCTGGGTTGTGTCGCCCAGATTTGCTTCCCCGGTCTGCATTTAAAATGAAGCCACACTCTCGATCGTTTACGTCTCGTAGCCATCGCGTTTTTGGGGGATTTAAAAATCCAGTCGCATACTGTAACCTCATGCCGCGATGCAGGAATGGATGGAACGGAACATACGGAATCGTTAGTGGAATCGTTAACGTGTGGACGTGTACGATTCCGATGGATCGGAATGTTTGGAACCGGTTCCAAACCGGAACCTGGAACCGATTCCCAAGCCTAGTCTCAACCTGAGCCCGCCTTGGCGGTTTATATAGGACACAACTGTCATGTTGTCCATTCAGACCAGGCCATGGTGGCCCTTTAGATGAAGCAGGAAGGTTTTTAGGGCCAGCAAAACTGCCAGCATTTCTAGGCAGTTGATATGCAGCCGCGCCTCCGTGCTCGTCCAAGACCCGGAGGCCAGTTCGCCCTCGCACAAAGCGTTGCTCTTCACCAAAGTGTGGGTTATGCCCGTGAAGCGGGCTGGATTGCGAGCGAATTGGAGTGAGTAGCCCTGTCCTATCGTGTTTATAACCCAACGTGACACACCAGGGATGGCTTTCCAAGCCTCGGCCTGGTTGGCTAGGGGTTTTCTAGTGTCAAATGGCGACGCGCTGCATTCGAGTGGAGCCGACCCTCATGTGGTGTGGAAGAGGAAAAGTGCTCTTTAACCGAGTATTTTTGTTTTTTATTGTTTTCACTATAACAGCGGTCGAGTGCATGGGGGCGCGAACCTGAACGGGCTCAGGTTGAGACGGCTGTACAAAATGGCCAGACGTTTCGTCTTATCGGTACAAGGCGGCTACATGTGGTGTGGAAGAGGAAAAGTGCTCTTTAACCGAGTATTTTTGTTTTTTATTGTTTTCACTATAACAGCGATCGAGTGCATGGGGGCACGAACCTGATTTGGCCTACCGTTTACACTCGCAACATTTACTCCATTGGCCTGAGCTAAACAGGGCGTTTGGAGGAACACTCAGGGCTTTTAGAAGGGCGTCCGTCCTCTGCGGGACTTAACCCTCTCCTCTTCCTGGTTTGCGGATCAGGACTGCTTCTTTGACTCAGGGTCCAGCATGATTCTAGGCCGGGGTCCCTGGCGCTTAGGTGGGAAGCATTTCATCTGACCGGAGCGCTAACGCTCCTCAGGCGCTGTGTGGGGCTGAGTGGCTGCATGCGCTGGTTTTGTCTGCTGCTGAGCCGGCATGGATTTATGGCGGCTTGAGGCTGTAGAGCTGGAGCGCTTGGCCAGGAAGTCACCTTTTTTTAGCGCACATTTATATAGCGCTTTTTACAATGCAGTTTTTTTAAAGCAGCTTAACAGAGATAACAGGAAAATAATGTTGTAATAATATTGTTAAATATAAAATTATATGAACTAAAGCCTGGTTCCCACGGGACGATTTTAAAATTGTCGGCTGATTTTCCAAACTTGAGAGCGGCGATAAAAAAAATCACGGTCTAACAGTTTTGGTCGTATAGTGTGTGGTGCGCAGCCACGCGGCAAAATCAACACATCACACACAAATTGATTTGACTCCCGAGCAATCCCAGGTCAGATGGAAAATCTCGTAAAATCCCTCGAGATCAAACGTGACTTCAGAGTAAACAATCATGGTGGACGAAGAGGATGCAGTGGCGATAATTTGTAGTTTGTTTTTAACCGAAAACGTTCTACATTAGTCTACATTACATTATCAATGGTGGTTTTGATAAAACGTTATCAAAAGAAAAGGCGATGGTCAAAGAAGTGGAGACAACGCGAGCATGGACTACACTTGTACACTGTTTTGATTTTGTTTCCCAGTGCTTCCTCTGCGCCTCATCACCTCGCTTTCTGATTGGCTACACGCCACAGTCCACAGGCTGCGTGCTCGTTTGTCCCCGGGGACACCACACACGAGGAGAAATCGGGCCAAAACAATCCAACATGCTGGATATCCCCGATTTGAGATCGGAGCGGTCCCGACGTCCTTCCGAGCAGACGAAAGCAGTCTTAACACACCACACACTGCAGGAATATCTTTATAGACTCTAAAAGGAATATTATTTTACGATAATCGGAGCATCCTTAAGATTGTCGGAAGGGGTAAATCGGGGCTAAAATCGACCTAATTATCCTGCCGTGTGAACCAGGCTTAAAGAAGCACTATGCAGGATTTCTGTTTTTTGTCAAACAGTGACCCCTAGAGTCGCTGTGGGATACTTGTACTGTCGTAAATATCACGCAAGCAGAGATGTCTCTGCACTCACGGCCTGATCCCCTCCCCCTGTACACCGGTACCTGTTCAGAAGGATGAAAGCTGTAACGAGTGGAAATAAGGTGAATTTCCCCTTTAACCCTCTGGGGTCTGAGCTGTTTTCGGGCTCTTTCTGTGTTTTGGTATGCCCTGACATTTGTGCTTATTTCAGCTACTTAAAACATACCATTTGCCAACATATAAATTTGCTGTATTCAGCACAAACTCTGCTACAATAATATGTGAGCAAAATGGATGTACATGTTTGCATTTTATAGAAAAAAAATAATATGCGTGGTTAGTACGTTTTGGGGAAAAAAATGTCACCGCAATAAGGCCATTTAACACATACTGAATAGTTGAAAACAATACTTTTGAGTTACTATTCTTGTAGGCTAGAACTTTTACTTCAAAATGAAGTGAAAATCATTCTGACCACTCTTTCAGAAAGATCAATATAACGATTTGAATTTCTTACATCAGTTTTTGGGTCATTACTGCTGTATGCGTGGGAGTGTTAATGCCCATGAATATTAATGTGATTTACACCTGGGGAGACTAAAGACACTCCCCCAATGTGCTAATGCCCCATCAAGGTGCTGTGAGGCAGCCTGAACTAAGAATGATTCGATGTATAAAAAGTTAAAAAGAACAGCATTTATTCAAAATAGAAATCTTTCCTAAGAACATAAAGACTTAAAGTCATTCATATCACTTAACACTTCCTTTCAAAAAAAAAAAAACATAAAAAGACCAAACTTGTTTTTTTTTATATAAAAAAAATATATAAAATATTGCTTATATAGTGCTTATATAAATAAAAAAAGTGCATTCAAAGAATCCTAAAAAAACTATCACAGGTTAAAAAAATTAAGCAGCATAACTGTTTACAACATTGATTTTAAAAAAAAATTATATCAGAATGATTTCTGAAGGCTGATGGTGACGATGTAAACACAACAAAACAAAAGCAAAAAACTGTTAGCACATTATCCAAAGTAAACTGATGGACTATTATGATTATAGATGCACAATGTATCTGTTGATGGCAGTGGTGTAGTCTAGTTTTTTGTAGTGAGTATACTGTGAGTATACCACCTAAATTAAAGACATTTGAGCTTCTGTGTTTTAATAAACTATTATTATTATTATTATTAGGCCTACTTGAAGTATACTCTACTGTGCAATAGTAAAATATTTCTGTTATATTTTATATTTTAAGTTATACAAAACTTTGATTTTGAAAGGTTGTCATGAAGACTTTAAAGTTTGTGAGTGTGTAGGCTATATGATACGAATGAACGACGGTAGTTTTATCAAATGAAATGGTAAAATTCTTGTGAAGTGACTCTCATAAAAGCTCTGCGATGAAGTTCAAATGTGTGCATGTTCTCCTCATAGACGCTGAAAACACCACGAGTGTCACGCGCGCGTCAGTGTGTAGTGTTCAGTGTGTAGTGTTCAGTGTGTAGTAGGCTAGAGCACACATTGTGCGCTCATTCACAGAAACGTCTCTGGTTACTTACGTAACCTATGTTCTCTGAATAGGGAACGAGACGCTGCGGAAAGCGCAGTGGGATATTCTCTGAATGTGCCGATTGTCTGAAGCCTTATAGAATCACGCCAATTCATTGGCTGATGGCGTCCGCGCAATATGGCTCCGCCCCGACGCTCTTACGTCGCATCATACGTATTCGCGCGCGCGCCATCTGCTCCTCAGATTTCTCTGCCGAAAAGAAACTGTCAGCAGCGCGAGGAGCTTGGCCCCTAACGCAGCGTCTCGTTCCCTATTCAGAGAACATAGGTTACGTAAGTAACCAGAGACGTTCTCTTTCATAGGTTCTCTCAACGCTGCGGAAAGCGCAGTGGGAACGGACTACCAAACTCGCCAAGCTAGAGCGCTTTTATGACTGGTAGATAAAAGAGACAACGACCGAAACGAGTTCAAACAGAAAGAACCTGGGAACCCGGGGTCATGTCAAGATCCAAGCTATAGAACCTTACAAAAGTATGCGGAGAGGACCAGCCTGCCGCAACACAAATATCCTCCAAAAGTGCTCTTCTGAAAAGAGCTTGAGAAGATGCTACACTTCTGGTGGAATGTGCTCTAATGTTAAGAGGTGAAGGCAAGCCACGCACCCCATAAGCCAACGAGATAGCCTCTGTGACCCAGTGAGAAATCCTCTGCTTCGATGCAGCAAGCCCACGGCGGCTAGCACCGAAGCAAACCAGAAGCTGGTTAGATTTCCTCCAACCGCCTGAGCGGTCTACATATATCTTAAGAGAACGAACTGGGCAGAGCAAGTTAAGCTCCCTATCTTCCTCAGATGAAAATGGAGGAGGGTGGAAAGCATTAAGGTTAACTACCTGAGAGCGGAAACTTGAGGAAAGAACCTTGGGGACATACCCTGGTCTCGGCCTCAAGGAAACTTTGACCAGGCCAGGGGCAAAGTCCAAGCAGGACTCGCTAACAGAAAGAGCTTGTAAGTCTCCCACCCGCTTTAATGAGGACAAAGCTAACAAAAGAGAAACCTTAAGAGTCAGAATCCTATCCGGAGCTGACTCCAAGGGCTCAAAGGGGGTTTTCGTCAAACCCTCTAGGACAACAGAAAGATCCCATGAGGGGACTCTAGGGGAGCGAGCCGGTTTCAGGCGCTTCACCCCACGTATAAAGGCAGAAACTAACCTTAATTTGCCTAGGGGAATCTCATCCGATTCCCTATGCGCTGCAATAGCCGCGACATAAACTCTGAGAGTGGTAGCGGCTGCTCCAGCCGCAAACTTCTCCTGCAGGAATTCCAGTACTGAACCAGCAGGGCAGTTAACTGGGCTCCTATCATGTGCTAAACACCAAGTCTCAAAAACCTTCCATTTGGAAGAATATAATCTCCTTGTAGAAGGAGCTCTAGCACTCGCAATAGTCTCCTGAACGTCAGTTGGGAGACCAGAGCTTAATGCTAACGGCCTCTGATCGGCCAAACATACAGCTTCCACATGTCTGGGCGAGGATGCCATATCCTGCCCTGTAGCTGGGACAGCAGATCTTCCCTGACCGGGATCCTCCAGGGGGGAGACTCCAGTAGAGGAACTAGCTCCGAAAACCATGGCTGAGATGGCCAGAACGGAGCTACCAGGAGGAGGCGGACTCCGCTCTCTCTCACTCTGGCCAAGACCGCCGGGATCAGTTTGATGGGCGGGAAGGCATAGAGTTTCTGCGTTGGCCAAGGGTAAGCGAACGCATCTATCCCCAATGGGGCCGGGGGACTCAGGGAGAACCAAAGAGGGCATTGGGATGACTCTTGAGATGCAAAGAGGTCCACCTCCGCCTCTCCAAAAACCTTCCAGATTAGAGCCATCGTCTGGCGGTTCAACATCCATTCTCCCGATCGGAGTTTCTGTCTCGACAGAAAATCTGCTGCGAGGTTCAGAACCCCTGGGACATGAACCGCTCTTAGAGATAGGAATCTGCTCTGAGACCACAGGAGAAGGTGACGCGCATGCCTGTCTAGGGTGCGCGACCGAGAACCTCCCTGCCGGTTCACATGAGACACCACTGCCATATTGTCCGTTCTGACAATGACATGGTGACCCTCCAGAAGAGGGAGGAAATGAAGCAGAGCCAGAAAAACGGCCCTTACCTCCAGGCAGTTTATGTGCCAGGAGAGAGCCTCTCCGGTCCAGACCCCACACGCTGGTCTGCCCTCGAAAACCGCTCCCCAGCCGGTGAGAGAGGCATCCGTCGTAATCATCTGGCGACGAGATACCGCACCCATGCTGACCCCTTTCCGAAGAAAAAGAGGGTCCCGCCAAACTGACAGGGCTCGAAAGCAACTGCGCGATACCTTCAGTAGGCGAAGGGTTGACCCGGAGGGTCGAACCCCTGAGAGTTTCACCCACCACATGAAGGGTCTCATGTGGAATAGGCCCAGCGGTAGCACGGAGGAGGCCGCAGCCATAAGGCCCAGCATCCTGCGGCAGGTGCCCACAGACACATGATGGCCTAGTGAAAAACGAGCCAAGCATGTCGTCAAGCTGGAAATCCGTGCAGGGGCCAAACGGGCCTGCATGAGAACGGAATCCATGTTCACCCCCAAGAAAACGGTGCTTTGAGCCGGAGCAAGAACACTCTTCTCCGAGTTCAACCTCAAACCGAGAGACTGGATATGACTCAGAACGACGTCTCTGTGGTGGGCCACTAGCTCCCTGGATTGGGCTAAAATGAGCCAATCGTCCAGGTAATTTAGAACACGGATGCCCTGGAGCCGCAATGGGGCCAGAGCTGCATCCATGCACTTTGTGAATGTCCTTGGAGCTAGAGATAGGCCGAAGGGAAGGACCCTGTACTGGAACGCCCTTTCTCCAACGGCAAACCTGAGGAATTGCCTGTGTCGCTGTACAACCTGGATGTGAAAATAAGCATCCTTTAGGTCTATCGTCACGAACCAATCCCCTGGCCGAATCTGAGATATGATAGCTTTCAGCGTCAACATCTTGAATTTCCCTTTGTAAAGGGCGAAGTTCAGCCGGCGGAGGTCCAGTATGGGACGCAAACCGCCGCCCTTCTTCGGGACCAGGAAGTAACGGCTGTAAAAGCCCCGCTCGGTTTCCCCTGGAGTAATCTCCTCTATTGCTCCTTTGAGAAGGAGGGAAGAGATTTCCTGCTGCAGTACAGAAGCCTGAGCGGCGCTGTCTACTACAGTAGGAAACACCCCGTTGAAACAGGGGGGATTGCGGCAAAACTGAAGAGTGTAGCCGAACCGAATTGTGCGAAGAACCCAGGACGATACCCCTGGTAAGCGTTCCCACTCTGGAAGGAAATGTGACAGAGGAGGAGGGATGTTGTAATGCAGACGACATACCTGAGTAAGGGTGCCGTGTTGACGCTCCTGGGGTAAAGAGGTTGACTGTGCAGGAGGGCCATCGGCGTCCTGGCACGTGATGGGAGGCATCGAGATTGGGGTCATGGTGACCAGGTCCGCCTGCTTCGGAGGAAAACGGAAAGTGTCTCCGAGGATGCGGCCGGTAGTTATAGAGAGCGTGGGGGGTGAGGGGAGAAAGCCGAAAGCGTCTCCTTCCTCCCGCACCAGACTGAGTAGAGAAGGTGAAATATGGCCTGCACTTCGAGACACTCTGAGTGGCGAAGGTGACAGGGCAAGGAAAGGAGAGCTGGGAGGTGGGCAGAAACGCTTGCGCGGTCTGACCCAACCCTGAGGAACCAGAGGAGCTCTCCTTTTTCTGACCGGAGGGTCAGGAACGGCTCTGCGCCGCCGGAGCAGTCGGTTTGTCGGACCGCTTCAACTGGAGGCGCTTGTGAGGCCGTTGACGGGGAAACGGGCGACCGCGGGCTCCCCAAACCGTGGCAGGTGGGGGATGCCCTGGTTCGCTTCTTCTGGAAGAGAACTCCGGTCTATGAGAGGGACGTTCTCTGGGTCGCACCGGGGGGGGGAGCAGAAGGTTCCCTAACCCTCCTGGGCATGAACTGTCTGAACGCGGCTGATTGGGATTTGGAGGAGCGGAATTTCTCAACCACTGTGTTGACCGCCTCACCAAACAAACCTGTTTGAGAAATGGGGGCGTCCAAGAGGAAAACCTTCTCTCTTTATCACGGATCTCCGTGAGATTAAGCCACAAGTGGCGCTCCACCGCAACAGAACCAGCCATAGAGCGACCTATAGCACGTGCGGTATGCTTGGTGGCTCTTAAGGCTAAATCCGTAGCCTTACGAAGCTCCTTGACCGCTTCAGGGGTCACACCGTCACCCTCGTCCATTTCCTTCAGGACGTCCGCCTGGTAGGCCTGAAGAATGGCCATAGTGTGCAGGGTCATGCCTGCCTGCCCAGCCGCCATGTAGGATTTCCCAATGAGAGAGGAAGTAGTCCTACATGCTTTAGAAGGGAGAAGGGGGCGCGACTTCCAGGACGGCGCAGACGACGGAGCAAGATGGTCGGCTAAAGTTTCCTCAATCGCCGGAATGGCGGAATAGCCCTGTTCCACAGAACCTACCAGGTTGGTGAAATCAGCAGCAGCCGCATTAGTGAGGCGCGAAGAGAAAGGCTGCTTCCAGGATCTGGAGATCTCATGATGCAGATCACTGAAAAAATGGCAGCTTCCTCCGTTGAGGCCTAGAATTAGGGCCACTGAGAAGCCTTTCGTCGAGTTTCGACGACTGAGACTCACGTGGCTCGTCGGGCCAATCAATAGTGAGCTTCTCCGTAGCGCGCGAAAGCACGTCAACGAGCTCCGCGTAGGCCGCAGTAGGCCGCGCTTCCTGGCCGCTCGGCGGAATAACCTCGTCGGCGAGAGTAGGCCCGAAATCCTCGGAGTCGGAAGCCTCGGTAAAAAGTATATCCTCCAGCCCGAAAGAAACCGCGTCGCGTGCTCCCGGGCTGGGGCGCAAATAATCGTGTGAAAATTCGACTGGCATGTCTCGCGCGTGCCGAGGGGAGGGTGGGAGAGAAAGAGCGGGGCTCGTCTGCTCGAACTCCGCATCCTCAAGCTCTACATCCGAACCCCAGGTCGCGGATCCTCGAGAGGCCTCGGGAGCGCGACAGGGGGAGACGAATGATTCCCTCTCAAAGACCGCGAGCCGCAATTTGAGGGTTTTGAGCAACAAATTTTCACAGAATTTGCATTTAGACGATCCTATAACTGCCTCACGCGCATGTGAAAAACCCAAACATTTAACGCACTTACTGTGTGGGTCGTCGTTAGCGATGTAACGACCACATGGAGGAGTACAGCGTCTGTAATCCATGGCAGCTTCACCGTAAGGAGAAACAGAGTTCCGCTTAAACAGTCGCAGAAGCGCCGAGAATAATCCTAGATGTAATTGTAGCTCAGAAAAATCACGAGCGAAGGGCAAACGTGACCGCTTCGTTCTGAAGGCAGAGAAATCTGAGGAGCAGATGGCACGCGCGCGAATACGTATGATGCGACGTAAGAGCGTCGGGGCGGAGCCATATTGCGCGGACGCCATCAGCCAATGAATTGGCGTGATTCTATAAGGCTTCAGACAATCGGCACATTCAGAGAATATCCCACTGCGCTTTCCGCAGCGTTGAGAGAACCTATGAAAGAGAACACGCAGAACATTCAGCGTTTATTTCAATAGCAGTCTTTTTGAGCTTTGATATTCATAGACACTTAGTAAATATCGAGATTTGATTCTATCATTAGCCTACTTTTGATTTATTCATTCAAAAATGGCTAAATTGCGTGACGTTCCGCTTTACAGTAGCCTAGGTTATTTGTTACATTTGTTGCTGGCTTCCGCGATTCGATCCGTGTCGCTGCGCAAACACAGACGTCACGGCGGGGTGAATTTATGAATGAAAATTCTTTCACAAAACGATGTTGTTACGAATCCTCACGCGTTTTAAAGTGGGTATACGGAGATCTTTGACATTTCCTAGTGGGTATACGGAAATCCTTGACATTTTCTAGTGGGTATACGGCGTATACCTGCGTATCACGTAGACTACACCACTGGTTGATGGACAGAGAAACATCTATTGATTGGTAGACTGCGTAACCGCGAGTATCTGTTTATGGCTCATCGACCGCACGCATTTACTGATACACTCAATGAACGGCTGTACCTAATACAAATAAAACATCTCTAGTTAACTAGTAGATCATTCATTTAGTCCGCTCTTAAATAAGAGATCTAGAGCTAAAATGTTTTGTTTTTGAACTCAAGCTGAGCGCTCGTGTCCTGCTATCAGTGTCATGGATACAGTGAGTCTCTTGTGGCGGCGCGCGCACAGAACGTGCTTTTCAATCTATTGCCATTGCGGACACTATTCATTCCGGTGAAATCACAAAATAAAATGCACACAAACGTGTGTCCTATATACGTGTGTGTTTGATATAGACTGTAACCACTGATGAACATATTCGGTTTTGATGAGAGAAAAAAAATATGCTAGTGGTTGATTCGAACCTGTAACCTCTAACACGCTTGGCAATTGATCTAACCACTAGACCACCGGAGAACTCAAACAAAACTTGCAGATCAATATATTTCACTAAATCATTACAAACTAAGCAGTTATTTAAAAAGTTTACACGAGCGTATAGGCCTACACGAACGTTGTGAGTTAATATTTACTATAGTCTGAAAATGCATTTGAGCTCTATGATCAGAAAAGGAATTATAAAACACTAAACTTACTCCGAACTTGTATCCTCGGGGTCAATCCGTTCTTCAAAATGCAACCGCTCGTCTGAGTTTCAAATTCCACTGAGGAAAAGGTTAATTATTCCCAGCTGTCCATAATCCTCTGAACTTCTGAAGGAGTAACGTTAGCGTGCTTCCATCCCTAAAACGCGATGAACTATCAGTGAATCTCTGATGAAGAATCTTCATGTTGTTAAGCAGTGATCGGGGGCGTGCCGCGTGTGCGATGCATATCGCCTATTTACCATGTCAAAAGCGCTGGGGGTGTGGCGGGCTCACCTAATTATATATAATGAAGGGAGAGCGAAAAAACTGTAACTCTCCTTGGTTTCAAACGGATTACATAAACTGGAAATATTTTAAAAAAAAAAAATAAATACTTCATTTGAAAGAAGAGAATGTCAGCTTCATAAAGAGACATCTCTCGTATCTCTGTGACAAGTATTGACAGAGTTAAAGTGAATGTTTCGGACGCGTTTCAGAACGGACCTCAAAGACAGAGAGAAGGGAAAACGCGCATCATGTTTATTTTTCTTTGTTTGACGAAAAGCACAACACTTTGTTTTTATTGTGAGTATCCACAAAAAAAATAGAAACTTAACAGGATCTAATGATGTACAACACTTATATTTAAGATCAAAATTAACAGAGTAATTTGATTCTCTTTTGCACTGATAAGGAAAAAATCCAGCAAAACGCGGGCACGCGGTTTTCGACCCCAGAGGGTTAAGAGCTGCGGGCGCCCTGTTGAACTGTCGGCAGTCTGTATTGTATGTGCGCGTCGAACACCACATGTATACTGCGCCGGGTTATTTCTGTTTGATGCTCATTTTAGCGGATCATCGCAAGACCTGATATCACGCGACACTTCCTGATGCTGCGGCCGGCGGGCCGCCGGCTCAAAGTTGCAAGTGCGTTTTTTCCGCTCACAGCCAACAGGGGGGGGGGGGGCGAGACGCCCACCATTCAACACGAAATCAGTAATATAAACATTACACGGACTCCAAAGCTGTTCAGTTAAGGTAAAAAAGTTACTTAGTTCACCTTTAAAGGCCAATTTATACTTCTGCGTCGGGTGCGCGCGGTAGGCACGGCGTAGCATACGCACAGACGCGTTCCATGCGGCGCACCCTTCGTCGTAACCTGACGCGCACCTCCTCAAAAATGTAACTACACGTCGCGGCGACGCGGACCGCAAGATCTGTGATTGGTCGGCTTGGTAGCATCGTGTTTCCTCCTACGCATTTCCGGCGTGTTCTTCTGCACCGCCCGCCATTTTTAAATTCTAAGTACAGTGAAACTGTTAAAAAAACTAAAAACTTACTGCTTTTTCACCTCGATAACCTCCAACTCCAACGTGATCCGCTCTCTATCAATCGCCATTGCTTGTAGTAACCTCAACTCAAAACAGTCGCGAGGAATCTTCTTCTTCTCTAGGAACCGCGCGGAATCTAAACACAGTGGAACATTAAAACCCTCCGCCGCCAACTAGTGTTTCGGCGCTGTACTGCAGAGCAACGCAGACCTAAACGCAGAAGTATAAATGCTCACGACGGCATCGCCTACGTGCGTAGCCTACGCCCTACACTACGGCGTACACTCGACGCAGAAGTATAAATTGGCCTTAAGCAAGCCAAAAGCCAGTGGCCATAATTTTGGAGAACCCAGGCTCAGTCGGGGGGACAGTTCTCCACTGGCCAACAAATGAACAGTGTATGATTATGATTCAGGCAGCATTACAGGTCAGAAGTCTGATTGGATCGGAACATTATATTATACAGTTCATCTGGTTGAAGATCGGAGTGATCACGCGCCTATGGGGACAAGTTTGCTGAGAATCAGTGCCGATGGCTGTCATGTCGATGAGGCTTTCACATGGGAGAGTCTAGTTAACACAAGGTCTGCTGACACTTCAGGGATGCGTTGTGGTCGTGTCTAGACACAGGTCTACCATTTGATCTGGATACGGCCCGGATCCAGCTGATTACAGTAAACCTCGGAATAAACAGAAAGACTAAAATTAGCGCAGATGCCATCCTTTTTTTTATGATGTAGCGAGTACATCAGGTGTTATAGGAAGTGTTCCCGGATCTGGCTAACCTAGAGAAGTGGACGGTCTGTGCCGTCATGAAGCCCTCAGCGAGTCCATCCACTGCGGGGCCGAAGAGACCGGTGGAGGAGATTGGAGAATCTAAGAAGGCGGTCCTGTCTGAGTCTTTGATCTCCGTCAAGTTTAACCACAAGTGGCGCTCCAGCACCACTAGGCTGACTTTTGTGGCGAGCAGGGCCAAGTCTGTGCCAGTCTGGGTCGGGTCCAGTTTCGCCATCGATTGGCTCTGCATTTGCCACAGTTGTGACGCGACATTTGAATCATCGCTGCTGCTCTTTTACAATGAGTTAGCAGTGAAAAAAGGATACGCCGGAGAGCGCAGGGGAAGCAACTCGACAGCTGGCTTAGAGATCGCTGGCGGGAGAGCGCGCTGGATCAGGCCGGCCGCTGGCTTGCTGTTCCACTGCAGGCTCACCTGATTATGGCGAAGAAGGCACAGGCTTCGTAAGTCGTCAGTGAAGAATAGGATTTGTCGCTGAAGAAGATTTAATCAAGATTTAATCAAAATCTAACGTCTTAAATAGGCAGATGCCCCGCCCCTTCTGGCGGGCTCTGTGCTCAGCTCGGCGGGCTTCGCACAGATTGGTTTGTGCAGTTACGCTGCTGTGCCATTGGTTCATGCAGTTCCCACTGACCAGCCAATAACGTGTGAGTAAGCTTCAGCACTGTTATGGCTGTGCAGTAGAACTGTGTTATTTTATAAAAGGCTTCAGTATTTTGGAGAAAAGGAGTTTTCCCATAGCGTATAGCTACGCAATACGACTGACCATTCGAAAGGGAACTAAGATTCAATCAGTCCATACAAAAGTGCAGAACAATCAGTGAGCAGCTGTAAACCAGATGAAATGAAGGCAGAAAAAAGGATCCAGACACAAAACTGTAGGCAAAAGCTATACATTTTCTTCCATCAAGGTCACCAAAAAAGTTTAAAAAAAATTGTGCCATACAATTCCAATACACCTACGCATGTCATTTAATTTCTAGGACATTACCGTAATACAACAAATAAGGACGTTTATATATTTGTCATATGTTCAAGTGCATATTTACAATTCCTTTTCTACACAAGTAAACCTTTATACCTTACACAACATTTTAAGGTAATTAACAACACCTTTGGCGAGTTTATCAGTATATCGAGTATATCATGCCACAAAAATATTTTACAGAAAACAAATCATGGACAATTACTTATTCATTGGCTAGTCTACTGTGTAGCCAATTAACATACCATGAAAGGGCATATTGATCAACGCGACATGGTGCTAAAACTTAAAACTACTTTCAGCGCACTCAAAAACCAGTAAACCACAATTGCCAAAGTGCGATTTATCTTGCTCTATTTAACAGTAGCGCAGGCTGATGACATTTTATTTCAACTTATGTCGTAGACTACAATTCAATAGGTGTCAAGTCAACATACAGTCTACCTACATGTCGTACCCAATTAGATCCATGTCTGGCTCTGTAACGGGTTAGCCACCCTCACAGGCCCCTGGGCACAATGTCTTGTAGGCCCTCTCTTAGGCAGGCCAAATGTATATTTTGTCCAAGGACATTTAATATGGCATTTACAGTTTACTGACTTAAAAGGAACTTTGTTGTACTATGCTGGAGTAAAGTTCATAAATGGTCGTTCTTTCCCATAGGATTTTGTAAAACTATGTTGGGTGGACCTGTGTGCCTCTAGGGGGGTTTAGGGGCATGGTCTCCCGCAAGAAAATTTTGTACATTTTAAGGTTAAATGCATCAATCTGGTGCACTTTGAGAGATCAAAATTAAGAGCTTCAACCCATGAACTGCTCGTTGAACAAAGAAAAAGCATTGCTTTGTACCAGGACAATAAAGAGGGCTCAAACAGTTTTTTAGTTATGAGAGTCTCAGTCTACATTACATTATCAATGGTGGTTTAGGATACCAAACAATTATTATAATAATGTAATAATGATTTATATAATTATTCATATGACGTAAAATCCATAGCCTATAAATGTACTATATAAATGAAAATTAATATTTCAAAAGTATATTTTAGCCTACATTACACTATAATATAGGAAAATTAAAATACTTTTGTCCTAATTTCTTCACTTTCAAGAAATAAACCCTTGAGCTTTTATTTAGGAGAAAACACCAGATAACCATGCTGATCGCGTGAGCAAAGTGCACACTTTTCTTTAAATCACCCAGCAAAATATAACGCTAGAGACCTTTATGTTAGGTTATACATTTTACATCTCATATGTGTTGGGAAAAGGGAGAAGAGAGAGTTCGGCAAAAGGCGGATTCGAACTCGGTTCGAGCGCGTCAAAAGCTGCTTTCAAGCACCTCACGATCTACGACCTACGCCACTGCAGATATTACGCGCCAGGTGTCTTTTTGCTAAAAAGACAGGCACTTAATGCATAGATACGCTCCGTTATTTAAAATGTAAAAAAATAAATAAAATCTTCCCCTCGCTTGGGCCCCAAGTGCGCATGGCGAACTTGCAATGAATACATTTTATCAGACCGGCCCTCGCGGCCTCGAAACACTACCGGCCCACCGGGGAAACTCCCGACTCTCCCGATTGCCACTCCGCCCCTGGTGCCCAGGGCCCCTTAGATGTCGTGGGCCCCTGGGCAAGTGCCCAGTTGCCATAATGGTTAATCCGGCCCTGCACCCTCAAGATCCACTTTCCTGCAGAGTTTAGCTCCAACACTAATCAAACACACCTAAACAATCTAATCAAGGTCTTCAGGATTACCAGAAAGCAGGCGTGGTCAGGGTTGGAAGAAATCTCTGCAGGAAAGTGCGGTAATATATCTTCAATTGTGTTCAGCAGAAGAAAGAAATTCATACAGGTTTGAAACAACTTGAGGGTGAATAAATGATGAAAGAATTTTCATTTTGAAGTGAACAATTCCTTTAAATGTGGAAATTAGTAATAAAGAAGGAAGTGTGTCCAAACTGTTCATACAACTACCCATTTATCAGTACCAGCATAGTGTAATGCAGCCAGACTTATAAATTACTTTTAAGTGGAAATACAATTTGCATAAATCATTTTGGGTTTTGGATTTTGATACTCTTTCTGTTCCAACTGCTCATCCTTTTAAGGTTTCATTTCTGAATCCTATTTGCATTCACATCTTTTCTTAATTGCCGTACAGTTACATTATAATGGCAAATGAGATCAAATGGATTTAACTATACAAAGAACAAACTGAGCTTGTATGTAAAGTCTAAGATCATAAGGGTGTTAGTGGAACCAAAAGTGTTCTGATCACGCCTCGATAACGAATACTAACAATAACTTACTAATTTAAAGTCCCCGTCAATAATTTTATTCCTTAAAACTCATCTTTGATTACCAAAATGACATATAACTCTACACCCTTGCCTCATTTAGCATACATGGTGATACATAGCATACATATGAATATGCAAATTAGCCCTGCCTCCCCTCATTGACAATCACACAGTGATGTGATTGGTTTACATGGAGGTTTGTGACGTCAGAAACCATTTCAAACCCCGTTTTTTAGACTGCCTTTGATTCACTGCAGTTTTAAGGAGAAAATACTCAGCGATGGTGTTGACTTATGAATTTGTACATGGTTTGTCTCAAAGCATATTAAAAACACCTCTAGGGATAACACAAACAACATATTCAACATGTGTCTTTCAGAAATCTCCCAAAACCGTGAATGCAGAGGGGTCATTTACACAACTTTTGCTTTGAAATTGATTTAATATAATCAAAACTGGCCAACTGCATCGGAAAAAAAGAAAAACATTAGAGAGGCAAATGTGGCCTGACTTTGGCCAGGACATCAGTGTTGACCTCATTTCCTGCTTTGTGCAATGTTGGCTTCAAGGAGCCGAGAAGTTCCTAAAACACATGTGAATGACCAAACACCTCCTTGCTTTGGCAAGCTCATGCTAATTCAGTCCAGACGACAAGACATTTTTATGGACTGAATATTCTGGCTGTAATACGAGTCACATTCCCTTTCCGGGGACAATTTGCTTGAACATCGCTGAGACACTAATGGGCATAACTGACTCAAAATGTTGTTTATGTAATGGGCTGAGTGGCTTGCCAAAGTATGTTGATGAAGCTATTTCCTGTATTTCCTTACTCGGTCTGCAAAATGAGGCTTCAATCATAATTGTTGCTCCTCTTGTGATACAACCGTGAACAAAAAAGATTGATATTGTAGTTTGTCATTTTAATAGGTTTATTAAATATTAATTTAGCTGACATCCTTTTCCAGGGTTATAATATTAACTTTTAATAAATACTTTTTTTTTACACAAACAATGATAAAACATGAACTAATAACCCATAAATTGATAGTCAGTGGTGTTTTGCAGAAGTATGTGAATGAATAAAAGGAAGTTAAAGCCACAAAATGGAGGTGACGGAGGAAGTCAACTGAGTTTACCAGGTTGAAATCGAAACTTACTAAACCTCCAAGGACCCAGTAACCTACAGCATAAATGTTTTAGTTATTATAGTTCTGTGAATGCAATGTGAAAACATTTTAAATTGTGTGGCTTGAAGAAAGAGCAGCATATTGCTTCGATGGACAATTTAACTTCTATGTATCTGTGTGAAATGTTTAGGCCCACAAGTGTAGGCTGGAATGGGTGTGTCAGCTTTGGGTGGGAGGAGCTTGACCCTGAAAAGAATCTGCCTTTGTTGTGACATCTATGTTTTTAGAGTATAAATGTGGACATCAGCAGGCAATGGCTGCTTCCACACTACCACTGGATGCCATTCTGTGCCTGAGGTGATTTGCGAAATCCACCTGGGTTTGCGAAAGTACCCGGTTGATGACAGTTTTCGGGAGCCATCCCTGGAGAACAGGGACAAACCATACATTAGAACACTTATTACGTTTCCTGAAAACTCCCCCTATTGGTTGCCGCCTTAAACACATGCTATTGGTTGAATCAAAAACAGAGCAATGTTTTGATTGCACCAACAGTGCAACTTTTCAGGAGAATCAGCCTAGTAATGGCTTGCTTATACATATTAATCTGGAATACGAGAAAGTCGGCTATTTAACATCCAATAAATTGCATACTTCACTTCACCTTTTAACTGAGAGGGCAATTGACTTACCTTAAGGTCTAAACTGAGCAACCAGGTAAACTTTGTCTTATTGGGATCATCTGCACTTGGTCGCATCACAATACAGGTGGGTCCATTCTCAGCCCTTTGAAAATAAGAATTAATTTAATACATCGCAAGAGGTTTAAATTTTTATTTTTTGGTAGGTAGTCGGGGAGTGGTTCAAATTTTCACTTACCTTACAAATCCTTTCTTCTCAGGCATTCCAGGGTGCTGAGTGGACATTCCGGCCAGGAAGCATGTAGATCCCCTGCGCTTGGCACAGCGGACACTTACAAAATCTCGTGGGCCGACCACATTTCCAGGTGTATCACCTGAAACCTCATGTGTGATCATAGTATCCTGACCGATCTTCTGAAGAATCTGAGAGGGACCAAAACTGTATTGAATACCAAATATCTCTCAGCAACAATAGCTGTATGTTTCGTCACATTGTGATGGAGGGCTGTGAGTAAGATATGAGAAGATAGGCAGTCCTTCAAAGTGCAGTGACTAAAAATGCACACAGGCCTTCAGCATATGAATCTGGCAGCCAGATTCATATGCTGCAGGCAGTCAGTAGATCTATTTCTACCCACCTTGACTTGTTTGACATTGGGGTTCCACTCCCCCATTTGTTCCATGTTATCCACCAGCTCCTCATAAAGGTCATCTGTTTGCTGTTCAAGCATCACTTCCAACTTAAAAATCTTCCCAATGTCTGGTAATACTTTACTCATCACCTTATCTCCATTGAGCTGAGAGAAAAACCCACATAAAAAAACACAGTTTTAATTATTATTATTACAGTGTATATGAGCAAAAAAATAAAAGGTTTGCAGCTCTAAAGGTCTTTGGGTACCAAAGTGCTGTATAAAACTGTATAATACAAAATGCATGCATAAAAGGCATCTCTATACATGGCCTCATCAGAATGAATGATGAAATATGATGATTATTATTATTACATTCTCAATCTCAGTTTGCCAGCCGTCCTGGTCACTGAGGATGCTGATAGACTTCTGCAGAGCTTCCTGTCCCTGCTGCACATAGCACTGCTCAGCTTCACTGTACGTCTCTTCTGCAATCCGACTACCTGTGCAAAGAAACAACACACATAAACATGATCATCTCCGTAAAGAAACAACAAACACATACTAGATTTTTGAAGAAAATGTGCATTTCAGTGAAAATGGTGGAGAATTTTGATTCACCCCTTCTGCAAATTACATTGTTATGCCAGGAGGTGGCAATAGGTGACTGTCTTTATGCGTTACTGAATCATTCGTTCAAAAACACTGAATTATTTAGGAATCAAATAAGTAAAGTGACTAACTGATAGTAAGAGTCCATCACTTGTGCATTTCCGAATCCTGTTGGCAGGAGTAGGTCTAATTCGAACACATGACTCATACTGTCAAATACTGTTTTTCGACTACTATGTGGGAAGTCGTAATATTGTGATGCAGAGACTCATTATCGTGTCATTATGAATGAGTCATTTAATTATTCACTCAACCAATTTGTTACAAACACTGAATCATTCAGGAACAAAACAAGTGAGTAACTGTCCGAAATCACGTGGGGTGAATTTAAGTAAATTGGGACATTTTTTCCCAGTCATCTCAATAGCAAAAAGAGTCCCAATTTACTTGAATTCACCTGAGTAGGTACTACATTTTAAAAAGACCTTTAAAAAAGTACCACCGTAACCACCGTTAAAAAAGTACATTCTTATGGGTTGTAGTATGAATGAAATCCAGACATAGTATTGTACATCCACCATGTTGTCATTGTCATGAGACCTATGACATCCATTGAGTTGCTTCTTTGCAATTCACATCTACTGCGTGGCCTCATGGGATAGTAAAGTGTCCATCAGATAAACACTTCATAATCTTGCCAGAAGTATTAGGTCACCCGGGTACCATTTTTTTTCACCTACTGTACTATATAGGGAAGTACAGTATGTGATTTCAGATGCAGGGGTTGTCTTTATGTCTGTATATTCATTAAAGGGTACCTATCATGGAATTTTGAAAATTACCTTTCATGTGGTGTGTAACATAGATCTAAGTGAACAAAAACATCCTGCAAAGTTTTAAATATGAAAGTTCACCGTATACAAAGTTATTGTCTCTCAAAAGTAAGAGTCGACTCTGAGTCGTTGATAAGAATCGATAGACGAACGATGCACTTTCGTACGTCACTTGTACAAGTTATTTGAATTCCACACGCCCACTCAGTGCGCGCGCCGAGCAGACAGAGAAACCTGACAACATCATGTCGACGAGACTCTGTTCTGAAGTGCGAATCAAAAGCAAACTTTTTTTATCACTGCCCAGGGACAAGCATGTGAAGACTCAGTGGCTAGAGTTTATATTTACAACTATACCACACAAGTATAGCCACCTTGAGCTGTGTTCGCGTTATTTTAATGACGATCGCTTCACAAACACAAATGCTTTCATTTCATCAAATGATTCGCGAGTCGCCTGATACTGAAGGAACGTTCAATACCAAGTTTATTTGGATCAGCTTCCTCCTCCGAATCACAACCTGTAAGTACTAATAATTGTTGCTTTTATGTGTGTGTGTGTGTGTGTGTGTGTGTGTGCGTGCCGTGCGTGTGTGTGTGTGTGTGTGTGTGTGAGAGAGTGAGAGTTACGCTCAGCAGCTTCTAGGTCTCCAATGTCATTTTTTTTGTTTTTTGAAATATGTGAAATTATGTGAAGCGTATTGTAGTACTGCAGTGCTTTATCAATATGTTTAAGCTTTGGGCTAACGCAAAATATAACTGACTGGGTCATCTGACCAATCACCGCCGATTAGCGTCACGCAAAGGAGGGGTTTGGACAAATGAGTCGTCAAACGAATCATTAGGGAGTCGGGGAGCAAATCAGGTAAAAATAAATGCATATTATAAGACAACAAAAGTGTTTTTTTGTCATTGCATACATGTAAAACTGTTGTTGGGGACTCCCAGAACATTATTAGGAACATTTTAAATGCCATAATAGGTAGGCCTACCCTTTAAACCAATTCATACACTAATTTGTTTAAGAACAAAACAAGTGATTTTCTTTATGAGTGAATTGAATCATCATTCACACAATCAAAATACTGATTCATTTAAAACGATACCATTACTGTGTTGCTCACAGATGCACAATTCTGCTGTGGCTTTGTTCATAACTATTTTAGTGATTGAAGCAAAAATAGATAAATAGTTGCAAATTCTGTCTAAATTGAAAGTTACTCACCAATAACTTTTTGTTTATTTTTGTACAAAAGCAATATCACACTCAATAATATTCAAAATAACAGCACACTGCTCCTGTAATATTGCTTAAATTATACAGTATATTGAACAGACAATTAAACAGGACAATAACTAAGTAAATAATTTGAAGAATTTATTTGGCTAATATTATTAGCTACTGGAGTCTACAGCATCCATATTTCTGTAATATACGGTAAGTTATCTTACTGAGAAGTGAGCTCCTTCTTCGGACGTGGTTAATCCAAGCACTGGGTCCAGGTCCAGAAAGCTTTTTCAGCTCATGGTGGATTGCAATCATTGCATTCCTCCTCAAACCTGATTGTGAAAGAAAAAGACAAAAAAAAGGATATATAGATATATAAACTTGAATAAATACTATACAAATATTTCAGAAAACCCTTCAAAAAACAGCTTCTTACCTGTCATGTTTCTCACATGCCTGTAGGAAATGCCAGCACACAGTTTGACCGTTGCAGGCAACATTATACAATTTTCTTAACCGATGAATGAATGACTACACTTGAAATGTGGGCACAGTGAGTTAGAAGTGAAATCTGAGGAACAGCTGCCCGCTTCGCTCGCTTTATAGCCCCGTCAGACAAGGCTGCGTTCTCGTCACCTCGCAGATAAAACAGCACCATCACTCAAAGCACGGGGGTGACCCTGTGTGTCAAGGATGTGCAGTGAACACGACGGCCTATCTGTTACCACTATAAACACGCTGTTACAGATAACGGCCAGTGCCTGAAGACTACCCACACAGAACACTGGTTTGTACACTTACGTTGTCTATCTTTTTCAAGTCACAACAAACAGTGTTACTTATCTACAGATATATTTAGCATATAAACCGGAAACCCCTCAAAATGTCACACGACGACTTGCTCTCCTGAGTCCTGGTTCCATTACAGCATTAGTTCAGGAGGACAAGTTTATAATGACAAATCATCAGCCAAAAATGTTCAAAATCATCATCATCATCATCCTCCTCCTCCTAACTCCAAGGGGTCAAATAAAATGACATCATCACTTGGTGGCATGCCCCCCAAAAAGAAGGTAGGCCTAATTAGTGGCTTTTACAAAAATAAACCTTGGTGACAACTTGTGTGTACTTTTAATATGACTAATTATAGTTTTCAATAATACCAGAGATATAAGCTGTGGTGTATTCTGCAAATCCAGGTTAGCTACATATTATTACACGCTGTGCTACACAAACTCATATCAAAGCTGCAACGAATCAATTCTCCATCACTGACAACAATAAAGGGCCGATCTGGCAGCCTTGGACTCAACGGCAATGGAAACTTTCCTAGTTCTATGAAAATATTTGTTTAATGACTTGTGGTTTTCAGTTTGACGTAAAATCAACTTGTTCAAGAACATTGAAGAAATATCTTGTGGGGGAAAAGTGTCTTTATGAGTGAAAGCACCTTAACCCACAACCTTGTGTCCCTCAGAGTAATTTATACTTTAAGCCTTAACCTTTATCAGACAAACTTCTAATCAGGAGGTATGGAACCGCCACGGACGCTGGAACAGGTGCAAACCATAGCTTTCAATGGATTACTACAAACTTTAATTGAATTAATTACACGATATGACTTTTTTTGGTAACACTTTATTTTACAGTGTCCATGTTACATGTACTTACCATAACAGTAAATTATGCATAATAACAACATCCAACTACCCCTCAACCAAATCCTACCCTAATATTGTAAGTACATGTACTGTAGTTTATTAATATTACTCAGTACTTAAATGTATAATTACATTGTAACAATGGCACCTTAAAATAAAGTGTAACCCTTTTTTTTTCAAATTACTTTTGATCAATATTTCTATTAATTACATAAATTAATTACAATCATTAAATGTAATTTGTCTATAATCTCATTAATCTTTAATAAAAAAGTTTAAACCAAAATAATTCAGTTTTCCTTGCAATGTATTATTCAAAATTTTACGTTTATTTATAGCTCATGATATTCACGCTTGTTATCATAATACAAACACATTTCTAAATGAACTACACAGTTATGTTCAGGCCAGCACAGGTTTTATTCAGAAGGACTCTGTCAGGTTTGGCTTCACATGCAGTCAGCGTAGTACAACACCTCTCTTTAAACAGTGTGTGTGTGTGTGTGTATGTGTGTTTACATTGTGTGAATGACTGAAGTGACACACAAAGTGCAAACCGTATCATGAGCACTAACCTGGACTAGACCACTAAAAAGGAGGCACTTCATTGGGGTTTTCTATCTCCAGAATGACCTATACAAAAAATGAATCCAAAAGGAGCCATGTCCTCAAAATCTCATCTTCTCTAATTTCAGTTTTTACTTGCCACATAAATATCACTTCAGTTCCCTTTTAGTTTGGTCATTGTTTTAAAGGCAAAGTTCCCTTTTATGCAGCAATTACATATGTCACCACCAGTTCATTTGTCACATTGTTGTACGTATGGAGGACATACATGAAGTATACATAAGCAAACTAGCAAAGCATTAACTCTTAGTCAGGGAAAGGTTCATTTTTCTAAACTTCACAGCTGTTAAATTAGTTCAGAGGATACTGTAGAAATATAAACCAATACGTTTGAAGTTTAAACCACCAGGCCCTTAATTTACAACCCTTTTGTTTAAATTAAAAAAGTGGCAAACCTTTCCTTTATGTTTCCATAGACCAAATCAACATTTACTTGACGATATAGCATTATTATCAGTTTAAATCAGTCCCTATTCATGATATAGATTGCAAGAAACACTTAATGAGCTATTACAAAAATAATATGCAGTTTATCAACGCATACTTGGGGAAAATTCTTCTTCAAATTCCCTGTAAAATCAGTAACACGACTCTCAGATTCCATAGCATCAAGTTAATCAAGTTTTATAGCAATTAAGCAACTGTGGTTAGAAGATTCCCCAATTTAGATACGCAACAAAGTGGCAAAAGTGAAGAATATTCCCTGTAATGTAAATAAAGTATTTCCAAACAAACTGTCAACATTGGCTACACATTTTTAAAATAGGAGAAATGCATTAACATGAATCTTTTCTAAATTTCACCTGAAAGTGACCATGAATCATCACAAGTATGTGGCGTATAAAGTCTCACCACAGAGAACAACAGCATGGCACTAGTATACACAGAGATCAGACCCCTAAACCATTAACCTTCTAACAGACACATTGGTCCCGCTCGATGAATAGTTGATTGACCATGCAGTGTGCAGTGCAATTTATGTAACATGTCAAACACAGTGCAATAACCAGTTATTACACACACACACTTCTTTCAGATGAGAAGTTTGAAATGTTAGAACCTACACTAAGTATACACCGTTTCGCTTTAAACCCTTTAGAGGGAATTTCTAGCACTGTAAATTAATGGCATAACTGATACATAATTTGGTAAACACACATCAGTTTAATGATTGTAAATTACATGGCACTTAGCATACGTACTCGTGAAATAGCTTCAAGTCATAATTCTAATACACTTGATTTGTCTTGAGATTCTCTATTTAGATTTGAGGTGTAAAAAAAAACCTTGGAATGGTATTGTAAATGCAAGATTATGAGGTTGAGATTCATATTCTATTCCTTCTTGAGTCGCTCCGTTTGATTACTTATAAATTATCACATTTTTTTAAAGAAACATTTGAACACTCCAAAACTATCATGTATTCTCTATGCACGGGATATAAATGTATTTTCAGGGGTGTGTGTTCTGGATTCCCATGATGTCTATACAACTGAAATCCTGGACACTTTAAATGAGTACATTTACAGTTGGGGAAGATTAATGAAATGTCTTTCTACCGGTATCTGATTGGAAAATGCATAAATATGAGAAAACAGCTGCTGAGGTATGAAACTTCTTTAGACTGCTGTATTGTGTGTGTGTGTGTGTGTATGTGTGTGTAAAGGCTGAAGTGAAGTGGTGCCAGTTTCTCAGTCTATTAGTGGTTGAAATGTGATTAATGAAGGCTTATTTACACACCGAATCTGGAAAAAAAGCTGTTTTGTTGTCCTAGAAAGTGAAAATGCTCGACTGTGTAGATGTATTATTAGATAGTCAAGTCTATCTCCTCTTGGAGCTGCCGTGATACAAATTCAGCTCATTTAGAAACTTTTCCACATCAGCAAAATCTCACAGCAGCTCAGATTGAAGAGCCCAGCAACATCATCTGATTCACTGCCAAATTGCCTCTGAAAAGCTGAAGTATTATTATTTATTTTCTGTAAATCGGGTAAATAAGCCACTTATAAATAATCCGATGAAATGAGAAGAACTCCCTGACTGATTTGTTGTGCTGTGATTGGCTACCTACCCAAAGACCACGCCCACTGAGATGGCTCCCCGCCTTTCACTACGGTCAACGGTCTTTATGCACAAAGGAACTGATACTTCTAGCTTATGTTTGTAGACCACGTAGTGTCTGGCGAATGGAGCGGATGAGATTTAAAAGTGGAATTGAATAGGCGGAAGCTGCCAAATTGAGTTTGTTTTTCAGTGATATCACAACATTTGTAGATGACACAGGAAGGAAAGAATATACAGCTCCAATGAGCTATTTCCTTGTGCTTTTCGGCCTTGCGTCACTCTCTGCAGCGAAACATGGCAACGTCGCTCAAATACGTGTCTTCCTGTAATAAGCTCTATCTTTGGCCTGAGAGTATGCGAGGCAATGCACATTTTGGGTTGAGATTGGAGGTGTTACATGTAGATGGAAAGATAAAAGGGGTGGGTAGGTAGAACGAGAGTGATGGAGGAAGCGAGAGTGTGCGTGTGTTTGTGAGTGTGTGCGCAAGTCTCTTAAGTTAACTATATTAGCTTTCCTTTGCAAAAGAAAGATTAAAAAGCCCCCTTCCCATTCCCTGTGGAGGCCTCTCTTTGTCAATAAAATCCCCTGAATAATATGAGTTAATATTCTGTCATTGTCAGTGGCTCTTTAATGTTCCAGCAATCCTGAGGGAGCGTGAGGTGAAGGAATAAATGTTCTCCTTTCTGTCACAAAACGGATAAATAAAGGTCTTTAAACAGGAGTTTAGTTTTGTCTCCTGTCCTCTCGGCGGGGCCGTGGATGGATAGTGTGGGCCAAGGCAAGGAAAACGGACTCTTCCACGCTCTGTCGACTGGTCTTTAAAGGGCAGGAGGAGTTCCTCACTCTTATTCTTTCCTCTCTTTATCGCTCACTCGCTTTTGTCCCCTGCAGTCCTGCAGTGATCTGTCCACTAGGGGGCAGAGTGTGACATGGAGTCAACAGAGTTGACACTGGAAGACGAGACCCGGCTTTGAGCGATGGTCACCTCTGGATGCTGAAGGATGAGAGAAAATAATTCATGTTAGTTATGATTTATAAATTCTCTCTCACATATAGACATGTACACGCAGGGTCCAAAAGTAACACTCACCAGCAGTGTTGGGGGTAATGCACATTACTACATTTTCATGATTTGTTATCACAACTTTTAATCTTTTGTCAAATCAACTTAGATAATTAATGTGGACTCAGATAACATAATATTTTGAGTTTCTATTTATTAAACCAATCTCTTTGTTGTATTAACTAATTTTTTTAAATTTCATTTACTCAAAATTAAGGCAACCAGGTAACTTACTTTTTTTAAGTTAAACCAACAATACATTTTTACAGTGTAGTTATTTTTTCCTAAACCAATTGAAAAACTCTTTCTTCTCAATTTTCTCCAGAAATTGTTGCTGAATGAAAATAATAGAGTGTGCTTAAGTTCAGTTCAGTTGTGCTTGTTTATTTGTAGGCAAAATATCAGAATGTGGGAATTGCCTCACAACATAGATGTGAACTCTACATGTGTAGCTGTCGTTTTGAGAATCACTTGCATCTTGGGCAAGAAAACACAATACATAAGTAACTTAATGCATTGTTTCCATAAAAGGTGATCCGTTATTTAAGAAGCCTAGTTATTTTGTAGTTTATTTACAAGACACTTACACTACCATTCAAAAGCTTGGGGTCAGCAATTTTTAAAGAAATTAATACTTTCATTCAGAAAGGACACATTAAATTGATCAAAAGTGTCAGTAAAGACATTTATAATGTAACAAAAGAAGTCTGGAGTAATTCAGCCTTGCCATTACAGGAATAAATGACATTTTAAAGGGTACCTATCATGGAATTTTGAAAATTACCTTTCATGTAGTGTGTAACATACATCTAAGTGAACAAAAACATCCTGCAAAGTTTTAAATATGAAAGTTCACCGTATACAAAGTTATTGTCTCTTAAAAGTAAGAGTCGACTCTGAGTCGCTGATATGAATCGATAGACAAACGATGCACTTTCGTACGTCACTTGTACAAGTTATTTGAATTCGACACGCCCACTCAGTGTGCGCGCCGAGCAGACAGAGAAACCTGACAACATCATGTCGACGAGACTCTGTTCTGAAGTGCGAATCAAAAGCAAACTTTTTTTTCACTGCCCAGGGACAAGCATGTGAAGACTCAGTGGCTAGAGTTTATAACTATACCACACAAGTATAGCCACCTTGAGCTGTGTTCATGTTATTTTAATGAGGATCGCTTCACAAACACAAATGCTTTCAAGTGTGGATTCACGAGTCGGCTGATATAGGAAGGTTCAATACCAAGTTTATTTAGATCAGCTTCCTCATCCGAATCACAACCTGTAAGTACTATTAATAATTGTTGCTTGTATGTGTGTGTGTGTGTGTGTGTGTGTGTGTGTGTGTGTGTGCGTGTGTGGTGCGTGCGTGCGTGCGTGCGTGTGTGTCTGTGCGGTGAGAGTTATGCCTAGTTCACACTACATGATTTTAAGCCCGATTTGCAAATCGTTGAGCTCGCCGACTATGTCGTGTGGTGTGAACAGCTCAACAACTTGAACAGTCCTGATTTCACAGAGAGCAAGTCATGTAACAGTTAGTGTGAACCGCACAGTTCAGCCCGACGTTTAATGTAGTGTGAACTAGCAGCAGCTTCTAGGTCTCCAATGTCATTTTTTTTTGTTTTTTGAAATATGTGAAATTATGTGAAGCGTATTGTAGTACTGCAGTGCTTTATCAATATGTTTAAGCTTTGGGCTAACGCAAAATATAACTGACTGGGTCATCTGACCAATCACCGCCGATTAGCGTCACGCAAAGGAGGGGTTTGGACAAATGAGTCGTTCAAACGAATCATTAGGGAGTCGGTGAGCAAATCAGGTAAAAATAAATGCATATTATAAGACAACAAAAGTGTTTTTTTGTCATTGCATGCATGTAAAACTGTTGTTGGGGACTCCCAGAACATTAGTTTGGAACATTTTAAATGCCATAATAGGTACCCTTTAAATAGTTAAAATAGAACACTGTTCCTTTAAATTGTAATAATATTTAATAACACTTTATGATCCCAAACTTTTTGTGTAGTGCTTGTAGTGTATTTCTCACAGTAAAACAAAAAAAGTGTGTGTGTGATACAGCTTTATGGGCAGTATGAAATCAAGTGAATAACTGAAAATATAAAAATCAAAAATCTAATTTAAAACCGGAAATAAAATAACTTTTTAAGGATTGAAATACCACAAAGAAACATTTTAATGTATAATGAGGAAGAAACAAAAACAAACAAAAAAACTTCACTCTTTCTAGGTCATTAATCAAATAAGTAAATTTGTGAAACTGAATTCCTGTATCGAGACTGAAAACCCCCATTACATTTTCTAAATTAATGTGGCAAAGTTATTTTTGGCCCCTGGGTACAATGCTTCAGTCTGACTGTTGCTGTTCTGCTCTACGTGTGTGAGCGTGTGGTGTCCTGATGGGGTGTTTGACCTGGTCTGTAGTTAACTATTGTGTTCTCTGGGGTGTTCCTCTGTGGTGGAGGTGGAGGGGATCCTCACATGTCTCCTAAAGATCCTGTCCAGCAGGCTACGCCGAGGAGGCTCAGGAGGCTGGTTCCAATCCAGGTCAGGGGGCCGTGTCTCCTGAGGCCCGAATACATTAAGGTCGCTGAAGCACTCGGTCTCGATCATCTGCAGGACAGAAAGCAGACAAAATAGCAAGAGACAGACAGACAAATACAGATAAACAAAAAGAGAGAATTGATGATAAGAAGGTCAAATCATCCTTATTTTCTAACATCTTTACAGAAAGGATAATTATAGTTCTGGATGCTGATTGGTCAATACAGCCTTCCAGTCATGCTAATATACATTATTAACAGCTATACACCTAGGGGTCAGCAACCTTTTGTTATCTAAATTTTTTTTTTGCCTTTTAGATTTTAGCACAGTTTTATACCTCATTTTGCCATGGGATGGAGACGCTGCCAGTGGCAAACTTGGAGTAGAAATCATTGTCTGTTTGGTCCAGGTTGACACCCTTAACGGTGGAGAACTGCTCAATGTCCAGAACATCTTTACAGTAGACCGCCCTGGGCTATGAAATAAGCAAAGAAGGGAAACAAAAGTGAAAAAAAAAAACAGAGTAATAAGAGAATTCAACCCTTTGCAAATTTCTAAAGCCTTAAAATGTTTAACATTAACATTCCTTAAAAACCTGTTATCTGATTGATAGTTTATAGTTTTTTGTAAGTAAAAGGCCTTGTAGAATAATTGTAAAAACACCTTCCCCCTTCAAGTTGTGGTTCACGTGTCTTTCTGCTGTGAAATCTTTACTGATTTATAAATGTAAATGTAAGAATAACTTTAATAGTGTTGGTAATCCTTCAAGGTGAATATTTGATTGGTTTAATTTATAATCCATGCATCATTTTTTAGAAAAATCATGCGAGTATCAAATATGATACATCAGGATTTTGAGGAAGGTTTATTTGAACATCTCTCAACCGTAATTAGATTGCATTGCATCATATATTTTGCCCTCAACAACTACAGAGCTTTAATCATAAAACAAGGCATTTTAATACCACTTTACTAAGACATATTATTGAGCGATACATAGTAAAAACTGATATTTATATGCATTTTATACTATATGCATTATAGAAGTAGTCTGCAATAATCTCACTGATTTACATCAGACGCTACCATAATTTAACTTTACATTTTGGCCATGTAAATATGAGCAACTGCACTCCATACACTCCTATATGAGCCATTAAAGACTGATGTATTAAATATGATACTCAATAATAATAAAAAAAAGGTAGCCAACTTTATATAAATAAAAATGTCAAAAGGTTTTTATGACTATTATTTCACTTGTCAGGCTGTTAACATCAACTACATGAGAACAGGGACTCACATCAGGCAAAAAGGAAGGTTCCAGAATGCCGGCTTCCAGCCTCTTGAAGTTGATGTTCTTAAAGAACGGGTGGGCTTTGACTCCAGTACCTTCATCCGCCTGGCAGCCGAGCCTCTGCTTGGGATCTTTGGCTAACAGCTGTGGGACAAGGAGAGCAGCCAGCCAGACATTAGGAACAGGTTTATACATTCTTTAACAGTGGAATGTAAGAGGAAAAGCTGGTCAATGGCTTCGAAACACTAGGAAAAAGAGCTTGTGTGCCAAATGAAGACATTTAAATGGGGCAAACATCCTAAAACTAGGGTCAGCGATCACAAACCAGACATCACAAAGCCACACACAGCAACGAGTTAGGCTGGGAACTTTTGTAAGCTAAGATGTGGAGGCACGCAACATAGAATTTCAAATTAAAATTGAAAATTGTAATCATTCACTAATCTTCATGTCATTCTCCAACAAAACAAGTACTCCACTCAATTCACTAATTATTATTAAGTAATTTAAGTACGTTTTGAAGACCAAAAGTCTTCAGATGAGGGCCTTAGCTTCTTCAAAAAACTTAAGTTGGGTCACAGTAAGTTAACAGAAGATTTCAAGCTTCTTTTTTTTGCCAAGGACTCCCAAATATAATGATACATTTTTGAGGGATCTCCTTTTAAAAGCAGCTACACTACTGGTCTACTGGTACTACTGTTATACAAGTATAATATCAAGTGTGATATTGTAAAAATATTGTACTAAAAACTAGGCTTTTAAATTATAATTGTACAAAAGCAAATTGTTAAAATATTATCCGGACATAAATTTATAGAGCAGACTTTAAGTTTGGTGAATGTATAATATATATAAACATCTTAAGGGTACTTGCTGACTTTCAAATCCCTAAAAATATATTTAGTAAAATCTGGTTTAAAGCAACATATATATAATAATATGACATATTTTTCTTTTTTGGATGGACTGTCCCTTTAAAGGGTCATGAAACCCCCCTCTTTCAGCTCAAGTCTTATGGAAGCTTGTTTCCGCCACAGAATGAAAAATAAAAAAGGTAATTGCGACTTTTTAT
Organism: Chrosomus eos; assembly: GCA_036326025.1. NCBI lineage: Eukaryota > Metazoa > Chordata > Actinopteri > Cypriniformes > Leuciscidae > Chrosomus > Chrosomus eos. The sequence goes on along the minus strand of CM070836.1, from coordinate 12,279,719 downwards.
CTCACAATTCTGACTTTTTTTCTCACAATTGCGAGTTTACATCTCGCAATTCTGACTTTATTTCTCAGAATTGCGAGATATAAAGTCACAATTGCGTGTTATAAAGTCAGAATTGTGATATATAAAGTCAGAATTGCGTGATATAAAGTCAGAATTGTGAGATATAAAGTCAGAATTGCGTAGTATAAAGTCAGAATTGTGAGATATAAAGTCAGAATTGCGAGATATAAAGTCGCAATTGCGTGTTATAAAGTCAGAATTGCGAGATATAAAGTCGCAATTGCGTGATATAAAGTCAGAATTGCGAGATATAAAGTCGCAATTGCGTGTTATAAAGTCAGAATTGCGTGTTATAAAGTCAGAATTGCGAGATATAAAGTCGCAATTGCGTGATATAAAGTCAGAATTGCGAGATATAAAGTCGCAATTGCGTGATATAAAGTCATAATTGCGAGATATAAAGTCGCAATTGCGTGTTATAAAGTCAGAATTGCGAGATATAAAGTCGCAATTGCGTGTTATAAAGTCAGAATTGCGAGATAAAGTCGCAATTGCGTGATATAAAGTCAGAATTGCGAGATATAAAGTCAAAATTGCGTGATATAAAGTCGCAATTGTGAGATTTAACTATTCTGAGGGAAAAAAGTCTGTATTTTTTCCCCCATAGAATGACTTAACTCGCAATTGCGAGTTTATATCTCACAATTCTGACTTTATATCTTGCAATTCTGACTTTATATCTCGCAATTCTGACTTTATATCTCGCAATTCTGACTTTATAACACGCAATTGCGACTTTTTATCTCGCAATTCTGACTTTATAAAACGCAATTGTGACATATCTCGCAATTGCGGCTTTATATCTCACAATTCTGACTTTATATCACGCAATTGGGAGTTTATTTCACGCAATTCTGACTTTATATCTCGCAATTCTGAGAAATAAAGTGAGAATTGCGAGATGTAAACTCGCAATTGTGAGAAAAAAAGTCAGAATTGTGAGATAAAAAGTCGCAATAATTATTATTTATTTATTTTATTTAGTGGCGGAAACAAGCTTCCATAAAGTCTAGCTCACAATCTTTTTGAAAAATGCAACTTAAATGGGCGTGGATGCTGTGAGAAGAAGCGAGGGAGTGGGTGTGGTTTGGCCATCACTGTCATAGCCAGTGGTGGCCCATGCATATCGACTGTCACTAAAAAGCAGTGGTAAAACGTGAGGAAATGCTAGATTTTTTTTATAGCTGGCAAAGTTAATGTCTAATGAAATACACTGACACTTTATTATTGTCCTTTCAAAAGTAACTGAATGCCCTGCTACATATATTAGCCTACAGTAATCGTAATTCTATTTTAAACATATTAATGTAGACTACGTGTATAATTATAATGTCATTATAAAATATATAGTTGTTTATATAGACACTAAATGCATATATTTGAAAATAATTAATTTTCCGCTTAAAAAAAACAACGTTCTGTGCATAGCCTAATATCTACGCGCCCGCTGAACTCCCATAATAAAGATGGCTCTGTAGGACTTCTCATTTTAGACACACACACACACCACACACACACACACACATACCTCTGAAGGGATAGAAAAGTCCTCGGGACTTGGTACCGCATCATTCGCAAGACGCAACCTGCATTGGTCGTCAACAAGGCGAAGTCCACCATTCTCTCTCGAGAAAAATGTTTGCGGCACACGCTATAGTTTAGATGTGTCCGTGGTTGATCAAACCAACCGCCCGGAGCCAGAGTCCAGCCCTGGCAGCATCGCGGGGAAACATATTCAAACCACTTGGACTTTTGCACCACGAAAACAAACACTGCGTCCCATGATTGTCTCTCTCATCTAGGCTACTACGCGATATCACAGTTTGACATGTCTGTTATTGGAAAGATCCACGTGGTGTCATGAATAATTAAGAGACAATGTCTTCTCATAGGATATGAACTCAGTCTCATTAATAATTATGAGACACCGATGAGTCATCAAGCACTCACAGTGCACGGCCACGTCACAGCCTGTGACGTGGACACGATGAAGATTTTAAACCCGGAAGACGAAAAAAAGCGGAAAAAAACTAAAATTTAACCATTTTAACCCTATTATTAAATCTAACAGATGCTAACATTGTCTTCAATGGTGTTCAACACACATACCTCTGTTAAAATCTCAGAAAATTTGGTTTGGGGTTTCATGACCCTTTAAGATTAACAGAAAGCCAGTCACATGACACAGCTCTAATAAAAGACAGCTGAGATTCTTTACAATACATTTAGAGTATTAAACAATACTGAACTGAGCTGTTCTCAGAGAACTCATTATCAGCTTCTTCCCCAGCCGAAAACATGCAATAGCAGCCAGAACAATGAGCCAAACGTACAGAATGGACTTGATTTGACCAGTTTTGTGCGCTCAATCAATGGACTCTTAATCAGCTTCTATGGCATGTTTGACTGAGGAGATAATGTAGCTTCGGATACAAGCTCTTAGTTGTACTCGACTGTGTCATCTTGGATTTTGACCAGCATAGAAACTTCATTCTTTGTGTGTGTGTGTGTGTGTGTGTGTGTGTGTGTGTGTGTGTGTGGCCTCACCATCCTGCAGATGGCTTTGGTGTCTTCTGAAAACTTGTCGCTGTACTCCTCTTCCTCCTCCTGCACCCTCTTCTCCACTTCTTCCCTCTTCACTCGCTCTTTGCGAGCACGGAAAGGCGATCGTCCAGCGGTCATCTCGTAGATCAGGCAACCCAACCCCCACCAGTCCGGACTCATGCTATAGCGCTCATTATTGATCACCTCAGGAGCTGTCCATCAAAACAGATTTAATTCATCAATCAATAAATAGCATTTTAATGCTTCACATTGCCATGAATAGATATCTAGTAGGACTGGGATGTGCAGCTAAAAACAAAACCTGGCATTTTTCAGCCTTTTGATTATATTTGGTATTTACACTAGCGTTCATAATTTTTGGGGTCTGTACGATTTTTTCATGTTTTTGAAAAAAAAGTCTCATGTTCACAGAGGCTGCATTTATTTGATCAAAAACAGTAATATTGTGAAATTGTATTAAAAAATAAAATAATTTGCATTAATTATTATCAAACATTTTCAGAAATCATCCTAATATGCCGTTTGGTGCTCAAGAAACATTTCTTATTATTAGCAATGTTGAAACCTCAATATTTTTGTGGAAATCATGATGCTTTTTTTTCCACGATTCTTTGATGAATAGAAAGTTCAAAAGTACAGCATTTATTTGAAATAGAAATATTTTGTAACATTATAAATGATTTTACAGTCACTTTTGACCAATTTAATGCATCCTTGCCATAAAAACATATGAATTTCTTTAAAAAAAACAATCAATACATTTAATACTCGTTAATTTGATTGAAAAAAAAACCCAAAACATTATAAAAGAGTTATGATTTATTTATAAATGAAAGATACTGTTTTTCTTAAATCGATAAAGCTTAAAGATCATTACCCATGTAGCCCACAGTCCCCACTCGACCACGGATCTGTTCTCCATCAGGCACTTTAATGGCCAGCCCCAGGTCTGAGATCCGGATGTGACCTGTAGGGATAGAGAGGGAGTAGTAGCGAACAAAACAAGTTAAATGTAAAACGAATTTATTGTTGTATTTTACAATTTATTACACTTTCACTGACTCAATATTACATTTATTTATATATACTTGTAATGTAATTTATTTATATATTTTGAAATTGGGGCAATAAATTAAATATTTATTAATATGGCAAACTCAGTCCTCGAAATCAATAAAATAAATGAAAATTTATCCATAAATAAAAAATATTTAAATAAATGTATGCATTTTTGTATGCATAATCTTTTTCATTTTGTCTTTTATAATGAAGTCATGTTTAGTTTGAGATTTTGAGTGAACTGATTAAAAAAACAAAAAAAAACTTTGTTATTTAGATGGAAGCCAGTTTCAGCCAGTATCGGTACATCCCTAGACCAAATCCCAGTACATCCCTAGACCAAATCCCAGTACATCCCTAGACCAAATCCCAGTACATCCCTAGACCAAATCCCAGTACATCCCTAGACCAGATCCAATTTAATGTAATGTCATATTTAGCTCATTTGAATGAAAACCTGTGATCTTCTTGACTTACCATTATCATCTAAAAGTATATTCTCTGGTTTTAAATCCCTAGAATGAAAGAAAGCGAGATAGAAATGATTCAACCATAGAATTTCATTATGATTTTATGAAGATTGGGTGCATTTGAGGATGGCGTAGAGTCACACCTGTAGACGATAGACTCTCTGTGCAGGTGTTCTAGACCACAGCAGATCTCGGCCCCATAGAACTGCACACGCTCCTTCTCGAAGCCCGGGGTTCCCATGTTATAGATGTGAAACTTCAGATCACCACCGTTCATTATGGTCAGCACCAGACACAGGGCATCTTTGGTCTCATACGCGTATGCTAAACTAACCTGAGAGTCAGAGAGAAGAGGATGCCGATTCTCAAAAATACATTCTTTCCCCCTTTTAGAAGTATACAAGCTGCTAGCAAGCCTTTATTGGACAAAAAAATTTAAACGGGGCCAGAAATGTACTGAGGAATAGAGATGTGAGGCTTTACTGCCTGGCCACCTGTGACTGGATCACCCAAGCTGGATGTTTAAACCAGGTGTAAACATGACATTAGTAAAGAGAGGAAAAGAGATGAAAGAACAGAATAAATGAACGAATCTGCTTACCACAAACCTGCTGTTGACCTTCTCCAGAATCTGTTTCTCATTTAGAGCCATGGCCTCCCCCTTTCTCTTCTTTATCCTTTTCTTCTCAAGCTTCTTACAAGCATACATTTTACCTGTGGCTCTCACCTGGCACGCACACACCTGGGCAGGGATGTACATATATCATATATATATACACACACACGAGAAGTTACATGCTGCCTTAAGGTTGGGTCACAAGGTTTGGTGGGCAAGAACATTCTGAGTTGTCCATTGTCAATAGTGTGCACAGTTCACACAATTCACTTTTTTAAGTTTTTGATGGTCAAAGCGCATGACCAACTTGAACACGAACGATATCTGCTTATACATAACTTAATAGTGAAATTTCGCTAATTTGACTGCACCACTTCATAGGCAACATCTCTGCTCAACACATAATAATGCTCTTTATGCGAGTTAGACTTGACTCAAAACGGATTCCAAAAGAGTTTGATGTGTGCATGTGGCTAAGGTGATAGCAACAACTGAATCAACAATTTTGGTTATTGAGTGAATTACAATGATGTAATCATCAACTATTCTGGGACTACCAATGATGAGGATACATGCACTGCTCAGCTGTTTGGCAAAAATAAGGCATCTCAAATGGAAGTATGATGTATTATTTTGATATTTTCGAAACAGCCTTTGCTGAGCACACTTGTAATGTCCAAAATTAGTCTAGGTCAGTGTTTCCCAACCACTGTGCCGTGATAGGTTGTTAGGTGTACCATGTAAAATGATCAAATTCCCAAAAATACATACAAATAAATGCTACAAATAAGAATATACCGCTGCTGTCGGGTGGAAACCTCGTATCTCTATATTTTGTCATTTTTGTTTTATCTTTTTAAAAAATCTATGTCATTGGTCATCCTTTACATGGGTTTTACAAATAGTTAACCAATGAAAAGCATTTAAAAGAGGTTGTGACTAAGCCTTGTACTGATATGTTGTCTTACAGTACATTAAACCAGTTGTCACCATAATTCCTCTGAAATGACACACACGATAGTGTGATGCAATTCATTGTAATGATTTGCATTTTATTACTTTTTGAATAACTCACACTCACTCTGATGTTTGCTTGTGGCATTTTTTGTCAAAGCTAACATGCAGTTTTATAGACACAGACACGCTAAGCTAGGCTGAGGCCATGTCCACACGGACACGGGTATTTTTATAACCGGAGTTTTCCTCCAGCGTTTTAAAAAAAAATCCCGTCCACACATGCTCGGTCTCCGTCTACATGAAAACGCAAAAACACGCTATCAAGCGCGGTCAAGCATGCCACGCCATCAGGCGGCGATATAACCCTAACCGTAAAGCCACGTTGGCCAATCAGAAGCCTAACAAAGAGTTATTACCGGTTCCGGTAGGCGCAAATCTGACGTCAAACACAGTGGATAACGGCGCACACTCTGACGTCGCAAGGCGAAAACGCCGGTTTTACTGTCTACACGACAACACGTAACCGGCGTTTCTGAAAATCCTCACCCTCAGCAGGGGTTTTCAAAAATGTTCGGTTTCAGTGCGTTTCCGTGTGGACGAACGGCCGAACCGCGTAGAAAAAGTCACGGTTATAAAAATACCCGTGTCCGTGTGGACAGGGCCTGAGTTTACTTTTTCCTGACGAGTGAAGGGCGTGAGAGGGCCAAGGTTCGAGAGTCACGGTTTGCTGCTACTGATATAAATACATTTAGAACACTTAACTTGGTGATTGCTATCGGAATGTGTAGAGACTTGCGTGTAGAGCAACCGGAATAACAAAAATTGTTCCTGGAACAAATCACCTACTTCGCCTTTAAAGAGTGGAGAATAGTCTAGTCTGGTATTTGCTGTCTAGTTGAAGCAAATATATTGTTTTAAATATCCTGGACATAGTGCTTCATCTTTTATATCATTAGATTGTATTCAACAACAAGAAAAACTGAGCGCCCATATAGCTACAATAAACCTTATAACCTGCTGTAAGTTGATAAACCAATACAGCGATGCAAAATATCTGGCATTCACTGGTCAAAAACCTCGTAACTCCATTTGAGTGATCTTCATAAAATGTTAATTATGACACATGCAAGTGTCTGACCATATAAAAAGCCACAATACCAACTTTGACAACACAGTGTTTTAAAAATACGACGTTTCCACCTGACAGCGACAATGTACATTTGTTGTATTATCATCCTACTGTACAACAACATCACAGCTAACTTTATAATTTTCACTTTAATTGGGAGTACTAATTTTAATATTATATTCAGTTTTAATATGGCATTTAAAGTTATGCATTTTACGCATTTTTTTTTATATTTTACTGCTTAGTGGCATGTCATGGGATTTTTTATTCATCAAAACAGCCGTGGTTGCGAAACACTGATCTAATGTAGGCAGCTCACGCTTTTGTATACAGAGCAATTGAGGAAATATTCAGTACACAAACAGTGCAGTCATCACTTTTTACAATACCCTTACCTCTCCAAAGCCTCCTTTCCCCAGAACTCTATACTGCCGAAATGTGTCTTTTGTGATGGACTGTCTGAAATGGAAACCACAAAATCTGATATCAAATCAGCACAGACAGGAACCCGACATTTTAACATTCAGATCCATTAACAAAGCTAGGTGGAGTTAAACACAACATTACAATTATAAAACACAGTCAATAAGAAACACATTTCCACCTCATCTTAATCCGACCCAATACCTTAACTTCACTACTACCTAACATTCATAAGCAGGAATTAGGAGTTCATTGAGGCAAAAGTCGTAATTAAAGTAACACTAAGTAACAATTTTCAACCTTCATAATATATTTCCAAGACCCTTGTGATGGTACATCGACTTTAAATAAGTTAAATGACTCGTCTAACATAGCCTGACGTGGTCCTGTATCGCTTTTACTGGCACTATGTGACTTCGGGTTCGGTAGGAACCCGTGCACAAAAAGAACTACACAATTCGACTGCTTTACGTCAAGCGCTACAATAGTCATTATTTCGTTTTTCTTCGTTTCTGATGTCGCAATACATCATCCTTTCATGAAATCATGTAACATACTCTACCTTGTCTGTGGACATCGTTCATTCTAAAGCCGGTGCTGGGTAAACAGTGAATGTGCGTGCGACGGTAGGCTAAATTATTTACGACAGCGGCAATGGACAATTTCGTTTCCAACCAGTAGGGCGACCGAAGAGGAAAATTCTTAGTGTTACTTTAATAGTTAAGCAATAGTGAGAATTGGACCCTAATCTAAAGTGTGATCAATTGTTCATAACTTTTTTTATGTGCCACTTAAATGTAATTGTTCAAAACCGTTTATACCTAGCATAGGCTTGGAGACTGCAAAGTAACTTGAACGTTTTATGACCCAAAACAAGACTGTTTGCTTTCATGTGTTGAGCTGTTAACAATTACACTAACAAATAATTTAAACGGATTAGTGTATGTACTGCCATAACAGCTGAATATGATTTAGCCAAAGAAACAAAAGCAGGATGTCTGGTTTAAGCAGAGCAAAGAACTTCCTCCAGCAAACTAAAAGAATGAAATCGACAACTTTTAAGTAGATTTATAAAAAGTAAAAGACAGAGGAAAGGGAGATAAAGCGTGTAACCAACCTTTCCAGCATTTTCCATTGGAGGAAGCGGTCGAAGTACATGCTGTTCTGATAGTCAGAGAATGGAGCACCACTTAAGTAGTCATGAATAGTTCTGTGAAATTTAAAACAGCATGGAGACTGTTAGACCATGAGCAGCACTGTTAGTGCAGTTGACTTACTTTAGCTGAACAATGACACTGTTTTCTTTTACCTCGGTTTGCTGTAAAACTGCTTTGAAACAATCTGTATTGTATAAAATGATATATAAATAAAGGTGACTTGACTTGACCACCAGACAAAGTATGCAACGGTTTCAGAAGTATAATGTTTGCTTCTTTAGGGACAAAAATGCGTAAATGATCAATATCCCAGAAAAATGACATACTGGCATACTGTCTTTTCTATATAGTATCCAATACTAGGTTTACGTTTAAAATAGTACAGTATGTGAAAGGTGCTCAGATTGCATACAATGTTCAAAGGATTTTTTGAAGTATTTTGGGATAAATTTGCCCAAAATATTGATTGTTGCATGGCAATGCTTACTACATACTTTTAATTTCTTACTCAAAATCCTGCTGACCCCAAACTTTTTACCTGTAGGGTATTGGTTAAAAAGTTTGGGGTCCGTACGATTTTGAGTAAGAAATGAATAGTTTTACTTAGCAAGAACATATGTAAATTTATCAAAAGTTACAGTAAATACTTTTACAATGCTACAAAAGATTTCCATTTCAACTAATTGCTGTTCTTTTGAACTTTCTATTCATCAAATAATCCTGGAAAAAAATGCATCATGGTTTCCACAAAAATATTAAGCAGTACAACTGTTTTCAACATTGATAATAATAAGAAATGTTTCTGAATGATGATTTCTGATTTTGACACTGAAGACTGGAGTAAATATACAGCTTTGCCATCTCAGGAATTAATTACATTTTAAAACATATTAAAGTAGAACACATTATTTGAAATTGTAATAGTATTTCATAATATTATTGTTATAGTTGTATTGTTGAACAAATAAATGCAGCTTTAGTGAGAATTAGAAATGTCTGAACGGTAGTGTACTTCCTATCTTTAGCATATAGTGCAAGTACAGTATACAAAATAATATTAAACCATAGTAAAATCTTTACTTAAAAGAAAAAAAAGTATTTATTTAGATAATATTTAATGAATATAAATAACACTTTAATTCAAATTTAAAAACATCACAATATACGTGTAAAGAACGGTTGGGGCCGAGGTTAAAGTACGGAATTTGAATTTGCTTAGTTTAAGAGCATTAAAAAGTCCAGGTGTTTACAAGAGTATTTGCATTTGTCTTACTGGCGACAGTCACTGAAGATCTCCTTGCAGGGGCTCAGTTCTAGATTTTCTCTGCAACTTTCAGCAAGACCTTCAGCAACATCCACACACTCAGAGGACTGTCAGAGAAACAACATGCTCTGATTACTGACGCCCAATCCAAAGATCCAACACACACACGCACGCACACGCACAAGCACAAGCACACGCACACAACACACACACACACACACAGTAACGTTAAACCAAGTCACACCTGCTTGGTGAGAAACTTCTTGATGATCTCATCTCCTCGACTCTTCCTCTTCTCATCTGGTGCCACCTCGTAGTCCTCCTAAAAGACCAGATACAAACAAATTACTACAAGTTTTAACTGAACATTGAGACAAACAAAGTATAAAATAATCCAAAATATAAATGACACCTTATGACACAATGCACTTAATTTAGGCATTTATGAAATCGTAACCAGCCTCAGAAGCCAGTTTGATTTCTATTGCACATAAAAATGTCAAAGTGCAGTTTCTGGGAGTTAGAGAGAACAGGTTTTTAATCAGTCGTCGTCGTCCACTGAGAAACAAAATTTGGTTCCCAGCCCTTCCTCAGCTCCCAAGATTCATACCATGCAAGGGATAGGTCACCCAAAAAAGAAAATGTGTACAATTTGTTTCAAATGAAGCAACAGTAAAATACATTTTAGATGAAATACTTCAACTTTAACTTATTTTAATTTTGGTTAGTTGCCACCAAGACAACATTTCTAATTTCTGTTAAAGTTGAAGTGTTAAAATTCCTATAGCTAAAACTGAAATAATTATAAAGTTATTAAAATGTTGATGCTTACTATAGGGTTGAGCAACCCAATTTTTCAGGGGTATCAAGTACAAAATGTGGTTCCATTATTTCATTTCTTTTTACACCACTCTATACACACCAATAATAATTTATTGCATAATCCATTTCAGAACTCAAAGCATGTAAAAACAACTGTGGTAAGTCAAATTATAATGCTGGCGAAACAATCTCTTCCTGTCTGAGGTTTTATGGTCATTATTAGCTGCAACATGGACAGACTTTATGTATTAGTCAAAGATCTAGTCACATGAGAGACTAATGTGGATCAGACTTTGTGCCGAAACTCAAAAATCTTGAGCCTAATGAAACCGAGACAGACAGAGAGTATTAAGTGAACTCATATCACTTGTTCAACACTGGAAAAATGAAACTACATCCAGTGACTTCACCATTACTGATGGTATCCATTTCTATATGCTGAATGAGGAATCATGTAATTGAGTCTGCGAGTGATTACACAATGAATGAGCTCCACAGTCTGGCACGTCCTTTCCCTAAGGGCCGTAGATGTGCCTGCCTGGGGTGTGTGTGTGTGTGTGTGTGTGTGTGTGTGTGTGTGTTGGGTGGTTGGGGGTAATACTTGATGACACCCTAATCAACACTCTCTCCAGCCCTTGTGCTCTGTGGATCCCATTACGCAAGACTCTGCATGACCACCTGCCCCCCTCTCGGTTCCATCCCGAATGATGTTAAACACATACACACAACATCTCGTGCCCACAACGAATCATATGTACCCATAATAGGTTTTTTTCACAAATCACATGTCTGCACCCGCGTCACACGGCCCGGCTGTAGAGTACGAAAAGCACATACACATATGCTTCGCGACCGCACACACATGCTTCCCGAAGCCCACCGTGTGTGACTTCAGGTTGCTTGGTAACCAGCCAGTCAACACGGCAGGATTCCATAAGGTCCTGGAGCGCCACAGCACGGCCCAGCAGCGTCACTAAATACATTGAACGTCATTACATAGTGGGGGATGTGTGTGTGTGTGTGTGTGTGTGCATACTGGGCATCGACACATACAAAATGATTTCCATTCCCCTTAACACATTTGGCAACTCATCCATTGGAAGATTGCCGTGAGTAGTGGAGGAAAAGAATGTTACATGGAATGTTCAGAGTTCAATAGAAGTCAAGTTCTTTTAAAATAATTTCAGCTAGTCCCTAAGTTAAAGGGATAGTCCACCCATTCATTAAAGATCTGTCATACTCATTGTGGAAGCTCAAACATGCTTGCGTGGCATGAACAGACCTCATTGGTTATCGTGCATCAACCAAGCAAGTTTGAGCTACCATTGACCATATTTGATGAGCTCCACGTATGTTGGCATTGATCAATGTTTATTTAAGAATAAACGACTCAATTAAATCTGTTCATCATATAAAGAGATCATGTCTTATCTACAGCAGATCAAACTTCTTAATTCATATAGATTACCTTTATGACGTCTTTACGACTTTTTGAAGTGTAAACATTTTGGTGGAATGGACTTACAATAGAGACAGAAATCTTTTGTGTTTCAAGGATGAACAAAAGTCTTAAAGTCCCCCTTAAGTCAATAATTTTATCCCATAAAACTTATCTTTGATCACCAAAACTACATATTTAAAAGTTTTTTCCTTGAAAAAAATCCATGCCTTAAATAGCTTGAACTCTGCACCCTTGCCTCATTTAGTATACGCGTTTCTATGAATATGCAAATTAAACCCGCCTCCACTCACTCACGCCAGCTCAGAGATCCACTCGTTGACGTGATTGGTTAAAGGTAGTTTGTGACGTCAAAAAGACCAGCGATTTCGAACCGCGTTTTTGAGACTGTCTTTGGTTCACTGCAGTTTAAGGAGAACATACTTAGCAATGGTGTTGACTTACACATGGTTTGTCTTAAAGCATATTAAAAACACCACGTAGACATATAAATAACATTAAAAGCTTGATTTTCACCACACACGATTTAAGCCTGGGACAGCGTCGGCTGCATCTGGACACACAGCACAGACTACAGACGACTGCAAACTAGCATGTGCGTTGTATTGACTTTACCAGCATAAATATTTCTTACCCTCAATATGTTGATGAATCTGAGTTATTTTAAATAAGGGAATGTGTGACCACATTTAGTAAGTAACAAAGAAAAGTTATGTTTGGCATTCTCAACCAGCTGAATCAAATTACTCAAAGGTTTCAGATCAAGCTATGATGTGCATACAAAAGATCAAAAGTTTGGGGTCAGTAAGATTTTAAAAAACAACCAAAAAACAACAACAAACTTTTATTCAGCAAGGATGCAATGAATTGAAAATTAAGACAAGAATCCCGAAATAAAAGTGTTCACTGCACAAAAATATTAAGCAGTACAACTGTTTTTAACATTGCTAATAATAAGAAATGCTTCTTATGTAATGAGAATATGTAATGATGCTGAAAATTAAAACATCACAGGAATAAATTACATTGTAAAATGTTACAGTTTTAAAACTTTAAATCAGTTTTTAAATTTTAAATCTGTGCGTCAGGTCTTAAAGTTACACCAGCCTAATATACGTGCTGCCAAATTATGAAATAATATTCAAAATATCTATATGGCAGGTTTCCCCCATGGTATCAATGTCAAGATTGTGGCCAGTGAAAATGCAGAGTGGCTAGTAACTTTGGGAAACCACTAGTCACAGCGGCTGGTGAGCAAAAAAGTTAATGTCAAGCCCTGCTTGTGGCTATACTTGTAAAACAATGTTTATTGTCATGTTTATTCCCTGGCTCCACATACTTCCATTGTAAGCACTTTACTGGAACAGTAAATTTAGCTGGGTATGTGCCAATGTTATTTTTTTGCAGTTGTCCTACCACAAATGCTGTTGATTGAAGTTAATCTGTACTGAACCCAGAAAACATATTTTTATATTTTATACTGCTGTAGGTGATAGTGACATTAGGGAAGTGACCAGGCAAAAACAAATGGCGGGCTGCCTCTGACACCGGGGAACTGGGCCAATCTGATGTGTGAGATAACATCGGACTATTCCGCCTCCAACAAGATGGAAAAACAAAACCCGGACCAAGAAGGTCAGCCGCATACACATTTCATTTGTCTTTGTGTACACTCAAACCGAAATAATGTGTGAGGAGGTTTCTCACAATAAAGTTCTTGCGCTTCTTTCCTTCTGCCACACACACAGAGATCTCACACAGAGCAGACACAGACAGTGCCGTCTAACTCGCCACAACAATTGAGATCCCGCTACTTTCTGACGTCAGAGCAGGCCTCAAAACCCCCCGGGCTCTTTCCTTATGGTGGCTTACACAAATACGCACATGCACAATTGCTGCCGGGAGAACATATGCGGACATGCATCAAACACATTCAAGTGTTTTCAGTCCAGTGCCTCTCTGAGTTTACATTCAAATCGTTATTCAAAGCTGAATCCAGAACTCATTTTAATGCATGTCATAAAGGGCACTTTTTCTTCTTCTTCACTTTAGAATAAAGTTTAATTGGGTGAATCTCACAAAGCCAATAGTATGCAGAGTATTTCACCCTATAAATAATAATAAATAAAAAACAACATATTTTGATTAAAGACAATGAACTTTTTAGGAGCATTGGGATTTCTTTTTTATCTGCATTATTTTCATGAGAATTAGTTGAATTTGACCCTGATTCTCCTTACCATAATGTGTCTGGGTGTTTTAATTTTTAGTTGGATTATAATTCTTTTCATTACTTCCCATGATCTCAGTTTAATGCAGTAATGCAAGTTATTCTCTTCTCATACAGTGATTTTTTTATTTATTACAATCAGCATACTACAATACATGCATTTACTATCATGAAAAAATTTAGATGATATGCAGTACTGTTAAAAAGTTTGGGGTCAGTACATTTTTTTTTTTTTTTTTACTAAAAGACATTTATTACGTTAAAAAAATAGTTATATTACAAACATATGCTGTTATTTACACTTACAATTCATCAAAGACTCCAGAAAAACATTAGGCAGCACAACCAATTTCAACATAACAGCATAAGAGACTTCTTTCAAAACATAAATAATTTTTTTTTTTTTTAAAAGACCCCAAACCTTTGCATGATAGTGTTTATTTATTTTTTTGGCATTACAGTAATACGAATTGTGGGGTTGTATTTTATTTCTAATAAGTTTTATTTACTGACACATTAAGATGGTTTAAAATGTGTGAAATTGCATCTTTTACTAAGTACTATGAAAGAAAGGCAGTATCACTGATATTAATACTGATACTGATGTCTTTAACAAGCTCATTGCTTCTGCCTAAATGAATACATGATGTTAGCTAAATGCATTATTGTATTATGTTAGAACTGCATTTCTGATGTATGGACATTACTTTGATACACTTCTGATAACGGATTACTCTAAAATGTAATGTAGAAACTTGCATTTCCTGTAAAGCAGTTTTGAAACGACTATACAAATAAAAGTGGAATGAAAATTAAATGAAATGCAGGGAAGGAGAGCAGAGCCATTTTTGTATTGGATACTTTTGTGGGAAACCAGCTTATCTAATGAATCAACAGCCAATTGGCTAAAGTTTGCTATTAAACATTTGTTTTGGATTGATCTATTTCTAGAGTTTACACAGGAAAAATGCTGTTTCATAAGAGAAGTCTCAGACAATTTTGTAACATGTAGAATTCAGCTTACGGCACTTCTCATTCATTTTTATGGTACCCGCAAACAATGATTGACTGTCACACAACTTAAAGATATTCAATGACGTCAAGGCTGTAATGTGATTGGTTATCAAAGCACACGTGATCCTAGTTGGCCATTACACTTTCTCCAATGGTAGAGACACTTTTTTAAGTACTTATAGTTACTTATTTTGTCATTACTTCAAGACCGTTAAAAAAAAGAAAGTTCTATGTAGTATGAATGTAATCCGGACGTACTACATTTGCCATGTTGTCATTGTCATGTGACCTACTATCACTTCACTACTACCCCATGAGGCCACAGGACAGGATTTATGAATGTCAAAGTGTCCATCATATACTCTTTTATAAATACGGGGAATTTGGACATACTTTTTTTTTTGCCACATACTGGTTTTAGCCTACCATATGGTAGGGAAGTACGCGATTTCGGATGCAGCCCATCTCTGGGAACCCAGATTCTATGATGCTTTTATGTTTAGGACATTTTTGTTTTTTATGATTTGACTTTCAGACATTCGCATGAGTCTCTAAAACACATCAGTAAAGCTTCCGCTATTCAGATATACGGCTACACGGCACAAAGGGTTTTTGTTAAAAAGAGGAGGCGAAAGTTCCAAGATGAACACCTTTTCCATGTCCTAAAAAACACAAATATGCTGCCCCATGTTTTATGATGGTGACTTCCTGTCATGGGTTCAGGTTCCTGGGGTTCAGACTGTTTGGGGTCTATAGTGGTGTTAGAGACCAGACAATGGCCTCATTCAGTGACCAGATGCCGGTACTGATATTTTGGGCTTTATTCCATGCTAGCCAAGCTAGTCTTGTTGGAAGCATGTTGTCCAGGCCAGTGGAACATTGGTGGAGGGGTTAACAAGAATCAAAAAGATTTTAAGAGAAGATGAACTGCTTAAAATAACCAGCAATTATAGCGACTAAAAGCTGTTTTGATGATCTTAAACTAATTGTGTTTTCATTAGAACATAAAGCAGGTGCATTGAGTGTTGGAGACGTGTATGTGTGCATTACATACCATGGAGTCCAGAAGTTGTATGCATCGCTGCATCTCCGGTCGGGTCTCACAGTAAAGACGGAACAGAAGTCTCCCGATGGGCTGCTTCTCACACAGGCTGAAGTAGTCCCGGTCTGAGACACCAAACAAAAGGCAAACTTTACAAAAATGTGCTTTAGTGGCATCATGGAACAGAGATTGATGGTGACACTCCTGTATTACAGTCTCCTGTGCAAGATAAAATATGACATTTTGTCCATACGACAAATGAAAGCTAGCAGGGTCCAGTGTTGATTTGAACACCATTGACTTTTATTGCATTGAGTAAACAGTTAATAATATTAAATGCAGAAGAAAAAAAAGTCATACAGGGTTGGAACAATCTGAGGGTGATTACATTATTTTATTTTCATTATTGGGTGAACTGTTAAGACAGTAAGTATTGATAAAAGAAAAATCACACATAGACACAGCAGACCACTTTTTCTGCCAGCATTTGTATGTTAGTGTTAGCATCTTGCTAAATTAATTATTAAAAATGTCTCAATACTTAACTTTATACATTTAAACTGTTGTGTAGATTATAAATCACAATTATAAAAGTTTGGGGTCAGTTAGATTCTTGTTTTTTGAAAGAAATTAATATTGAAATATTATAACCTTTATTCAGCAAGGAACTATTAAATTGATCAAAAGTGACAGTAAAGGCACTTATAGGGCTCTATCTTGCACCCAGCGCAATTGACTTTGTACACTGACGCATGTATCATTCCTATTTTGCACCCGCGCAAAGCGGGCTTTTCCCTCCACAGACGCACGTCGGTAAACTAGGAAATGAACTTGCGCTCCCTGGGCGGGTCGGCGCAAAAAGGAGGCGTGTTTCGGCGCAAACATTCCCTAGTGCTATTTTGCACTTCCAGAAAACAATTGCGCCACTGACTTTAAGACCAGGTTATTTGTCGTTGCGCTTGTTTCATAATGCTATTTTAAGCGCGCATGCTTGGCCATAATGTAGCGGGTGCACAACGCGCATACACTTTGATTCTCTCATCAACACAAGATGCAGCAGTTTTTATTTTTACAAATCATACATCATAACAAGGACAAATATAACCACACGAGGGAAATCATTGTGGTGTCCATGAAGATGTGAAAAAAAATAGGCATAAATCTAGCTTACACATTTACCAGTGTATACTGGTAATTTTTCAGGCAAATTGTAGTATGACGGATCAGACCTGTTTGCCCAATAGTGGCAAGACACATATGTATATAAGGACATCTGACAAATTATTTTTCCGTCAAGAACTAGGAAAAAAAATATCTGAAGACTGCGAAATCACCTTTACCATAATGTAAGTACATTAAAAACCTTACTCTTTAACTTACCAGTTAAGTTGAGCTTTCTCATATTTTTTTCTATTGATTTGGGTGGGTTTGTCCCATCCCCAATGTCAATTCTCTTTCTTTTACGGCCCTGACGAGAACAACATCTCCTCGCTGTGAACCGCTCCTGGCGCGCGCCTCGTAAATGCGCCATAATAATAAAATCCGCCATGCAACATTCGCACCTTTTCTTAAAGGGTATGTTGGATGACGGTCTGATTGGTTTATTTCACGTTACGCCCAAACCACACCTATGAATAATGAAGCTACTTCAGACCAACCCCTTTTAGATTTGCGCCAGGCGCAAGAGGCATTTATCCTGCCGGGAAAATAGCAACAGCGCCGGGATCCGCCCACAAAGTTACTTGCGCTTGCGCTTTGACACTTGCGTTTCAGATCGTGCGCTGGGTGCAAGATAGGGCCCATAATGTTACAAAAGATTTACATTTCAAATAAATGCCGTTCTTTAGAACTTTCTATTATCAAAGAATCCTGAAAAAATGTATCATGGTTTACACAAAAATTTTATGCAGCACAACTGTTTTCAACATTGATTATAATCAGAAATGTTTTTTTGAACAGCAAATCAACATATTAGAATGATTTCTGAAGGATCATGTGACACTTAAGACTGGAATAATAAAGCTTTGGCATCACAGGAATAAATTACAATTAAACATATTTCAAACAGATTCTTTTGAATTGTAATATTTCACAATTTTTAAAAATGTGAAAACTAAGTCTTGAATTGCTACTGTTAAACAATTGAAAAGTTGATGGATGACAGTCACTTCTCATCTGTAGCTCAAAAAAATTATGCACAATATTAAATCAAAAACAGGCAAGGTTGGATATTGTGCAAATCCAGGCACTGACATACACGTCTGTCTCCATACCGGTGCGATGACTCCGACTTCCAACCAGAAGGAACTGGATAAATATTGGGAATGTTCTGATCTAGGGCTGCACGATATTGAAGAAAAGTGCGATATGCGATAACTCATTAAATAACGAGATATGCGATACGATAATGCTTAAAGTGTGTAAAATAAACTTAAATTACTTAAAAAAAACGTAAAAATATATTTTAAATTATATAACCTACATACGCGTTTCACATTGTTTTTGTGACAAGAAAACATCCCTACAACTTCTGAAAGAGAACAGCAGTGTTTTACTGTAGCATAAGTGTTATTTTAACATCAGTGTGTAACCATGGGGTACATTAAGCCTACATTAGGTTTATTTAACAACAGAAACTAAGCAATGTTTTATTTTTACATTTTGATTATTCAGTTTTCACTGAATGAATTAAATATATACTAATTATTAATAAAGCTACAAAATTATTTAGCCAAGAGCAGTGAGTGATTTTCTCTTTGTCTTTTGTTCATGACCAGTTATTGCAAGTTGTTGCGATATGCATATCACAATATATTTCGATATATTGTGCAGCCCTATTCTGTTATACGTAATACTGTAATACTGCCTGAATCACAATCATACACTGTTGTTCATTGGCCAGAGGAGAACTACCCCCCCCGATTTAGCCGCTTTCTCCCAAGGTTTTTTTCTCCATTCTGTCACTGATGGAGTTTTGGTTCCTCGCCACTGTTGCCTTGGCTTTTGGCTTGCTTAGTTGGGGACATTTAGTATTCAACAATATTATTGATCTGCCTTACTTAAGGCAATTTTCTTCTAGAAACTTTATTGTATTATTTTCATGTTATCACTGTGAAGCTGCTTTGATACAATCTGAATTGTAAAAAGCGTTATATAAATAAAGGTGACTTGACTTCTGGAATTTGAGACGCAACAATGCTTAGCTCGCATACTATTTCTCAGATGTTAAGCAAACTGGGATTCAGACAATAACAATGTAAACTCTGAGATGACTAAACAATGCTGAACTGCAAAATGACATCACCGTTAGGGAAATTTGGCCAGGAGAACGCCACAGCTGACAAGGAGCATGACAATAACAGGAAGTTCACGAACAAGACAAGTTGAGTGTTGATACTTTACCGATGGTTTTGCTCAATTCTGTGCACTGACTGATATGGGGAAAACGAAGAATCTCCCTCCATTTTTTACTTCTTCCTTTCCGTTTTCCTCCTCCACCTAAATAGAGAAAAAAAAGACAATTAGTAATTAAAAAAGATCTAATCAACATCAATGTAAACAAAGAAAAAAACCCTTTAAATTATTAACTCTATAAAGCCTGTTGTACCATATTTGATATGCAAATTGTTTCTATGGCCTCTAAATTATCAACATTATCAAAACTTTGCGGAAATCTTCATCAGAAACAGCTATCAGACTTTTACAAGCTTTCAGAAGTTATTCATAATTTTTGGCCATATATAACATCCGCACCAAATTGCATATCGCCTATTTCGTCATGAGCCATAAAAGCCTGATGTGTCAAATATAATAATCTAAAACACAGGTTTAATAAACCGTTCCATTTTTTAGAAAGAAAACAAATCAGACTATTTTAATTTGTCAGGCTTTACAGGGTTAATAACTGTGGATGAGAAAGGAAAAATAATGTGAACCAATAATAAAATATCACAAATCCCAATCAATAAGATACAGTTTTACAGGACAATGTGTTACGAATGCCGATTCATGCTGACTTTTAATGCCAGGATACTTTGTGACCGCTAATTAGCTTTGAACCTCATGAAATCTCCTTGTGACTTTGAACATGTGCAGTGTAATAAAACATGTCAGCATCTGGTCTCTCAGCCTGAGAGTAAGTAAGCTCTAGTTAAAACGAGTATGTCATTTCTGACGTCAACACAGGTCAAAAATATGCATTCCCTCCCAGGAGAAATGAGGATCTTTTACAACAAACTATGTCACGCTCTGCAATAACGGTTTCCTTTTGAAACATTCAAACTCATAGAGGCCAATAAAACAGAGCAGCTTCTGCTAGATATAGTTACTTACAAAAGTGCTCTTTATCACTTCTTTTACTCTGGATTTGAATTTAAGGAGAATTTGCTGTATGGTGCTCCCACTCTGGAATTGAAACATTTAGTCATTTTTGACTAAACATTTGACAATTTCAGCATTGTGAATAGTGCTGAATGTTTCCAAACACAAACAACCGGGAAGTTAAAGCCCAAGACCGGTCCTTAAAGACATTCATCTCACGTACATGACAGCCCTTGCTAATTAGCCACAAATCAAATCCTTTCCCACCAAACGGCAGAATTTTCGAAGGGATGTTAGTACTAGCCAGATTCAGCCAGCTTAAATAAATATGAGAGGAATGTTACAGTAAGTTGTTCATACTTGGCAGGGTGATTTCGGCGTGTGTGTGTATGTGTATTAACAATTCTTTTAACATGACATAACCAATTATAGACATTACAAGGAATCTGCAAATAAAATAATGCATTTTAACATTGGTTACAATTATTTATGTAAATACATAATGAATTTGAATGCACATTATGCATACGTGTTTTACATTCCCTTTCAATCTTGTTTATTTGCAGGAAATTCAGTTTAGTATGCTCCTGCAAGTCACTGGCTGCAAATACACATCAAGTGCGGCGTTGGGACAGGACACTTCACTATGGCGCTTTGGCCACACTGTTCACAGGCAATTCTGTCATTTTTGTACTGTCATATTTTGGAAGCAACAAATTGGTCAATGTGCAGTCTATTTCAGTTGCCCTCAAATAGCATTTGGCCACACTGTATCACAGGACAATTCTGTCATTTTTCTGTACTGTCATATTTTGGAAGCAACAAATTGGTCAATGGTGCAGTCTATTTCAGTTGCCTCAAAATAGCAACCAATGCGCCTGAACACATGGGCAATATTTTTTTTGTTATTTAAAGGTGCTCTAAGCGATGTCGGGTGACGTCACTTCTTGTTGATGTTTAAAGTATTGTCAAACAAAATGGAGGCTAGCTAGACCCTCCCTCCTCCTCATCCGCGCACTAACCCCCCAAACCCCACTCCCAAATCCTTCTTTTCGGTTATTAGCTGGAACAGTTTGTTATGTTTCGTGGCGCGGGTTAGCCCAGTTTGTTTTTGTTGCCGTTTGTGGAGCCTGGGGTGTCTGCAGAGACCGCGTCTTTTTACAGTGTGTTCAGGGGACAGGCAGCTAGCGGATAGTGAGGAGATGTTTGCTGTATGTGACAAAAAAAAATGTTTGGCCTAAAACACGCATGACATCACTTTGAGCACCTTTAAAGTGCGCGTTAGTAATATGCGCCTATAGACGGGTCCACAACGCACGTTTACTTTGTCCTGTAGATGGTCTGCTTGCGCTCTTTAACCTCTGCGCACGAGCAGATCCGTTTCCTCACTAGAGAAGCGTTTGTTTTTTCCCGCTTGCAAATTCCACCATGTAAATAGCGAATCCGCCATGGCGCGAGCGCAACTGGCTTTTAAAGGGAATGGGAGATGAGACTCCAATTGTTTTTGCACGTTATGCTCAAAACACACCCATTGCTCATTAAGAGAATGGGGACAACCCTTTGAGACTATGCGCCAGGTGCGCCGACCATTTTTTCCCGTCGTTAAACTAGCAAAAGTGGATTCGGACACGCCCTAAGTGCACTTGCGCCGTGCGCTTTAGACCATTAGCTAAAATAGGGCCCTAAAGGTACGGTCAAACTCGATGAAATTTTGCAAACAAAAAAGCTTTCTTTACTTTTTTAAATTTAGGAATTTGTGTGGCTAACCCAATTCTCCCTCAAGCGGAATTCCCAAAAATGTGGATTCCTATTGAAATGCCGGGCTTTTGGAGAAAGTTACCTTTAAAAGTAATACGTTACAATATTGCGTTACTCCATAAAAAAGTAACTAATTGCATAATTAGTTAATTTTTATGGGAGTAATGTGTTGCGTTACTTTTGCAATACTATTTCTCATGTGGACTAGGCTTGATTGATTGATTTTTAATTCAAAAAATGTTATATGATTGCAACTGTAAAAGACTTTTCACAACAAAAGTGAAATGAATAAGCCTCAGGCTGAAGGAAATGCAAATTGAAAATTTAAAAGTAATGCGTTACTTTACAAGTTACTTGCAAAAAGTAATCTGATTATGTAACTCGCGTTACTTTTAATGTGTTAATCCTCAACATTAACACACACAAACAAACGTTTAAATTTGTTAGTTTTAATAGAAACCAACCCATGGATCATAAAAGTTGAAGTAATGTTTTTCATTTTACAAACCTTTAGATTATAACTGAACCCCAAAACACTGTGCTGAGGTCGAAAATAGCCATCCGCAACAAATATAATGATCTGATTATAAGAATTTGCCAAAATATTTGCAGCTTACATTATCCTTAACGCATGTGTGTTTGTAACAGATTAAGGGAAAGTGACGGCAGGAGTAATGGTGACCATACTGCCAGAAAACAAAACAGACGCCAATCACACCAGAGAAGAATGTTTGCTTTATCTTCCTGCCAGAGGTCTGTTCAAGTCAGAGCACGCATCACGGGCCAGCTGATGTCAGTGCATCAAACAACGTAAAACACCTGGAAGAAAGTGGGTCAAAAAAACAGAGATGTAATTAATCTCCTTTCTTTCAGTCCATCCCAGAGCCAACTAGAAGAGTCAGATTGACAGCGAAGGTCAGAAGGCTTGATGCTCACTCATCCGAGTAATATTAACAAGAATCGAATTTGCTGAGAATGACATTTAGAGAGCTTGATGGAGCCTTGCTGATTATTACAGCTGGAAAAGCGAAGTCAAAGCACAACCTTAATGACTGAAGCGGGATAGGGATCCGGTCTCAATATTTGGAGAGGTTTAGGTGGACGCAAGGCGTACACGGCTTTATGTAAATGTATTGTACATGTGTGCTCAGATCAGGTCGACATGCATCAGATCAGAGGAACTGCAGTAACCATTTACTTTGTCTTTATTTTTAAATGATTGGGTCTCTGATGTGCTTGACATGAGATGATGAAAGAGAGCATTGGTGAAATCTGCAGTGCTTCATCCACTTGCATTCCACAACAATAACTACTCTCATATGTCTCCCAATGGCAAAACTTTTGAAAACACTGTCTGAACAAATGGATTTAATCATTTACGAAATGACAGTGCAGATATTCAGTCTTATTCAGTCTTTCAGATATTCATTAGTGATGATGACTACAGAATTACTCCTCAAAAGTCAACAACAGGTCACATACACACACAGCTTAGTCGAAAATATTATGAGGGAACGCAGATCCCAGCGTTTAGCATTTACGAGTGCTTGGCAAACTCACTGTGTTGTTTTCATATTCAAAATGAGTGAGGATTCAGTCCAGGAATTCCAGTCATGGCACTGTGTGTGGGCCACCACAGCACGGTCAGGTGCTTGTGTGTATCTTTATTTTGGAATGGTATAAGCACCCTTTTTCAGTTTCTCAAAACCAGCTTCAGTACTATTTTACAATATTTCCTCTGAATGAGTGGGGGAAAAAGTCCTGTAAGGCTCCAAAAATTACCCTATTGTATACAACAGAATTTATATTTTAAAACGTGTCCCATGATGGCTGACCAGCAGGATTTCTGTGTTTTGAGAAGGTCCTGCAAATGTCCAAAAATTGTACTAGGATGTGCTTGATGTCATACACATTCACAATTGAAATCAAATCTAAAATCAAAGAGGCAGTCCTGACATAGAAGGTCTAGACACTGAGAGATTACAAAACATTATTTCTATCTGTCTGGATCAGTCAAAAATTTGGACACACGTTTGAATAAAAAAAGTTTCTCATTATCTTAAAAAAGCATGCTCAAATGCTGCAAAAACCATATACAATCAATTTTACAATAATTGGTAACCTGTTAGTTTATTTTGACAATAGATATCACAATTTGGACAGCATTTATAAAGTACCCTCGATGTACATAGACGAGTGATCAATACACTAAAACAAACACACACCATAGCGAGAGAATGACAGGAAATCAATTATTTGTCTCTCCGTGTCCTTAATACACACAAATGTATTTCATGTCAGAGACCAGCTTTAAAAAAAGAAAAGGAGGCCATATTATGTTGAAGAATTAGTGAGCCTGCTTTAATTTGTTCCACAAGACTCAGACTACACCCTTTTGTTTCATGTTCGTTTTTATAGATATGACCTAATGTGCACAATATAAAAATATGCTTCACAAGGGTATCCCATGGCATCTGTCAGAAACATGGAGAGCAACTGCAGACACACGCATGACGGTAACATGTCGTCATTTACTGCCTTGCAACTTTAGGCCGTTTTACAGTTGATTGTTTTACTCTGTGATTCAGATGTGCAAGTCTTTAGAGAGCACATTAACTACAGTTATATAACAATTCAAATAATGGGAAACAGTTGTTATAGGAACGACAACTGTAAAATAAATAGGGTTGGGTACCGAAACTCGGTGCCAATAGGGAACCGGTTCCGACGTAAACGGTAGTAACCAGACCGAATAAGAACGAAAATTTCGGTGCCTGATTTCGGTGCCTAACTTCATTAAGCACACACGCACACACACACGCAAGGTCTCTCGCTCTCTCCCTCTCCGTCGACCGTCGTGCGTGCGCTACACAGTTTGGAGCACAGTTCTTCTGTCTCGCATGCGCGCTCTTTCTCGCAAGGTTTGGCTGCATTTCACGTGTAAAATTACACGCCGCATCGACGCAGTTGTTTACACGTCGTCATATTATGTTGGCGCGCGCGCGCGCATCTGCTCCTCAGATTTCTCTGCCGAAAAAGGAAGCTGGTCGTCAGCGCGAGGAGCTTAGCAGCGTCTCGTTCCCTATTGAGAGAACATAGGTATGTTACACCAGTAACCAGAGATGTTCTCTTTCATAGGTTCACTCAACGCTAAGAAGCAGTGGATTTGTAGGCTACTGTATCACGTGCCGTTTGAACTGACGCGCTACAGCGATCTGTCACATTTCAAAGAGCCAAAAACGTTATTTATTGTGTGAATCTCGTAAAAATATTGACAGAATCTGACAGCTGTGGATTTGTTCCTCCATATCAAAAGTAACCTTCTCTGTCAGTGTCCTATTTGTCCGTGATTTTTCTGTGTGAAAAGGGTCATTTGCGTGAGTCTCACGGTCGATGCGTGAGAGTTGGCAGCTCTGCCTGCTAGTAATTTCTATTAATCTCCAGTATTATTACATTGTTTGATACAATATTGTTTCATTTGATATTATGTAAATATGAATTTTTATTTTATATTGGTTTTATTATTACCATATGTTACTTGTATTTATATTGTTTAAAATTTTAAGTTAATTTTGTGTCCAGTTTGGCCCTGTAAATTAAAGGGTATTATTTTTTGATAAAGTGTGTGCGGTTTCATTTTCTTAAGTACCGATTTAAGAACCGTTTAAGCACCGGAACCGTTTAAAAAATACCGAGTAGGTACTGGTATCGAATAAAACCCAACCGATACCCAACCCTAAAAATAAAACATTACAATAAATTGTAGAACCTGTTCAAGTAATAATGTTCACTCGTCTGTGAGCGTCACATTAAGGATTTGTTTATTGACCGCAATCCACAAACTGAAGTAAAACTCATTTACAACAATTTTACACCACCTCAGTGTGTAAAATCCAGGCTGCTGAAATGTCAGTGTAGCTTCAACTTAAAAATATTTACCATGAGTAATACAGGATTTCAAATAACACTCATTGATTCTCAAATTAATTCTATGGAGATTCGGTACTTGGTGCACTTCAACTTATTACACATTACTACATTCATTCTCCTGATCCTGTGGATTCAGTGTCTATTTTCTTTTTCTCTAACCAGAGTGCTGGTGTTTTAGATGGTGGTGTGGTGAGACTATAACAGGTATTGACTCGACAGACGCGGTGTCATGGAAAAACCGAATAGCCTAAGCGATTGCATGCAACACCTAGTCGACTTGATAAACAGCATCAGTTGAGGGTCTAAAATTAGCAATGAATTGATAATGGATTATGATCAATTATTAACCTTAAGTCTTCATGGCTTGAAAAATCATACTAAAATCCATTCTGCTAGACCCGTTTCTAAAGAAAAAGTTCTTTTTGCTTTTTACCATTTCATCATTTACTCTCAATCATGTTGTTCCAAACCCAAGGAAAACAAAAGCAGTATTGTTAAAATTGTTAAACAGAAAACGTTATGCTCTTTATGTAGCTGCAAGAATAGTTCATATTAGTCTAAGTATTAAATAAATGAACACATGACGAGAATCTAGTATTTTTTTTGTAAAATCAGATTCCAAAATCTGCAGAATCTTGTCGAAGTTACTTATGATGTTCACTTATACTTTGTTATAAATTATTTATTTTAGTCAAATTATGACAAGACCAAAAAAACTAAAACATTACAATTATAGATAATAAAAATATAATAAATTAAATATTATGGTTTTAATTAACATTGTAATTAAAATGCAAAGTTGAGAAAAATATTAACAAACACAGTTCAAGACATTAACAAATGCACTAACAACGCTTTTAGAACGTTTTAAGAACTTATTCAAATAAAACCAATCCAAACATTTTGCATATTGCAATGTTCTTTTTTCTTATTTTAAAATTTACATGGCACAGCATGTCCACAAACATTTGGCCACACCTGTGCAAAACTAAACTAAAAGACTTGTAACTGCTTGAAAAATTCACGCAGTGAATTTAAAGCCCGCCGTCGGCCATCTCCGTTTTCTCCAAACCCCATAAAGCATTTAAAAGGTTTGATTAACCACACTTTTAGCACGACAGACTTGGTTAGAAAAGCTGCTTAGAAATATTAAGGTGTGACAACACAAGAGGAAAAGAAACAACCGACCGGCCACAACCTAGTTTCACTTTCTGAGAACAAAACGGCGCTTTTTACTTACTCTGTGTATGTGACGTGTGAATTATACCTCTGGCTAAATATATATATGACTGTGTGAACCGAAGAGGAACCTGGAAACCGCACTTTGATTGACGAGAAATCTGCAACGGAGCAGCACTGCTGTTTCCTTGTATGGTTATAGAGTCGATCTTTTGGGGAGAGGTTTTTCAATGATGTCTCGGCCAGCTCACGTCTACCGCCGCTACATCAGATAAGGTGGAGGTTACCACGTCTGACACAGTTGACCCAAAAAATTAAAATGTACAATTTGTCCAATGTACAATATCATTTACTCATCCTAATGTCATTCTGCATGATATTTTTAAAGACTTTTTTTTGTTCCATGAGAAAAAAAATTGCATAAAAGTTATTTTTATATTAATATTCATCAATCATTTTTTATATTTTTATAAAATAATTGATAGAAAATAACATTTAAAAATATTATATTTCAATTCCCTACTATTATATCCCATCATTTAAATAGTCATTTATACAACATTTAATTGAAAGTTTGGAATGAAAAGAGGGCAAGCCAAAAAAATGTTTTTAATTAATAATCAATAATTTTTTTATATATATTTATAAAATAATTTATATAAAATAACATTTAAAAATGTTATATTTTAATTCCCTACTATTATATAACAATTTAGAGAGGTGATCTCACTGTCACACACAGTAATAGCAAACGACAATGATCCAACAAATCAACCATTTCTGATGGACAAAACCAAGTCCCGCCCTACAATTTTTCTTGTTCAAGAAGTCGTTTCACTTGGATATGTCTCAAGTAAAGAAAAGACTACCACAATTTCCGTTTCATGCCAACTTTGTATGTGCAGGAATACTGTAGATCTTTATCTCTGACCGATCACTTATGTTGTGTTTTTTCTCTCTCTCATGCGAGCTGCAGAGCTCAGATACACAAGTGCATGCTTTTGCTGACTGCATTCTCTTGCTTAATCGTTCATCCACACAGACTGTTCACCAGTAAACCACATCCTGAGGAAGGGAACAAATCAGATGAAAAATAGCAGGCCCATATCAACCAGACTGAAAAAACCCCAACTAAACGTGCACTGTATTGTTGCAAACATGAGGTAGCAGGTATATTTTTTACAGCAAGGGCGTTTTCTCTCAGGAGGCAAGAGACGTAGCCTACATGAAAAACAAAAAAACGTAGATGCATAAAAACAATGTAGATGAGAATATAATAGACAATATACAAAAACTAAAATATTTATACGTAATAAGAGATTAAATAGGTGTAAAAAAAATAGTTACACTTTTTTATGGTCCACTTTAGGACCTTATGGATCTGAAGTGGACCATAAAAAAAATTGGTAACTAATTTTTTTTTTTCACTTTAGACTTTAAACTTTGCAACTAACTCTCATCAGAGTAGATTGTTATGTTAAAGGGTTAGTTCACCCAAAAATGAAAATAATCCCATAATTTGCCATCCTATGTGTATATGATTATAGCCAGTCATTACATTATAGGTTATAAAGTTACAAATATGGATATTTATGTTTCTTACAAATCACATCGCTTTGCGTCAGAAGGCATTGAGGAATGGATCACTTTTATGATGGATAGATGCACTTTTTTGGGCTTCAAAAGCTTGGAGCTTGGAAGAGCCAGGATATTGTTTAATATAACTCCAATTGTGTTTGGCTGAAATAAGAAAGTCATGTAAACCTAGGATGGCTTGAGGGTGAGTATTAGTAAAATATGCTAATTTTCATTTCTGGATGAACTAACCCTAAGGTTAGGTGTTAGGGTACGGGTGAGTAGAACAAGTTGATGTGCAGTTGCAGAGTAGTAGAATGTCTGTTGAGGGATCATTTAAATAAAGTGTTAAAGGGTACCTATTATGGCATTTAAAATGTTCCTAATAATGTTCTGGGAGTCCCCAACAACAGTTTTACATGCATGCAATGACAAAAAACACTTTTGTTGTCTTATAATATGCATTTATTTTTACCTGATTTGCTCACCGACTCCCTAATGATTCGTTTGACGACTCATTTGTCCAAACCCCTCCTTTGCGTGACGCTAATCGGCGGTGATTGGTCAGATGACGCAGTCAGTTATATTTTGCGTTAGCCCAAAGCTTAAACATATTGATAAAGCACTGCAGCACAACAATACGCTTCACATAATTTCAAAAAACAAAAAAAATGACATTGGAGACCTAGAAGCTGCTGAGCGTAACTCTCACTCTCTCACACACACACGCACGCACGCACGCACGCACGCACACACACACACACACGCACGCACGCACACACACACACACACACACACACACATAAAAGCAACAATTATTAATAGTACTTACAGGTTGTGATTCGGAGGAGGAAGCTGATCCAAATAAACTTGGTATTGAACGTTCCTTCAGTATCAGGCGACTCGCGAATTCCACACTTGAAAGCATTTGTGTTTGTGAAGCGATCGTCATTAAAATAACGCGAACACAGCTCAAGGTGGCTATACTTGTGTGGTATAGTTGTAAATATAAACTCTAGCCACTGAGTCTTCACATGCTTGTCCCTGGGCAGTGAAAAAAAAGTTTGCTTTTGATTCGCACTTCAGAACAGAGTCTCGTCGACATGTTGTTGTCAGGTTTCTCTGTCTGCTCGGCGCGCGCACTGAGTGGGCGTGTCGAATTCAAATAACTTGTACAAGTGATATACGAAAGCTAGAGAGAAAGCATCGTTTGTCTATCAATTCATATCAGCGACTCAGAGTCGACTCTTACTTTTGAGAGACAATAACTTTGTATACGGTGAACTTTCATATTTAAAACTTTGCAGGATGTTTTTGTTCACTTAGATCTATGTTACACACTACATGAAAAGTAATTTTCAAAATTCCATGATAGGTACCCTTTAACAGATATTAAGCAGACCGTCTACTAATACTCTAATGAAAGTTAGTTGACAACCACACCAAGTTGCTTCATTTGGCCGACTGAGCCTGGGTTCTCCCAAGGTTTTTTTCTCTGTTCGGTCACCTGATGGAGTTTGGGTTCCCCGTCACTGTCGCCTCTGGCTTGCTTAGTTTGGGACACTTAATATTTAACAGTATTATTGATCTAACTGCACTACACTATTGTATGAGAACTGAACTGACCTGGACAATGGCATCACTGTTTTCTTTTTTTACAAAGGAACTGAATAAACACTGAACTGATTTTTACCTATTATGGATTTTTGAAAATTGCCCTTCATGTAGTGTGTAACATAGATCTAAGTGAACGAAAACATCCTGTAAAGTTTTAAACATGAAAGTTCACCGTATACAAAGTTATTGTCTCTCAAAAGTAAGAGTCGACTCTGAGTCGCTGATATGAATCGATAGACGAACGATGCTTTTCCTCTAAATTTATGACGTCACTTGTACAAGTTATTTGAATAAGATACGCCCACTCATTGCGTTCGGAGACGCCAGGGAAAACTAACATCATGTCGACGAGACGCTGTGTTTTGAAGTGCGACGCAAAAGCAAACTTTTTTCATCTGCCCAGTGAGGAGCATTTGAAGACTAAGTGGCTACAGTTCATATATACAACTATACCACAGAAGTATAGCTGAACCTTGTTCTGTGTTCGCGTCATTTTGAAGATGATTGCTTCACAAACCTAAATGCTATAAAGTATGGATTTGCGAGCCGGCTGATACTGAAGGAATTCATGTTCAGTAACGAGTTTATTTGGATCAGCTTCCTTCTCCGAATCACAAACTGTAAGTATTATTAATATTAATTGTTGCTTTTATGTTTTATGTATCATGCTCAATAATTATTTTGTGTGTTGTGTACGCACAGCGCAGCTTCTAGGTCTTCAATGTCAATTGTATTGAAATATGTGAAGTGCAGGGCTCTCAACAAGTGTCACGCATTGAGCGTGACAGTCACTCATTTTGGTCTTTTGTCACGCTCTCCCGCCACACATTGTATTTCTCACGCTGAAAAACTATTTGTAATATATTTAATATGCCGCAGTGCCCAAAACTCTGGCCGCGCCACTCTCACTGTGGAACCGGCAGGAATCAAGCGCGTCTCCTCTAGTGTTGTTCGTCTGGTGTTGTTAGCCAATCAGAAAATAGCACTATTGTATCTGGGTAAGATTTCACGCAACAACCAATGACACCCCGTCGGCTCGGTGTCACTCCTTTGGGCTATGGTAGCTAACATATCACCGCAGATTAGCGTCACGCAAAGGCGGGGTTTGGAAAAATGACTCGCTAAACGATTCATATGGGAGTCAGTGAGCAAATCAGGTAAAAATAAATGCATATTATAAGACAACAAAAGTGTTTTTTTGTCATTTCATGCTTGTAAAACTGTTGTTGGGGACTCCCAGAACAATATTAGGAACATTTTAAATGCCATAATAGGTACCCTTTAAAGCTAAACAACATTTTTATTTTTTTTTATTTTTAGAGCTTCTTCACAGCCGAATTGAACTATGTTTGCATTATTGAATCATTATTTTCCTATAATCACTGTAAAGCTGCTTTGAAACAATCTGTATTGCATAAAGTGCTATATAAATGAAGGTGCCTTGACAATCAATTGGTAAGTACTTTATTTAGTAGATTTACCAAATTGGACCATCGAAATAATGTTACCCATTTTAACCAGCAACTCTTTTGCCTCACTTTGAACTGAGAATGTAAGAGGAGAATTACAGATGAAAAGTATCATATGAGAAGGCAGTGTTTCTATGGCACTGGGATTGTCTAATTTCTTCAAAAATATCATATTGCATATCAATCATGGTTGCAAATGGTCTACAAATCGTCCCGAAAGGGTCACACTGACTGGTGCTTTGGTGATAGAAAGTCTGATTCTTTTCTGCTAACTGGTTCTTTAGGAAAGTTACATTTCAATGAACCGGATTTAAAAATAAATAAATAAAAAATACTATTATCCTGGCAGATGAAAATGCATGCAAAAACACATTCCAATAAAAGGCATGTCAAAATGAACTTGAAATTATTAAAAAAAAAATGAAATGATCAGTGAGTGGGGTAGTTTGGGGAACATTCAGCTGTTAAAATTCAAAACTGCCATGACTCCTGCAAGTGTTTACAGAGCATCTGAAGACTAATGATCATTTATCATGTCATCAAATTATTATTTATATGTATTTATTTATTAATAAAAGTTAAATAACCATTAAAAATAGGCTAACTAAATAGCTACACAAAGTATGCTTTTTATTTTAAAGCAATTTAAACGTGTAAAAGGCTTTTACTATCTTTAGAAACCATTACTAAATATTACAGTATTAGTTGCTTGTTGACAGTGTATCAAACATCACAGTCTTATCTAGCATCTCTTGTGCTCTGATGGCTGACAGCAGATGTCAAACAGGAAACTGGCAACATTCAAGCACTACCACAATAATACACTCCATGACAGAGATCAACATCAAAATCACAAATAAGCAAAATGGCGGCCGTTTGATTTGCATGCACACGATGACAGAAACCAGATAATCAATGAATTAAAAGGTGACGTTGATAACCAATACGCTGCAAGCAAACACAGAGGTGAATGAAGAGAAAACAGACTTCTCGTGAC
Organism: Chrosomus eos; assembly: GCA_036326025.1. Classification (NCBI taxonomy): domain Eukaryota; kingdom Metazoa; phylum Chordata; class Actinopteri; order Cypriniformes; family Leuciscidae; genus Chrosomus; species Chrosomus eos. Next base: position 12,246,607 of record CM070836.1, on the reverse strand, counting down.
GCCACCATGTCAGTTTCTGGAAAGCGATTTGCATGTACGCCACACAGTCAAATAGTGCAAAATGCAAACCTCAGTGCCGTGTAATCATGCAAAAGCCTAGGGTTTTAGTTAGTGCTTGTTTGAATGGCATTCTTTTATTTACCTCAATGTCAACCCACCTTCTTTAAAACTGATTGAAAGCACCCAACTGAAGACAATTCATGTTCACATGGTGATTGGATGTGACAATGTGTAATACTTCTGTTTTGGACTGGTATTCTGTTATACAGTAACAGTTTCTTCAATTGTAAGCACTTTTGGCCCATGTGTTTTTAGATAAAAAAAATTCATATTTAATTATTTGTTCATTAAAGGAGCATTGCAGAAGTTCTGAAATGTCTAACCGTTACTGACACCAGTGGCCGTTAGAGAAACTGCGGCCAGTCTCATGCTCGTTCTCGGTGCGCACGCTCGCACGCTCGTTGGCCGCACTAGATAAGGCTTTTTTCTTTCTTTTATTTTTTTTTACTTATGAGGAGTTTCCGTGGGTGTCTGGATTGTGCTGGAGGCTGGTCGCTTCTTTCCGTCCGCAGAGTCCATTTGAAACACTACTGCTAGTGATCGCCGCTGCTTACTAATGGCTAGCGTACGGATTGAAGCCCAAGTAGACGAAAACGAGCATGACGTCACATTTTGTGAATTTTCGCACCAATTCGGACCCGACTCCTCCACACACAATTGAGCCCACAGGCTGATAGGGGCAACCGTGGTGGACAGTCAAGGTGTCATTCTTTCTATTGTGGTTGGCTCATAAATGTACAAATGAAAACTCTATCTTAAAGATTTTTTTAAGTAAAAACCTACACATAGCTCCTTTAAAATTATACATTATATAATACATCTGTTTGTTTTAAAATGTTCAGTGGAAATGGACTTCCTTGGTCTGGGATGAGGGTAAATTAAATCTATACATAAAAAGTAAAAAGTAACTAAATTAAGGCATGAAAAAAAATCTAATAGTATGACAAAAATGCTAAAGGTTGAAGACAAAACCATAAACATGTGTCCAAATTACAACAACACTGTTCTGATGCTATGTTTTGCCATTTGTGTTCATTCACATTCATGTTTTAAGAATGAAACTACAGTCACTGAATTCGCAGAGTTAGCACTAGCAGAATGCAAGGCATTCACAGACTTGAACAAGGCACAAAAAAAGGAAAAAAGAAAGGAAAAAAAAGGCCAAACCTGCTTTATATCAAGTAAAGAGGATCTTCCTGACAAGAGAGAATGCTGTTTATACTTTATAATTATAGCATGCCCATTAAAAAGAAATAGTTTTTTACAACGCCATGTAAAACATACTGTAGCATCAATAAATAATGTTCTCTCAAATGCCCAAGATTTATATATCTTGGGCATTTTTGCCCCAAGCCCTGGTTCATTTCTTACACGGGTCACAGCCCACCCCTTCTTACCCAAAAAGGGTCTACAAACTAGGTTTTTGTTAGAAAAAACAACACAAAAACCTAGTCCGTAGACCCTTTTTGGGCAAGAAAGGGTGGGATGTGACCCGTGTTAGAAATTTACCAGGCCTTGGAGGCAAAAATGCCCAAGATATATAACATGTGGGTATGAAAATGCCCTCTCAATGAACTTCTCTGTTTTTCAACCGTTATCAATGTTTCCTAATAATGTATTCCAGGTGTTTCTACCTAACTGCTGCTGGTGCTCATGCTGGAGCCATTTGGGGAGATCTACGAACCACTATCAAAAACGTGACTTACCATAAATACAAATACAGATACTGCTTTAGTATTTTTCCTTAAACATTTGAATATCCAAAGTAATTAATTAACCAGCAAGGGCATTTAGTTTGTTGATGTACTGACGCTGTTGTATGAGAACTGAACTGAGCTGGATTTTTTTTGTTTTGTTTGCAGAACTATTTCATAGATAAAATGAACTTATTTAATAATTGATCATCTTTACAACGGAACTGAACCAACACTGAACTGACGTCAGCTGAACAGCCGAAATGCATAATTTTCCTGTTATTTGCTGTTTATCACTGTAAAGCTGCTTTGAAACAATCTATATTGTATAAAGCGCTATTTAAATAAAGGTGACTTGACTTGTAATGATTTATTTTTCATGATTTGATAGTTAAAAAAGTCATAGTTGTTTAAAGCTGAGAATTTATCGAATATTAAATTATCGCGAATTTATTGGCGATAATTCACCCAAATATGGAAATTATGTCATCATTTACTCACCCTCACGTTGTTCCAAGTTGTAGGTAACCAAACAGTTAATGGGCCCCAGTATGGGGAAATATGGAAGTCAATGGGGACCATCAACTGTTTGGTTACCAACATTCTTCAAAATATATATTTTTTGTGTTCAGCAGAAGAAAGAAATTAATACAAGTTTGGAACAACTTGAGGCCGAGTAAATGACAGATTTTTAAATCTTAGATTAACTATCACTTTAAATTTATTGTACATTTGAAAATAAAGTATTTGACATACATCGTTCAAGAGGTCAGTACGATTTAAAAATAATTTTCTTTTACACTTTTATTCAGCAAAGACACATTAGGTGGATCAAAAGTGAGAGAAAAGATTGTTACAGAAAAATAAATGCTGTTCTTTTGAAATTTCTATCACATTCCCTCATCACAGGAATAAATGACTATTTAAAATATATTAAAATAGAAAATTGTTATTTTAAATTCTTATAATATTTTACTGTATTTTTGATCCAATAAATGCAACTTTGGTGTGCATAAGAGATTTCTTAAAAAAACGTACCTTTCGAACAGTAGTCTAAATTGACTCAAGCAGTGTGTTTTTACACGTCTAGGAAAAAATGCCCTTGAAAATCAATCACGGGGCAAATATTGTGTATCAATAAAAAAAAAATTTGAACCTGGTTGTTACCAGAGTGATATTAAGGCACCACATTTTAAAATATGTGATAATAAACAGCGTGAAATTATGTTAAAGTCATGGCTTTATCAGGTTTTACGTCAGTCCATGTCAACTTAAGTGAGAACACACAACTGGTTTCCAAAAGACGCCCAACGTGTTAGAAACTAATACTATCAAACAAAACCTCAGCATAGCTGGTGTTTATTTAACTCTGCTTTGCCACGGCGCGGGCTACTAACGGTAGCCAACACAGTCTGGGTGCAGAAAATAAAAGTGACACGACTACCTGTGTTAAGTGAAAACAAACCTGCTCTATACATAGTTGATCTTCAAGTCCATGTGCTTATGTGTTTAAGGACTTCTCCAAGGTGTGGCCCCTCAAACTACAACAGAAGCCTTTGTGCCACAGGATGTAAAAAAGTGCCGCCTTTTCCAAAGGTGAAGGCCAGGACTATTGGAGGAAGAGGCCTTTTGTTGAAATGTTCCAGTGCGATGCAGTCATCTGTCTTTTTATTATCGCTTAAAGGCACTGGCTTCAAGTAGCTTTTCAAAGAACTCAAGGAGTCATGAGCAAGAGAAACTTAGCAATCAGGCCATGCTCACTTTGGCTCAACTTAACAGTGCTTGCTTTGTAAAAGATTCAACATAAAGTCTGCGCCATTTAAAGGGACAGTTCACCCAAAAATAGACATTGTCATCATTTTACTCACCCAAATCTGTAAGAATTTTCTTCACAAAAAGGTATTTTTTGGACGAACGTAGGATGAGGACAGTCAAGCTTCAAACGTGACAAAAAGCACCATAAAAGCAGTCCATACAATTTCTTTGCTTTCATGACTTCTGAAGTCACATGATAGCTGTATGCAAGGAACCGTTTAAAATTTGAAACATTTTCCCAAAAAATCTTGACATAGGTACAAGTTCTATTTGGCACATTCATGATGTACAATTAGAGATGTACGAATCACGAACAAATCTTTTTTGGAGTCATATCTGATAATAAATATTTTGATGAAGTCAGCAACACCTGTTGTAAGACGCATTTACGAATCAGGCGACCCACTTCTTGAGACTCAGTGATCCAGATTATCTGTGACTAACAAATTTATTTCTGTTCATCAAACAAAATGTTTCTATGGATTAAAAAGTTACAGAAATATAGAAGAAACAGATTTTATGGTACTGTTGAGTACTTTTTGAAGGCTAGTCTTCAAAAGTGGCCAGAATATTCTTTAACAATTCTATTTTGTGTTCCGCAGATTAAATAAAATCGGTAAACACAGAGCAGGTTTATTTTTTAACATTAGTTAACTACATTAGTTAGCATGAACTTATAATAAACTGAACTCATACAGCATTTATTAAATGTTAATATCAACATTTACTAATACTTTATTAAAATCTTGCTAACATTAGTTATTGCACTGTGAACATAAACAATGAAAAGCTGTATTTTTATTAACTAACGTTTACAAAGATTTACAAATAGAGAAACAAATGTATTGCTCATGGTTAGTTCATGTTAGTTAAATCATTAATTAATGTTAACTAATGAACCGTATTGTAAAGTGTTATTATAAAATCATATGGGTTTGAAACAATGTGAAGACAAGTAAATAAATGACAGAATTTTACTTTTTGAGTCAATGACAGTCAAACATGAAACAGGATTCTTGTTGTACTCTGATAAATACAAATCGTGTCTTGCCTTTTCTACAGCTGTACAAAGATTTCAAATATTTGTAGTATTGATCTTTGATATCTAGAACATCCTCGATGTGTTTATCAGATTATAGAACAACAGAAAGGCAGTTATCTAGTTTACAGGCTGTGCGTCATCAAATATGTGTTTTATAGTAAGTTTAAAAATCTTCAACATAACTAACTGGTCATAGTAATGAGGGTCATGAGGTCACTATTCGATTGTTGTCTGCCAGTATCTCAACACATGCTCAAGACTTTAACTACAACTAAGATAAGCATCACTATTACGATTACTTGTATTAAGGCTAAGAGGTTTAGAACAAATTGTTGAGGATAGGTAGGTAGTCTTTTCTAAGGGATCAGGCTTTTGCATTAAAACCCAAGCCATATCTAGGGACCGCAATACTATAGAGTACATTACTGCTTCTGAATATGCCTACTTCCCTTCTCTTTAGTATGTCAAAAGCAGCAAGTCAAATGAATGGTATGTCAAATGGGCAGAATTCATTAATATGTGCATCTGAATCTGATGGACAGTTTCACTGTGAGTAAAATCAGTACACATGTAAGCCATTACGTTAACGCCTTAGCAATGCCATTAAAAAACAACACCCAGACTATCTTAGCAACTGCATAGCAATGCCCTGCCAATCACCCCTAACAATCTAGCATCATTCTGGCCTTAGAAAATTACATCTGAAAAACCAAGCTGCTGTTTTGCAAACTTTATGAATGCAAACATAATGCAAATTTAGAATTGTCTTGGTTTACATAATGCATGACTTTAACAAATGATATGTCTTGCATTCTCAAACACATTTATGTTTAATGGGAGATTTATCCAGCATTAGCTAATTTATAACTAAAAACTGGTGTCAGAATAATTCACTTGATTGGGCATTAATTTATTACACAACTAACATAGATGACACTACATTATTTTAAAAAAAAAAAAAAAAACAATAATCAGAATTTTTAACAAACACCAAAGAAGAACAGCTTGTGGCAAACAGCTGATATACATTCAATTGGTCCTCCTGAAGCCATGCATACTTATTGTGACATTTGATAATTACCAGAATTAAAAATAGCTTTTGAGCTCGGGGGCAAAATCTGTTGGTACACACACACACACACACACACACACACACACACACACACACACACACGGTCTGTTGCAAGTACGTCGAGTGAGAACACAGTCGGTCTAGTGTGACCTTAGAGCAAATCAGCAGTGTGTGTGAATCAGGTTCAGTTCTATTGTACAAAAGCCAAACAAAACGTTCTGCTGGCCCAATGAGACCAGTGCTTGCCCCATCATAAGTAAATATAATGAATACTAATACTCATATACATAAATTCAAAAATCTTAATTATTCCAAATCAGCATATTACAATGATTTCTGAAGGATCATGTGACACTAAAGACTGGAGTAATGATGCATACAATTCCGCTTTGCCATCACAAGAATAAATTACACTTTATTTTTTTTTATATAGAAAACAGTTTTTTAAAAAATAATATTACACAATATTTTTATTCAAATAAATGCAGCCTTGGTGAGCATAAGAGACTTCTTTCAAAAACATTTTTAAAAATCTGAATTTCTTCCCAACTTTTTTACCAGTAGTGTATACAAATATTTTTCATTTTCTTAATAAAACCTCTAATCTATATAAAGTATTGTAAAATTATTTAAATAAAGTATTGTAAAAAATCAAATATATAGAAACGTACTATTAGTTGTCTGACATTCTTTGTTTTTATCTATTATGTGTATACATTACATATGCAAATTATTTTAAATATATATATAGCATGTACAATAAATAATTAAAATACATTTTTGCTGGAAAACTGACATATGGTGCAAATAATGTGCCTCATTTATCAATTTAACATAGAAACGAGTGCAGATCCGAACACAGAAATCATCGTACGACAGGGTTCACGTGTGATTGATGAAACATTCGTATGCTGTTGCTGCCACAATTCCATCGTACGTTGATAAATGTGGTGGCTGAAAACAATCGTCATTTGAACATCACTCCCCTAAAAATTTACGGTTTAGAAGCCTTGTCCCTAGAGTTTTACGGTCACCCCGCCAAGAAGATGCAGTAATCTCATAAAAGAGAATACTCATTTCGACAAGTAGTATGTGATGATACATCAATGTATTGAACACAGCCCTAGTGGGTCATGATGGTCTTTTGTTGGACAAGAGGTTCATAAATGCTTCTCATGTTTGGAAAGATGTTTGACGCGTTTTGCTTTTTCAAATGCACGTTAAGTGACTCAAACCCACAGTGCCTTCATATGGAGCAGTGTTTACAGAGCCGTACATCAATGACAAGCGGCGCATAAAAAAATAATAATCGCAGCCTTTGCGATTTCAAAATTAAATTGCGATTAATCATAAAGCCCTAATGTACACCACTAAGAAACACATCTGATTGGTCAGATGAACTTAAAACAAGCATCATTGTTCAGGAATTCTTGAATTAAAGGGTACCTATCATGGAATTTTTAAAATTACCTTTCATGTAGTGTGTAACATAGATCTAAGTGAACAAAAACATCCTGCAAAGTTTTAAATATGAAAGTTCACCGTATACAAAGTTATTGTCTCTCAAAAGTAAGAGTCGACTCTGAGTCGCTGATATGAATCGATAGACAAACAATGCATTTTCTCTAACTTTCGTACGTCACTTGTACAAATTATTTGAATTCGACACGCCCACTCAGTGCGTGCGCCGAGCAGACAGAGAAACCTGACAACAACATGTCGACGAGACTCTGTTCTGAAGTGCGAATCAAAAGCAAACTTTTTTTTTCACTGCCCAGGGACAAGCATGTGAAGACTCAGTGGCTAGAGTTTATATTTACAACTATACCACACAAGTATAGCCACCTTGAGCTGTGTTCGCGTTATTTTAATGACGATCGCTTCACAAACACAAATGCTTTCAAGTGTGGATTCGCGAGTCGGCTGATATGAAGGTTCAATACCAAGTTTATTTGGATCAGCTTCCTCCTCCGAATCACAACCTGTAAGTACTATTAAAGGGTACCTATTATGGCATTTAAAATGTTCCTAATAGTGTTCTGGGAGTCCCCAACAACAGTTTTACATGCATGCAATGACAAAAAACACTTTTGTTGTCTTATAATATGCATTTATTTTTACCTGATTTGCTCACGACTCCCTAATGATTCGTTTGACGACTCATTTGTCCAAACCCCTCCTTTGCGTGACGCTAATCGGCGGTGATTGGTCAGATGACGCAGTCAGTTATATTTTGCGTTAGCCCAAAGCTTAAACATATTGATAAAGCACTGCAGTACTACAATACGCTTCACATAATTTCACATATTTCAAAAAACAAAAAAAATGACATTGGAGACCTAGAAGCTGCTGAGCGTAACTCTCACTCTCACACACACACGCACGCACGCACGCACGGCACCACACACACACACACATAAAAGCAATAATTATTAATAGTATTAACGTTACAGGTTGTGATTCGGAGGAGGAAGCTGATCCAAATAAACTTGGTATTGAACGTTCCTTCAGTATCAGGCGACTCGCGAATCCACACGTGAAAGCATTTGTGTTTGTGAAGCGATCGTCATTAAAATAACGCGAACACAGCTCAAGGTGGCTATACTTGTGTGGTATAGTTGTAAATATAAACTCTAGCCACTGAGTCTTCACATGCTTGTCCCTGGGCAGTGAAAAAAAAAAGTTTGCTTTTGATTCGCACTTCAGAACAGAGTCTCGTCGACATGTTGTTGTCAGGTTTCTCTGTCTGCTCGGCGCGCGCACTGAGTGGGCGTGTCGAATTCAAATAATTTGTACAAGTGACGTACGAAATTTGCATCGTTCATCTATCGATTCATATCAGCGACTCAGAGTCGACTCTTACTTTTGAGAGACAATAACTTTGTATACGGTGAACTTTCATATTTAAAACTTTGCAGGATGTTTTTGTTCACTTAGATCTATGTTACACACTACATGAAAGGTAATTTTCAAAATTCCATGATAGGTACCCTTTAATAATTGTTGCTTTTATGTGTGTGTGTGTGTGTGTGTGTGTGTGTGTGTGTGTGTGTGTGTGTGTGTGTGCGTGCGTGCGTGCGTGTGTGTGTGAGAGAGTGAGAGTTGCTCAGCAGCTTCTAGGTCTCCAATGTCATTTTTTTTGTTTTTTGAAATATGTGAAATTATGTGAAGCGTATTGTAGTACTGCAGTGCTTTATCAATATGTTTAAGCTTTGGGCTAACGCAAAATATAACTGACTGCGTCATCTGACCAATCACCGCCGATTAGCGTCACGCAAAGGAGGGGTTTGGACAAATGAGTCGTCAAACGAATCATTAGGGAGTCGGTGAGCAAATCAGGTAAAAATAAATGCATATTATAAGACAACAAAAGTGTTTTTTGTCATTGCATGCATGTAAAACTGTTGTTGGGGACTCCCAGAACAATATTAGGAACATTTTAAATGCCATAATAGGTACCCTTTAAAAAAAATCAGATGTCTCCAACAATAGGTTTACATACAACCAAAGACAAAAAAGGCTTACATTTTCTCAATATCCATTGCAGCATCACTTGTGTTCTCACAGAGTCAGAAACGGTTTAATAAAGAATTCAGTTTCTCTAAACCCCTCCTTCCGAAAGCCAACTCTGCTCCGATTGGTCACATGTCCAAGTCTGTTGTGATTGGTCTACCGATTACAGCATGCATCGGAAACAAAATGGCCAGTACCATATTTGAATTTCAGCTCTGTCGGATTTCACAGCTTTTCTATACACAGCGATAGGTTGGTTTACCGCATCAATTCGATTCCGAGTCCTCATCTTTTGGAATTGCACGGAAAAAAAAAATCAGAACAGACGTTTTCTCGATAAAACGTCAAACTCTTCCAGGCCTCAGCTACAACTACATGTTTCAAAGTAGATCCTGTTCACAGACAGCCAGTGAAAAAGAAATGTGTTACAAACCAAGGTAGGAAAGACTGGAATTACTGAAGACTCGTTTCAGGCAGTTCAGAATTATTTTTTTCTTTTGGGGGACAATAACAACAGTTATCATGCAATTTGACCTTTACAATCCCAAACATGAAATTAATATCCGAAACGTATAATAGGGGCAGTTTAATCAACTAGTTATACAGGCAACCCACCAATAAGTCGATTTTGATAAAGTTTTGCTCATTCCTAATTAAAACACATTAACAAGATAACCAAATGGTGACAAGGGGCCATTTACACAGAATGTGTTTCTGTGTTTAAAAATGCAGGGTACAGGCCCTAACAGATTTTTTGTACTATATCTGTGTGTATGAAAGATATGCATTTCAAATTGTGTGTGTGTGTGAGCATGTTAATCTGTCTATGTTTAATCCGTGTAGGACCTGTAACACATGTAACACAAAGGAATCATTAAACTCTTCCTGAGACTTAAGCCAGGTGTCGTATCTCTCCTTGGCACTATATATAGCGACAGTGTGGAATGTGAGAAAGCATGCCGGTCTGACTGCCATCATGGATGCTTTGTGCTACAATTACATAACACACAAGCATCACATAGCATTTGCGCTCAAAGTGTGCCGCACAATGCTGTCACCGAGGCATCTCAAAGTCCACAGGAAAAGAATAGATAGCATTGAAGAAAAAAAAAAGAGTGGAGGAGAGATCAGGGAGAGGCATATGACATTTGATTATCTCTTATTCTTTCTTCTACACACAGGTCATCCAGAGAAACATAAATTGCCTGTTGTAATCAGGGATGTTGCCTTAAATGGTTGCATGGAATGCCATCAAGAAATCTGACAATGGTTTCGTTATAGAACTTCAAAGTTACGAAGCGGAAATACGTTCGCAGTAGTTGTTTTGGACAAGGGGTCAAAGTGGTTTCGCTATTCCTCGTAGAGCCCCTAGCTTCCTCGCCAGCTGTTCTTGATTTCCTCTACACCACTGCCGCTCCCTCTCTTCCCCCTCAAGCTCCTCTTATTCCACCCATGGACTCTTCTTACGAGTTCAGGGTTTTCTTGGCACATCCTCGCTGTCCAATAAGAAGATTCTGAGCAAAAACATAGCCAAGTTCAGTGCTGCATTCATTATGATCGGAGCAAAAATCCAATTAGTTTCATGCTATTGATCCTTTTCCTAATTGAATCCAAACAAAAGAGAGAAAAAAAGTGTTCTTCTGAATCGGAACAGCTGTTATTCAGCTCTAACCAAGCCTAATATGATCGGCTATTAAATATTTAGCAGATTTAGCTTGTGCTTTCAACTACCAAAAGGAGTGCAGTCCTGCTCAATGCAATATTTTGTGATCTATTCCACAACATATTAGGATGACATCAGGTGACATTTATCAACAGAGAGCTTAAAAATTTGCATTTCTCTGTAATGAACACAAATCATGTCCCAGGGATGTTGCTGTTTGAAGAATTTTATAGGGGAAAGTGGTGTAAGTTGAGCCACTTTTAGTTCATTTGTCCTTTTTGTACATTGACCATGTACAATTTTTAATTAAATGTTTCCATTTTATGCATTGTACCCGATAGAGGTAATAATAATAATACTCCTTATATGAGGACTGTTAGCAGTTGAAATTACAAGAAAACATCTACAGTTTATGGCCATAGAAATACAATTTCTCCTCTGAAAAAGTCCCCCACATTAGGAGTGAGCGGTGTCTTCATACTTTGGTTTTCACTGTGATGCCATAGAAGAAACATTTTTGGATTCCCAAAGAACCTTTCAGTGATCTTTACCTAAAAGGACCATTATTTTCTTCCACTATAAAGAACCTTTTGTGCAATGGAATGATTCCATGGATGTTCCAATATTCCAAATATTATAAAAATATTCCAATGTCTTATTTTGCTGCACATTATTAACCCTGTAAAACCTGACAAATGAAAGAAGTTTGAAAATTCAAATGCAAGAAAGAAATGCAAGTTTATTGAACCATTTTTACAATTATAATAAGGGTATACTAAACTATCAATCCGACGACAGAAGGCATTTAGAGGCCTTAGAAATTTGCGTATCATATATGATAAAGTGGGCTTATAGGCTTATTATCTGCATAAACCAGTCAAGAAAAGATTAATTGTCCAACGTATTTTAGTGTAATAATAAAAAAAAAAATCAACATTTTGGTAAATTATGTACATTTAAAGGCAAAGCTCACAAGTACTACCCCCACAGCTACCAAAATGCTTAATTGATTAATTTATAACATTTTTAGCAATGGATTTATACAGTCAATTCATAAAAATGATTTTACCTGCCATGTAAAAAAATTACTTTGACAGGAGAAAACAAATGAGCCTTAATGCTTTTCATTTTTCTCATTTGCATCTTCACATCACGTCCTGCTCAGTATGATGAACCCATTCTAAAGAAATACAGCAGGAAATACACAGTGTGCAAGATTAAGGATGCCACATGATCCTATCCTACTTTCCTCATACTGTAATATTAGAGATTATTCAAATTTTGCATCAATAGGCAACATTGTATTCGTTCGGACAATACAAAATGCAAAGCATGGCATGTACTCATGGTTTGTAATATGCAAAGCAGAATTTCAGACATGTAATGAGATATTCTACCAGTCACCGGTCCTGAATGACATTCAAGGTTGACGCCATGGCGCTGGCCGGGGTAATGGGGTAAATCATAACGTTCTCACTTTTACCTCCAAAAGTAAAAGGCAAAAAAGCTCTAAAGATTTTTTGTTTTTTTTTAAAGCTGCTGATGAACACATAGGGTGATGCATGGTATTTTATTTTACAGCCAGTCCAAATTAAGACTAAATATTTCACAGTTGGCTCTGTTCTCACTCTCACATAAACACAAGCAGGCTCTAATGGAGAGCGAGTGGGCTGAAGGCGAGGTTAAGACTTCATGATGATGGACCTTCCCTTCCATTAGAGTCTCTCCACTCAGAAGAGCTTTTAAAACTTTACTGCATTACGTCACACACAAAAATGAGAGCAAGAGACTGCATTTAAAGGGATACTGCAGACAGTTTCTGGTCTCATTGACTGCCATAGTATATTTTTTTCCTACTATGGAAGTCAATGAGACCAGAAACTGTCTGGTTACTGATATTCTTCTAAATATCAGAAAATCGGCTGAATGGATTCAAAAACAGTAAAACTTAACTGTTTAACTCTGGGGGAGTTGTAAAATGAGCCTATTTCCCAAAAAAGTGGAGTATCCCTTTAAGGACAGGCAATAAAGCCTGTAAAAAACCTTTAGAGGAAAATGTGGCAGATAAAAATGAAAGAAAACTCTCCTGCACTTTAACAGAACAGAATGTGGTTAAAAGTTCAGCTGTTCTGACTCGAGCATTCTTAGATTCATGTCAATGCCCTCACTGATGATGCAACCGCTGAGCTAGCCTCGTGAGACCATCCTGATCTCGCGAGCTTTCAAGGTTTCACTCGCAGATCAGTCTGGATACTTTCCGTTAAAGGTGCCATCTGTCAAATAATCGATTAAAACTCCACATATTCCATACCAGATGGGGGCAGTATACCTCCAGAAAGTTGGCCTACTCTAGTCTGTTTTTTAGTTTCAGGTTGTTAATCTTCCAAAACCGTCAAATAGTCCGCTTTGTCCCGCCAAAGCCTATTTTGATCGGTGAGGGGTGTAGACTAGAATGACTGCTGCCGCTGGGCTTGACAGGGCGCTTACGAGCAAAGAGAGAGACAGAGAGAGCGAGCCCCGGCCGCGCGCACTCTTACCGTCTTCAAACAACACGAGAGCGGTCCTGCTCTCTCTCCCTCGCGCATATTAATCAAACCAATTGACACGATAGTAAGACCGCAGTTTCACGTGGAGCATTTGGAGATTTTTAGAGATTAAAGAGATACAAGCAGTGCGAGTTATTCGTGTGTTGCAGTTTGGCTGGTGGTTATGTATGTTTCCCGCATACCGCCTCCCATGGCCAAAACTGGTATTACAACACCTGTCGGGCCGGGGCTAGTAATGCTAATGCTAATTTAGGTTGATATCTCTGCAACACTATAACTTTTCATTTTTTTAATGACATCATCGCCCTTATTTCTTCTCATTCTTTTGATGCGTGTAGCTCATTTTTTGGATATTTTTACCTCAATTATTACACATGGCACCTTTAAAGAAAATTTGGGAGCAGTTCACCAAACGAACGTCCAATCAGCGTTGGCTTTGAGGCGGGTTGAGGTGTGACGCAACGAGAAGCGCGACAGTTCAGTCTTAAGAACATGGCGGCTTCAGCGGATGAAATTAGCATCAGTGTGGCTATCGAGCAAGTTTTATCGGAATTACAGAGTTATTACGGAATTACAGAGCTAACGAGCCTTTACCTGCAGCAGCAAGAGTAGCCTGGCTTGTGGTTGTGTTTTCGTCGTCGCTCTCATATGCTTCGTTGATCTGATTGGTTGATTTGGCCCGTCTATCACCAACATAGGCCAATCAGCTAACCAGTATTTTCGCCCCTTACCAAAACCAGAGCCATATAAAGTGAGAGTTACGACAACTCCATTGACAACAATGGAACGTTTTTTTACAGCAATGGCGGCTCGCGGAGCCTCTCAATAGTTCCCGGAAGTAGCAGCCGCGCCGTAGAGTTACAGCAGAACAGACCGTTTGTGATGCACTTTTAAAAGGTAAGACGTTTAAAGAATAAGATTGTATATTATCAGTACATCTGAATCAAATTAACTTGTAACTGTAACTGTATTAAAGCATGCTAGTTGATTATTGCTCTCTAAATTAGTAGTTTTAGGGGACGTTATCAGGTAAAATAAAGGTCATTGGATAAAGTTAGTACCCCATAACAAACCACAAACAGCATATTAATGTTTAAACCCGTTCTATTAATGCATGTTTATCCTTTGTTGTGTAATAAGAGGAAAATACTAAACATAGGTTAAATATAACATTGGGGAGTGTGATAGTTGTAATTGATAAAATGAGAATATCGGTTTCATTCCAAATTAAATGTGCAATAACGGGGAAAAATCCTTATTTTAGATTTCATATTTGAGTAAGGAAAAACGTATGGTTGGCGTTTTTTATTCATTGTGTTTCTGTTGACTATTACCTGTCTATATTATGATTTAGCTCAGCTGATTTGTATTGATGGGAAAGGGAGATGGAAGTTCATAAGTAAGATTAAAAAACATTCTTAAAACGGCAGCAAGCCGTGTTCTTGATCAAATCACACTAGGCTAAATGGGGTATTATAAATACCATAACTGTATTATATACTAACTCCTATATATAATTTATCCCGTTTTTTGTTTCCTTTATCTCTTTCAACACAAGAAGCACAAAGGGGATTGAGTGGATCCTGAAGACTCCTGCACTGACGCTGTACCCTCACCTTCAGTCTCACCTCCTTATTTTTAATAAACATTAAAATTCCCAGTGTTGGTCTGTGGAAAAAGTGCAGATACACCTAAGTAAGATTAGCACAAAAATTTTAGTTCTATTTAGATTGCTCCTGACTTTTAGAGCATATTTTCTGTGTCTGACAGTACAAGAACAACATAGAGGAAAGGCCAGACAACATGCTTGACGTGCAGTTTATTAGACATTTATAAATCCCATTGTGCTAATTCAGTGCAATAGATATGCACTACCGGTCAAAAGTTTTAGATCGGTACGATTTTTTATGTTTTTAAAAGTCTCTTCTGCTCACCAAGGCTGCAATTATTTGATAAAAAAAAAAGACATATTGTGAAATATTATTACAATTTAAAACAGCGGTTTTCTATGTGAAAATATAGTAAAGTGTAATTTATTCCTGTGATCAAAGCTGATTTTACAGCATCATTACTCCAGTCTTCAGTGTCATATGATCCTACAGAAATTATTATAATATGATGCTCAAGAAACATTTATGATTATTATCCATGTTGAAAACAGTTTTTTACATTTTTATTTCAGGATTCTTTGATGAATAGAAAGTTCAAAAGAACATAATTGATCTGAAATGGAAAGCTTTTGTAACATTAATCACTACCATTCAAAAGTTTGGGGTCAGTAAGAATTTATTTTTTATTTTTGGGGGAAAGAAATTAGAAAATACTTTTATTCATCAAGGATGAGTTAAATTGATCAAAAGTTACAGTAAAGACATTTATAATGTTAGAAAATATTCTATTTTAAATAAATGCTGTTCTTTTGAACTTTCTATTCATTATAGAATCCTGAAATAAAAATGTAAAAAACTGTTTTCAACATGGATAATAATCATAAATGTTTTTTGTATTTTTTATCAAATAATTGCAGCCTTGGTGAGCAGAAGAGACTTTTAAAAACATAAAAAATCGTACCGATCTAAAACTTTTGACCGGTAGTATATGTATATATATATGTACTATATATATGGTTGTATATGGATATATGGTACTATATCCAATGGTTGTGTGTGTGTGTGTATATATATATATATATATATATATATATATATATAGGTCATTGACAAATAAACAAATGGTTTTTTTTTTAAATATTTTCACAACTGATGTAATGTATATTTTTGTGTCATGAACAATGTGTTTGAACAAGTTTCAGTTGAACATTTCTAAGTGTTTAAATTCACTTGAAAGTGTACCAACCTACCCATACTTGAAAGCAGTTTTTACCAGTATTTGATAGAGATCTACAAGGATCATTAAGGCTCCTCTGGACAATGCATTATCATGCACACTGCAATTACCATAAAAAGAGAGCCATGTTTGCAGTTGTGCCCCCCTGACATACAAATTGCTAGAGAAAAGGTTTTCAATTATCAGCTATAAATCTACTGAAATGTACAAAATTTGTTTATATGAAATGTTAAATAATGGACACCTAGGAAATAATGTATGTGTGTGTGTATAATCATGTTTTGTATTAAAATAAAATATATTATGTATTCATTTATATAGTAATAAGTGCATAAGCATTGTAAATATTACAATGAATGCAATTTTACATTTTACTTGTTTGCAATGGCTTTTTAAGACAATCACCTGTTTCCTGCAAGTCTCCTGTCCTTGTGAAACCATAGTGAACATTACATGATAACCCTTAAATAACATACAAGTTTAAGAACACAAAAATACTTCAAAACAACTGCAAAACGGTCTTTAACCAAGGTAAAGTTAGCCAGAAAATATGTTAACAAAGGCAGGCAACACTGGTTGACCACAATAAACATTAACTATCAGCAGATTTTTATCTTTTAAAAACAATATTGATGTAACTACATATACATACTACATCCAAAATGTCAATGTATTGTATATATATTGTAAACCAACGCATTTATTGACTACAAACTAACAAAAATCACAGTTCAGCTCTCTAACTCCATCGATTTGAATTGGCGCCGAAGCACTTCCTGGAACTATCTGAGGTCTACGCGAATCACGTGACAACCAAGCATTTAGAACTTCCGTTGTCGCAACTCTCTCTTTATATGGCTCTGACCAAAACTACTTCAACGGAAGGTTTCCAGATGGATATGCGGAGCAAATCCATCTGGCGGAGTCAGGTTACCGCTGAGCTGCTCTTCATGGTGGAACATCAACTACAAGCATGTTGTGACATGCTTTAGTTTTATCAAAAGTGGTTCATTCTGTATTTTGATGTGAAAATGCTGGAACTCTATTTTACACCTTTACAAGCCACCATCTAATTAGTCTCAAGTCCCAATTCTCTCCACTGTAACACTAACCTTTACAGGAAACATTATTTAGCTTTTCTCTACAATGACAGACAAGTAAACAACCGGTGAACCTAAAATATTCACTATAATAATTTCTTAGGATTAAATTAAATTTCAGATTAAATTCAGCATTATTTGTCTTATTTATATAATTTCAAAGAACCATTCAGTGAACGGTTTATAAGAGAACCTTTTTTCTTAGTGTGAAGAAAACGTCTCGGGTTACGTATGTAACCCTTGTTCCCTGAGAAGGGAACGAGACACTGCATCGGTGACGACACTAGGGGAACGCCCTTCAGCGTAGCGCGTCTGAATTTATGAATGAAACCGAATCCAATCCTATTGGCGTTGCGTGATGACGTAGGGTGTGACGGCATATGCGGATGTACACAAAGGCACGCCGGCACACGGAAGATGTCAGCTTTTGCTATGAAGCAAGTGCTCCAGGCGGGGTGAGGTGTGGCGAACCGATGCAGTGTCTCGTTCCCTTCTCAGGGAACAAGGGTTACATACGTAACCCGAGACGTTCCCTTTCGAGGAACTCGAACTGCATCGGTGACGACACTAGGGGAACGAGATACCCACTATACCACAACGAACCCCGCTTCATCCTAGTGTGAAGCTGTCTTCAGGCACAACTTAGGACGAAAGCACTCGTGCACCGGGTGTAGAGGGAAGGTCCAGACTGTAAAACCTCATGAATGTGTGCGGAGTGGCCCAGCCAGCCGCCTCACATATGTCATGGATAGAAACCCCTGAAAGGAGGGCTCTAGAGGACGCCATGCCTCTGGTGGAGTGAGCCCTCACGGCCATAGGTGAAGGCAAATTGCGCACCTGATAGGCCAGGGAAATGGTCTGAACGATCCAGTTGCTGATGGTATGCTTAGAGGCGGGAAGCCCCTTCTTGGGCGACCCAAAACACACCAGCAACTGGTCCGACTTCCGCCATGAGGAGGATCTCTGTATATAACATAGCAGTGCTCTGACAGGGCAGAGCAGGTGAAGTCTCTCCTCATCCGCCGTCACATGAGGTGGAGGATGAAAGGCCTGCAGAACCACAGGCCGTGCCACATTCGATGGCACCTTGGGCAAATAGCCGGGCCTGGGATGCAAGATGGCCTTAATGTTGCCTGGAGCAAACTCCAAGCACTCGTTGGAAATAGAGAGCGCCTGAAGGTCTCCTACCCTCCTCAGAGAAGTAATGGCCAACAAAAAGACCAACTTAAACGTAAGGTTCTTGGCCTCAGCCGACTCCAATGGTTCGAAGGGGGCCTCGGCCAGCCCTTCGAGAACCACCGCCAGGTCCCAAGAGGGAACCCTGGTGCGAGCCGCAGGTCTCATCCTCCAGGCTCCACGGAGGAAACGTACGACCAAGTGATGCCTCCCCAGAGGGCCATCACTCAGAGGAGCGTGGAAAGCCGCAATGGCAGCCACATAAACCTTGAGTGTGGATGGGGTAAGCCCGGCAGAAAAGCGGTCTTGAAGGAACTCCAGCACTGAAGCCACTGGGCAGTGAACTGGGTCCAGATCACGCTCTCTGCACCAAGTGGAAAACACATTCCACTTAAGGCCGTATAGCTTCCTCGTGGAGGGAGCTCTGGAAGTGAGTATGGTTTCAACCACTTCTGTTGACAGGCCGGCTTCTAGGTACTGTGCCCCCTCAGGGGCCAGACCCACAGTTTCCACAGCTCGGGCCGAGGGTGGAGAACTGAGCCCCCTGCCTGAGACAACAGGTCCCTCCTCAGAGGGATCTGCCACGGCGGGCCTGCCAGAAGCAGGATGATGTTCGAAAACCATACTCGGGCCGGCCAAAACGGGGCTACTAATAGTAGGCTGACCCCGTCCTGACGGACCCTTTCCAGAACTGCTGGGAGCAGAGCGATTGGGGAAAGGCATACAGACGCAGCCTTGGCCACGTCTGCACGATGGCATCCAACCCCAGCGGGGCTGGATGTGTGAGGGAGAACCACAGTGGACAGTGTGTCGTCTCTCGAGACGCAAATAGGTCCACTTCCACTGGGCCAAACCTCTCGCATATTAACTCCACCACCTCGGGGTGGAGTCTCCATTCCCCGGGCCTCAGCCCCTGCCTCGACAGCATGTCTGCTCCCAGGTTCTGGTCCCCCGGCACATACATCGCCCTGAGAGACGACAGTCTCCGCTGGGACCACAGGAGGATCTGATGCGCCAGTCTGCACAGAGGGCGCGATCTCAGACCCCCCTGACGGTTTAAGTAAGAAACCACCGACATGTTGTCGGATCTTACTAGGACATGGCGACCATGGAGGTCTGGCAGAAAGCTCCTCAGAGCTCGGAACACCGCCAACATCTCTAGGCAATTTATGTGCCAAGAGGAATGATGGTCCTGCCAGAGACCTCTCGTAAAGTGGCCGTCCATGACCGCGCCACAGCCCGAGAGGGAGGCGTCTGTCGAAATAGATATTCGGCGACATGACGCTCCCAGCCTGGGACCCTGGGACAAGAACCAAGGCTTCTTCCAAATTGATAGGGAACGAAGGCATCTGCGCGTAACCCTTATCAAGCGGAATGGATTCCCCCTCGGGGAAAACCCCTTGGCTCTTAACCACCACTGTAGAGCTCTCATATGTAGCAGGCCAGAAGGTATCACGCTGGACGCTGCTGCCATGAGACCCAACACTCTCTGAAAGTGTTTGACAGTGATGGTTTGGCCTAGCTTTATCCTGGACACTGAGGTCAGGATAGACTCGACCCGAGCAGGAGACAATTGTGCCCGCATCGTGACTGAGTCCCACACCACTCCCAGGAACGTGGTTCTCTGGGCTGGTGTCAACACGCTCTTCTTCGTGTTGAGTCTCAACCCCAGTCTTTGGATGTGGGCGAGGACGACATCTCGATGCCGAATCGCCAGCTCTCTCGACTGGGCCAATATTAGCCAGTCGTCGATGTAATTGAGCACCCTGATGCCCTCGAGCCTCAGGGGTGCTAGAGCTGCATCCATACACTTGGTAAAAGTGCGAGGGGAGAGTGCTAGGCCGAATGGAAGAACCCGATATTGGTAAGCTTCGCCCCCGAAAGCAAACCTCAGGAACTTCCTGTGAGATGGAAGGATGGAGATGTGAAAATAAGCGTCTTTTAGATCTATCGTGACAAACCAATCCTCGGATTGGATTTGACTCACGATGGTGGGAATAGTGAGCATCTTGAACCTGAATCTCCTCAGAGACCGATTCAGATGCCTTAGATCTAAAATTGGACGCAACCCTCCATCCTTCTTGGGAACTATGAAGTACCGGCTGTAGAACCCGGACTCCCTGACTGGTGGGGAAACATGCTCTATGGCCCCTTTTTCCAGCAGCGAGCGAACTTCTTGTTCCAACACCAGACCCTGCTCTGGGTGCACGGCTGTCCGAACCACCCCATTGAATTTTGGTGGGCGGACCCGGAACTGCAGTCTGTACCCAATTTCTACAGTGCGCAGGACCCATGGCGAAATATTTGCGAGGTTTTGCCATGCCTCTGCAAAATTCGCCAAGGGAACCAGCCCCTCGGGGCTGGTGTCCGGTGTTTTGTGTGAGTCCTTGACGGCACCCTGAAGCGGAGGACCGGCAGGAGAAAACCGACAATGAGTCACAATGCGCGAGCTCGAACGCTGTCTGTCTGCAAGCCTTTGGGGCAGACAGATGGGCGTGAGTTCGCTGGGAGCTGGCGTGTCCCGAAGCGTCAGAGACGGCGGGATACTGACGCCAACCCTCTGAGGGCCCGACGAGAGAGGGGACCTCAGTCGCTCTCTCTCGGGGGGGGCGGCCCTTTGAGGCCTCAGAGAAACTAGGACCTCTTCCCCTTAGCCTTCCTAAACTGAATAACGGTCCTCAGATCCGTCTTCTCAGGAGGCTGAGGGTGTGAGCGTCGACCAGATTCCCAAGCTCTATGAGGGGGAGCTCTGGAAGCAACGCTCGCCTTCTGTGCCTGGCGGTAAGAGGAAGAGGAGGGCTGCTGTGGTTGCTCCTTAGCAGCCGCCCTCCTAGACCTTGAACGACGAGGGAGATACCGCTTAAAAGCTTCACCCTGCTTCTTTGCATCTTCAAACCTGTCCACTACAGCGTTAACAGCCTCACCAAATAGACCTGAGACTGAAACGGGTGCATCAAGAAGGAAGCTCCTATCCTTCTCCTTGATGCCCGACAGGTTGAGCCACAGATGTCTCTCCGTGGTCACCATAGCAGACATGGAGCGACCGATGGCACGGGCCGTCTCCTTGGTAACCCGGAGCGACAAATCTGTGGCTCTGCGAAGCTCAGCGATATCATCTGGAGATGGACCCTCACCTTGGTCTAGATCTCTTAAAAGATCGGCTTGGTACGCCTGCAAAATGGCCATTGTGTGCAGGCTCGCACCAGCTCGACCCGCCGCCATATACGCCCTGCCCACCAAAGCAGATGTGGTGCGGCAAGGTTTAGAAGGCAATGCTGGTGACTTCAGGGATGATGCAAGGTCGGGTGAAAGGTAGCTGGCTAGTGCTTCCTCAACCCGAGGCATCATCCCGTATCCCTTATCCCTAACCCCAATTACATCACTGTAATTTAGCATCGGGGGGTTAGACAGGCGCGATGAATATGGCCTGTTCCAGGATTTACACAACTCGTTGTGCAAATCTGGGAAGAAAGGGAGAGACCGGCGTGGAGGATGCGTGCGGTGCTGCAGGAAGCGCTCATCAAGTTTGCTCTTTGTACGCGCTTCCTGCTGTTCTTGTGGCCAAGAAATATCAAGCTTGGCCACAGCCCGCGTCAAAACCTCCACCAACTCACTATAGTTCGGTGCCGGCTGAACAGGATGGTGTGTGAGAATATGATCCTCATCCCCAACACTCATCACGTCTAATTCCTCAGAATTAGACAGCTGTAGAACTGCAATATCATCCTGATCGGGAGAAGCCGCGGAGCGGGCTCCCGAACGGGGAACAGGGGAATCAGACTCATCAGAAGAGAAACGAGAATATGCCTCGGCAGTCTCGCCCTCAACCAGATCTCTTTGCGATCCCCACGATGAGCGCCGTCGCATTGCCTCGGCAGATGCGGGACCCGAACCGCGGGGAGAACGCATTTGGCCATCATCTTTAAACAAAGCCAATCGAGAACGCAGCACTCTCACAGAGAAAGACTCACAATGAGCGCAAGCAGCCCCCTCAAGAGCCGCTTGAGCGTGCTGTCTTCCCAAACATGACACACACATCTCATGTGTATCCCCAGCCGTGAGGAAACGTGGGCATGGGAACACACACTTTCTGAACTGTTCGCTGGCCATACTGAGCTTCAAAATAGACAAACAACAGTAAATAGTACTCACAAACACAGAGCGCTTGCTGAATAGCAAAAAGCTGACATCTTCCGTGTGCCGGCGTGCCTTTGTGTACATCCGCATATGCCGTCACACCCTACGTCATCACGCAACGCCAATAGGATTGGATTCGGTTTCATTCATAAATTCAGACGCGCTACGCTGAAGGGCGTTCCCCTAGTGTCGTCACCGATGCAGTTCGAGTTCCTCGAAAGGGAACAATAATTATTGGACAAAAAACGTTCTCACGTAATAACCTAGAATATTGTCTAACACTTGATGGCTGCTCTGTCAAGTCCTCGTCGTCGGTTAGGAACCTGGGTGTGCTCTTTGATACCAATCTTTCATTTGAAAGTCACGTGAATAGTATCTGTAAAACTGCATTTTTCCATCTAAAAAATATCTAAATTACCTCTGTACTGATAAAACGTTGTCGGGATAATTCCGATTCACGTGGCTACGCGGAAGCGCTAAAAAATTCTCAGAGCCATCAGGCACTGTTTTAAGCAAATGATCGGCCAGATCGCATTAAAGGTTTTCTGTTGGAACGGTGTTGTGTTAGCGGCCCTTAAGTTAATAACTAATGATCGTTGCGACGGAAGTGAATCAATCAAAACTAACTTTAGCTGGACAATAACTTTATTCTAGAGCTGCTGTAAAGCCAAAACAATCGCTGTTACTTTAATTTCCTATTATCACTGTGAAGCAGCTTTTAAAAGCGCTATATAAATGAAGGTGACTTGTGAAGAGCAATTTTAAATCGCCTTTTGTGCAATGGAAAGGTTCCATGGACGTTAAAGGTTCTTTATAGAACCATGGATGCCAATAGACATTTTTAAGATTGTACATTCATTAGTATAGACCTTATATTGAGATCAGATGGATTATTTCCCCCAATTGTGTTTCCAACACATTTTTATAATATCTTGGGTCAAGAATTTCTTGGGTCGGAGCTTGCCATACATTTCCTCCTCCTTTACCGTGACCCACTCGCACTGTGTGGATGTTACATATCACACATGCGCACTTCAGTAAGCCGATAGGTGGCAGGTTAAGGTGTTTACAACCCAGGCCAAATTTGTGGTAAGAGGCAAAAATGTCGATTGGTTTATGCTTAAGCCATTATGACCTTGCGGGTTGATGTTTTATATAACCACATGCATTATTAGATTAGTCAGATTATTAAGCTTAATCAGGTTAAGAACGTGCATGTAAATGCTCATTAGACCACTGAAGTAGACCATCCTAAAAATGAACGTTTAAACCTTTTTGTCATTCTAACAATATCCAGAGTGGTGCATAATAAAATAGAGTGCACAAGAGCAGCATCAAGAATATCAAATATTGTGGAGTGACAATTTGGCCCATATCTAATAACTAGGAAAGGGACACGTCCTTGACAGTGGAGGTCATACTTTTTCTAGATTGTAACATGTGCACCCTGCTCTCTTCTTTTGATACATCCACATTTGAATAAAAAACTTTAAAGTCTGACTTCAAACATAACCCAGCCATTTCAGTAGCACACGCGACTTTCCCTCGACCACTTCTAAATGTAACCAACGCCACAAGTCAGTCAACAAGTTAGTATGGATATTGACCGTGTGGAATTAGATCAGACAGAAATGACATCAGCTAAGGCAACAGACGTCCGCTCGCAAACCAACTGGCCATTTACAGCAAGTCAAATTCAATTTTCACGCCTATCAGTCTCAGCCCAACACAAGCTTCAGCACTTCTGCTACATATTTGTGCTGCTTGTACCACAACACATCCATCTAATGCGGCAGTCATAGCGAAACTGGATAAACGGTGTGGATAAAGCAAAATGTTATGTGAAAATTATGTATGCCTGGCCTACTCAAAGTAGCAATAATAATTACAAACTTTAGCCTTTAGAAGACAGTTAATAAAATAGATCCCAGATTGTTATTATTCATATAACATTGTTATGAACCAACATAAAATTATTGTTTTTTTATTTAGAGAAATTAAAGATTTGTTTGATCAAGCAGTACAGTAAATACAGTATCTTTTTTCATCAAAAATCTAATTTAGTCTAAAATAATCATGGTATATTTACAGTTTTTCACTGAATGAACACTGCCAATGATTATGTTTAATAATTTCAGTTATGCTATATGCACCAATATATCAACAGGGTCTACATAGGTACTTCTAACTAAAAATAATGAAATATTTTCATTAACTACAAATAATGGCACACGGACACTTCTATGATTCATTTCTGTGAATTACTTTGAATTATTCAAAAGAATAATGGATTCACACAAAAACTTCAGTGTGCTGCAGCTAATGATTAAATCATAAATTTACAATCCCATTTACGCATTTGACAGACTTTATCCAAAGCAACTAAAACAGTATTCAAAGTACATGTTTTTATGTATTCTTTGAGAATCAGACCAATGCCTCTGTTGCAACATGGTCTACCGTTTCATCTACAAGAATTTCTTTAAATATCTTTTATCTGAAAAAAAATAACTGCAATATTCAGTAGCTTAACTGCCAGCAAAATCAATGCCCGTGCCTAGTAGATGCTTCCTTTAGCAAGAATCACCTATGAGTGTAATAAGACGCTTCTACGACAGAGTGCATTTTAACACTGGAAGCTGTGTATTAACAACACAAGAATGTAATTTCTCAACGAAGTGGCGCAACTTTTTAGCATCTGGCCAAAGCAGCAGCAGCAGCAGATTTCCCCCCTTGTTATGCGTGTGACACAATATTTCGTTTTCTCTCTTAGTTCTTTCTCCTTTCATTCACTGCCTTGCATTCTCTATCACTCTTTTTTTGCTCTCTGTACTTCAGTCTCCTCATTTGCCTCTGACTACCGCTTTACATGGGTCTGGATGATGTTTATTCTTCAGGATTTCACACGGCCGTTTCCAGCAAAGAGGAGCAGTCTGCCAGATCCAGAGTTCTTGAATGGGGAGGAGAGCCCCCTCGTCCGCCGTCGTCATGGGTTACGACATGCACTCCACATCGCCTATGCTGTCTGAGGAGGCCAGGGTCAGATTACAGCCTTGCTTAGGAATTCACCCCCCACCATCTCTCAGACACAGTCACTCACTCACTCATTATTTGAAAAGAAAGCAATACAATGGTACTTCCATGAGAGAATGCCAAAGGGAAAAAAATTTACCTAAGGTCCTGGTTAACAGAGCTGCTCTTAGTTATTGTTCCATGGTACATTTACTGTAATTCTATCAGCTTAATAATGGAACAATCTACAAATTGGGATGGGTCAGGATAAGTGTTGCCAAAAGTACAGACTTTGGTACCAAGTCGGCCATTGCGTTCACCAACGCCATTGTGTTCACGTGCTCAACATATATGTCTCTGATTGGTTATTGTGTTCACACACTCAATATATAGGTCTCTGAATGGCCATTGTGTTTACGCACTCAACATATGTGTCTCTGAATGGTCGTTGTGTTGCTCAACATAAATATGTCTGTGATTGGCTACAATGATCAACGCTTCAAAAACATGTTGTCTTCACCGAGCGCTTAAACGGATACACACGGGAGCATTTGAAAGCAGCCATTTATCAGAGGAAATATTAGGGATCCCCTGATAGACGCCTGCTTTCAAACTCTATAGTATATAGGATACGTTTAAGATACTTTTGTACAATTTTTGCCTTCATATTTCATGCATATTTAACAAATAAGTAATTTTGTTTTACATTTACACCATGTTGTTCACTGCAGGTGTGGTGCACTTGGAATATAACTTTTTTGAAAAGATGGTTAATAAAGAGAATGTTACTTGTTTTTAAGTTGACTAGTTAAACATAAAAATAAATTTAAAAAAATCGAAATCAACCCAAACAAACACACCCCGCAAAATGCACAAACACGCAATGCAAGAGTGGATGTCTCTTTATCTGAAGCGAAGCAAAATAAGGCTTCACAAAAAATGACGGACGAATGAACTACAAGGAAAAATAAAAAAAATAACATACAGTACACAAGTATTCAAGCATGACGAGAGTTCGTTGTTAGTCGCCATGCAGCACACCAGCTCCAGACAAACAATGACAATCAAAACTGTCCTGTTACTATAAATAACATTCCAACAACAGCATATGTGAAACATAGCAAAACCAATATTTCTGTGTATGGAGCTGGAAATTTTTTTAATATTAACTTAAAGCTCATACGCCTTCTTTTTCCAGTGATATTTCTCTGACCATTGTTTGGTAACACTTTACAATAAGGCTCCATTAGCAGTTAATTAGTTAACAAACTTACAATGAAAAAATACTTCTAAAACATTTATTAATCTTAGTTCATGTTAATTACAACATTTAATAATACATTATTAAAGTCAAAAGTTGTGTAAAAAAACAACTATTATTTAATGGACCTGAACAATGATCAGTTGTATGTAACTAACATTGACAAAGAATAATAACTGTATAATTCTTTTGCACTTTAATCTGTTTGAAACATTTGTTACATACATTGTGTGTAGTATTTAGATGTTGAGTTATTTTTGTTATAAGAAAAAAAGTTATTAAACCTATTATAGTATGACAACACTTTTTTATTGTGATAATAACGTATACCTTGATAAAAGCTTAAGCAATTATTGCAACATGAAAATTTGATACCATGACATGCCTATTCTGCCCCCATCATGAGTGTGCATGCCTCCTACTGCTGATTGGCTACAAGTGTGTTGTGCTTGGTCCAATACACTTTCAACAGTTTCTCAGAAATCGCTTACTGCACCTTTAAGACTGACCAGTTGTCCAGAAAATGCACTGACAACAATCAATTGTCAAAGTTATAAAAACATGGGAATATAATCGTTTTTACACTGCATCACAATGCGAATGTGAACAATTCTGCCTAAAAAAGAACTAATCGATAATTTTAAAAATGAAATAGGCATATCATACTTATTCATGTAATGTTTTGTTGTGAAATAAAGTACTCTTACCATACATTAATAAAAAAATGCACAGGTCCTTCGCCTATGCACTAGCATCTGATGTTCGGAGATTATAACTAACTTCTTGAAAGCAGATATTTGGGCACATTTTGGTTTTTACGAAAAGAACATGCATTAAAAGAGAAAATAAAGTGCGGGAAATGCTTGATAAAAAGAGCCACAAAAAAAACGTGCACTGCCTGACACACACCCGAAGCACGTGCACAGAAAGACACCTCTCTCAGACACAATTTGATCCCAAAATCAGTTCTCTTTAGCAGAGTATTATGCTTGACCTGTCAGATACACAGAATTATTTCAGAATACCTGTCTATTTCGAGTATTCACATAAACAGAGTCATTTATGTCCATGTTAATCCATGCATTAGGTCTTAAAATAATAAACCTGCTACTATCTGCATCATTAATGTTAATCAAACAACAAAAGAAAAGAGGGAATCTCTCACTGCTCTTAACTGAATAACTTTTGCCGATTTATATAATAGCCTAACTCATTTATTAGTAATTAATACAGACTATTCAGTGATTATTTCTACAATTAATTATTCAATTTCTGTATTATTTCATACTTGAAAGCTTCAGTTAAATAGATCTAAAATAAAAAAAATGTAAAGCACTTACACACGTTAAAGCACGTTTCTTTCTTGTATTTGTTCTACTGGTTGTTATTTGCAGCTTTGCTCATTTTTAATAGCAAAGATAAAAAAAACTAAAATAACTATTGTGATTATTAATGTAGTAATTATTATTTAAAAAAAGAATTGGATGAAGAAGCTCCAACGTGATATATTGAGCATCATTTTATAATCAAATCATTACCCTCTGAATTGTAATAGAATCGTGAGGCAGGATAAGATTCACACCTATACTGAGATTTGATCCTACAAATGATAGTAATTATTTTCCTCATAGATATTTTACTGTTATTTGATTTACTGTTTATTCCACCTCCAAACCATAATTAAACTGTTCACGAGGAAAAATTAGGGGGTTGGATGGTAAAAAGTGGGTGATGATAAAGCCAAATCAAATGAAAGTTTGCTAAAATAATGCCTATCTAAATAATAAATGTCATCAGTGACATCAGCTAAAAAGAAAAGTTGTTTCAGAGGAGGAGTACATTAATACAATTAAGGATTATGAAGAAAAACATATTTATTTGGAATAACATCCACCAACTAAACGGGGTCAGATTTGATTTCATGTTGCCTTTACATCCTACTCTGAGCTGACCCTGGACTGAAGACAATGAGGTTATTTTTTATGACCTATCTGCCTGTATTGTCTGTCTATAACAATCACACCCCATATCTGAGGTCATGAACTCGACTGATAAGTTAGCCTTATGTCATCTTGATATTTCTCCATTTGCGAAAGAACTTCCCTCATAAATCGAATCAATTTATTCAGCTCATGTTTGTGGAAATTCACTAGGCTAAAGAACTGCAGAATGTACACACGTGATGCAGCAAGTTGCACCGCAACAGCTAAAGTACATGACAACGTGACCATTGCAAATCTATTTGTTTGGGATATGGGATATGTCAGAAATAGAACTGGGCATCAGTTTACTGTTGGGAATTTGACGTGTCGCGTCGCATCCAGTGTGGACAGCATCACTGATTATAATGGGTTCTATTGTATTTTGTCAAGTCACGCCGCTTGCGTCCGGTGTAAGCACAGTGTTACAGTAGGAAATTATGTCACTAGTGCTGCAAATGCAAATACTGCAATGCTAGCTCAATTTAATATGTCTGCATTCCAAAATGTTAGAGCGCAATTCATGATGTGACAAGAAGTCCCTATAATGCAGAAGTCCATGCCTTTACATCTCACAATTGAGTAGAGTGAGAAACTCTCATAATAACCACTTTTTATCTTTTACTGGGCTTCCATCCATATTATGTGAATTAGTGTAACGTTTTCTGAGCTCTGACTACGTCAAAATGGGCTAACAGTTCGAAAAGAAAGTCAAACTGTCATAGGCTTATGGCAGGCTACATGAATAATGTGAAACATTCAAATTCAGTACAATTTAAGACTACACACAAGGGGCCTACCTTTTTCAATGTCTGTTCCTGAGTATCTCCAAGAATATCATAGCATACGTAGATGGGATTTTTGTTTAGTTTGGGGCTGCCTGGCTCTGGCCGGACTCTCTAATGATTTCGGAAGCGTGGCTTCAGCCATGTAAACAGACTGTGGCCTGTAAACTCTGCTTTTCCTGTTATCTGCTGCTAGTCGAACATTTGGACGAGAGTCTGCGTGCCTTGCACTTCATTTTCTACTCCAAACACAGCGTGATAAACAAATGTGGGGGGGGGGGGGGGGAGTCACACACATGGACATAGAACAAACAAAGCAGACCGTCACTGAACAAGTGCCCTCTCACACACATGCACACACACAGACGGTGCGCACATCAATAAACACAAGACCACTTTAAAAAGACTGATTTCCTGATGTTCACTGTATGTTCAGAAGGGTTTCAACTTGAATAAGAGCAGTAGCATGACAAGAAACATGTTTGTAAAAAGGCTTTTTTCAATATTTGTACAAAGTGTTGTGAAATACTTTCTTTAACTATTAAACTATGTACACTCACCCACATTACCGTCCACACAAACACTGTGCAAACCCTGCTGTCCATTGAGAGAAACTATTTTGTCTGCTATCTGAAGTGTGGAAAAGCAAAATAAACCAAGCTTCATTTTAAAAAATTCTCTACATTATTTGTCTGTCAGCTAACATTACTGGCCTAGGCTAGTGCTCTCTGTTCAACAACATAGTGAGGGTACACTGTAAATCTTACACGTCAAAACCTGGTCATTTATGGAAACTCTGGGCTAAGGGCAACAATGAACACAGGAACTGAATGTTTGGGCTTGTGCCTTCAGTCCACAAGAGAATTTGGGTAATTAATGGAGCCAATGGTGCAAGACGTTTGTGGAAGCTATGGCTAACAAGGTTCACCAGCTCCACATTTTGCCATTTTTGCTGAACGATGTCATAAGTGAGCTCTGAAGTATCACGACGGATGGCAAGAAGCACAAGATGAATGAAAGCACTGAGATGTAACTGGAGATCACAACAAATAACAACAAGCAGCACATTTTGAATGACTGATTGAATTGTTTGGGATTCAAGAGTTAGTAATTCACTTCAGATTCACTTTCTAAGCAAAAAAGAGAAGTGTGAATTGTAATATTGTTTAATATGTTCCTTTTGACATGGACAGCCGGTTATATCTAAAACAGGTTCTCAAGACCCATCAGGACTTCATTATAATTTTCCATGATGCATACAGGTTCAAGAGAGCAGCTTAGCTAAAATGATTTCTCACACTGATTGTCAAAATGGGGAATATGTCGTTGCTTTATTTTATGCTAGCCTTTATCCTATCCTATTTGTCCTATGGTAATTCAATTTTCTTTCTACCCTATAGGATTGTGGACCAGGTTTACATTTGGTTCACTTTGAATCTAAATCAATTCAAGCTTCAGTGTAATAATGGTCGTCTGACGAGGACCTATATCAAAACACGAGAAAAGGAAGTAGTGGTTATTGTGGTTTTCGCGGTAACGAAGACAAGACCTTATTGACTTGCTGACCTGGTTTGGCGGACCTACCGAGATAACATCGGTAGTGCGTGTTTTTGTGGAAAAACGTTAAAAAGGTGGCAGCTGTAGCATACCATTTCCTTACACAGTGACACAGCTCACGTTATAGCCATACCTCACTGGAGATGTAGCATATAGAAAATACCACCAAAACGGACTTTTCAACGCGAGAAGTTTGTAGTAGGCTATCTCCAGATTTAACTTGCATTTTAAAGATCACGACTCGCTTTTCAGCTCCTTAAACGGATATGGGAAACTGATGTTTTCGGGCGTTCAACCGCGTAACACGTACCGACTGTCAAACGATACAGTGTTATGGCATTATGACGCTGGCGTTATGACGTCGATTACAGATGAAAGAACCACTGGAGGTGTTCGAAACAATGTTGCATGTCGTACTGGATAAATTCACACAGCATCTGTTTAAGATTACATCATCACAAAAGCAGCACGAGCAGCGGTTTCATGGCTTTTCCTGGCTGTACAAAACTAGCAAACTACATACGATTAAAATAATTACAATAAGTCACATTTTCATTTTCCGTACTCACCCTCTCTTGCCTTTAAGAGTACCGTGTTTGCAACAATATTCTCCAGCTCCATCAAAAAAACACCGTGATATTGCCGTGGAAGCCGAAGAGTAGATAGTGCTCCAATTGCTCCTCCCAGCAGAATACGCTATTTTCCGTCCTTATTAAAAGTATTTAAATCAAAACCTAGGCATTTTAAATTATCAACACACGTATGCACACGTAAAACAACGAATCGCTGACACACGCGTGTGGTTGTTGTAGTTTGAGCCACAAAAGGCGTAAGGAAGGCATTGCCTGTTGAAACAGCGTTTGTCGAGCCACTGGCGACAAGTCACGTTAAAACGTACATATGCCAAAGACAGCAGGCCGAGGTCTACATCCTTTGAGGGTGCACGGCAGAAAACGGATCAAGTAGAGTACGGTCGATCATACAGGAGTTGTTGAAGTGCCGCTGTCACTATCAGCGTGCTCCCTCTCTCGGTGCGTAATCGAAGCAGGGTTGGGTTTCTTCTTTCAGTTGTAATTTTTGGCTGGGTCCCAAGCGGCTTTCCCCGTGGCTCCGTTCAGATTTACAGCGGTAGAGCGGTGTTCAAATGGCGTAGCGATGCGAAAGGTTGAGGACGCACGCAGTTATAACGGTGTACGAGATTCATCTTTAGTGCTTGTCATGTTTCCTTGTCATTCCTATTCAACAAGCGTTTGAAAGGGGCGTGTTCAAATGCAGCTGTGACGCACGAGCCTTGAAGAACAAGCATGCATGGCTGTCAAAGGATATTTGATAGCGGCACATTCAAGCCGCTCCCGCTCTTTCAGTCGGCACTGGGCGCAATAATAGAAAGTGGGATAGCCCGGGATTGAAAGTCAAGGCCAATAAATAGAAAAGACGAATTACACTTGTTTTTTTTTTTTCATTCAAGTGGGGCCATTTCAAGTCCATTTAATAAGAATAATGGACCATTTGATGAGTCATGACTTATCAGAGATATCAATTTGATTCAATATGACATGAACAAGAATTCTTTTGAACACATGTTATTCAGCTGCTGAGTTAATCACAGCCAAGCTGATAATTAGACCGACCAACACAAATGCGCATTGTGTATTGCTTTTAGAAAACAATTCAAGATATTAAAGGGATAGTTCACCCAAAAATGAAATTTAGCCCATGATTTACTCACCCTCAAGTTATCCTAGGTGTAGCTACATTACTTTTTTTTTTTTTTTTTTTTTTTACAAAAAAAGTACGGTAGGTACAATCGGAGTTATATTAAAAAATGTCCGGGCTCTTCAAAGCTTTAATGGCATTAATGACTGTCCATAAAAGTGCATCTATCCATCATAAAGGATATGGATATTTTTCTTACACAAACGCATCGCTTCTCTTCAGGCCATTATTAACCCCTGCAGACGCGAGGAGCACTTTAATCATGAATAGATGCGCTTTGATGGACTGCCATTATAAAAGCTTGGAAGAGCCACGACATTTTTTAATATAATAACGATTGTATTCGTCTGAAAGAAGAATGTCATATACACCTGGGATGACTTGAGGGTGAGTAAATCATGGGCTAATTTTCATTTTTGGGTTAACTATCCCTTTAATAGCATACTCAATAAATTGTGTTTCAGACAAAATCTGACAAGGTAGTTTGTATAGTTTTTTTCTTTTTTGACAAAGTATCAAGTTTTGTGTGTCACCAAACAACGAAATCCGGATTGGAATTTTAAAAGATTTCACCTGATTTACAATTACTCTGTTCGTGAAATTTGCTGGGAGAGTGAAACTCAACTAACATTAGCTGTTGTACAGTCTCCTGTATCATTATGCTTTGTTATTGTTATTATTTTAAGTAATATATTAATAATAAACACTTTTAAATCCAATAAAGTGAAATTTAGGGCATTTCTTCCCTTTTGTACATTTGAGGTATTCTCAAATTGCCTGCTCTTTGCTTATTAATATGAAAAAATTAAGAGCGTATAAACTTCAACACCAAGATTTGGCATCAAGATAAATTATACTCACAGAAATAAATTTAGTCTAATATATTCACTGTAGCCATGACATGTCCTCTTCTCACTATGTGAAAAAGTATTGTTTAACACAAGCTTCCATGAACTATTGCCTCAAAAACAGAACAAATGCAAAACCACCCCCTAGCTACCGATTAATGCAAGGACATGTTTCACATGAAAAGCCCTTATAACCCTATTGAGCAATACGGGCACAATAGAAGCAAAAAATAAACTTATTTATATGTGGACATTTTTTTAACTCATTATACAATAAATTACAATAATTATATTATTCACATATAATTTTTTTAATATAATAATTATACTGTGTTCTAATCTAATGTAAATAGTTACACCCTAATGTTTTAAAACACCAGCCCTCTGTGTTGATTGGATACGAAG
Source organism: Chrosomus eos (assembly GCA_036326025.1). Classification (NCBI taxonomy): domain Eukaryota; kingdom Metazoa; phylum Chordata; class Actinopteri; order Cypriniformes; family Leuciscidae; genus Chrosomus; species Chrosomus eos. The sequence continues at coordinate 12,212,379 of CM070836.1, read as the reverse complement.
AAAATTTCTAGAGATTAGTATTACAAAAAACCGCGCATCAATTATATTTGGTTTCTCAGAATCAAGTAGAGTGACAATGAATTAAAAGCCTGTCATCAGTATAAAACAGGTTTAATAGAACAAAAATATTTTCAGTATTGTTGGTTTTACATTATACAGTACACCAACTTAACCATAGCGTCATATCCATAACATAGTGAACACTGAAATAAACTTTTCTTGTATACATTTACAGATTCATTTTAAACAAAACGTCAACAAGTGCTTCAGTTTGGTCCATCCTTCATTTCACTATGGCATCAGCCATTAAAAAACAAAGATGGTGGGCAAGTCCCAAAACGTGCCTTTACAAGCAACTAGTGAAACAAAATCTTGAAGTCATAATCTTGTCCGCACACTCTATCAACGGACAGAATGATTTCAAAGTCAAGACAGACTGTCGTCTCATACTAAACAAAACCATCCAATAAAACAGAAATAAAATCATCCAAAAAAGAACCAAATGTTGTTTCAGAAATCATCTAACGTGTCAGCTTTAGGGATCGATAAACCTCGCTCTTTCACTGCCTGTAGCTTCAATCTCTCGGACTCCTGCTTGGCTTGCTGTTCTGTCCGCTGTTCCTCCAGAATTTCCTCAATGGAAACTCGCTGGAGGATTTGATCACAATCTTTATGCAGATCCTGGAAGGGGAAAAATAGCATATTATTCAACTTTTTGGAAAATCCAAAAAAATAATAAAAGTGAGTTATGGCAAACGTTATGATTTGTTACCCTCATGAAATGTCTCATCATATGCCACATGCCTTGCAAATATTACACAAAGTCATAAAATCATCCCAAGTGTAGCTGCAGGATGAACACATGTACTTACTACTTCCCCAAGCAAGACGACATTTTCTCCTCTCACGACAAATATTCCACGAGGTATGTCACCAAATTTTTTACCTACGTGGATTCGTTCAACTGTTTGATGCAAAACTAAATTGGCTGTGGAAGAAAAAAGAAATCATGCAGGTTCAAATATTTTACATATAAAAATAAACATTCATACTGAGCAATGTCTGCTTTTCTTTTCACATTACTACTAATCTTAAATACAGAATTCAACCAGAAATGTATATTCTGTCACCTTCATGTCATTCCAAACCTGCATGACTTTTTTGTGGAACACAAAAGATAATTATTTTTTTTAAACGTGGGGGTCCAAATAACAATTGACTTTACAGTGTGGACAAATTAAAGAGAATTTTTTCTACTTTTTTAGTGTGTTCATTGAATTGCATACAAGTATAGTCCTTCATGAGAGAGCATAAATTATGAAAAATCTAAAAAATATATTTTTAATCATTGAGACCTCCACCTAAACACCAAACAGTGAAATATATTGAAATTTAAAAAAAATAAAAATAATGCCAGGCCACTTTACATACCAAACTGATCTATGCTTCTAAGGATCCCAATCAATGTTCGTCCATCGCGAAGGAGAACAAGGTGTTTTTCTAAAAAATGAATAAAAAATAATAAAAAACAAGGAGAGGAAATTAAACATCGTGAGGTCAAATGTATACTGTTGGACTTTGAGATTTCTGTCATTAATTCATGTTATCACACCTGTATGGAGGCAATTATTATGCACGTGAACTCTGGATTATTTGATTAATCAGACTAGCTCAGCTTGCGGAACAATAACAAAGAGCACTAGATGTATATGTTTAGCTAACACCAACGTGACTTTTATAAATGCTTTTTATAAAAGCGTCAAAGCGAACATCATTACACAACGCCAACTGTGTGAGTGTGTGTCTCGCCGGGGTGAATCCAATATATTGAATCATTTCGCAATTAACTTACTATCAATGTCCTCGATGAGGCTCGCAGTCCCTGGCAAGTAATTCATTTTGCTAACATTTGGGAGTTTTTAAACGTAAAGTATCAAGCCATGGACCATTTCAAAAGTGTATCCTTAGTCCACAGGATGTAACACAGAAACAAGTGCTTCCGGTTCAATTTAACCCTTTAAACCCCCACTCCTTATTGCTTGTTCCAATGGTCCCAAGCGTTGCTTTAAATTAATTATTTACCTAAAATGACAACCAAATGGCGCTAAAGTTATTTATTTGTGTTTTTAAGTTAGATTCACTGATGATCAGTGATTAGAATCTAATAGTTGCGATATCCGATTGATAAATAAAAAAGCTTTCGTTAAGTCGAATCTTGTTAATGAATGAATGAATCGGACTGAAACCTAAAATATTTTCAGTCAAGAGATGTAAATGGATTTAAGTATTATTTAATGTAATTGAAACGTATATTTGGGTTCTAAATTATTGAACCGTGACATGTGAAATTACAATAAAACACTTTTTAAAATGAAAGAATCAAGTACATGATGGGGTTATTACGTTGTGAAGTAAAATAATCACTGAAACGGTAGTTTAACATTTTAGAATGAACCGATTAGAGACTTTTAACTTTGTCACATGGGTGTGTCGTCACCATTGTACTCATCTCCTATTGGGCAGTTGAGTTGTCACTCAAGGCGCGTCTGCTGGCGAGTTGAACTGAATGACAGCGCCGTGCCTCAGCACAGCAGTGAATGTACCAAACAAAATGGGAAATATATCCAATTGACGCACTCTCTAGCTACAGCATTTTGTGAAACGTGGTGGCAGACCATTAAAGGCCCGTTTTGAGAAGACCTGTTTCATTCTAAACCAAGCTGTGATAGACAGAAGTGAACTTGAGACAAAAGGAGTTCGTGGTTTAGTCACGAATGGCTTTCGATTCAGTTGGCAGCGACAGAGTCGGAGGTGAGGCTGCGTGGATCATGCATCAGCAGATGCAGTCTGATCCCAAGTCATCTTGGCCTTCCAGCTACAACTCGGAGAACAATAACTGGAACAACGGAATGGTGAGTCTTTTGTCATCTGATACTGGTAGAGGGTCGCTAGGAGAAATAACATTGAAGCCGTTCTAGCATGTCTTACGATTTCTATCGCTCACACTGCAAAGCAACGAGCTGTACGCCGCTGATCAACAGTACCGTACGGCCCGCAGGGTTTGTTAGTAACGTTAAATCACCAGGCAAAACCATATGCTTTCTGTCTTGCATGCTCTGGTTTGAATGGACTCTGGATATGATTGTTTACCAGCGCAAATAAGTATGACTGCTGCTATAGAAACGCTCATTTAACGTGAAACTGTTGCAACATGGATTTCATTCAAAGCTTGTGTAATCCCTCTTTAAGTAACCGGGGTTTAAATACCTTAAAAAGGCAGTGTTGATAAAGCTGGACTGTGTTCTCAGTAACTCTTGTTTATTTCCTTGATAACCTGTACTTGAGCCTGAGCATAAACAGTTAACGTGTCTATATCATCACTCATCATCACTCACTCACTCACTCAGTATGGACCATTCTCTTCAGAGAGTAATAAAATGACGTGGCAAAAATATTGATTAAATACTTCGAATGAAGGAATTCAGACTACAGGGTGGTTTCAAAATTATTTAAAATGTGTTTCCATCAGAAAATCTCACTGTGCATGATTGTGCTCATCACACGTGTTAAATGTAACTATGTTGTCTGTTATTTTTCTGGTGTTGCTATAGTTACTCAGGGATGGAAAGAGTACTTTCCAAAAAATGTAGTCTGAGTAAAGTTAAAAGTACTTGAATAAACGTAAAAGAGTAGCTTATGTAAAAGTACTCATGAGTAGTGAATACTAAGCTGCTGATTCTACTCCTTATAACAAAGACTGTTGACTGCAATTTAAAAATGTATAAAACACTGATGGTTCTCAATCCTGGTCCTGGGGACCGACTGCTCTGCACATTTTATATGTATCCTTTATCTGACACAGCCAGTTCAGTTCACAGAGCTCTTTCTTAACAAGCTGATGATCTGAATCAGGTGTGTTAAATGAGGGAGACATGCAGAGCTGTGGGTCCCCAGGACCAGGATTGAGAACCACACATTATCTTTTGCTGTTTGTCAGAAAGAATGAAGCATATATCCTCAAACTGCTTTCATCTCTGATCTTTTCCCCAAACAATACGGAAATACCATTACTGAGATGAAAAGATTAAAAAGTTATTTTCAGTGCACTCATCACCATTTTGAATCATTAATGCATGAAAAGATTCGATTTAAAATCAGTTGTTAGGCCTTGATGAAGACAGAGCAAGCTATTGTTCCTCATAAAATAACAATGTTCAGAACAGTGCAAAGAATACAAAAACCCTCATGTGAGAGTTTAGCATCACACACAGAGATAGGCAATTTCTCTCCAGAACAGCGTCAGTTTTAGCGTTTTGTGATAAAGAAATGAGAATCACTAATATTATTAAACAGTTAACCTCACCTAATGCACTAAAATAGGCAAAGATAGTGGGATAGCACTAATTATATTGTAATTCCATATAGTATACAAATACTATCATTGCATAAGCAGCAGTCCAATAATAGCAGTGATGACCAGGGGTTAGCTGGGATTTTGGGGTCAGGGTAAGCTTAAAATCCACAAAAATAATGCTTAAAATACATAATTCTTTTTTATGTAATTTTTTATGAATAGTATTGTCATTAGAACATCCATTTGGTATCTAAATATATATTAATTGGCATGTATAATTAATATTAATAATATGAATCTTTAACATCACAAACTTTTAATATGATTATGATAAATGCTGATATCTGTATTGAATTGATGCTTGAAGGATGTGCTTCCACATCAGCCATGATTAATAGCAGTTAGCACCATCTACTGTGTTGTAGTAATTATTTTTCTATGCGCGATTTAATTTGACTGGAGTCACAAGACCGATTACTCTCTCCCTAACCAATTACATTGATGGATATAATTTTATTTAAACAAGCATGTGACAACCACAAAAGGTCTGCAAAGTTTGAACCCTTTCATGCATTAATTATGATAACCTCAGTCAGGATTGTTTTCCTATGTGCTTTTATTGCTCATGGAAAACGGGATAAATTATTATTTTATTTTTTTACACATATTTTTCAAAGACATTTTCAGATGTCCACTACTCCACTTGAGTGGACAGCATGCGTTTATGGTTTAAACTGAAGAGATGCTGTATTAAACATAATACAGTAATACCACAGAAGCAATATTATGTGTATTTAACAAACCAATCAATACAATTATATAAAATCATGTGAAAACTATAAAAATATTTACAAAAATTATAAATGCAATATTGCAAAGGCAATTGAACTTCATACAAGTTGAACTTCGCTTATCTTTGCTATCAGAACATGAGGACGTGATTCCATCAGAAATCTTTACAGCCTGTCAAGGTACAACTGTGGAAACCACTCCGATTCTCCCTCCAGTGAACCAGAGTATTTCAGTTTACCCTTATTAGTTAATAATTAGATAATTCTCTGATTATGTTCAAGATTGACTCATTTTTACCATAGCTCTCCTCTGAGAAAACCTAGCGATAAGGTGTTTTCAATCTCATCTGAAATGAGATTGAAAACATTGTAATGTGTTGGGAGTAACGCATTACAAGTAACATGAATAACGCAATCTGATTACTTTTTTGATGTTATGAGTAAAGAAATGCGTTACAAGGAACGTGTATTATGTAATCCGATTTTTTTAATGTTACGTGTAAGTAATGTATTAAATGCAACATGATGCATTACGTATTCAGATTACTTTTTGATTTAACAAGTAAAGTAATGTGTATTACGTAATCGATTACTTTTTGAAGTTACGAGTAAGTAACGCATTACAAGTAACGTGCATTACGTAATCAGATTACTTTTTTGATGTAATGAGTAAAGTAATGCATTATAAGTCACATACATTATGTAACCACATTATTTTTTTGATGTAATGCAAATTACATTATAATAACACAAATACATTTATTTACAGTCAAAAAAAGTTACTCCAGATTAAGTATTTTCAAAAACAACAGTCACAGTAATAGTATGAATTGTAGCTGAAATATAGCCATTGATGCATGAGGTCCACTATATTGGACAGATGATTAATCATTTCTCCCAATCTAAAGTCAATACTTGGAAAAATTTAACTGTGATATGACTCATTAGATATTGCTTGATGCTACAAAAAATGTTTTACCTGCAAGAGTCTCCTATGATAGAAGAATGTGCGGATATTGCAGAGCAACCTGGCATTTCTTACTGGCCATTGAACTCTTGATTTGGAGGGAAAAAATATCAACACGCGACGGCTTGCCACTTGGTGGCAACGTATATGATGATGCACCAGGGTCCACTGTAGAGGTTGATGTGCAACTATGCCTTAAAAACCCATGCAAATGCAAGAAAATGCTTTTTATGCATGAAAATGACCTCTATGCATGAAAAAGTGCGCTATAAATAAAGTTTTAATAAAGTATGTAGGTTTGTAACAAATTTGCATAATACCAACCTAGTTTTTGACAACTACTTTGATCTGTAAGCTGAATTGTACAACTAGGCTACTCAGACACTGTAATGCCGGGTTCAGACTACACAGTATTATCCCGATTTTGGCACGATCCGTTTGACGTGTAGAAATGTCGTGGTAATTCGTAAACGCTATGGGATGGGTCTGTGTATCTTTTGGTCATTTGATTTTCCTTTCAGAAACGGGTAGAAAAATGAGAAAACAGTTCCTTTTTTTCGTTTTTGTAAAAAAAAAAAAAAAATCAAAAAAACGAAAAACACAAATTCAGCTTTTTTTTTTGTTCTGAGGTAGAAAAATGAAAAAACAGCTTGAATATTCGATTTCTACACGTGGGTGAGAATGAAACGCCCCTTTCCTCAGATTTGTCAGCCGAAGATCAAACTGTTCCGTCATCAGTCCTTCCTCGGTTCTGCACAGCAGAATAAGAGTCTTCTAAGGATTCTTATCTCGTTTATTGCAACTACATTTCATCTTTTTCTCATCAAACAACCAGACTAACGAATGGCTCTACACAAACCCGTACCGGGGAAGAACCTAGACAGGGCTTTCTTCTGTGTAGATATAAAATCACCTATGCTTTCCATCAGCTTGGTATGGCAGTGTAAAAATTTTTTTTAGATATAAATCAATATAATTTAATTTAAACACTAATACAAAATGAAAAAAATTATGCAGCGACTAACGTTCACGCATGAACTGTCATTCTGACTGACTATATAACAACCGGAGAACAGAGAACAAATCGGTTGTTAAGTCTGACGTCACGCGTGACGTTTAGCCTTTTCCGGGCCCAAGCGCTCCGCTCGTCCACTCCAGATCGACTACATGACTACATAAACCCTTTTTTAAAGGGCTTTTTTCGCTTCAGTGCCAGTGGGTGTTACTAGGGATTAAGGGATAGCACCCACTGGCGCCAAAGTTTCTTCATTCGTTTAAGATTTGTAACTTACCTTATCAACTGCAGCCATTTTCTCTTATCTTTCTCGTCACAGGGAAAGCGGTAGAATGACAGTTGAATGTCACTTGTTTTTTTTTAACTTCGATCTATTTAAACAACACGGGAACACGTTAAAACTCGGGCGAACGCGGTAAATAGGTAGAGAGGACCCGGCCTTTGGACCCGGAAACAGTATTATCGGAGAGTGGTTACGTCACGACTTAAAAAACGGATAAGCTACTCTTCTAAAATTTTATGATGTAGGCCTTGTGTTTTATTCAAATGTATTAGCCTATAATTTATATCTAAAGGAAAGGAAGCCTATTCACAAAACAACAAAAATTAAACAAAGTTGCCACCACGTATAACAAAAATATATCCACCGTGCATGCACTTCAAAAGGATTAAAGGGTACCTATTATGGCATTTAAAATGTTCCTAATATTGTTCTGGGAGTCCCCAACAACAGTTTTACAAGCATGCAATGACAAAAAACACTTTTGTTGTCTTATAATATGCATTTATTTTTACCTGATTTGCTCACCGACTCCCATATGAATCGTTTAGCGAGTCATTTTTCCAAACCCCGCCTTTGCGTGACGCTAATCTGTGGTGATATGTTAGACACCCAGCCGACGGGGTGTCATTGGTTGTTGCGCTAGATCTTACCCAGATACAACAGTGCTATTTTCTGATTGGCTAACAACACCAGACGAACAACACCAGAGGAGACCAGGGTTGCCAGGTCTGCACAACAAAACCAGCCCAATTGCTCATCAAACTAACCCAATCACGGCCAAAAATATTCAAATAGCGTTCCCGGGTGTTTCCTCAATAACAATCATGTTCCAGTGGATAAAACAATCGCGTCAACCAGCGTGCACTACACAAACAACCCGCGGAAACAGTGCAGGCATACGGACCTGGCAACACTGGAGGAGACGCGCTTGAATCCTGCCGGTTCCACAGTGAGTGAGTTTTGGGCACTGCGGCATATTAAATATATTACAAATAGTTTTTCAGCGTGAGAAATACAATGTGTGGCCGGAGAGCGTGACAAAAGACCGAAATCAGTGACTGTCACGCTCAATGCGTGATGCGTGACACTCGAGAGCCCTGTGACAACTCCATTAACAACGACAAACACTTCACATATTTCAATACAATTGACATTGAAGACCTAAGTTAGCTGCTAGAAGCTGCGCTGTGCCTGTGCGTACACAACACACAACATAATTATAGAACATGATACAAACATAAAAGCAACAGCCTACTTACAGATTGTGATTCGGAGAAGGAAGCTGATCCAAATAAACTCGGTACTGAACCTCCCTCCTTCAGTATCAGCCGGCTCGCAAATCCATACTTTATAGCATTTAGGTTTGTGAAGCAATCATCTTCAAAATGACGCGAACACAGAACAAGTTCGGGCTATAATACTTCTGTGGTATAGTTATGAACTGTAGCCACTGTCTTCAAATGCTCCTCACTGGGCAGATGAAAAAAGTTTGCTTTTGCGTCGCACTTCAAAACACAGCAGCGTCTCGTCGACATGATGTTTTCCCTGGTGTCTCCTAATGCAATGAGTGGGCGTATCTTATTCAAATAACTTGTACAAGTGACGTACGAAAGTTAGAGAAAATGCATCGTTCGTCTATCGATTCATATCAACGACTCAGAGTCGACTCTTACTTTTGAGAGACAATAACTTTGTATACGGTGAACTTTCATATTTAAAACTTTGCAGGATGTTTTCGTTCACTTAGATCTATGTTACACACTACTTGAAAGGTAATTTTCAAAATTCCATGATAGGTACCCTTTAAGACTCAGGCTTGAATTGATACGGTAGAACGTTACTGTTCGTATCACTGTGTATAGAAGCCCTGAGAGAGCTCTGGAGCTGAAATTCAGATAGTAATAGGTGTTTTGTTTCTGACACACGCTGTAAGTGGTACCCCAGTCAAAACAGATTGGGCCATCAGAGCAGAGTAGGCTCACAGAAAGGAGGAATTTAGAGAACGAATTTTGAAAGTTTTCAGACTCTTTGAGAAATTAAATGATGTGTATTATGAGAGAATTGTGTTCTTTGATGTTAGATGCATGTAAACCTATTGTAGGAGATCTCCAAAACAAAATGAGGAACCTTTTAAAATAGCGTAATAGGGGCACACTAATATTTTGTCTGACCACATCTATAACTGTATCTGCATGTACTTGTTTTTATTTTAGGAATCTCAGTATCCTGGTTACTCAAATTATTGGTACCCCCAGTCACACACAGCTGGACCTTACAGCAACTCGTACCCCCCTGGAACTGAGGTCAACGGACAGGCATCTTATAATCACCAGGTACTCCTGCCAGTTCATTCTCATGCAACACCCTCTGTCAGTCGAATACACAGCAGACTCATCCCACTTCACTCTGCTGTGCCCTTTCCAGGCAATGTCAGCCTATCCCAATGGGGTGTACAATCCAGGGCAATACTCCACGAGTATGCTACATCCTTCCAATCCATTCTACTGCAGTGACCAGGTTCCTTCAAGACCACCTCAGTATCACAGCCAGACCTGCCCTGAACAAAATGCGAGGGGCTCGGCTCCTCCCCCTTACCCTGTATCTCACTGCCAAGGGGTAAATTCAATTAAATATATAAACATAATATATGAATGTAAGTTTGGTTTTGCACCAAGAACATTTCTGAATCGATTGCAATTTGCAAATAATAGTTTCCATGATAGAGAAAAATCGAGTAAAGGGAACACGTGTGCAAAGTTCTTAGCATTTAAAATACACAAATAACAATTTGAAATTACATCTGTTTCTAAATAAATAAAGTAATTTTTATTTAGTTATAACTGGCCTAAGGAGAATCGGAACTCAAAGACAAGAAGAAAAATAACTTCTTGCTCAATTTATTTTTAATCCCTGATTTTAGACATGCATGACAAATACCAAATGCATAATAGCATAAAGTTTAAAGACATCTTTATAAATTAAGGAAATTAAACTTCTCAGAAATAAATTCTCACAAAACAAAATTAATTTCAAACACAAATTCGATAAGAACAGAGTGGAAATTATTGGCAACACCAACATAACAGCAAAGCTAATGTTTTCTGTTGGCTTAAGCACAAACTAATAAAATAAAAAACAAACCTTTAACTTTTCAATATTTAAAATAAAATAGGAGAATCACAAGCTATCATTAGATAAAGTTCAGTCGAACTGAACATGGTGTGCGTTTATGGTGTATATTGGCAGTGTTGTCTCCGCCTGGGTAGACGAAATAATCGGATATCGCAGTATTTTTTTAAGGTGATTTATTGATTCGATTTTTTACATATCGCCCCTACCAGATATGTTATTGTTGACTAAAACTATTAAAAATGCATTTCTGGTATTATTTGGCTTATTATTATTACATTAAATTAAAAACTTAATGTAAACAAAAATGGGAAATGTTGCCTTGGTAATTAACTGAAAATCTGAAATAAAAATAAATAACAGAGAAATAGAAATATTAAAAACACATTACTTAAACTTAAACTAAAATTAAAATGAAAAAAGCTAAATTCAAAATATTGATAAATACTATAATAGTAAATGCAGTTAACATTACTAAAATAACACAGGTGTACACATTTTGATCATTATTTTCAATTTGTTTTTAAATATATTTTTTAAGTTAAGTATTTTTAACAAATATAGTGAATTAATTCATAAATGTCAATACTTTTTTGGGAGTCACACCAATTTTACAAAATGAACTAACCATCTCATATTATCTAATATTTTAAGAGACTTATTGACCTCTATAGAAAATCTCTCGGTTTGATTGCTGAAAAATTATCTCTCATTCTCAAAGTTCGTTCTGGTCTTCTTTTTCCTCTTAGGCTCCTGGCTACCCAGCAGGATCTTACCCACACTATGGAGAAGGATGCCCTCCGAATGCCCCCTACCCCAACCAGCAGCCCATGCTCTCAAGAGCCCAGCATGAGGCCTGGACCCACTCTGGAGGGTATGGGCCTACACCGCCCCAACAGCAGTGGCCGTCCAATACCCAGACACCCCATGGCCCCTATGGCAACCATGTACGACCACCTCACCCCCCGCCGTGGCAAGGACCCGCACCCCCTCCATATGAACACAAGGTATTTGTGATGTTTTACAAACATGTATTCATGTTCACTTTAGTAGTAGTATAAAAGTTATATCACAAATTGTCTGCCGCTGAATAAGGTTACCAAATTTGGACAGCCAAAGCAAATATAATAATATTTAATGCTTTTTCCTAAGTAAAATGAAATGGAGCACTTCCTCCTGCCTCTTCCCTTTTTTGTTTCTAGGGAACTAGCACTGGTGTTAAAGGTCATAAGTCAAAATATATTGCACTTTGACGTGGAGGTGTTGAGGACAAATGATTGAAATGATTTTTAAATATGGTTGTGTCTGAAATGTGCTTTACATAAATCATCATGGAATCAGTATTATAGAAAAAAATACTATGGGGGACAGACAATGGTAAATTGAGTCCTGGGAACTACATCACTGTAATGTTTTTTAATCGTCATGAAATGGAAATTCATCCAATCTAATCTATACGTTTAATTTTTTTACCTCATAATTTTTTATAATAATGTCATAACTCGATTTTCCAGTGACGAAGACTTCTCCAGGCATTTATTCAGCTTATTCCTGCCCATTTTTGTTGTTGTTTTTACAATTGACTGCAAGGTTGCATTTAGAGATTTTTCTTTTTGCATTTATCCGTTAAACTCCGATGTACGTCACAGTGCAGGACAAAACATATCTTGGTATTTCTGCTCCATCACATCTTTAAATCATAGGATTATTCTTTATTTAGGAATAGTTCACCCAAAAATTAAAATTGTGTTTCACTTGAAAAGTAAAACGGCAAGTTTTTGCGTTGTGGAGCTGCAGTGTTCATCTGTCTTAGTGTACATGATAGTGTGTATTTAAATATTAATGATAAATACACATTGCGCGTCAACTCTGTCTTTCAGAGCAACGTGCAAGGCTAAAATCACATCTAAATTTGTTACTCAGATTTTAGTTGGACAAAAACGCTTATGTGATATTTTATAAAGACAAATGATTGCTTCAGCCTGCCAGATATTCTTTTAAAGTGCAGGTAAATGCACTGACTGGCACTTTGGCAAACACAAAGCGGGAAGGCTTATTTAACAGTTAAGAGACTGCTGGCTTCACCTCATGTAACCCCTTCTTCTCTCCCAAAGCTGATTACATAAGACAGCTCAACTCTCCCACTATCAGAATATTAGTGTACATCACAACACTTTTATTTCCTGTTTTCAACTCGCAAACATAGATGGTAGCATATTTAATACTCATTGCGGGGGACTATGTTTGTTGTGTAGTCTTATTTTAAAAGAAATTGCCTTTTTCCTGCAAGGAATGAAAGTGTACAAATCATGGGAATCTTACTTTTAGTTGTTCAAAAAAAAAAAAGACTACCTCTTGAATTTCCTGACCAAAAACCCAAAGTATACTTCAGTTTTGAAGAGAATGCTTAACTTATGTGGACAGTGAAAGTCTTAGACACACTTGCACTAGAAGGTTTTATCCTTGTCCAGGGTCTGTGCTATTTCTCTCCAGAAGTTATAAGTAATAAAAATGTCTTTCTACTTATTTAAACTGGATTTGCAGGTTTCTCTTTACCCCCTCACACAAATGCTCGCCAACTCAGGAGTCTATTGTTGTTGTCCATTAAGTTGTTTGTTGTTGTTCCATCCCTTTTTCGACTGTAAAACAACGGCACAGACCAGTGTTGCCACTTTGTGGACCAACTCAGTGAAAAAAACAAGAATAATCCAATGTGCAATTGTGCATGTGTGAGTTGAGCATTCAGAGTTAGAAAATTCAAACTTTTCAGACTTAACACGTACAAAACCCACTTTGTGGTTTTGGAATTGGTATATTGTGTATTATTGAGAATTTATTTCTATCTAAATGAATATCTGTCCCTTAGGATCCACCATATCACAGCCAGCCTCATATGCACCCTCGAAACCAGCCTCCTGGCTCCAAACCACGTGCCAGCACTCCAAACCCAACTCCACCGCCACCCAAACCAGCCCAGTTCAGCGCTCCACCTCAAATCTACAACAAGGTCCCTCTGGAGGTGGAGGACCTGAGACCAAACCAGCCCAGAATGAACAACCTCCAACGTCTTCCCGCCCCAGCCCAGCCCCGTTCAGTGATAATCCCGGCCTGGCTCGAGTTCAACTGGTGATGGCCAGAGTTCAGCTCCTCCAAGAGGACGTGGACGAGTTTGTGGGGAAAAAGACGGAAAAGAGCTACCGGTTCCTGGAGGAACTTTTGACAAAAGAGCTGCTGGAATTGGACTCGGTAGAGACCAACGGGCAGGAAGTCGTTCGACAGGCTCGCAAAGAGGCCGTTAGGAGGATCCAGGCCATCTTAGACCGCCTTGAGAGAAAGGCTTTTTAATAACAGGGTGGATTGATGATGGTCCTGGATGTTCTTTTGTTGCTTTTTCTTTTTAATGATCTTTTCTCATGATCGGAGAATATGATTTTCACAATTTGACAGTTAATTGCATTAAATTTGTGGTGTTTTTGGGTCATGAATCCTAATGACGGTAATGTATTAGTCGAAATACAGGCGCAAAATGTCCTAATCATTGCAGTGCCATACTCGAACCAGCCTTTTGCCATTCAGCAGTCTAACATCTGCTCATGTCAGATTAAGCTCAATTAAACACAAGTCTCATTGCTTAACACGGATTTAAGATTTTTTTTTTTTTAGTCTATTTAGATAGAAAGAATAAAACGGCTAAATCAACCACATTTTTTTTCCAGGGCTTTTTGGTAGCACAACGTTTCATTAAAAAAAAGTCTCCATTGCTCATTTTGTACTTGAAATATTGTTTAGCATTGCTATTATTATACCAATACATTCATGATTTTATTGTAATATAATTGATTAATAAATAAAGGAAGGTCAGATTTTGGTAACTCGCTCTTAATCCATGTAATTTCACCCATTTTCTTTTTTTTTGTATTAGTTTCTTCATTTGTGTCATTGTCACCTTCTCCGTAAAATGTGTTCTTCAGCAAAAAAGGTCCGCTTTCAATTGTTGAAAGTGTAGCGATGCACGAAACACCACTCACACAGACAACCTGGTAAATCTGTGTGGAAAATGTTGCGGGGGGAAATGTCCCACCCTTATGCAAAACTCCCGATTGTGCGAATTCCAATTGAAATGGTTTGATGTCACTAGCAACATTTTGCAGAGCAACTGTAAATGTGACCTTATCTGATTACACAGGCTCGTTTTCATACACAATCATTGGTCTATCTTGTCCAAACTTGAGTGTTACAAACCCACAACCTGGACGGATTTTAGACCAGCTTTCACTGCCATCACCGCTATTTTTCCAGGCATACTTCTGAAGTTTAAAGAGCCTTTTAAATTAAAATGGCCTTTTTGTGGGTTTTACACATGCCAGTTAGCTTTGAGACCATATCCTAATGTACTGCTAAAAGTTGACAACCCTTCAGTATCACCTGCCTCTAACAAGCAATATCGAGTAGCAAATCGTGATTTTCCAAGGCTGTGATGTAAACTAGGCCATTTTATAAAAAGACGAGCCCTTTGAACTTGTTTTAGGATGATAAAAAATGCATTCATCTAACCATTTCATGGGGTTTCTAAAATGTTCAATGGACCTGTTCGACTCGCCTGCATCTCAGTTCACCTTTTAGTACAGGCTGTGTTAACATTATTGCTTACATCCTGCAGTTCGGAGGACTTTTGGGTATTGTTTGTTTCTTTTTCTTTGTGAGACTATTGATTTGTAACTGATTCAATGGATACATCAGTGGCTGATCTAAAGGCCTGTTCACAATCAAACAGGAGACCTTTTTTAAAAAGACATAAAGGAATAATATACAGTTTCTATTTGAAAGACTGGAGTGGGGATGCAGACCATGGACAGACCATCAGGACTTCTCTGTGGAATAAAAGTTCCCTTTAAATTCACTACATTTAATACTTTGCACCAAAGTCACTGACATCACGGACCGTCCAACAGGTCTTCCTCCTACCACAAGGATCTTATGTCTGTTTTGTAACCAGGAAAAACAGTGCCATAATATCAGCAGGTGCTTTTTCATACCACAGCAGAGAAGTATCTCAAATACAAAAAACTGCAAATCAACTGAGCTGTGCATGAAGTCTCGGATTCCATGTTTATCTTTATTGTATGTGTTTTTCGTTCTCTCTCTCTCTCTTTGTAAATTAACTCATGTATACCTGAAATTCGTTATTAGATTAATCTTTACAGGAAAAAAAAAGAAAAGTATATTTGTATAACGAATATATTTAAAACTCAGTTCCCAAATAAGGACCAAAAACCTGCCTGCTGAAGTCCCCGATGTAATGCATGTTTTTGAACACAAGCGGGGCTGTTACTCCATAATGTTGTAGGACTGAATAAAGGTCAACTGACAGTAGGATCTCTTATTAAAAATCAGGACATTCATATTATTGTGTCTTATTATTATGTATTATTGTTTCATTGGCTCCTGACAATTTTACAGTAAACAATATAAATTTATCAACATTTATAAAAAGCTTCACTATAGTAGGCCAATTGAACAATATATTCTCAACGCACCTTTAGAGCCGCTTTTACCACATGTTGATTCTATAGAGAACTGGAAGACCAATCACAATTCGGTATGCAAATAATTGTAAGAAGACCAATAGCAGTTCAGTATACATCACCGATCATTCAAATATTACAATAACGACATTTTGAATGGTGAACATTTTAACAATGTAAGTCAGTTTACTTTATATTTCTTAATTGGAAAAAGTAGCTACTCTATAATATTTTAACCAACTTATGTGATGAGTCCAAAATGTATTAAATCACGTCAATGTTGAAATTAGTTACATTTTCCTGCATCGGCTTAAAAGGTTTTGTGCATAATTGTAATAGAATTGTACTGTTGATTAAAGCAATTGAAATGTGTCAGCAATGAGAACATTGCATGAGAATGTCCTGGTGTGAATGCGCAGGCCCAATTTAAAAGATCTCCAGCTCCTTAGTCCTAACCACCCGCACTGACATTCAGAAGATGGCTTTTATTCTTGCAGAAAATGCATTGACAGTTTGAATAACTTTAACAGGCGTAATGGTCGTGCACTTAACTTAAAACAATCGGAACAACTTCGTGAGGCTAATATTATCAAAAGCAGTGGACAACTAGCCCAATGCTGCCTTTGTACAGGAATGATCATAAATAGCCTGCCCTACTAGTTTCCTAGTTAAAACATTGGACGTTTTGGTTCCCGCCGAAAGTATTGTGCTCACGGATCAAAAAATAATAGCTAAGCAATGAATACAAAAATGTAAAACACATGGAAAAATATATATTGCACAAACTGAAAAATGCAAAATTATCAGAATAGTAAACAACATGGTCAGGATAAACAAAAGCATGAATCAAAAAGCACATTTTAAAAAACAAGCATGAACCAAAACTTTAAACACATTACAAATTATATTGCACAAATCTTAAAATTATCTTTAGTTGTTTTCCTTGCTTTTATTACTTTGTGCTCTCTAACATTTTCTGCTGATATTATGATCTTTTGTGCTTGTGCTGTTTTTCTCTTTGCTCTTCTTTCCATTTGCTATTTTTCCACATTCAGCGCTTGCTCTTCCAAATATTGCAGTTTGAGTTTCATGTAAATTAGGGCGTTTAAGTGTCACCATTGGTCCATTAGTTCTAGATTGACAGCTCCTCCTAGCTGATCAATTGAAGAGGGGAGTTGATGTCACTCCAAATGTGACTCATGGCTACTGATGCTCACTTGTACAGAAGACTATCAGCTGGCAATTTCCGAGCTGGGGTAAAATCCTTCCTTGGCAGGACACCGTTATATTGTATGTGTGCCTTCAACTGGACCTGTCATCGATGTACGTCTACGTGGCAATCCTTTATTTGCCATCTTAACGGCAACCTGTCACAGTTGTGCCTGTCTGACGGTCCATCACGACCAGTCACTTTTAATGCGCCTGTTACAAACACAGGAGGAGACAGACAGGTTCAGGGGTGCACACAGTAAAGCAGAGTGATGGTGAAACAATGGGAACCAGATGATGGTGAGAGGATGGTGACTTGTAGAATGATGATGGTGACTCAGCTGGCGATGACTGAAGTGGATTCTCTGTGCAGGTGACGATTGAACATGAAGACAGGCGATCTGGATCAGGATGACGGACAAAAGACAGACAGCAGACTGGATAAAGGACAAGACGATCTCAGGTGAGTAGATTTGTAAGGAGTCTGACATAAAGCAGTGTATACTGCAACGAGACTAGACAAGGAGTGAAAGGTGAACGGGGCATATAAAGGGTGTGTTGATGAGGGAGTGCAGGTGCAGCGAGTCAGTACTCTGGTGATTTTGAACGAGTGGGCGGGTCCTGGTGATTGAGTATGAATGGGGCTGACTCTGGCTGCGTTTACACTTGGCATTAACATGCGATCACCGTGATCCGATCAAGCATATCGGATCATTAGCCAATCAGGACACGGTGCGTTTACATTTGTTCATTTTAAGTAGCCTCTGTATCTGGATAACCGATCGGATTTCTGTTTTTGCATAATATTTAAATTAGGTCAGTAGCCAAATTAAGAGTAATGATACAAATAAAGCAATGTCCCAATGTACACTACTTTCCTATGCAATCTCCAGTCTTATATCAAATTACGTTTTTTTGAATGAAGGAATATTTCAGTGCTGATCATACAAGAATAACTAGTTGATCATGTTAAACAAGTCACATCCTCGACCATCGGGTAAGGTTATAGCGCTGTGTGTATAGCGTTACAGCTGTGATTGGACAGGCGATCGCCTCGTTCAGATAATGTTGCACAATTAAAATGAGAAAAATAAATGACACACAGTGTTTTAAATATTGACGTTTATTTGTAAGGTTCAAATGTGTTTTATTGATTGTCTAAACTGCTCTGGCCATTATTTACTGACAGCACGTGGGGAGACTGGCTGGGGATTTAAATGACGTGCACCTGTGAATCCAGACACGATGGCTGGATTGCGTTTACATGACACTGAGATCCGATCATAATGCGTCCTCGACTACCTCTGAACCAGGACACGCGTATCGGATAACATTCCGATCAGAAACGCGTTTACACTTGTCTTTTCAATGTGTATGTGGACAACATCCAGATACAGGTCGCATGTTAATGCCAAGTGTAAATGCAGCCTCTGTGACGGTACCCCATCCTCCATGGCCGGCTCCTGACGGCTGACGGACTCTGGGAAGGGGACGGTCTCAACCTCGGGGGGCTGGACGGTCAGGGTGATTTTCGTGGAACTGGGTTAGTAGCAACGGGTCCAAACGCAACCAAAACAGATGTCGCCGGTGGAGAGCCAAACCCTTTGTCCCGGCTGGTATTGGGTGGCTTTAGCTCTACGGACATCCACTTGGAGTTGTCGTCTTTGCACTGCCCTCTGGAGATGCACGTGTGTTGAGTCCCATACCCTTACGCTCTCTTCGAACCAGTGATTGACAGTTGGAACCTCAGAGGGTTCCAGGGGAAGAGGGGAGGTTGGTAGCCGAGGATGCATTGTAAGCCCCAGTGGTGGATTGAGTGGAAAAATATTTCTCGATATATTTTGCTATATCTTGATATACGATATATCTCGATATCTTTACAGGGAAAATAACCCCCAAAAAATTACTGCAAAGTGTAATGTCTTTTTTTTTTTATTGAAGTGCAAAGAGGTAGGCAGTTCATGTAGGAACAAACAACAAAGTGCTTCTGCGACATTTAAAAAAACAAATCCCTGTATACAAAAAGAATAATTCAACAACAGCAATGGGTAGAGTTGCCACATGTCCCGGTTTTACCGGATTGGCCTTTTTAATAACCTGTCCCGGGAAATTTATCCACTCTCTCGGGACACAGAACGTCTCGGTTTTCGAAAGGCTGCGTGAATGTTCAAACCGTGTAGCGCACGCACGGCACAGAGGGTTGAGGGCACGGTGTAGCGCGCGCACGGCAGAGAGGGAGAGAGACCTTGCGTGTGTTTGCTAGTGTGCGTGTGTGCCTGAAGGAGTGCATGTAAAACAGCATTTAAGACGATTGTTTTTAGACAAATTCTGTAGCCTCCGGGCTGGTTGTGTGTGAAATCATGTGTGTGAAAGTGGCGAAATCAGAATTAAATATAAACAATATATCGATATATATACGATATGTCATATATATATACTGTGGACCTATACACTCACCTAAAGGATTATTAGGAACACCTGTTCAATTTTTCATTAATGCAATTGGGTAGTTGACAAATGGCCAAGAAAAAGTACTTTTTTTGGAAAACATAACTTTTTAAGAAAAAATACATATATTTATGGAGTATGAAAACTGCAGTTTCGGAAAATAGTAGTGGTCACTCATTTTGTCAATGACTTCACATCTTTTTTTCACGTTTTCACTCAACACTACTCTAAATGTGTCCTATGGTGTGACATTTAAAAAGTATTAAGAAATTATATTAAATAACATAAAAAAAATACATGAGAGAATTGTTCACATTATTAAAACATTTTTTTTATGAAAGTGATATTTATTTTAAATGAAAGTACAAATTAAAACCATTTTCACCATGAATAGATGAACTTGATAAATTTTTTCCTACGAATGTCAATAAACTTTTTTTGCCAACCTTACAAAACTGTTTGAAATTGTACCCATCTAAGAGGAGATATTATTGAAACTCCCCTAATGCTAAACTTGACTCTTTTTTAAAAATATATTTTAAAATAAGTATATTTTTCTGTTGTTTTATGTTTGTCACACCATAGGACAAAACGTCACACCAAAGGACAAAGATAGTCATTGCATAAAAAGAGTCAGAATATAAAGTGCTTATTGTAACACTTATAAAGGAGGACATTTGTTTATATTTTTCAGCAATATAAACTGCAAAACATATCACACCAAAAGTAACTTTGACACTTATAGATCCATCAATAAGGAAACAGTAGCTATGTTTCCATCCACACGTTTGTATCCGCATTAAGTGATATGGAATGAAAAATGCCTTATGGAAACAGTAAAATTCGATTGATGTTCATGAATATCGACTCAAATGAAACGCGTTCGGTCTCATGGCATTTTATCTTGATGGATATACGGCTTATGCGATAAACGCTGATGGAAACGTTATTACGGCGCAATCCATTTTTTATAGCAAAACTTTGTTCGCAAATGTTGCCTTGAATGTTGTGCGAAAATGAATGTAAACACCTTAAAATGTCTCAAATCAATTTGATATACCAATTTGATCGCAAAACAGCATGTGACATCATCACACACAGGTTTTTATTCGCTTTAAAGCCGTTGATGGAAACACACTTTCACCAGCTTTATTTGCGTGAGGTTTTTTTTACCGATCTTCAGATAATTCCATTGACAAGTGGATGGAAACTTGGCTTCTGACATGAAAATAAAATCCCTAAAAACATTGCATAAGTTTAGTTTGTCTCTTCCTAGTTCTTTAATGTTGAATGTATCCAATTCCCAGAGAGCCTTCTTTTTATGATATCTGTTTGAAATAATGATAGAATATAGATGAATGGATCAACAGAGAAATTAATGTAATGTATACTCAATTATGAACTCATGACCTACTGTGTTTTCCCTACAAATGTTGTCAATTTCTTATAAAACACAATATAGATTATTATTCAGTAATAACAAGCTTATTATGTAACTATTGTTGAACCTGAACCTCACACAGGTCTATTCTGATACTGAACAATAAGCAGTCGTTCAGTCACTCAGCAAGATCCATGAATTATTTTAAGATGTATATGGCAACATTTCAGTTTGATTTACTTTCTCCGTCGTTCTCTTAGGATCGCCTCCTCTCTCTGTGGATCCTTTTTAATTCGCTCCCTATAATGTCTGGTCCTCTCTTTTGCACTCAACTCTCCCTCAGTTCTTTCTGTTCTAAAACAAGTTAAGTAGCATTATATAGTAGTAGCACTGTATTTATGTACTTTTATATTTGTTTATAGTTGTTACATTATACATTATAGTTGTTTTAGTAACACTTCAGACCATTTTATGTAATGTCCAAAAAATGGCAATAAACCTTAAAATGTAAGTCATTATTGAATTTAAAATCATCAAAACTGGTCAAAATTAATGAAAAGTATGTTAACAAACTTTATCTATTTGTTTTAATAGCTTCTTAAGGAGGTTTTGTCCTATTGTGTGACATCTGTGTCCTATGGTGTGACAGGCCAGAGTGTCACACCAAAGGACATTTCCTGTCACACCAAAGGACATTTGAGCTTTTGTGGCATGTTAATAACCATGCTAATGCTAACTTAACTGTCATTAGCAATTGGCATGATACATTTGCATAATATTACATAGTCCTGCTGTTAAAAATACAAATTTGAATCAAAAAATTTAGTTTAGGGGTGTCACACCAAAGGACAAAAAAACTTAACAACTTCAGTGGTCTGAAAACATAGTTAAATATTTAAACAATTCTGAGAGAAATATTTACTATGTGCACTGCTCATGGGCTTCATACGGGTCTTCAGTCACATGACCGTGAATGGGGTCTTTCAACTAAATTTAGTTGGTCATGATATTGCCCGACATAATATCAGGTTTTTGCGTAACACCAAAGGACATTTTTTTCTGTGACAAACTTTATGAAATTCACATACTTTTAGAAATGTATGTATAGGAAAAGTGATGGCCACTTAGTGAAATAGACACTTGCACAAACATGCCAGGAGTGTCCATTAAGATGTTTAAACATTATTTTCTTTATTTATAAAAGTTAATATTTATGAAATAATGTTGTCTCCCGTCACACCATAGGACAATTTAGAGATTTAGCTCAAAGTTGTAAAAAAAATAAAAAATAAATCTGGTATTAAAATAACAAATTTATGTAAAACAGGAAAATGTTTAACCTTTTACATTATTCTAAATTATGAAAATGTGAAATAAATTATTTTTTATCTTCTGTGACGGTGAAAAAGCCACGTCACGTCAACTACCCAATTATCTAATCAACCAATCACATGGCAGTTGCTTCAATTCATTTAGGGGTGTGGTCCTGGTCAAGACAATCCCCTGAACTCCAAACTGAATGTCAGAATGGGAAAGAAAGGTTATTTAAGCAATTTTGAGCGTGGCATTGTTGTTGGTGCCAGACTGGCCGGTCTGAGTATTTCACAATCTGCTCAGTTACTGGGATTTTCACGCACAACCATTTCTAGGGTTTACAAAGAATGGTGTGAAAAGGGAAAAACATCCAGTATGCGGCAGTCCTGTGGGCGAAAATGCCTTGTTGATGCTAGAGGTCAGAGGAGAATGGGCCGACTGATTCAAGCTGATAGAAGAGCAACTTTGACTGAAATAGCCACTCGTTACAACCGAGGTATGCAGCAACGTATTTGTGAAGCCGCAACACGCACAACCTTGAGGCGGATGGGCTACAACAGCAGAAGACCCCACCGGGTACCACTCATCTCCACTACAAATAGGAAAAAGAGGCTACAATTTGCAAGAGCTCACCAAAATTGGACAGTTAAAGACTGGAAAAATGTTGCCTGGTCTGATGAGTCTCGATTTCTGTTGAGACATTCAGATGGTAGAGTCAGAATTTGCCGTGAACAGAATGAGAATATGGATCCATCATGCCTTGTTACCACTGTGCTGGCTGCTGGTGGTGGTGTAATGGTGTGGGGGATGTTTTCTTGGCACACTTTAGCCCCCTTAGTGCCAATTGGGCATCGTTTAAATGCCCCGGCCTACCTGAGCATTGTTTCTGACCATGTCCATCCCTTTATGGCCACCATGTACCCATCCTCTGATGGCTACTTCCAGCAGGATAATGCACCATGTCACAAAGCTCGAATCATTTCAAATTGGTTTCTTGAACATGACAATGAGTTCACTGTACTAAAATGGCTCCCACAGTCACCAGATATCAACCCAAAAGAGCATCTTTGGGATGTGGTGAAACGGGAGCTTCGTGCCCTGGATGTGCATCCCACAAATCTCCATCAACTGCAAGATGCTATCCTATCAATATGGGCCAACATTTCTAAAGAATGCTTTCAGCACCTTGTTGAATCAATGCCACATAGAATTAAGGTAGTTCTGAGGAGTGAGGTGAGAGGTGAGCTGAGGAGACTGTAATTCTGGATGAATCTGGTATAGAAGTTGGCGAAGCCTAGGAAGCGTTGGAGTTCCTTGATGGTGACAGGTTGGGGCCAGTTCTGGATGGTGTCCACCTTCCTCTGGTTCATCTGGATACCTTGTTGGTCGATGATGTACCCGAGGAACTGGACAGATGGTGTCTGGAACTTGCACTTCTCCAACTTGGGATAGAATGTGGTGTTCTCTCAGCTTCTTGAGGACCTGCGTCACGTGGTGGGGATGTTCGGCCAGGTTCCGGGAGTAGATCAGGATATTGTCGATGTAGACGATGATGAAGCGTTGGAGGTACTCCTGGAACACCTCATTCTTGTAGCTTTGGAATACGGAGAGTGAGTTGGACAGGCCATATACGGCATTACCTGGTACTCATAGTGGCCTGCCGAAATGATGAACGCCGAAAGGGTTTCACTTAGAATTTCCCTTAAATGCTCTTTTTTCACTTAAGTAATCCCTTAAAAATCGTTAAGTGTTGCATAAAACCCCTTAACGGTCATTTCCCTAAGTATAACTTAAGGTTTGGAAATTGTAACCTTAAGAGTAATACGGCCAAAATAAGACGAAAAATCGTTGCAACAATACCAATTCGATCGACACGCAATATTTGACATCACTAAAAAATTAGACGGCGACCGTGACCATGTCACACATGGCAACCACTCCTTTACCTGCAGTGTTACAACTGCCTATAGCACTGCATTTTTTTGCAACTGGAAGTTTGCAGACGGTAGTGGGAGATGTTTTCCACGTGCATAAATCTTCTGTCAGTAGACTAGAGTGGTTCACCGGGTTGCGGGGGCTCTTTCCCGTCATTAAACGCAACGGTCAAGTTTCCGTCCCGTCATGACCCTTTTATCATATTCGTCAAAAAGAATGCATTTCTCCTCCTCTGTACAATTAGGCTTTCTTTTTTTGTTTTCTTTATCCATTCCGATATCCTAGCCTAACATAACTTGCTAGTGTTAGTGTTCTGCGTATCTATGGCAACAACAGACTTTTATAACGTGAATCCAGGATTGCTGTCGTGAAACACTTAAATGTTTCCCTTACCTAAGAGAACCGTTTAAGAGATTATGTGCAACACCCGTTCGGGGTTATAATTTGGACATGCGCGAGAGTGAGAGGTGCAACTTTGGGCAGTAACTGGATGGTCCTCACCACTGGGCACTATCGTACTGATTGTATCGGGCAGTTGGTGATTATATGACCTTCTCCCCCACAATACAGACACAAGTGCTGTGTTAGTCTTAATTTGATGCTCGGCGTTGGACGGATGGTAAGTGTCTACCTGCATGGATTCTGGTGCTGGAAGGGCGACAGATGGAGAGATGGGCGTAGGATGCAAAGCGGGTTGATCCAATGAGTGGGTTGAAACATTGAGAAATACGCACAGCTTTCTGAATGAAAATTTCCAAACCGACGGTGTCGTCATAAATGACCATCTGGTTGGGCACTTCCGGGTTCAGACTCTGGCGAAAGGCTGTCAATAGAGCCGTCTCATTCCAGCCGCTAGATGCCGCCAACATGCGGAACTGCAGAGCATAAGCATAAGCATTTATAGAAGTATTACCTTGGCGGAGGTTGAACAGCCGATCATGGACTGATAATTCTAATGCGGTTTGACCGAAAACTTCCTTGACTTCTTCCTTGACTTCCGAAGACAGAAGACTTCCTTCCGTTGTGACTGGGCCGTCGGCGTGCCAGATGGATTGGGCCCAATGGAGTGCGCATCCAGATAGCAGGGAAATCATGAAGGTGATGTGCGCCTGTTCGGTGGAGAAAAGCTGTGGTTGCATTTCAAAATATAGTGAACATTGTAGAAGGAACCTGCTGCAATCCTCCACCTCACCGTTGTATGTTGCTGGTCAGGCCATGGGACTGGCAGAGGCAGCTGGCGAAGGAGCGGGTGGTACAAAGGGGAGAGTTTGCTGAACCACCTGCACAGGTTCGGCAAACTGATCCGGTGGATGCTCCCCGCTGGTTACAACAGGACTCTGCATGATGGTCTGGTCTTCTGTCACAAACACAGGAGGAGAAAGACAGGTTTAGGTGCACACAGTGTTTATTAAAAACAGAGTGGTGGTGGAACAATGGGAACCAGATGATATCGCTTTGGCTTATGCAAGCCAGGGACATAGAATGCCCCCTCAGCATCAGAGCTCACTCAACGAGGGCTATCGGCTCTTCATGGGCCTGTTCTAAAGGCACGCCTGTTTGAGATATATGGTTTGTTGCTGGCTGGTTTTCACAGAACACTTTCGCCAGGTTTTCCAAGTTGGATGTGCTGTCCTTGGTGTCTCAAGTGCTTTTGGTGAGTGAATAACCTCACTTATTGCTTGGGTTTTCTTACTTAGACTGCTTCTGGACACAGTTTGTTACCCGCTTTGGCTGATGACACTGTGTATGCCCATGTACATTCATATGTGCTTATTGTTGTTCTGCCCTATATTCAGTGCTGCCCGTTTGCTTGAGCTGATCCGATATGCAAATTTTGGTGTACCTGAGCTGGCTGTTCATTGGTCTAGTTCCACCTATCAGCTGTGGGCACTCCCAGTGGCGTCCCTATTGGTTGAATTATGTACTGTTCTACTCCTTGTTTGGTGTAACTTTAGCCCTGTTTTTTCGGGCTGATCTTCGCCACTCTGACGACGGGATTGTATACAGTTCCCACAAAATTGCTACTCAATGTTGAACAGAATGCAGAACTCGAAAGGGAACGTCTCCAGTTACTGTTGTAACCTCAGTACCCTGAGAGGCGGGAACGAGACATTGCGTAGGCCGCCCTGTTCGCCCCTCGATCAGCTGTGCAGCGTTCATTCTGATTCTGGCGCAATCGTCTCTTGATATTAGAAATCCCAGAAAATGCTGCAGGCCAACATGACATCATGACTTTTGCGTAAACATACACGCCACTTTCAAGTCAAGTGGTGTGTTATCTATACGCATTTTGAGCTATCCGCGTGTATGCGTGTATATCTACGCCGTTAAATGTCCGAGTGATTCCGCGTGTATGTACACGCCGTTAAATGTCCGAGCGAAACGAAGAAAAACCTAGATCTACATCTGGCGAGCGATATTTTTTGTCCTAGGATGGTAGGGGAACACTTATTAATGGTATTAACCCCAGAGACGGGTAGGTTTAGGGACGGGGTTGGGGTAGGTCATATATTTATATATACAGTAATGTAACGTTAAGTCAACGGCGTTCATAAACACGCTGAAAAGCGTTTATGCGTGTTGATAGCACGCCAAAAATGGAAATACGAATTGCCGTGTTATACATACGCTATTTCATGAGATCAGTCTGTGCAGGCAGTTGACGTACGGAAGCCTGTAAGCTTTAATCTTCTCGTTCCAACTTAAGAGATTCCCGCGAATCCCACATCAAGCTCACAAACAAATGACAGCTCGAGAAAGTAAACCGTGTCTGGTCCGGAAAGTGTCCGTTTCTTTTGCTAAATTTTAATAAAGTGATAAAGACCTCAAGAAAGCCGGCTGTATTTTTATTGGCTGATTAAAAAAAATCGCAGATCGTAGCACGTCTCAATTCTTACAAAGATGCGTTCTGTGTCGTCGTGTTCTTCCATGTTTGTTCTTTCAAGGTGGTGGAAAAAAAGATTGGAGGAAAAATAATAAGTCAATGCTTTTTTGCGTTTCCCCAAGAAACTTTGCATTTGAGTGTACGCAAAGATTCTCGGGAGCACGCAAATGTATTTTCAAAACATTTGAGAGACAACACAAAAGCATTGACTTCTCATATTTTTTCCACTACTATGTCCCAAGGCCAGGGGCTCCATAGTACGAGATTTGAAGTTGTAAATGGGCATTTATGCTGCCTTCACAGGTTATTCCTACTTCCCACTTCAGATGTTGTGATTACGAGCTCATCGCATTCAAATTTTGACTTGAGAGGGCGTTTATTATGGGATTAAATTCCCGCTGAAATTGTTGTGGTCACGGATAAAATTGGAGAAATAATTTTTCCTCCATCTTAAAGGCCTATTTTTTCCCTTCACTGTGACCTTTTAGGGGCTCTGTATGATTCAGGTCGAAATATTCAGAAGGTATCTCTGGTTCAAGTGGTTCAATTGATTTCACCTCTACCGATTTAGCGATGAATGGAGTTTACAATCTTCTATATCCAGGAAAAGCCATCATCACTAACGACGCAGATGAAGTCTGGCCCCATCTTTACATTGGGGACATGTAAGCAGACTGCAATTTTTTCCATTTCTCTAATTGACTCATATAACTTTATAACTGTATTAAAATTAAATACACCTCTGTAGTTTCTCCAGTAGGTTAGTTGAAAAGTTATGTAGTTTTTTTTAATAAAAATTCTAACAAACAGAATAACACAACACAGAAACACACTTTTAGACAATAAACAAGTTATCAATTTTCAACAAGAGAAATTATATAAAGAAGCCTAACTAGCCTATTGAAAAATATTTCTCAAGAAATGTAAAAGAAAAAAAGGAGGAGGGCACACAAATGAATAAAAGCATATTGCGAAAGAATACATGGCACAAATTCTAGATGTAAAAGAAGATTTATACAAAAACTTGGTTTGATTAGATTCTTTCCAAAATTAAGTCCCCATGATTTTTTTTGTCTTTTAGTATGAATTTGTTAGTCTTACTGTTATCTATAAGCTAGTGTGCTCCAAAACAATTAAAAAATTTGAATTTAGAAGAAATAAGCATTCAAAAGATACAGTCTCTCACTTCCAATATAGATCAATGATTTTGATGACATCACTCTGCACTTCAGCTTCTCGTCAGATTTTCTACCCAATCAAATGCTCTCTAGAATCTACATCCCACCCCCAAATAGACGTTTAGCTGCGGCTAAAATTGGTAACTTGTTCACACATTTAATATTTTCTACATGGCAAATAGTGCACTACATAGGGGATATGGAACAATTCAGACAGTGTAAATATGCTTTCCATTAGGGTGAATGAAGTCTAATGATTTCACATTAGCGTCATGCGAACTGCCACAGCCCGCACAGTCTGCTCTGGTTCAGAGACACGATAGCACAGATTATATGCGTGAGTCGGCACAGAATACTAAACGTATCAGACCCATTTGAATTCTTCCCAGAATGCTATATTTTAAAGCGATATGAAGGAGATTAGGAAATTGCGACTTTACCGAGCTCAACAGCTCTGGTCGAGCTGTAATAAATTAAACGCTATTGGCTATTTAAAAAAAGGAGAGGAGCTGTTGTGTCACGCCCTGTCTTTTAAGCGTTTAACATTATCATTGTTATTTCTTTAAAGAAAATTGTCTTTCTGCCCAAAGAACATTTTAGAGTGTCCAACACTTTAAAATTAGAATATTCAAAATCACAAAGATAATAATACAATCAGTTTTACTGTTAGCTCCATTAACAAGAACAAATCATCTACTAACCAACTGTAATACCTCCAAAACAAGTGTTCTGGTGACATTTTATAATTCGTACGTTCAAGAATAATGCAATAATAATGCCGTGTGATGCACTTTCTCTTCGTTAGGGGTATAGCTGTGAATTGCGCAGAGCTGAGAAGTATGCAATTCACCCATGTCCTGAACTGCGCCCACAGCTCCAGACATGATGGCGAGATTTATGATGGCATGGGCATCACGTACATGGCCATAGAAGCATATGATTCACCCATGTATGACATGAGTGCCCACTTTAACAATGCGGCTGAGTTTATACATACAGCACTGGAAGAGGGAGGTAAGTGGTTGTGTGTCCAAAACCTAACCCAGTCTACCTTCCTGCGCTCACTAAACTCAAATATATTTTAATCAAAGGCAAAATCCTGGTTCACTGTCAAGTTGGAGTGAGTCGATCTGCAACTATAGTTTTGGCATATCTCATGCTAAAACAAAACATGACGCTGGCAGATGCAATCAAGAAGGTAAAAGAAAGAAGAGGCATCTACCCCAACCCAGGCTTCCTCAGACAACTGATCAACCTTCACATTCAATTGTATGGCTAAGACGCACTATCACCGTTAGTTAAAATGAAAATTGAGGGGAGAGAAGAAATATTGATCAATGGGGGGTTTTAATATTTTTAGGGCAGTAACTTTGTGCAGCCTGTTCATTGCATTTGGTCAATTTTCATGCTTTGTACGGGTCTTTTCCATTAAAATAACGTTTAAATTAACGTATTAAAATGAACATACCTGACAACTTTTTATCTTTCCTGCTTTCTTTTTTACTGAATAAATGTACATGCACACATAAACTTAAGTTCAAATGCAAATATTGAACAAAAAACAAATATTTAACATTTGAACGGTTGTGCATAAAAAAGAAAAGAAAAAAGAGAAAACCCATCTACATAAAATAGATGGTAACACTTTACAATAAGGTCTCATCACACATACAACTTTTGATTTCAATAATGTATTAGTAAATGTTGAAGTTAACATTAAATAAGATTATTAAATGCTAAGTATTGTTCATTCGTAGTTCATGTTAAGTAGTTAACTAATGCAACCTTATTGTAAAGTGTTACCAAATAAATAAATATATAAAAATCAAATAAATACATTGTAGAGCTCACAAACATTTATATATTTTTTTTTCAAAGAGTCTCGTTTACTGTCTATGTAGGCTACAGCCTTTCTTCAGTCAACAAAACCACAAAGTTTTGTTTTTATTAGTAAACTTGCATTTATAAATATGAAATTTGTTGAAAAATATTAGTAAATTCATTAAATTGGCAGTAAAGCCAAAAATAACACTATGCCACAAAAGTGATAGAGGTCTTGACTTGAACACCAAATATTTTCAGTGATACATCATGTGTATTATCTCTTATTGAAGAACGGAGTTTACGTTACTACTTGAAAAGAGCAGTGCGTTAAATCCGTAGATACCATAGCAACCTAACTATACAAGGGGGGAAAAGCAGAGGACGTTATTATAACCAGCGAATAAGGTAATATTATTTTTAGCAATTTGTTGGCCTGCAAATTCTGATTTTGAACATGCAAATAAATTAGGAATACTTGTTTTACATTTTGAATACAATGACATGATGAACCCTAAAAAATCCCGCAAACTTGAGTCGACCATTAAATTAAATAACTTTTTGATATGTAAACACATTTAACGAAAACACATTTTAATCACCCTGTCGACGAAGATGGCAAGTCCGCAAACAACCGAACAGCCCCCGCCGCATATTGACCCGACGCAGGCGCCGGTCGCTTTCGGGAACTGGGCGCTTCCAAAGCTGATCATGGAGCTGCAGGACGTCGAGCTGTTTACCCGGCAGAGGGCGCTCGCTGCACTCTGCGAACTCGTCCATGACCACGAGCGAGCCTATGAAGCCATTCTCTGTGGTAAACACATCAATAACATGTTTGTCCATAAATATACCATTAAATAGAAGCGACCGTTATAAGCAGAAATTTTTGCATTAATTCAAACTTTTTGAAGATACCACAGACTTTGTTTTTTGTCCCAGTGTTTTGCAACCATAACATTTCTTGACCTCATCAGGATGTTTGGAAAGACTCAAGGTTTTGCTGCAAGATGAGGATAACTTAGTCAGGCTCAAAACTACTGAAGTGCTTTATGTGCTTGCTTCACACAGCTTGGGAAGGTGAGTCATACATGAGTCCGTGGGCCTATTTTTCTTGTGTTCTAGTTTGTGTAAGCTTTTGGCATTTGGATGTGTTTGGCCCTGTATAGCCTCTGTGTTTTTTATATAAATTATTTTATATAAAGTTATATAAATATATATTTTCTATGTTAAATTGTTACAGAGTAAGTTGATCCTAAACAGGATTCAACGACAAGGACTATAATAATTATTTAGGTATATTTATATTATATTTAGAATATTTATATTTTAATTAGATTTTAGGTCTTTACATACTTGTTATGCTAAATAAGCATATCAGAATGATGTAGTGAGTAATGATACTGAGAGTAATGAGAATATATTACAATTGAAAATACAGTAAAATATTAAACCGTTATTTTTAATTAAATTTGATCAAATAAATGCAGTGTTGGTGAGCAGAAGAGACTACTTTCAAAAACATCTGACCAACCTCAAACTGTTGAATGGAAGTGTAAATTCATAAGCACACTTTTGCAGCCAAAGAAAAAAAAAAATCTGACTATGCTCTTGATGCTTTAATAATAAAATATCAAGAAAGGATTGTTATAACATAGTTAAAACATATTTTAGTGTCCAACACTTTAAGTGATACTTAATTTTGGCAAGTTTGACTAAATGTAATTGTGTTCACACAGAGATGCCTTTTTGAAATTTGACATTGTGGGTCCCCTTGCAAACCTGTTAGAGGACCCTGAGAATGCCTGTCGTAAAAATGTGCACCTGGCACTCAATAGGATCGCTGAATTTCCCTCAGGTGACTATTGTTTCTTATACGTCTGTTTCACAGTAGCTACATTTATTGCCGAGGCTTTTCATTTGAAGAGTCCTCTGTTATATCCTCTACAGGAGCAGTATTTATGGTGTGTATGGGGCTGGTGCCCAGATTGGTGCTGAAGGTCTCCGATGAAGAAGAGAACATCCGTGCTTTAATTCTCTCCACGTTAAGCTGCTGTGTGAGTGTGAACGCCCAGCCTGCACTGGAGAGTGATGCGATCCCGGTCCTGAAAGATCAGCTGTCTCACCCGGCCCCCGCCATCCGCCAGGCAGCCACATCTGTCTTAGTGGGAATCAGGTAGGCAACAATATAGTTTGGGTTAAGTTCACTATGGTAATAAGTACAGAGACCAGGTAAAAAAGAAACCCTGGAATATCTCTCCTGTTCTTAGTGTGCCTGCAGATGGGAAGATGAAGGTGTGTGAGGAGGATCTTCTGCCCATGTTGGTCAAGCTGCTGTCAGATGAGGACCAAGGGGTTGTCGCTAATGCTGCAGGGACCATTATGAACACAGCTGTTATCACTAAGGGTCAGCACAAAATCAACTTTGTGGATGTGTTTGTAATTTTTTTGTCAATCGGTGAATGAAGTTCACCCAAAAATGAAAATTGTGTCATCATAATCTATTCACCATCATGTTGCCCCAAACCTCTATGACTTTGTTCTTTATTCTGTGGAATGTTAATGTAGATATTTCGAGAAATGTCTTTTATTATATTTTTTTATTGTCCATATAATGGAAGTCAATGGCCACCAAAACTTTTTGGTTACCAGCGTTCTTCAAAATATTTTCTTCTGAAGAAGAGTAAAATTCATACAGGTTTGGAACAACATGAGGGTGAGTAATTGATAACAGATATTTCATTTTTGGGTGAACCATCCCTTTAAAACCTCTAAATGGTGTTGATTTTAGTTATGCACATATTTTAGATCAGGGGGTTTCAGACTCTGATGCCCCAGACTCCCAAATATCGTTCACTTGTGAGGGAGCCCCTTAAAGGCGGCAATACATATTCGAGTAGATCTTTTTATACAGTGAAAAACACAAATTGATAAGCAGGGCTCAACCAACTGTAGAGATATGGGAAAGGGAACTAAAAATCACACTGTAGAAAAAAGTTGCAGCACTCACTCTACAAACAAAACCGACTTAATTTCTTTAAACCAATGACGTTTCAGACAACTTAAAGGTCTTCTTCAGATAGCAAATGTTTCTCAGGCAAACAGAATTTTAAAAGAACCTTTACAAAGGCAAAAAGGAGTGGGTTTCAAATAAGATTAAATAACAACCAATAGCAAAAAATACATAATGGAAACAATGTATCTAGAAAGAAAATCAGAAAAGTTTACCTAGACCTACTGATGTCAACCCTTCCTTGAACAGATGTCTCAGTTTTTCCAGTTCCACATATAGTGTGAACAATTATCTGGAGAATATTTTTTTTTTTTTTTTTTTTTATTTAACAGTCAGACATACATACAAACCAACATAGTACAGTAGTGAGCAATCTTGTAAATCCATAATTCCAGAAGTGACATAAAAGTGATATAATTGTTTGATCTAAGTGTGTATTTGAGCGGGTGTGAGTGTGGGTATGTGTATGTGTGTGTATGCGTAAACAAAGTAACCATTTATTATTTATTACCATTGTCATTACCATCACCACCCCACTCCCCACTACCACCATATTGCCAATATTGTGTTGGTCGATTTTTATTTCCATCATTCCTCCTATGTAACAATTGCCATTGTCAATGCCGCATAAAATAAAAGATGGTATAATAAGATGATAAGATAATATAAGATAACCTTCCCCCACATCTCTGCAGTCCCTATCTTTTCCTAATTTTTTTTGTGTGTTATGTGCAATGTCTAAGGTGCATTAAAAGAGGGAGTACAGTGCGAGAGTGTCTCAAATTGGGACAGAGATGCTGTCCCGATGAAACCACTTCTCGTCTGTCTTGCCTGCCCTGGTGTTTGTGAGGTTTTCCATATATACATATTCCTTTTTTTTTTTTTTTTTTCTATTCATCTATGTTGTGGTGCATTAAAAACCCATGAAGAGATAAGGGGGGAATTATTGCAGTAGTGATGATAATGACATTTAATTCCAATACAGCATTGACAATGGCAATATTGATGATTATAATAATAATGATAATAATAATATTAATAATAAATGATAATGATGATGGCAGTGGTGACCGCAATGGTGAGAGCAAAAGACAGCAACAACAGCAATTACAACAATGAAAAGATAAAAGTGAAAATAGTAATCATAACAATAACAGTGAAGATAGTAATAACAATGATGACATAAACAAGTTCAAATAACTAAAATGCATTAATATTCGTGGGTTGGTTAAGAAGGTGGGAGGAGTCGGAGTTGAAAACAGAGAAAGGATTCATAGCTGTAAGAGGTCAGAAAGTGTTGGACGGCAGAGGTCAGTTTCAGATGCGTAATCATGAAGGGGAGATGCGTATTCCATTGCAATGAAGTCTGAAATAAGATTTTTCCAAATGTTAATGTGTAATTTATTTCTAGTTTTCCAGTTCATGAGGATAGTTTTCTTGGCGATGGTTAGAGCTATGAGGAGTATTTTAGAGTTTATAGTTTTATCAGTGATTGTTGTCAGGTCCCCCAGCAAGCAAAGAGAAGGCGACAGTGGGATGTGGCAGCCGACTATAGTGGATAGTGACTGTGTGACCTCTTCCCAAAAGTGTTTGATTGGAGTGCAGTGCCAGGTTGCATGGATGTATGTATCTGTAGAATTTTGATTGCAATGTGTGCAAACTTCTGATGTGAAACCCATTTTAGCTAATCTGCTGCCCGTGTAATGTGTTCTGTGAAGTATTTTGTATTGTATTAACTGAAGATTCGCATTTTTGGACATGAGATAGCTGTTTTTACAGATTTGGGTCCAGAAGTTGGCATCAGGGGCTATTGAAAGATCGTCTTCCCATTTTATTATTGGTAAGTATATGGTCTGAAGGTGGTTTGAAATCATTTTGTATATTTTAGAGAAAAGTTTCTTTGGGGAGGAAATGTTGACCAAGTCTGATATTGCCGGTGGAAGTTCTAAATTTGTGTCTCTGATGTTGATTTTTGTCAGAACAGAAGATTTGAGTTGTAGGTATTTTAAAAATTCGTTGCTCCCGATGCCATACTCCTGGGCCAGTTGCGGAAATGGTGTAAATGTGTTAGATTTGAAAATGTGCTTAATGTGGGTGATACCCTTTTCCGCCCATGTGTGAAAATTCAATGTTTTTTTATTGCTTATAAAGTCACGGTTGTTCCACAGTGGGGTGAGGTTAGATGGAGCTAATGTAGAATTAGTGATTTGGTGAAATTTCCACCAGGCTGTCAGAGTGGCAGATATAGTTACTGCATTAAAACATGTGTGTTGTTTAATTGATTTGGTGAGGAACGGTATGTCAGCTATATTTAATTCTTTGCATAGTGATTGTTCTATATCTAGCCATATAATATCAGATTGGGTGGGGTGAATCCATTTGTATATGTATTGCAGTTGGTTAGCCATTGAGTAATATTGGAAATTTGGTGCTTCTAGTCCTCCTTGAACCTTACTTTTTTGTATTGTAGTGAGTTTAATCCTTGGTGTTTTATTTTTCCAGTAGAAGCGAGTTATAATGGAGTCTAGTGATTTAAACCAGGTGAGTGTGGGGTGGGTTGGAATCATTGAAAATAGGTAATTAATTTTCGGTAAAATTGTCATTTTTATTGCTGCTATCCTGCCGATTATGGAGATTGGAAGGTTGAGCCATCTGAGCAAATCTTCTTCTATTTTTTTTAGCAGTGGTGTGAAGTTGAGTGTTACCAACTCTGACAGTCTGGAGGAAATCTTAATGCCTAAGTAAGTGATGTGATCATGACATATAGGTATCGGTGATTGATGGTGTGCCACATCCCATTTGGTTTTATGTAAAGGGAGGATGAAAGATTTATTCCAGTTTATTGCATAATCTGATATTTTTGAGAAGGATTGGATTGTTTTAATTATTTCTTGAGTAGATGCTAGGGGTTCTTGTATATATAGTAGGATATCATCTGCATAAAGTGAGATTTTATGTGTTTGTTGTGGTGTTTCAATACCTTTGATTGCTGGGTTTTGACGGATAGCTGCTGCTAAAGGTTCAATAAAAATCGTGAATAGGGATGGAGAGAGTGGACATCCCTGCCTCGTCCCCCTGTGCAGTGTGAAGCTTTGTGATGTTAGTCCATTGGTTGTGACCGTGGCCGATGGTGATGTGTATAAAATCTTGATCCAGTTAATAAATGACTCTCCAAAGCCGAATTTTTGTAACGTGGTGAATAAAAATTTCCAGTTGACCCTATCAAAAGCTTTTTCGGCGTCTAATGTGGCAATGAGAGTATCTTTCTGTTGTACTGATGAGTAGTGCATTAAATTGTATAATCTGCGGGTGTTATTGGATGCGTGTCTACCCTTTATAAAGCCGGTCTGATCAGGGTGGATTATATATGGTATAATTTGTTCAATTCTATGGGCTAGTGCTTTGCTAATAATTTTTATGTCGACATTTATAAGTGAGATAGGACGATAGTTAGATGTGAAGGTGTGGTCTTTGTTAGGTTTAGGAATGAGTGATATAAGTGCTGTATTCATATGGGAAGGGAACTTTGCGTTATGTTTTATTTCTGTTATTGTTCTGCTAAATAATGGGTATAAGGTTGACCAAAAATGTTGGTAGAACTCAGCAGGGAAGCCATCTGGACCTGGTGCTTTATTATTTTGCATGCTTTTCAATGCGGAGTGAAGTTCCTTTTCAGTGATTGGTAATTCTAGTGTGTTTACTTGTTCCATGTTGAGTTTTGGTAGAATGGTGTTATCGAGGAATTGGGTTATGTCTTCTTGGTTTGGGTCCAGATCAGATGAGTATAATTTTGTATAGTAATCTTGAAATATCTTGTTTATCTCAACTGGTGAATTGGTTAGCTTCCCTGACGAGTTTCTGATGGAGGTTATTGCTGTTCTTTCTTTATTTCTTTTAATTTGACTGGCTAAATATTTTCCGGATTTATTGCTATGGTGAAAAGTTTCTTGACGGAGCCTGTGAATCAGAAACTGGTTTCTTTTGTTTATTATTTCATTAAGCAAAAATGTTTTTTCTCTAATTTCTTTATAGATGCTTTCTGATTGAGTATTTGCATGTAAAATTTCTAATTCTTTTATTCTTTCTTCCAGTTGGACTTCTTTTTCTCTGTCCTTTTTTTTTTATGTACTGAATATGATATAATTTTCCCCCGTAAAACTACTTTCCATGTTTCCCAGAGCAGTGATGCTGACGACTTTGGAGAGTCATTTATTTCAAGGAAGGATGTCCACTCTCTCTTGAAGTAGCTGTCAAATTCTGGATCTTTCAAGAGTGATGTATTAAAACGCCATCTGGTGCGGTGCTTTGGTATTGCAGATGGATTCCATGTCAGAGTTACTGGAGAGTGGTCACTAATAATGATCGGATGTATTTTGGTTTCTAAGATATTTGGTATGATTGAATTACTGGTTAGAAAGAAATCAATGCGGGAGTAGGTTTGGTGGACATTAGAATAAAAGGTGTATTCTCTAGCGAGTGGGTGTTGTAGCCTCCAACCATCACCAAGACCAAAATCACTCATGAACTGTTTTATTGTTTTAGAGGACTGCCAAGATTTTCCTGTATGTTTTGACCTGTCAAATGATGGATTGATTACAGTGTTATAGTCTCCCCCTATAATTATTGGACCGTTGGAAATGTTTGAA
Source organism: Chrosomus eos (assembly GCA_036326025.1). Taxonomy (NCBI): domain Eukaryota; kingdom Metazoa; phylum Chordata; class Actinopteri; order Cypriniformes; family Leuciscidae; genus Chrosomus; species Chrosomus eos. The sequence continues at coordinate 12,174,489 of CM070836.1, read as the reverse complement.
AGAGAGGAAAAAAAATTTGCAAAGAAGGAGGAATCATCAGAGTTTGGTCCATAAATGTTGCCAATTGTAATTGGATTATTGTTGATTGAAATGTTAATAATGATAAAACGGCCTTCAGGATCTGAAATGGTTGTATGGTGGTTAAACTGTATTTTTTTGTTTATTAAGATGCATACTCCTCTTTGTTTTGAATTATAGTAGGAGGAAAAACAGTGGTTAAAATGTGTAGTTTTTAAGCTGTTTTGTGTATATTGTGAGAGGTGTGTTTCCTGTATTAGACATATATCTGCTTGTGTATTTTTTAGGTAATTTAAAACTTTATTTTTTTTTGTTTGTGAACCAATTCCACGAATATTCCAAGTTAAGAATTTTAATTGCATGAACCTATAATGTACATTTCATAGTTACCTTGTGTGAGTATAAGTCTGGTGTGTGTGTGTGGTGTGTGTGTGGTGTGTGTGTGTGTGTGTGTGTGTGTGTGTGTGTGTGTGTGTGTGTGTGTGTGTGTGTGTGTGTGTGTGTGTGTGATGTGTGTGTGTGTGTGTTTAAATCTATAACACAAAATGACAAATAAAACAGGGAAAACATAGATACCTATAACCAACAACAGAACATATAAACAGTGAGCAAGGCTATTTAGGTGCATTTAGAATACAATGTGTGTGCGTGGTGCGAGTGGTTTAATTAAAGAATATAAAGATTATGATTTGAATATAAATTGAGCATAAACGGATTGGATGTGTTACATTGCTAGTTTCAAAAATTAGTAAAGCCAGGGAGTAGTGTCTTTGTCTCTAAACAATTGTCCATCAATATATAATTTGTCTACTGTGATGATTGCTTTTTTACCTTGACTGATCATTGTCTTACGGATGGGGAAAAGTAGCTTACGTCTGCGGATGATCTCTTGTGGATATTGGTCGTTGAGTCCGTAATGAGTCCCTTTGAGCTGCCGTCCTTGTCGCTGAACCAGTACTTTTTGCTTGAAATGTTCAAATTTGGCGATGATGAGCCGGGAACGGGTGGAGTTGATGGGTTTCTGTCCTAAACGGTGAACGCGATGGAAAGTGATGTGCTCTACAGTCTCTGGTGTAAGTTTGAGCTGGTTAACCATGAAGTCCTTAATAGATTTTTCGGGATCTTCGGTGGATGATTCGGGAATGCCGGAGAAGATTAGATTGTCTCTCATACTTCGTGACTGTATATCCAGGATGGTTTCTTGCATGGCTTTGTTCTCAGCGATGACGGAGGTAAGTTGAGTGTTTACAGTGGAAAGTGTTGTAGTGAGTGTGTCCACGGAGCTTTTCAGTGATTTGTTTTCTTCTGTGAGCGAATCGACTTGTTGTTGACTGTATTCCAGGCTATGGCGGAGGTTTTGAAATTCTTTGTGCAGTACTTCGATTAGTGAGAGTCTAGAGTCCAAGTGAGATAAGCGCTCGTTGATTGAAAAAAGTATGTCGGAACAGCAGTTTGTTTTGGTAGGAGTGGATGCTGGTGATGTTGGTGACGGCGGTGAATCGGTTGATAAGGGAGAATCCGAAGTGCGTGGTTTTTTGGCTTTGCGTGATCTGCCCATTGTACAAAGTCTGTTGAATTGATGGTCAATGTAATCCTCCAGTTGGTCCAGGTCCGAGTTGAAATCCAGGTTTTGAATTAGGTTTAAAGCGGGTGATGTTGTTACAGAAAAAACGAGAGAGAGAAGAGAAAAAAAAAATAAAAATAAAAAAAGTTTATCTTTTTTCTAGCAGCGGCGCGCTGCCATTTTGAATTTTCGCACCCAACGCACACACACACTACACACTACGTCAATACGTCATCACGTCATCATTACGTCATCATTACGTCAATACGTCATCATCAGAATATTTATTTTCTATTACATAGCTTTTTTCTACTCACCATCAAAGTGAATTTAGATCATAAGCCCAAGAAGAAATGGTGTTGACTATTGAATAAAATAATTATAATTTCTAAGAAATTATAGAAGCAGTGGTAATATCAAATTCTGTAGATTGTTACTGTAGATTTTAATAATTGTATAAAATTTTTTTTTAGTTTTTTTTGTTATAATTTGTCATACAAAATCTTTTAAATGTATTTTTACACTATTTTTTTTCTCTGAACTTTCCTGCTGATCCCTTAGCATTCCCTAGAAAACCCCTGTATTAGATTATACTATGCAAGATCTTATTTTCTGCCTGTTTCTAGGTAAGTCCGAGGCACTGGACGCAGGTGCCATCGCCCCTCTGATGCGGCTGGTGGTGAGTGAGAATATAGCCGTGTGTGCCAATGCCCTCCGTGCCCTTACAGTCCTGGCAGAGGTTCCTAGGGCCCGTGCACAGCTGCTGGAGCATGTGCCTCTGCTGAAGTCTAGACTCACACACCCTAACTCCATCATCCAGAGAGCTGCCTCCACTGCCATTGAAGTCATCTCCTGGAAGCCATGAGGAAAACAAGAGTTCTCCTGATATAAGCCAGACCTGATGTAATATATTAAATTAAACTGAATAATTAACCACTTAAAACGCACTAATTTAAGAAAATGTCTTGAATATTAACTTAAAAGAACAGAATAAAAATAATTATTAAGAATTCTGAAGGATGTGACGTTTATGTTTGTTCAAAATGCAAAATATTTATTGATAAACTGCACACAGCAACTATTTTAACGCGTGTTTAACTGAAGTGCTTTATAAATATGAAGTCTAAACGAGATAAACATGTACCGGAAGGCCAACTATGTAATATTGTTTTGGTGTGGTTTAATCCCAGTAGTGTAAATGTGCAGTGTCATGTTTTCGGAATACCCCTCGGTGCGGCGAATGGATTGAACCAGCGGTCAACGGCAGCGAGCACGTTCTCGCTATCTGTCACACGACATGCGGAGTCACGACAGATAAATATTTGTGGCTGCTTGTTGGCAACCAATCCGATCCAATACAGGGTACGCGCCTGCTCCGTTCTAGAAAGTCATATTTATTTTTATAGAATTAAACGGGAGGATTATATCGCAGGGAGAAGTGCGGGGTGCAGGCTGAATATTTTTGGATCACATTTGCTGGATAGGTAAGTTTATACTTCACATAATAATGTCTTATTGAAAAAATTGTAGAAAAAAATTCTCAGGGTTTGAACCGCAATTCCGCCACGAGTGCCACTGGTCTGTTACTCAAGCATATCTATAAAATTATCTCATATGTTACTTATATAAGTCGAACATTAATATTAAAGGAAAACGGAGCAAGTGTACGTTATGATATGGTGATGTGTCTGGTTATTCGTCAACCTAAAATCACAAATCGCCACAGGATTGATGCAGTCTGCGAGATTATGGCAGTGGATGATGCGATGCTTTTACATAACATAGGCGAGAGACGGAGAACAGGTGCCTATGGCAAGCCGTTTGAACACTTAATAGTATCTGGTTTTATGTAATTTGCGCTTGTAATGTGTATGTTATAATTAAATAAAATCATTATCTTTGTAACCAGTAACAAAATACGTATTCACAATTTGGCTATTTTAACTTGGTTCTAACTAGTATGTTTTTTTTTTTTTTTGCTGGTGTCTATTCCAGTTTTATTCAGTAGATGCCAGTAACTCAATAGTTTCTAATAGCTAGGCTATAGCCTATATTCAAGCTTTACTTTTACTTACTTACATATCATATTTATTTAATTCTAGTGCTTGTTTATGAGACAGAACAATCTGTGTCTATTATTACGTTACTACCGGTTACTACATATTATGGTCCCTACTAAAATGTTATTGTAACAATAGGAATCTACACTAGTCTGTAATGTGCTAACTGCTAATGTCTATTTTTACATCTAAAATAAAATGGAACAGATAACTATATGAATAGTTAACAACTAATGATAAACAAATACTTATATTTGTATATAAGTTAAAATATTAGCCAAATTGTGAATACGAATTTTGTTACTGGTTACAAGAGTAATGAATCGCGGCAAAAGTCTCTATTGAACATAGCCTGGGAAAACCCAGACAACTTCCAGCAAATTTAGATTTGCTCTGCAAGGAAGTCTGGCAAAGAGCTCATTCAAGCCCATTTCCAATCCGTCGAAATCGAGGCACCAATCAGAAACATTGGGGCGGGCTTTACACGATGACGACAGCGCAGCGGCGGTGAAGCAGATTTTGTAGCCTACGTTACAAAGATGGAACATCACTTGTTCGAATCAGCTATTGCGTCTGTTTTAAGCGATTTAAACATTTCCTTTTTGTTAAAACCCGAGCAAAGAACAACACTCGGAGATGCAATCCATTTATTGCTCTGCATACATACGTCATTTCCTTCATCGCTCTGATTGGTTTTAGGTCTATCCAATTGCGCCCAGAGGCATTTGAGCGACGTCCGTTGGTAACACCTCTTTGGAAATGATTTGTCTATGATGCTTTGCCAGACCACAACTCAGTTACTACTGAGAATGCTCTGGTTTTAACCAGGCTATATTGAACACATAGTGAAACTGAAAAAGACTCTAGTTATTTTAGGATTATTTAATACTCAAAAGTGAATGTTGGTGTCTGACCCACGGATTCCTATGAAATAGGTACATGTCACCATTGGGATACGTATTAGTGACTAATTTCAATAGTCACTATTGCAATAAGTACAAGTATATAATAAATAGCTATTTAAATTAAAAATATATATACGTATATAGCTACTAGTCACTATTAGATTACTAGAAGTTCACTTGGCGTTCAAAAAATCGTGCTAAAAATAATTGTCGTTAGGAGTTCAGAAAAATCTTTTAGAATATTCTCAACCATTTTACATCCTGCTTTTTGTATATGCATATATAAAATATGTTTGCATACAGTTGTTTGTTTTTAGTTGTGTCCAGTCAACAGCAAAATTCATACTGTGTGGCTCATCAACAATTTTGAGCCAGATCCTAGTTGCAGAGAGGAATGTGCAGATGTTAATTACTGAGAGACTGCCAAATCCCGATTACGAGAGATCTTAATTATCAGTAGTTGATGTGTAATAATATAGGCTACATACAGTAAACTCTCTTTGTAAGAGGTTTCTGAATCCAATTAACCGATGGCCCTTAATACCAACTACTCCTCAAAGTCTACCTAAGCTCTTCTAAGCAGACATCTGCTTGAACATATCTATTTATATATCACTTTATCAAACACCCACATTTCAGATTATGTAATGCACCTGACATCCATACCTTTGAGAGGATGAAGGTATGTGGCCAATATAATGGAGATCTGTGGATTAATTGACCACATGTAGCAGGCCATCTGTTTGCTCAAAAGCATCCATCTGCTGTGTGATGATTCATCAACCAGCTTCTTACCGCTTATTAAGGACGTCTCTGAAACCCACAATCAATCACCGACAATAAACCATTTATGTTCTATGAGGCTGAATCAGTAGGTGTTGAAACACAGGCTGTTTTTTGTGTGAAAATGCATATTCATGAGTCATGGATCAGAATATATTTCAATTTTATTCTAGGGTATTACATTGTCACTCTCTTTAAAACAGGGACCACCGTGGTCCATGGCGACAAACTTTATACTTTTTAACAAGCATGATCTGGCTGTGGGATATTGCATAATCAGTGTGTTTGTTTAGTGTAAACAGTGTTTGGTGATGGATGAAGTCTAAGATTTGTTTGAAGAGACATGAGACTTCTTGACAAGTTCACCGGATGGATTTGATTACAGCCTTAGGACAGAATAAAGCAAATGTTTATGTGTAGTCTTTTGTAGTCGCTCTTCAAGCTTCTTAACCAGGGAGGGATTACATAGGACCCTTCTAGAGGATTTTAATTAAAATGTGACCAACCCCATTGCAATCTGATCTGTGCAGGGATGAATGTATAGGAATAAGAGAGGCGGTCAAAGGGAATGTGGGTATGTTGATGGATAAGTGAAGGCAAAAGATTGTATATTTGATTATTCCATGCATATAGTTGTAAAAGTGTTCAGTTACAATATTCAGTAATGATGAGCATTTCAAGAATTGGTTTGAGCATTTCTTGACTGGATTTTTGGCGTTCTGATTCAGATTTGATTGACCATTTACAAGGAGTGTCAAGCTTTAGCCTGGTGTAATAGGCTGCGAGAGAGAGATTGATTCCCGAAGAGGTGGATGATGATTCCTGCTTGTGGAAAGTAGAGGAATGGTGGCAAACGCTTGAGTTTAGGGATGGCAGATGGGATGGGAGTGGGGGCTAAAGGGAGAAAACCCAGAGTGAGTTACAGATTAAGCTCTTCAAAAGGTAAAAAAAACAGACTAACGCAAAAGAGAGCTTTTATTTTGTTGAGCTAGGTTATTCCTTCAGTAGCTGATCCACAGATTTCAATTAAAGGATTAGTTCACTTTTAAAAAAACTTTTTCTGATAATTTACTCATATAATGGACTTCATTGGGAACCAAACGGTTCAAGGTCCAAATGAGAGTTTCAGTGCAGCTTCAAAGGACTTTAAACGATACCAGACAATGATTATGTCTTATCTAGGACCCTTTGAGTCATGACTCGAAAAAAGATTTGTTCATTTTGATGAACAAGTTCGAACAGGAGAGTCACGAACGCTCATAACAGAACAGACCAAGGCGAGCATTTGTGCTTATAAAACTTAAAATTTGTTATTTATTTTTTAAATGACCGATCGTTTCGCTAGATAAGACCCTTATTCATCGTATGGTATGATGGTTTTGTTATTAGAAATAAAAGTGTTTTTTTTTGTCTCAAACATGTGTAAGTTCATTAGATAGCATTCGCCTTGGTTAAATTAAAGCTACACCTCTGTGCCTGTGGCCATCACCGGCTACTAAGAATTTGTTGACCAGTGGTCCACAGGTTGTGTTAAAATAATCAGGTAAAGAGTCACAAGTTTTATATGCAAGTAAGATACATTTGTGTATTTATTTCTATGAAACTGACTAGGCATACAGCATGTCTCCTGACTGTGTGTTAGAGAGAGTGTGTGAGCAGGTCACACTATATCCTCTCTTATCTTTCACAGCAGCTTGCTGGTCATGTGTTTTTGCTGAACTGAGATAAGTGTGTTTCTCTCTGAGATGAAACGCAAGGATCTGTTTTGGAGGATAGCCTGAAAATGACAGTCAGCAAATAGAGACAAACACGTTATGAAGCCTCATGTGACAACATGATTTATGTTATAACTTCCAGAAAGTTATCGGATATAGCTAAGCTGGTGTAGCCTGATTTTGGAATTCAGTAAAAGATTAATTTTAAACAGCATTTCCATGTAAATTTTATTTTACAAGCTTTTAGAACTGGGTTTACCAAGAGGTAATTTTAAGCAATTCAAATGCAAATAAGCAATTGATTCGTGTTAATTTCTGTGGCTGGTTGTTATGTAGAATTTATTTGGTCAACTAATTGATTTTTAAATACTACAAATTAGATGGCTCTCTTTGTTTGCTCAGTGTATTTTAAGCCTGTTGTATTTAAGCCCTCCTGGTCGATTCTTGTTGATGCATTGTGTTAATTTGCTTCTGTGATTTTTCCAGTGTTTTTGAGTTTTGTTTAGCTTAATACTATTATTGAGATCTTTCTTTGTTTTCATTGTGCACTGCTACCATCTCACAAAATTACTGGTATCAAAAGTGGGGATTTTTCAGTGACTCTTTCTGCAAATTGCATTGTTATACCAGTAGGTGGCGACAAACGACTGTCTATAACAGTGAGTCATTGAATCATTCATTGAACCAACTGGCTCAAAACCTTGATTCATTAAGGATCAAAATACCACTCTTGAGTGTTGCAGTGGTTTTGCTGTAGCTTTGTTTGGTATTTTTTTTATTAGTGGAGCAAAAACAGGCAGAGTAACTGGCATTACTCCTGTAAGTTCTCAGAACTAGCCTTCGTTGCTAGCTCGGTCTGTGGACCTTGCAGGTTTTTTTTCATTACACTAACTAGCGGCTTGCAGTTTTGAACGAAAAAAAAAAAACATGTTCCACTTCTAAGAGGGCCGTTTACACAGAATGAATTTTTTTGCATTCTTCTCAATACATTGTTTTTCTTGACATGCGCTAGGAAGACATTTTTTGGCCAAGTTAAAAGTTAAAAGCAGATCAACTCTTTAAAAATGCATCTCAAGGCCTTGTTTATTTCAATGCAAAAACTCCTAAGAAAGTGTTTTTTGTCCCATAAATTAACACAGCGGCTACCAAATGTAAATGCAATGATATTTTATTATTAGAGCTTGTGTCACAAACACAACACATTACAACTAACAGGCTAGTTCTACCAGAAAGACTCGGGAGAATAAATACTGTAACAATAAATACATTTATTGATAGCCCAGCAAGCAATAAAGTTCTTTGGCGTAGGCCCCGTCCATAGCTCGCAATCCAGGGGTCCGGACTCTGCATTTCCTGCCTGAAGACGAAGGCAGGGGCGCAGCCGACCCCCCCAGGGAGGTATAGGAAGGGACCATCCTGGTTGTGGTGGGGAGGATGGAGGGGAAGGAACCATCTTGGTGGTGGTGGGGAGGATGGAGGTGAAGGAAAGCGTCAGCATCTGCAAACTCAAGCACGTGTAAGTACTGGTCTTTTATACCACACGTATTAGACACGATTGGATAGATGAGAAGGTAATAAGTGACGTAGCAATTAAGTCTTCCCTACCCTAAAGCTTCCATTTCACGTGTGTTAACATGCGCACAGAGGGGGCAAGGAAGTTCTTAAAGAGCCTCACACACCCAACACACCAACACAGAGTGCAGCATAAATACACAAATCATATTGTAGTTCTGTACAGATTATTTATCACAATGATCTACATCCCCTTCCTTTAGCTGAAACTTCATATCAAAGAAAGAAAGTCAATTTTTAATCAATACTGGGGTATGACATTATAAACAACCAAGAATATGAATGACTTTCATTATAACGATGTATCCATTACAGTGAATAAAAGATGTTTCATTAAACAAAGTTCGGGAGCAGCACGTTCAAATAATCAATCCAATCAATCAACTCATCATCAACAATTACCACGTCTATCCTGTCAGCATGAGAGGATGCATATATTCACTCAGTCGACCCAGCTACATTCCTCGACAGTTTTTCAGCATCCCTCCACCACCCCGACTCCTCACTCTTGGCTTGTTCCTTCCACAGCCAGGAATACTCAGGAATACAGGAGTACTCTGGGTACTCTGGGACCAAATACCGAGCCCGGAGCCCTATCATCGGACAGCATGCCAAATATGCATATAGGGCTGGGCGATAAATCGATTTTATCGATTAACTCGAATGTGTAGCTTACGCGAGTTTACGCCGATTTTTTTGAATGAAAATCGGTTTTCTCTTTAACAACCGCCGACGCGCCCATATGGGCTCCCGTAGTTCCGACCGCGCTCAGCGCTTGCCATGATAGAGATACACAAACAACATGGCAAATGAACAAGACCGCGGCAGCAGAAGCACACCCGCCGAAAACATTTACAAACTGAATCTGCAGGGCCGCCAACTCTCACGAGTTCACTGAGAGACACGCAATTGTCACTTTTTACACGCTCTCACACACACATCCATTTCCTCACGCAGAGAAACATCGCGAAGCAAAGAGGACACTGACACCGACATACAAGACAGAGCAGGTTACTGTTGATATGAAACAGATTGTCGGCTCTCAGATTCTGTTAATTTTATTACGAAATTCAAACAATAAACACCGTTTTGGCGCTTGTAAATGTGACGTGAAAGATCGCTGACAGATCTCAGTTCAAGCGGCACATGAACCGATCATCTGTTAGCCTACTCTTCACTACTAACTTACCCAAATGTAGCTAATAAAATCAATCCATCAGTGTTTTTCAACCGCGGAAAGATGTCCATAAAACAGCTGGAGAACAACATGTCACGTAACGTTACATTTACCTCAGGATGCCTTTTAATGACCCATAGCACGCACGCATGTTAGTTGGACTTAAAATAATTGCTATAGAGAGGAGTATTTGGCTAAATATGATAACTATATTACACATTTATTATATTTTACCTATATCATTAAAATATTATAACATTGTTTGTTATTATAAAAAACGCATTATGTTTACTTTGAGTTAGTTTTAACCTTTAATAATACCAGCTGACAGGGCTCTCTGTTTACAGCATTAGGTGATTTATTTTTGGAGAACAATTAACATAACACATTAGCATATCTACTGTACCTAATATTTATCCAAAGGAATTGATATTGAATCAATATCAGAATCAAAAATCACATGAATTGAATTGAAATTGTGAAATTTGTGTTTAGCAATAATAAAAACAGTAGCATACCAGTCTTTATGCATGTAAACATTGTGTTTACATAGTTAATAAACTTCATAAAATGATGTTTAGTTACCAAATAATTTGACAATCACAATAAACTTCTTGTGATGCAAGTTTTTTTTTCTTTACACATCCCCCCCAATCCACCCATTTTATGTTATGTTACATTTACACTAGGCTATTTACAATGACAGGACCCTCTGGTCTTTTTGGGTTGTTGTTTCTGATTGCACTTTAATCCAGATAATATCCCAGAAGGGAATATCAAAACAAAATAAAGAAAAAACTTGTTTTGAACAATTTCTTTGTCATCTGAGGATTGATTTTAAGTAGGGAGAGAAAAAAATCGATTTAAATCGTAAATCGGATTTTTTGTCAAAAAATCGGGGATTTTTTTTTTAGGCCATATCGCCCAGCCCTATATGCATACCATTTATTCTATCTGACATATTTGTAAGTGTGAACTCGTGAACTGAACGATAACAGAAAGAAATCTCAAGATGATCTCAGTATACTATGCAGAAAAAAAAAACATCCACAAAGAATGATACTGACAACATGGAAATGACCATAATAAACATGTTTAGTGGGTAGGGATGTAATGATTTAACTTACGATGCGATACGATTCACGATACTGGTTTCACGATACGATTTTCTCACAATTTCTTTTCTTACAAATTAAGATTTAAGATCAATTATAAATGAAAAAGTGTCCTTTTATTTCTCAGACAAAATACTGCACATTTCTTTATAAAATTGAAATATTTCATGTAATAATAACATTATTAATAATAAATTGACATTTTAAAACAAATCCCAAAAAAGTAGAGATGGTGTTTTCTCAGGAAGTGGTTGTTTCAGCTCAGTCTGTTTCAGGGGGGTGGACACTGGCTCCTTCTTTTACCCTCATCCTGCACAGAGGAATAGCAAAAATAAAAAGACTATACATTTTAAGTACAACAGTGACACAGGGTTTCACATTGTTCTAAAGTCAAGATTTGTATATTATTGTATTTTTTTTTTTAATTTGCATCATTACACTTGCAAGAGTTCTACAAATTATTTAAAAAATCCATGTAGACATTAAGAGAAAGACACCTGATTCTGCAACAGCACAGCTTTCTCCTTCGGTATATCCTCGTGCTGGTCTTTCTCTTGGTGAGCCTGGAATGCAATTATTACGACAAAAAAAAGCCTTGTATCTTTTGCCATGAAAACACAGATGCACCTTGTGATCGCCGTGGCTCTCACACTCGTCGCCGGGAGTGGGGCTGTAAATCGCCTGTCAGTGTGGTTTGGCCTATTCATATTTTTTTACATGCAGACGGAGGTGACTGGAGCTTCACTGTGGTGATAATTAGTCTTCGGAAAGTCAAAATGCCGCCACACCTCCTTTTTGAATGAGTCAATGTCAACATCTACACACTTGCCATCGCCATGTGTGCTTCTGTTTGAAGGTGCGTGCTCACTGGGACAGAGCAAAGCAAGCGTTTCAATTAATTCCTATGGAAGTTGAGCTTCATGTTCACGCGCACTCACAAACTCAACTTCCCTGGGAATTAACTAAAAACCCTCACTCACTGCTATCGTTCCTGTAAAGCGAGTATACAATAAACGCCCCTGCTGTTTAAAACGTGTATCGCGATTAGTTTAACATCTCAACCGCATATTTGTATCGATTTTCAACCGGCTTGGAGTGAATCGTTACATTCCTATTAGCAGGCATTTAATTAAAGAACTAAAGTGTCACTGACTCTCCCATTACTAGAACTCACTGTTTGAACCTTGGATTCGGCTTGCAAATGCGACCTGAAAGTGTTCTCAGTAGGTGTGGATTCTGGTAGTGGAAGGTTTATTAGTCTTGAGTGTGGTGAAGTGGGAGGAAAGTCTTCTGTATGTGTAGTGGTGTTTTGAGAGTCAATGTTTTCAGGGATGAGCCGTGATGGAGGGGGCTATGCAACAGGAAGTGTCACTTCCTCCTGTAGGCTATGTTCTCCCATTGCATTGGAAACTGTATGACCTAGGCTCCTTATTCACCTCTTTTACCATGCAAAGGTGCAAGTATCCTTTCAGGGTTTGCATTCTGACAACTTGTCCCTCTACCAATGGCTGCAGTAGGCGACTTGATGTGTCGTAGTATCGCTTGTGGGTCATCCTCTTATTAAGGAGCAATGCAGTGACTTGCTGGGCATGTTTGGGGGCTGGTTCCAACAGTCTAGAATTAAAAGGAATGGCTGACCGTGTCTGTCGTGAAAACAGGCGTTGCGCAGGGAAACCCAACGTCCGGTGATGACGGGGAATGTTTCTCAGGTTTAGGAGGTTAAGGAATAGACTACATCCGTGCAATCTCTGTGAGATTTCTCCATCAGCTGTTATGCGCTGCGAACCAGACCATTCGACCGTGGGAACTCTGGACTACTGGTAACCAGAGGTGTAAAGTCCAGGTTCAGAAAGCCAAAGTCCTTCACAGTATTTTGTTCCAATCACCTGGATTTGCTAATTTGCACAATTTTTCAGCCAGGAGATGGAACTAATTAGTGAAATCAGCTGGCTGAGTTCATTGGTGGAATAAACATATGGCAGGACTTTTACTTTCTGACCCCTGGACTTTACACCTCTCCTGGTGACATGGACGTCGCAGGGAAGGTCAATCTCATACCGACCCGAGTATGTGTCCACAAGCACTAGATCATTTTGACCAACCATATCTGTTGCCACAGTAGACCAAGGCAGGTCTGGAACTGGGTATGGCTTTAGTGGTTCTTTTTGTTGATTTGGCTTTGTGCTGTTGCATTCTTGAGGGCTGACATCTCAGAGTTTGCCTTTGTTATGGAAGGATCTGCTTTTAGGCCTTTGCTTGACAAAATTTGCATTTAACTGGATTTAGCTTGAGTTTGACCTCAAATGCTCTGTTTAACACCCTTTTTTAGAATAATGTCATGTTCATTAGCGTTGCGACGCTCCGATTGTTATGTCGCAGACAATAATTGCACAGAAGTATCCTGAAAACAACTGCTCTATTGAGCACTGGAACAGCTCATTTGCGGAGTTTATGCCGAAAGGCATACGAAGAAATCTGCAGTGCCCAAATGGAGTGCAGAATGTGGTCATCATGGAGGACTTGTGGGCGAATATGCTAGAAAGAGTTACATTTTTACATTTTATGCATTTGGCAGACGCTTTTATCCAAAGCGACTTACATTGCATTCCAAGGTACACATTTTTACATTCTTTTAAGTTCTTATCAGTTCTGGGTTCTGGGACGCTACTTTCTCTACTCTGCGCATAGGGTGATGGGGTCTTTTCAAGGCAGTGTTAAGATCTTTTGGGTTGATACACAGCCTGATTTCTTGTCTGACCTTTTTTTGTGTAACCACCATGGACTAGCCCCCATCTGTCGGGTCTGAGACTGTCGTTATTATGGTAGGGCTCTGCATACAATCCTGTCCTGCTTTGTCACGCTGGGGTCCACTGTCATGGAATATGTAATTGGAAGTTCTCCGAGCTTTTGGTAAATAAGTCTTTGCACTCTGTAAGAATGTCTTCAGAACTGCTGTCCATACTAACATGATGCACACCGTGGTGATTGTAACGATCCCCATGTCAAGCCAAGCACATAATCCTAACAGCGGTTGGAGATCTTGATCCAAGTCAAGTCAAGTCAAGTCACCTTTATTTATATAGCGCTTTTTACAATATAAATTGTTTCAAAGCAGCTTCACAGAGATAACAGGAAAACAATGTTGTAATAGTATTGTTAAATTCAAAATTAAATGTTAAATGTCCCCAACTAAGCAAGCCAAAAGCCAATGGCGACAAAGGCGAAGAGAGGCGAAAAAGGCGACAGTGGCAAGGAACCAAAACTCCATCTGGTGACAGAATGGAGAAAAAAACCTTGGGAGAACCCAGGCTCATTCGGGGGGCCAGTCCTCCTTTGGCCAACGAACAAACAGTGTATGATTATGAGTTAGGCAGCATAATGTCAGGAGTCAGATGTGATCAGAACTTTCACGATATTTATCCAGTTCATCTGGTTGGAGGTTGGGTCATCCCGCCAGTGAGGAGATGAGTGTGTTGAGGTGTACATGGCCTTCACAGTGTTGATGGGCTGGCACTTCAGGGATGCGTTGTCGTCGTGTCCAGGTGATGGTCCTTCCTCAGATCTGGATATGGCCTGGATCCAGCAGACTTCGGTAAACCTCGGGATAAACAGAGGGACTAATATTAGTGTAGACGCCATCCTTCTTATGATGTACAAAGTACATCAGGAATTATGGGAAGTGTTCCCGGTTCCGGCTGATCTAATCTATGCAGCCTAACATTGAATTATAGAAATCTATAATGTGTTATGTGTATGCTAAGCCAAAGAGATGTGTTTTTAGTCTAGATTTAAACTGACAGACTGTATCTGCTTCCCGGACCGTGTTAGGAAGATTGTTCCAAAGTTTTGGTGCTAAATAGGAAAAGGATCTACCGCCAGCAGTCGATTTAGATATTCTAGGTATTATCAACTGGCCAGAATTTTGAGATCGCAATAGACGTGAAGGACTATAATGCGTTAAGAGCTCACTCAAGTACTGGGGAGCTAAACCATTTAGTGCTTTGTAAGTAATCAGCAATATTTTAAAATTTATACGATGTTTAATAGGCAGCCAATGCAGTGTTCACAGAACCGGGCTAATATGGTCATACTTCCTGGTTCTGGTAAGAACAAAACGTGGCTGCGTTTTGAACTAGCTGTAGTTTGTTTATTAAGCGTGCAGGGCAACCACCCAGTAGAGAATTACAATAATCTAACCTTGATGTCATGAATGCATGAACTAATTGTTCCGCATTTGTCGGTGAGAGCATATGACGTAATTTAGATATATTTTTAAGATGGAAAAATGCGGTTTTACAGATACTAGACACGTGACTTTCAAATGAAAGATTGGTATCAAAGAGCACACCCAGGTTCCTAACTGACGACGAAGACTTAACAGAGCAGCCATCAAGTGTTAGACAGTATTCTAGGTTATTACGTGTGAAAGTGTTTTTTGTCCAATGATTAGAATCTCTGTTTTTTTTAGAATTTAGTAATAGGAAATTACTGGTCATCCAATTTTTTATATCAGCTATGCATTGCGTTAATTTTGTGAATTGGTAAGTTTCGTGAGGTTTTGAAGAAAGCCACCAAGAAGAATGATAGTGAATAATCTAGCTCATTTAGGCCACACGGCAATTATGTGACAAAGCGTTTTGTTTTGATTTTACTTCCACTATAAGCTATAAGTTTAGGTGTCTTTGATTGCATCTCTGGCCATTTCATTGTTGGCAATTTGTTCGAAAGGTTTATGTGACATTACTTTGCATTTTGCCCCAAATCCCTCTTCCAACTCTGGCATGTGAGGGTTAACAGTATTGACACACTTGTCAAATTCAATGCCATCAACATAAAAGGTGTCATCATGGTCAGGGTCATGGTCAATTTTCTATTTCGAGTTCATCTACCGCATTCCTGTGGTTAAATTTCTTCTGACCAAAATCCGTCCCGTCTTCTGACACCATGGTGTTTGTCCCATAAATTAAAGGGTACCTATTATGGCATTTAAAATGTTCATAATGTTGTTCTGGGAGTCCCCAACAACAGTTTTAGATGCATGCAATGACAAAAAACACTTTTGTTGTCTTATAATATGCATTTATTTTTACCTGATTTGCTCAGCGATTCCCAAATGATTCGTTTGACGATTAATTTTTCAAACCCCGCCTTTGCGTGACGCTATTCTGCGATTGGTCAGATGACCCTGTCAGTTATTTTTCAAGTTAACCCAAAGCTTAAACATATTGATAAAGCACTGCAGAACTACAATACGCTATATTCTTTATGACAACACCAATAACAATGACAAACATTTTACATAATTCAAAAAACACACACACACACAGCTTGGAGACCTAAGCGCTGAGCAACTGACACACACACACACACACACACACACACACACACACACACACCACACACACACACACACACACAGCTTGGAGACCTAAGCTGCGTTGAGCGTAACTGACACACACACACACACACACACTTATTGAGCATGCTACAAAACCCATAACAGCAACAATTATTAACAGTACTTACAGGTTGTGATTCGGAGGATGAAGCCGATCCAAATAAACTTGGTACTGAACGTTCCTTCAGTATCAGGCGACTCGCGAATCCACACTTGAAAGCATTTGTGTTTGTAAAGGAATCCTCATTAAAATAACGCGAACACAGCTCAAGGTGGCTATACTTGTGTGGTATAGTTGTAAATATAAACTCTAGCCACTGATTCTTCACATGCTCGTCCCTGGGCAGTGAAAAAAAAGTTTGCTTTTGATTCGCACTTCAGAACAGAGTCTCGTCGACATGTTGTTTTCACTGTTTTCTGGCGCCCGCAATGAGTGGGCGTGTCTTATTCAAATAACATGTACAAGTGACGTACGAAAGTTAGAGAAAATGCATCGTTCGTCTATCGATTCATATCAGCGACTCTTACTGAGAGACAATAACTTTGTATACGGTGAACTTTAATATTTAAAACTTTACAGGATGTTTTCGTTCACTTAGATCTATGTTACACACTACATGAAAGGTAATTTTCAAAAATCCATGATAGGTACCCTTTAACACAGTTTCCGCTACATGTGAATGTGATGATATTTTACTAACAGTCACAAACATGATTCATTACATGTTAACATAGTTCACATGTTTTAAGTACATGCGCACAGAGGGGCCAAGGATGTTCTTAAAGAGCCCAACACTTTTAGAGTGCAGCATATTAGGATACACAAATCATATTGTAGTTCTGTATAAATAATTTATCACAATGATCTACAGAAAGTACCAGTAGTTCCACACACAGGAGTAGATGTACTATATACATTGTATATTAATCTTCTTAACTGCAGCTGTTTCTTTATATAAGACTCTTTCTTTCCATATGGTAATTCTTTTCTGGTGGTTATAGTTGTACCAGGATCCCATGGTGCTGTTGTCCAGAGATCTGTATGTGTTTCAGTGTTTTATGCCCTGTCATGCTGCCAGTACAACATCCTAGCACAATAAAGCCAAAATGGATGCTTCCATAAACATCCATCAGTGGGGCCATTAGCTTTCAAATCTGCACTCATGTTTCAGTTTTGTTTTTAAAGAAAAACACCCAGTCGCCCACATACCAACATTACTGACAACATACTTAAAGCAGCTGTACTTGAATTGAAAATGATATCTAAATGGGGTTTCAAACATATACACACACAATAACAACATGCTCATGAACACACAGATTTAAACACCCAGGCATCATCCAATAAATCTGTGCAGTGTGCCGCCCATGGGCAACAGTACAATGGCTGGGCTCAAAACACTTAATCCCTCACATTGTGTGTGTGTGTGTGTGTGTGTGTGTGAGTGTGAGTGTGAGTGTGAGTGTGAGTGTGAGTGTGAGTGTGAGGTGAGAGAGAGAGAGAGAGAGAGAGAGAGAGAGAGAGAGAGAGAGAGAGAGAGAGAGAGAGAGAGAGAGAGAGAGAGAGAGAGAGAGAGAGAGAGAGAGAGAGAGAGAGAATTGCCCTTCACAAAGCCAGGCCCACACACGACCTTATGTCTGCAATAACATTAATTGTTAAAAATGCATTCAAAGCCTGGTCCTCTACCTACTGGCATTAAGAGCATTGCTTCTAATTTTCAGCCTCGATCAGATTAAATGTGTGCCATAAGTCTCTATACATTTAAAAAAAAATGAATTAATAATTAGTGTGCTTGCGAAGGGATGCACAGATTTAAAATTATACCAATAATATTTTTTATTATTTTATGGCCAATAATGGGTAAATGGTTGATATTCAAATTTTACACTGTATTTTGTCTAAATAAATCAATAATAAAAAAATAATGCAGTTGTTTTCAAATAAATTTAAGCTGTACATTATGTGTGAAAAATAGAGGTTCAGTATTAAAAAAATTATTTAATACACAAAAAAATATTTTAGCCTCTTGTTCAGTTTAATTCATTCAAATGCGTTCAGTTTAATTCATTCAAATGCAACACAATTTTTAATATTTGCCACAACTTAATTTCATTATGTCTCATGTCTCTTGTCTCATCATGAAGACTCAGACTCTTTCTACAGTAGCCCTAAATGAACAAACACTTTTCATCACTATGTTGTTTTTCATGCAAAGAAGCTAGCTAAAGTCAGCGAATAAAACATATTACACAGAACGCTGGCACGTTTGGCTGCCACTTCTTCACTGTATTTTTAATTCTCTATTGTTTATTTACTACTCTACGTTATTATTGGATTCCTTGTTATTTGGTCGTTATTCTACATTTATGGACTGGGATCGGACAAACACTTTTCGCTGTGCTTGTGTACTCTAGTGGTGTGCCTGGATTTCTCACTCCCTTCTGCTCTCCGTGTTCCTGTACAACAGTGTCAGAAGTTCTGTTTTATCATAACTCTTTGGATTTTACCCGGACACTTTGGGTTGGATCTAACCGTGTTCCGTGTAGCAGTGTGTCTTCGTTTCATCATCATAACGCCTTGGATCTTATTTGGACATTACTATGTGGATTTGTTTGCTATTTGCCTGTTCTGATCTTCTGAAACCTAACCCTCTGTTTTTTGATGAACTCACTGAGCCATTTGCATTTGTAAATTTCCTTTGTCAAGCTATGATTCTTATTGGAGATATTAATGTTCATGTTGATAATCCTAGTTGTAATAATACTGCCAATTTAATGGATATTCTGGATTGTTTTAACCTGATACAACATGTCAACTTTCCTACTCATAGAAAAGGTCATACACTTGATTTGGTGTACAGCTGGTGCTGATATTAATCAGCTTGAAGGCAAAGTTCTCCGATGTTGACGAGCATGCCTATGATGGCCCACAGCTAGGGATGAGGCCGATCCGATCCAGTATCGGGACCGGGACCGATAACAGCGTAATTCATGTATCGGATTTTCCCGATCCAACCTGCGGAGATATCCGATATCCTGCTGAAATAACTCCAAAAGTGATTCCCGCCGGCTAGTCTGCTAGCTGTGGAATAGAGTTCCTGAACAGAGGCGCGGTTCAATGAGACACAGAGACCCCCCTCAAGAAATCCATTCCGCAGTTTGCAGCCAGCAAGCACAAACACAATAATTTACCATTATGGCATCTCTAAAACTCGATCTAAAACTTTCTCTGTCTCTCACTACTGCTCTAACTACATCCACAATGAGAGAGCTGAACGTGAGCTCTTATTTGCCTCGGCCTACGTCATATGACGCGTTGCTAGCGGGAAAGGCGTATTCCAGAGCCTAGCACATTTTCATCAAAATTTCTACATCAAATGAGATTTCATTAGTAATTTCTACATATGTGTTTTTAAAATAACTCTTCAGACAATATCAAATATTAATTCAGTTATAAATTCAACCTGCACGTTGCTCTTTAAAGCAAAGAACGTATATTTACAAGAAGTGAAAGCCAATAGAACGTTCCATTGCAACACCAGCGCCCAGCAGCAGCGCTACGCTTCCGCCATTTTGGGGTGAAACTCACTCGGCAGTCATATATTATACATATATTTAGTACAGTGCAGAGGTCATTTTTAGGTTGAAATAATTATGTAAAAAGAGGGGGCAGCGGCAGATAATTTTTAACGCAGGTGCCGAGGGGGTGCTAGATCATTGACAGGGGGAGCTGCACACTTATAGCCTATTTTTAATACTATTATTATTAAATGAGCAAAACTTCAATATTTAATATTCAATCATTTTAATTATCACAACTAAAGTTTTAATTTTACTAAATCGAATAAGCACAACATTTAGCATTCAATCAAATATAGCTATTTAAAGATTTATTATTAATGGTGCTTGCCTATGGCAAAGCAACATTAGTGTTATTGCTCATACTTATTATTATTCTTTTTATTATTCCACACAAAAGTTTGGCGCGTAACTCCTCCCGCAAAGTTTGTCACAGACCCATGAGTGAGGCGTCAAATCGTGCAGCTCATTGAGGAGAGGTGTGCTATGACTTTTCTAAGCGATCGGGTGTACGATGTTCGCACAGCGGACGAAAAAGCGGCCAAAAAAGTCCCATTGACTTAACATTGCGGAACTTTCAAAAATTCAAATCCCAACTGCCATTTTCACACACACCCACAGAAAAAGGCCTGACAGCCCTGCTGTCAGGCCCTCTCTCTCTCCCTCAGAGGATTTATTTTATCAAGCATCCAATAAATAATGGCCTAAAATCTTCATAGCCACACCATAGCAACCAGTTACAGCACCCTAGCAACCGTGGGCAATAGGCACGAGGCCGCAGGCCTCGTGCCATACTAAATAACTCTATAAAAACTCTATAAAAACTCCTTTTAAAAACTCCATAGTAATCATCTGTTAAAAAATACACGCCGACATCACAGACCCCTGATTGAGGCGTCAAATTGTGCGGATTATTGAGGAGAGGTGTGCTGTGACTTTTCTTAGCGATGGGGGGTACGGTGTTCGCCCCAGGGGCAAATCATTGGGTAAAAAAAATCCCATAGACTTAACATTGGCACAAACTTTGACGACTCGTAGCACTGACCAATGATTTCTCAGAAACTTGTAATTTACCACATTTGAAGAGGCTGGCAGGCTCTGTAAGAACATACCTCACAATGGGGTAAAAGTTGCACCCCTGGGGGGCAAGAGCTGCCCAAAGTTGCCCCATTGACTTACTATGGTCTAGGACGGCCCATGAAATGGGCCGTCCTATACATTGCATAGAGATTTTGTATTGAACATAGCTCTGGATCACAGTGTCATAGAGACAAGGGGGCGGGCTCATTTTAGTCAGACGACCAATCAGTCTCTCAGGATCAATGTGAAGTTATTAAGCCACGCCCTAGCAGCCATTTAGAGCTCCTTAGCAACACGTTCCATAGACTTCAATTGAAAGAGATCAAAGGGATATCTCAGGATATAAGTGTCATAGAAACATGAGGGTGGGCTCGTTTGACTCGGGCCAGCAAACACCCAATCCTGAATCACCTCAACACTTACTGGACACGCCCTAGCAACCATTGTCGAGCACCTTAGCAACCAAAATCCAAAGAGGGATATCTTCCATTCTGAATGTCACAGAGGCATGGGAGTTGGTTTATATCATTCATACTGACAAGCAGCCTTTGGAGTTTCATGATTGGCAGCTGCCAAGCCACTCCCTAGCAACCAAACAGAGTACCCTAGCAACCATTTTGCAAGACCTATATCTCTACATGTAAACATCGTATAGAGATGGGGGTTGGTTTATACATTCACATTGACTTTGGAGCTTCATGATAGGCAGCTGCCAAGCCTCTCCCTAGCAACCAAACATAGTACCCTAGCAACCGTTTTGCAAGACCAATATCTCTATATCAGAACATCGTATAGAGATGGGGGTTGGCTCTTTTGACTCATGCTAGCAAACAGGCCTTGCTACATGCTACACATGCTAGCAGTGAATAGCTACATGCTAATATTGATTAGCTAAGTGTTAAATCATGCCAAGAAAATGCTACAAATTCCATAGTAACCATCTGTGACATCTACCAACCACCTAGTAACACCATAGCAACCACCCAGAATACCCTAGCAACCGCCTAGCAACCACCCAGAATACCCTAGCAACCGCCTAGCAACGCCCTAGCAACTACCCAGAATACCCTAGCAACCGCCTAGCAACGCCCTAGCAACCACCCAGAACACCCTAGCAACCGCCTAGCAACGCCCTAGCAACCACCCAGAATACCCTAGCAACCGCCTAGCAACCACCCAGAACACCCTAGCAACCGCCTAGCAACCACCCAGAACACCCTAGCAACCGCCTAGCAACGCCCTGGCAACCACCCAGAATACCCTAGCAACCGCCTAGCAACCACCCAGAACACCCTAGCAACCGCCTAGCAACCATCCAGAATACCCTAGCAACCGCCTAGCAACCGCCTAGCAACCATCCAGAATACCCTAGCAACCGCCTAGCAACGCCCTAGCAACCACCCAGAACACCCTAGCAACCGCCTAGCAACCACCCAGAACACATTAGCAACCGCCTAGCAACCACCCAGAACACCCTAGCAACCGCCTAGCAACGCCCTAGCAACCACCCAGAATACCCTAGCAACCGCCTAGCAACCACCCAGAACACCCTAGCAACCGCCTAGCAACCATCCAGAATACCCTAGCAACCGCCTAGCAACGCCCTAGCAACCACCCAGAACACCCTAGCAACCGCCTAGCAACCACCCAGAACACCCTAGCAACCGCCTAGCAACCACCCAGAATACCCTAGCAACCACCTAGCAACGCCATAGTAACCACCCAGAATACCCTAGCAACCGCCTAGCAACCACCCAGAACACCCTAGCAACCGCCTAGCAACCATCCAGAATACCCTAGCAACCATTCAGAACACCCTAGCAACGCCCTAGTAACCACCCAGAATACCCTAGCAACCGCCTAGCAACCACCCAGAACACCCTAGCAACCGCCTAGCAACCGCCTAGCAATGCCCTAGCAACCACCCAGAACACCCTAGCAACCAACCAAAACACCCTAGCAACCGCCTAGCAACCACCCAGAATACCCAAGCAACCGTCTAGCAATGCCCTAGCAACCAACCAGAATACCCTAGCAACCGCGTAGCAACCACCTGAACACATTTATAAGCCATATCTCAGCACCAGAACATCATACAGACATGTTTGTTGGCTCGTATACAATCATGTACCACACCCTAGCAACCGAGCGGCGAGTTTTGCCACTGCAAGCACCATTTCACATTTTCTCCTGGAAATGTACATTCTAGTTTATAATGTTATTTCGACATAATATCTCGTTGCTTCGACATACATAATATGTGAGTGTGCAATCAGAGAGTAGCCTATTTCTTTTCGTTTGGAATAGTTTCGTTTAAAGATTTAGTTGCAAGCTTTCTATATTTCTCATGTCTGAGGCATATTTCGGTTAATTTATGATGAGATTCGCTCAAGTTCACGAGCACTGCAAGTGACCACGGCGCGCCGTATGATTATATTGTCTGCTATATTTGCTTATTTATTAAATCCAGGTAATTGGTTGATTATTATTATTTTTTTTTAAATTAAGATACAATTTACACAAAACGAAATTAATTTTAAAGAAAGGCTTTCTACAAAACACAACAGGCTAATGAGTCAAAATCATGTGACCCACTTAATGTCTCCCGATATCATGTCCTAATCATGCTGTTCACTTTTCATAATCAACATGGGGAAAAAACATTATAATATTTGAACAAATATGAAACTAAATGCGCTTATTTAATGGCTACAACAACACGTATAAAGTAGTAGTCCTACAGACTCTCTATTTGTACAACTATTAGGCCTATACAACAACAACAATAGAAATAGCTTTACAGTAAACTTCTTATATCGTATATTAATGACCGTTAAAGCAAGAGTATGTAAACAAAAACACAGCCACTGTACAAAATTGTGGAAATTATAGGATAACGGACACAGCAATGCATGTTCTATAAGATCATCATGTTTGTAGCATCCAGGGGATTAAAACAAAAATATATTTCAGGCCAAGTGGAGTTGGTAACTAATAATAGTAGTAAATGTGTAAGTTGCATAAAATGGAAATATTCAGTAATGCAAGAAAAAACTACCTCAAAAAACTGTTATCTGTGCTGTTGTCCAGTAACTCCCGTTGGAATCTTCATCCCAAAATGGCGGCCGCGCTCCCGAAGCTCCACCTAGTGGCTGTTACCAGAAAGCATCAGAGTTTCGCCTCTTGTGCTTCTATACTCTTTGTTTAAAGCTAAGAACAGGCAGCTGGAAACGACAATATAAAAAATCAGGTCTCACTGTCCATAAACTATGTAAGATGAGCATTTGGTTTAGTACAGCGAAACCCTCAAAATAGCAAGAACTGAATACTACTCTCAAGTCATAAATGATGATGTGTTATTTAAAAAAAATCCTTAAACCTACCAATTCACTTATTTGTTCATCTGTTCAGCAGTGCAATAAGTTTCTGAAATTCTTTGCTGAAAAAATTGAGAATATTTATCAGTCTATTATTTATGTCTCTCTGTGTGCACCTCCTGAGATTCATCCTGTAGCGAGCCTACATAATAATAATATACATAAAATGTATTTAAGGGGGCCGGAAGGCCAATTTAGCTCAAAGGGAATGATTCATCGATTTGCAATGAATCATTGACCGAATCACTATGGAACCGAGCAAATGACTCGTTTAGAGTTCATTTGAACGGGCCGTAATTTTAACCTTGGCAACAGATATTTATCCAATTTATAGTGAAACACTATGTATTAGCAAGGTAACTTTAGATCGGCAGTACAAGACATTAAATGTGTAAGCAAAACACAAGACAAATATCTTTTCAAATATAAACAAGACTTTATTGATTATTCTAAACACATAAAACTAAGGTCTAAACACAATCACACACACACATTCATACGAGGCGCAGAGGAAGAGAGAGAAAGAGAGAGAAAGAGTGAGTTTTCAGAGTGAGATGCACTTTGCAAGACATAAACCTGAACGAACCACCAAGCATTAATTTAAACCTTCGTTTCTTAGACAGGTTATTCAATTTAAATTAAAAAAAACACCAGTTCAGCTAGAGTCTGGAGGTTACTTGCTTGTCCTTTGCGTTGCTTAGGCCAGGGAATTCCCTATTTGAGTTGCTTCGTCAGAGGGGTTTCCCGGCTGGATCCACGTGGCTGGTTGTCTTTGGAGTGCCTGGCTGGAGTTTCTGAACCGCCGGTCACGTGATGTGTTGGCGGATGGATGAACAAGAGTCTTTACAGTTCGAAGTGCGTTGCAGGAGAGACGTGTAAACGAACTTTACAGCAAAACTTAACTTAGAACGAGACTTTTAACGAGAAAATAAAATAAAGGAAGAAATGAAAGTAAGAGATGAGATGGCTTGAATGAAGCTGTTTAAACTCCGATCTTGATGGGTTTGTCTGCTGGCTTGGTCTAACTTGGTCTGGTCGATGTAGTGTACGAACATGAACACTCTCTTGCTGTTTTTTGATAGAGAGAGGCACCAACTTAATTTAACACAGAACCGACTCAAAACCGAACTGAACCGAACCGAAACTGAACTGCTATCTGAACGGCTCTCTGGACTGAACTCTGGACTGAACTGAACTGCCTTGTTCGGGTCTTTAACTTAAAGTTAGTCCAACCTCTTTTGGAGAATTCTGGCCAATTGGACAATGGCATCATCTTAGGAGGTGGACCTCGTTTCTTCTTATCGTAAATCAGGCGGTATCTATGATCTGCTTGCTCTCCAACACTAAGCAGAGAGAACAAGAGATCACAGTTTAACATTATAGATTATTATAATCATACAAAGCATTTTACCCAGATTTCAAACAAGCCATCTTATGAATTAAGGGCATACGATTATTTTGATTGGAAGCACGATGCTCGTTCATTCATGCACACAGTTATAATCATCATTACATGATTTATATGGAATCTAAGCATAATACAAACATGAATTGTAGGAAAAACAAGAATTATGATGTTTGATTATGAGTCCACTGAGCATTGTTCTGTGTGAGTTGTTCTCTGCAGAATGTGCAGAATTAATGTAGTTTGATATGTAAAGTGTAAAAGTCTTTCTGGTCTCTGAATGAAAGCGTGGTCTGTTAAATAACTCTGTCCTGTTTAGCAGTGGTGATGCTGAGGGAGGTCAAAGGTGGTCAGGCCTGTTTGACCATTTGTGAGGAGATTTGTCTTGGTTAAGAATGAACAGTGACAAGTTCTTCCTGCTTTGGCTTATCCCTTTATGGCCTGCGGAGCCCTAAAAGTCCTTTCTGAGGGGGTTTTGGAGGCCATAAAAATCTTCTCTGGAGGGGATGCCTAAACTAGTTGGCGCCGGGATCTTTATGGCTGAATTAGTGATTGAGTTCTGTTTGAATGAATCAAATGGAAGATTCATTTGTGTTTGGTTCATGGTTCATTCTCTACAATCCCTTAAAGATTCATCCCTACTTTTAAACCATTCACCATTGATTACATTTCTAAATTAATTATGACGATGAATTCCACTACATGTACTCTGGACACCTATACCAACTCATGTTTTCAAAGAGTGTCTGTCATCGATCAGTCCTCTCGTTTTGAACATTGTGAACGCTTCCCTTATTACTGGACTTGTTCCCCAAGCCCTTTAAGGTTTCTGCCATCACACCAGTTCTTAAAAAGCCTGAGTTTGATGTGTCTGATCTGTCTAACTACAGGCCTATATCTAATCTTCCTTTTTTGGCGAAGGTTCTGGAACGTGTTGTCGTGTCACAACTTCATTCTCACTTGTCCTTGAATGAGCTTTTAGAACCTTTTCAATCTGGGTTTCGATCTGGACATAGTACTGAGACTGCCTTGGTCCGAGTTATGAATTATCTCCTCATCTCTGCTGACTCTGGTGCCCTTACTATCTTGGTGCTGTTAGATTTAAGTTTAGCCTTTGACACTGTGTGTCACTCTATTGATTGAAAGACTCGAGACTTGGCTTGGTATTTCCGGTAGATTGTTGGAGTGGTTTAAATCGTACTTCACTGATTGTACCCAGTTTGTTGTTTTAGAAAACAATAAATCTTATGTCGGACGGGTATGTCATGGTGTTCCTCAGGGGTCTGTCCTTGGCCCAATACTTTTTAATATTTACATGCTTCCTTTAGGGCAGATTATTAGAAAGCATGGTTTGGGGTTCCACTTTTTATTTATTTATTTATTTTATTTATTCTGTCTGCAGTAAATTAAATTATGGATGTACCACAATTTTCTTAAATTGAATGGTACAAAGTCAGAGGTGCTTTTAGTTGGTACCCCTGCAACTGCCTGTAATGGTAGAAATGTCAGTTTACACCTTGAAAATAATGTAGTATTCCCATCATCTCAAGTTCGCAATCTTGCTGTTATTTTTTACTCTCATTTGACACTTGAAGCACATATCAAGATCTGCAATTTTTCATCTCAGGAATATTGCGATGATTAGGCCTTTTCTTTTATTACCTGATGCATAAAGGCTTGTCCATACACTCGTTACCTCTAGCGTTGATTATTGTAATGCCCTTTATCTTGGCCTACCTGTAAAGTCTATTAAGCGCCTGCAACACATACAGAACTTAGCTGCACGTGTACTTACACATACTCCTTCTCGTCAGCATATCTCTGGGGTGCTTAGGAACCTGCATTGTCTTCCGGTCCATGCCCGTATTGATTTTAAAACTCTTATTTTAACATAAAGCTGTAACTGCACCATCATATATGTGATTTAATTAAGCTATATATGCCCTCTCGATCTCTCTGCTCTGCCAACTCTTTTCTCCTTAAACAGCCTTCTTGCAGACTAAAAACTATAGGTGAAAGAGCCTTCTCCTCGGCAGCCCATAGGTTGTGGAATGCACTTCCTTTAACTGTTAGGAATGCCCCAACATTAAGAAGTTTTAAGAAACAGTTAAAACCCCATCTTTTTAAGATAGTAGTGTTTCCATCCACACGTTTCTATCCGCATTAAGTGATATCGAATGAAAAATGCCTTATGGAAACAGTAAAATTCGATTGAATTTCAGCGTTTATCGCATAAGCCGTATATCGATCAAGACAAAATCCGATCAGACATACGGCTTATGCGATAAACGCTGATGGAAACGTTATTATGGCTCCATATGGCTTCGACTCCATTTGACTTGACTTCGACAAAAACTACGATAAAACCTGTTGGAAAGCATCTTTTGCAGGGATTTTTGTGTGAGCACTATCAGTGAACACCCCTGACCACTCAGTGAGTTTCACGTCTTTGTAAACTAAAGTTTAATGTGTTTTATGAATTATTGTTTCTGTGCACCTATGCAACCATTGTAGAGGTGGGGAGGTGCAACCACAGAAACCAAAATTTCTCGGGGCAGCAGCATGTGTCCAAATTTTAATCTTAACCATTCTATTTCATCAGAAACAATCTTGAAACAGGGCTTTAAGTGTAAAATACCGAACTTGTCCTTTAATTTGCTACTCACTGCTGTCTCAGACGACGACATATTTTCCTGTCGGCCTCCGTAACTTCTGTTGATTGCAATTCGCAACCTAGTGGAACACCTGGAAGAGGTGTTAGTGAGGCCAGCAGGGGGTGCTCCCCCTGTGGTCTGTGTGGGTCCTAACGCCCCAGTATGGTAATGGGGACACTATACTGTCAAAGAGCACCGTCCTTCGGATGAGACGTTAAACCGAGGTCCTGACTCTCTGTGGTCATAAAAAATCCCAGGATGTTTTTCGAAAGAGTAGGGGTGTAACCCCGGCATCCTGGCCAAATTTGCCCAGTGGCCTCTGTCCATCATGGCCTCCTAATAATCCCCATATATATATATATATATATATATATAAAATATATATATATATACAAATTGGCTTCATCACTGTCTTCTCTCCACCAGTAAGCTGGTGTGTGGTGGGCGTTCTGGCTCAATATGGCTGCCGTCGCATCATCCAGGTGGATGCTGCACACTGGTGGTGGTTGAGGAGATTCCCCCTTCTATGTAAAGCGCTTTGAGTGCCAAGAAAAGCTTCATCTACAGAGGTAAAAAAAACTTTTGTTCTTAAAAGAAAGTGTTTATGTGCTAAATAGGAAAAGGATCTACCGCCCGCAGTTGATTTTGATATTCTGATTTTATCAACTGGCCAGAATTTTGAGATCGCTGTAGACGTGAAGGACTATAATGTGTTAAGTTCTCGTTCAAGTACAGGGGAGCTAAACCATTTAATGCTTTGTAAGTAATAAGCAAGATTTTAAAATGTATAAGATGTTTAAAAGGGAGCCATTGCAATGTCGACAGAGCCGGGCTAATATGGTCATACTTCCTGGTTTTAGTAAGAACTCGAGCTGCTGCGTTTTTGAGTTTGTTTATTAACCCTCTGGGGTCTAAGGTGTTTTTGGGGTCCTTGAGATGTTTTGACATGCCCTGACATTTGTGCTTTTTTCAGTTGCTTATAAACATTAATGGCACAGGTGTAATTAATTACACTCTATTTAGCACAAACAGGGCTACCATAAGTGAGCAACATGTATGTACATGTTTGTATTTTTGAGAGAATAATGTTTATGCATGGTTATTGAAAAAACTAAAAATTAAATAAAATAACACTGTATGCACATAGCAAAAACACGCAGTTTGGTGTGTATCCTGTACCTTCTGCATCCTTCTCAAATCACTTACAGTTCAAGAGAGGAGGAAGAACACAAGAAGTCTAAAAATATCCTGTACCATCTCCCACGTTAAGCCAGCCAGACCTCTCGCCCTCTTCCTATTCCTAATGCATTATAACATTGGATCTGTTGCTATGGCAAACGACACTTTGCAATCCACACATCTGAACAAGGCTGAATTTAGTCACTCTTTACAGAGACACATGCTTTTATTGGCCTTTTCCCATTTTATATTGACAGAGGCCACAGAGGTGGGGTGAAATTAAATTATTCAGGTCTTACTATTATTGTTTCACTCAGTATTGTTTTAAATTGCATCCTTGAAGTTTTAACAGAGAAGCAGTCAGTAATGTTGATGAGCATACTGAAGATTTTGTGCTAGTAGGGGGTGAGAGCTGGTTGTTTTGTAAGCTGCTTTGATCCTGGTGTGACACATATTCAATGTAAAGTTGAACTCAGCCAGAGAACAAATTGCATTTTGTAAATTTACTTCACAATTTTTCAAGCCAAATGTTGATAAAATTTTCATAAAAGGAGTCAGTCGGCGCGTTTCCATTACAGATTTGCACAAAACTTTTGCGATTTTTTTCAAAATGTCGACAACAAACTAATGCGAAAAGACGGCGTTTCCATTAACCGATGTTATGCTAAAACTTCATGTTTTCCTCTCGCGATACGTCATTCCAAAAATGGATGTTGGTAGGTTTATGTATATCCCAGCCACCGGACTGGCATTATTATTAAAAGGAGACGTATGTGTGTTATCCAAGCATTAAAGGGATACTCCACTTTTTTGGAAATTTGGCTCATTTTACAACTCCCCCAGAGTTTTACCGTTTTCGAATCCATTCAGCCGATTTTCTGATATTTAGAAGAATATCAGTAACCAGACAGTTTCTGGTCTCATTGACTTTCATAGTATATTTTTTTCCTACTATGGAAGTCAATGAGACCAGAAACTGTCTGGTTACTGATATTCTTCTAAATATCAGAAAATCGGCTGAATGGATTAGAAAACGGTAAAACCCAACTGGGGGAGTTGTAAAATGAGCCTATTTCCAAAAAAAGTGGAGTATCCCTTTAATGGCAAGGAAAGACCCTTATATTTGAGAGCGGCACATGTTTCTGGGTGTGTCTCCCTTATATCTTCCCTTATATCCCTTATATCTTCCCTATATAGCTTCGAGGTCTTGATTGTGGCATTTCTTTGAGGTTTAGAATCCAGTATTCCTGTAATTCTTTTGTCTTTTATGAATTTAATAAAGAACTCTGTCTCGTATTCTGTCCAAACATACCAAACATCTACGTCAGATGATCTGTAAATGCTCAAATGGAAACAAAACCATTTCCATTGCAGTTTTGCGAAATATTTCTTGTTTCTAATTGCCTGAAAAACCTCATGCGAGTGTAAAAATGTTTTTGCGATAAATGGGAGGTTTTGCAAAATTGAACGTGCTTCCATTGGGCGTATTTTCAATTCTCAATTTCAATTTACGCAATTCGAAGGGTAATGGAAACACGGCTATTGAGTATAAAAGCCAAATGTCTAAGCCAAACAACACATCTAATTACTCTCATGTTATACATCCCAGTACAATGCCTGTTAAATTAAGATTATTTTGTAACTGCAGAATTTTATAATTTATTATGTCTGTGAAATGATATTTTTTAAGTTTAAACCTGCAGTCCGTAGCTTTTTTGGGTTAAAAATTATCCAAAATAAATTTTTGAGCAAATACATAACCAGCCAGTGTTCAAAACTATCTGCTTGCTTTAGCTCAATTTAAAGCGGTAAGCTTGTAATATGTTTTTAATTCCAGTGGTACTGGTGGATTTCCGTGGGAGATTTGATCATGTCTTTGTCATTACGTCACATCTGTACACAAAAGAAGGAGTCTCGCCTAGTAGCTATATTGTGTATGAGGATGTTGGAGGTGGAGATTTATAGCCTTCTCTCACAGCATTTGATATAATTAAATTATCAATTTGATGGCGGATCCAGAAAGGTTCAAACGACAATCACCAGTGACAACAGGAGATTCATCCGTTGTAAAATGCAAAAGACTTCGGAGTGGATACAGACAAAAAAAAGACACTGATATCGGACCCATGCGAAAACAAGGATATATTGGAAGGGCCTTAAATGGAGTCACGCAATTCTGATGTTAAACATTAACAAGCGATTGTTAGATTTAATCAGCGCGATTTACTGCAATGATTTTTTCCCATAGTTGGTCAAAACCAGAACAAAACTGGAGGTTACTTACTTGTTCAGATGACATTTTCTGGTGAAAATTATTAGTTGGTCATGGTCATACTTCCAAAAAGAATAATCTGTGATTCAGAATGACCTGTCCACACTGGCGCGGCGACTGACAGCCACACACTCTCCTCAAACATTGGATTCATCCGCGCTGTGCGTGTCGAGGCACAACTCGCGTAAAGTTGATAATTCCGCGAATAACTGCAATTGCAGATTTCGAAACAGAGATGGCGACAAAGAGGAAAAACTGTGGACTGCAGCCTTAATTAAAGGAACACTCCTACTTTAACTTATTCACTGTATCCCTCAGAGTTAGATAAGTCCATACATACCTTTTTCATCTCTGTGCGTGCTGTAACTCTGTCTGACGCACCCACCGCTAGCCTAGCTTAGCACAAAGACTGGATGTAAATGGCTACAGCTAGCATACTAATCCCAATGAGAGACAAAATAACGCAAACATTTTCCTATTTACATGTTGTGATTTGTATAGTCACAGAGTGTACAAATAACAAGGTCATATGAGACACAGACATTTTTTAACCATATAAATATTGGGAACTATATTCTCAGAAGGCGAAGCACTGCTACTTGGGCAGAGTGATAACGCGCCGTTGTTTCTTCTCGTTTAAACACTTTCCCATCATCAAGGATATATGTGTCCTGACCTTTTTGTCCCAGCACTGTACGAGGCAGACTGAATTTCGGCCTGCCCTTTTTCACATTTGTAGGTATCCTCACCCGCACTCTGTCACCTGGTCGTAAGGCAGATGGTTTCGCTGCACGCTTGATGTCAGTGTAGGTCTTGACTTGAGACTGGCGAGCATGACACGAGCTTGCACTGTAGCATCAGTACAAGCAGAGGGCCGGGTTGGTAGGATGTCAAGGTTGTTCTAAGTTTGCGTCCAAGCAAGAGTTCACTGGGAGGAACACCAGTGGTGGCATAAGGTGTGGCATGAATGATAATGCAGCAAGAAGTCCCTCACAGACGTTTTCCAGAGCTTTCCTTCCAAATTTGCAGTTTGAATGCTCCACAGCCCCATTTGCTTGTGGAAAGTACAGGGAGGTACGAACATGTTTGATTCTTGATTGCTGGGAAATCAACATAAGTAAGAGAGGTAAATTGCACACCATTGTCAGTCACAATTTCCACAGGGTTGTCAAACTGGCTGAATGTTGTGGCAAGAAAGTCTGTGACAGTATCAGTAGTGACATTACTGGTGAACGCTATTTCTGACCACTAAAGTCAACTAGTAGTCAACTAAAGTAAGTGCATACCTGTAATCCCAGGTCCCTAACTCGAATGTTCCGACAATGTCCAGTTCATCATTTCCCCACTGCGCAGAAGGAAGTGGCACAGGCTGAAGTAGGTGTATGCGTTTTGGGACTTTTGTTGTGGGTTTGGCATAGCTGGCACAAAGAAATTGCGGACTGGGCTGAGTGTTCCATGCCAGGCCGCCAATACAAGTCACGAAGATGCTGTCACCAACAGGGTAGTTAGTATGGTAGTATAATAATAATAATAATAATAATAATAATTCATTACATTTATATAGCGCTTTTCTGCACACTCAAAGCGCTTTACATAGAAGGGGGGGAATCTCCTCAACCACCACCAATGTGCAGCATCCACTTGGATGATGCGACGGCAGCCATATTGCGCCAGAACGCTCACCACACACCAGCTTACTGGTGGAGAGGAGACAGAGTGATGAAGCCAATCAGTATATAGGGATGATTAGGAGGCCATGATGGACAGAGGCCAAGGGGCAAATTTGGCCAGGATGCCGGGGTTACACCCCTACTCTTTCGAAAGACATCCTGGGATTTTTTGTGACCACAGAGAGCCAGGACCTCGTATGGTCCATCCGAAGCGTGAACCGTTGGCCCCACAAAAATGTTCGCCACCATTCCACAGCCCACACGCAGGCTAGGGCTTCTTTCTTCACAATGAAATATTTTCGCTCTGCTGCTGAGAGTAAGTGACGAAAGCAACTACGATTTGTCTGTGCAGTAGACTGATCGTGTTTTACTCACAGATTTTCCGTGGTATTTCTGGTTTCGTTGTGGCACGCCACTCGTGCACTGATGTCACATCGAGCATTTGCGTGTGCCCCACTGCAGTCTCCGTTTGGCCAGCCAACAGCAGCGCGTCCTTCAGTGTTAACTGTGGCTGTAGCAAGAGACGCTCCCAAATACACGCAGAGGACGCTTTTTCCACTAATTGATCAAGGATCATCTCATCCGTGCGATCGTGGATCTAGATCCAACCCCTCCCCCTGGATTTCGTGTTCTGCAGTGAGGACAATCTCTATTAACCCAGCATAACATTTTAAGCCTAACACAACACACTTGCTGGTACTATAACGGTTAAATTTTTTTAGTAAAGACTTGGTACTGAAGTACGGGTCTTTTGACAACACTACTTGGAGCCATATTACATTTACATGCAACTGCAATTAGCATCCAATGAAGTTGTCACGGACTGAGCCACAAGCCACTCCCTTAATTACCCAATCATCACACTCCAACCACTCGTTCAATCACCGAGTTGGAATCACATGCAACTGAACCTCATCATCCCCAATGGTTAAATATACTCACCTTCTGTTCCTGCTATGTCTGGTCTTGTCTTCAACTGGTTCACATATCCTTTACTACTCACAGAGAGTTCGACTACCTACCCTCCTAATCATTGGAGTATCCTGTCTTCATCTGTCCTGTTATCCAGATCCTCTTCTGTTCCTGTCTCTGTCCAGTCTTCCTTCGTCTTCCTCCTTCATCCCCGACCAGCGTCGTCCACTATCATCACCAGCCTGGATAAGCCCCATTCACGCATTGATTCATTGAACTGCCTACCATTTCTACAATCCACTCCTCTATTACTGTATATATCCTGCAAATAAATTGTTGATTGATTTTAACCCTTGTCTGCTTCTATCTGTGAGTGTGACAGAAATGTCCAAAAACATTACATTCAGGTCACACTTACTGTTATGAGTACTATTTTTAAAAGTATGCAAAAGTGTACTACTTTTTCATAAGGGGTTTTGTGCCATTTTTTCGAGTATTCATTTTTTAACTAGCCTATTTTTTAAATTGTAAACTGGACAGTTTCACTTTTTAAATGAATGCTACCAACAAATGGATCTCAGTGATGAATCTTGCATCAGTCATTTACGGTGAGAATGCTGGCGCGTTTGGCTGCCACTTCTTCACTCTGTATTCTTAATTCTCTATTGTTTATTTAATACTATATGTT
The DNA here is from genome assembly GCA_036326025.1 of Chrosomus eos. NCBI lineage: Eukaryota > Metazoa > Chordata > Actinopteri > Cypriniformes > Leuciscidae > Chrosomus > Chrosomus eos. The sequence continues at coordinate 12,139,366 of CM070836.1, read as the reverse complement.
ATTGTTGGATTCCTTGTTATTTGAACGTGCTAATACATTCATGGACTGGGATCGGACAACGCTCTTTGTTGTCCCTGTGTGCTCTAGTGGTGTGCCTGGATTTTTCACTCCCTTGTGCTTTACGTGTTCCCGTACAACAGTGTGTCAGAAGCTCTGTTTAATATTAATGCTTTGGGTTTTACCCGGACACTTTGGATTTGATCGTGTCTCGTGTAGCAGAGTCTCTGGACATATTGTGTTGGATCTAACTGTGCCCCCATGTAGCGGTGTGTCTGGATTTTTATTTCATCATAACGCCTTGGATGTTATTTGGACAATGCTATGTGAATTTGTTTGCTATTATCTGTCATCGTTATTTTAATATTATTGACTGGGCTCTGTGGAGAGCGGGTTCTCGAACACCTGGACCACGTCTTAAGGTACTCTCTGCCTGAACTGCTTTCACAGAAACACAATTCGTTTCTCAAAATACGTGTCCGTGAACTTTTACGATCACTTACCCTCCTACGTCGTTCTAAATATGTTTATAGGGGATCACGGCGGAACTTTAACATCACAGGAACTGATATTGGGTTTTTATCTTCCCGTCCTATGTGTACTGATATTCAAAAAAAGAAATGTTGTGGCGTTTGCCTTGCGAACTTATGCCATCCACAAGTGTTTACCATACACTAAAGTGCGTCCTGAATTCATCAGGTTCGAGCACCTCACTGTACTTTCATTAAACAAAAAGTCATTGTCTTGGACAAAAAACTTGATTGTCTTCTGTATTTCTGAAACTTGTCACCAACAAAACTGACTTTTTAAATCCCAATCTGTGTACTCAACTGGGATTTATCTTGTTTATTTATTATCCACCGAAACCTAACCCTCTATTTTTTATGAACTCAGAGCTACTTGCATTTGTAAATTTCATGATTCTTATTGGAGATTAACATTCAGGTTGGTAATCCTAGTTGTAATCATACTGGCAATTTTATGGAGATTCTGGATTGTTTTAACCTGATACAACATGTCAACTTTCCCACTCGAAAATGTCATACACTTGATTTGGTGTACAGCTGGTGTTGATATTAATCAGCTTGAATGCAAAGATTTGTGTATTAGTGACCATAAGCTCTTGAGTTTTAAATTATCTGTTCCTCTACAAAAATTACAAAAGAGGGTTATTAGTTTTAGAAATCTTAAAAATATTGATCTTAATCAGTTTTCATGCATGATCAATGATATTCCTACAGGTAAAGGAAGGAAAGTACTTCTGTCTCTCTCTGTGAACCTCCTGAGATTCATCCCTTAAATTGTCTGCTAATTCGGTTTTCTAGTTTTAAAACGGTCACCATTGATTACATTTCTAAATTAATTATGACGATGAATTCCACTACATGTACTCTGGACCCTATTCCAACTCATGTTCTCAAAGAGTGTCTGTCATCGATCAGTCCTCTCATTTTAAACATTGTTAACGCTTCCCTTATTACTGGACTTGTTCCCCAAGCCCTTAAGTTTGCTACCATCACACCAGTTCTCAAAAAGCCTGGGTGTGATGATGTGTCCCTTTTTGGTGAAGGCTCTGGAACGTGTTGTCGTGTCACAACTTTATTCTCACTTGTCCTTGAATGAGCTTTTAGGACTTTTCCATCTGGATTTCGATCTGGACATAGTACTGAGACTGCCTTGGTTCGAGTTATGAACAATCACCTCATCTCTGCTGACTCTGGTGCTCTTACTATATTGGTGCTGTTAGATTTGAGTGCAACCTTTGTAGGTGTGCCGTTGCTTGTCAACTGTTTTTAAAATCTAAGCCATGAAAGAATAAAAGCTTTTTATATTTTTCTAAAAACAAATCGCTTGAGTGCCTTGGATTGTTTTTTTTCTTATGAGTGAAACCTTCCCTAAACCCAAAGAGCACAGAGATACTGAAGTTACACCCCATGCAGCACTTTTTGCATTCCTTGTATTTATTAGAAAACATGTTTTGGGGTTCCACTTTTATGCTGATGATACCAAAATCTATATTAGCACGGAAACTAATATCACAGGTATCTCGACAACACTTTCTGACTGTTTGCAGGAAATTCAATTTTGAATGTACTGTACCACAATTTTCTTAAATTGAGTCAGAGGCCAGAGAAGTCAGAGGTCCTTTTTTTGTTGGTAGAATGGTAGAAATTTCAGTTTGCACCTTGAAAATAATGTAGAATTTCCATCCTCTCAAGTTAGAAATTTTGGTGTTATTTTTGACTCCCATTTGACACTTGATGCACATATCAAGATCATTTCAAAATCTGCATTTTTTTCATCTCAGTAATATTGCCTGAGGCATAAAGGCTTGTCCATGCACTCGTTACTTCTAGGGTTGATTATTCTAATGCCCTTTATCTTGGCCTACCTGCAAAGTCTATTAAGCGCCTGCAACACATACAGAACTTAGCTGCACGTGTTCTTACACATTCTTCTTCTCGTCAGCACATCTCTGGCTTGCTTAGGAACCTGCATTGGCTTCCGGTCCATACCTGCATTGATTTTAAAACTCTTATTTTAACATACAAATCTGTACACGGAACTGCACCATCATGTGATTTAATTATATGCCCTCTCGATCTCTCCGCTCTGCCGACTCTTCAGCCTTCTTGCAGACTAAAAGCTATGGATGAAAGATCCTTCTCTGTGGCAGCTCATAGGTTGTTAGGAATGCCCCAACATTCTTTTTAAGATAGTGTTTCTGTCTTAATTGGAGACACTGGATGTATATTGCATGTATGGATGGATGTATCCACATTCCAGTTCAAGACCAGAGTTCATTAATGCATGAATAATTCAGTGATTTTGACTTTTGTGAATTCAAAAGCTCAGCCTGTACAGTAGATCAATAACTCAGTGACACTGCCTGAAGAGGAAGCACTTTAGAGAGCACTGTCATTCTCCGTCATATTTATTGGCTATCACAGAATGTTTACTTCGCTTTTTTTTTATGGACTACTAAAATAAGCAGCTTTATCATGCTGAATAATATATTTCTAATAGGTAAAGTACTCTGAATTCTTTGCACTGAACAGTTTGTACTTGATGTTCAACTGTCATGTCATGATGAGTAATGAAATCCTGTATTTGGGTGTTTCAGGAATGGTCTAGGGCGAGGAGACCCTGTAAATGTGTGTCATGAACCTTTTCACCCCCTGAGGTAAGATTTCACTGTTCATTTCATCACATCTAAAAATCTTTCTAATGGTCTACAAGCCATTTTTAAAAAAAATCATCTTTTGTGTTCCAGAGAGGAAAGAAGGTCATGAGGGTGAATAAATGATGACAGAATTAAACATTTTGGGATTAACTATCATTTAAAATGAACTTTGCAAATATAAACTGATTGCACACAATAATCTTTGTATCATATTAGCTAATTTTAATAAAGCAAAAAATACATTTTGAGTGATGGGATAATGGAATAAAGGCTGTAAATATGTTTTTCCTGTAATTGTCTGGACTTTTAGTTTCTCACGCTGATCCTCAGTCTCAGTGCTAACCCTGACTTTACTCGTTTTAAGACAGCTGACAGGATTTGTAGCTTACACTTGACATAGTTCCTGGTTAAATGGGGGATGGGAGGCACAGTCGTCTGTCACGCTATCCGTCTGTGCTGACTGCAGGGATGTAATGTGTTTTATCGTCTCTCTATCTCCATCACATCCCTCCCCCAACCTTCCATCTCTCTTCTTTATCCATCGTCTCTATCCTTTCTATTTATCTGCCCTCCCCCTTCTCTGCCACCCCTGACCGCTGCCTTTTTTTTCTCTGTGTACACCTCTGAATCTGTATATCCTTGTCTTCTTGCTCCCTTTCCAAAGTAAACATGGTTTTGAAGACCCCAATGGAGTTAAGGTTTGTTTTATTGAGGGCAATGCAAGTTTTTTTTTATATAGGACATTTCATACACGGTGGTAATTCAAAGTGCTTTAGATAAAAACGTGTTTTTTTTTTTTAAGAATCATAAAATAATCACAACAATTACATAGGAAAAAGACATTGATTAAAACTTAATTTAAAATGTATTACATTTACAACAGTATACATAGATAAAATAAAGTGCAATAAGTCTGAGTCTGAATTGAATTTGACTACTGTTGATGCAAATCTGATCTCTTCTGGAAGCTGGTTCCAGCTATGGGGGGAATAATAACTATAAACCGGACTCGCCTTAATTGACCCTTTGCAAAGACCCGCCCTCCTTAGTTACTGTCGCTATGTTCCGACAAGCTACGCCGCTCTCACGCTCTCACCATGTTCTCACACAGTGAAAAATACATCGCGGAGCAGAGAGGAGACTGACAACACGCAGACAGACAGGACAGACCAGGTTACTTTTCAGTTACTTTTGATATTAAGCATATTCAACAAAGTCTCACCTTTCAAATATGGTCATTTTTTTAAAGAAATTGAAACAATAAATACCGTTTTGTGGCTCTTTAATGTGCCGTGACAGATCGCTGTAGAGCATCAGTTAAAGCTGCTCGTGATCCGATCATCTCTTCCTTCTAGTTCATTTATAGCATCAAATAAACATAAATTAACATAAGAAGGAATGTTGTTTTAACCGCGGAAAGGCGCCAGTATATTCAGTTTTTCAAGTTCAAATCCTCCCATGTTAATCTACTATCTCTCCTGACTGCTTTGTCGGACAAAATGGCGGATGGCGAAGTATGATTGGTCAGAACACCTGTCAATCAAGCTCCACGCGAAGGGTCAATTGAGTGAACCCTTGGTATTTCTAACGGATTGGATTACAACGATCTGAGTGCTCTGTTAGGTTTATATTCAGTGAGCATATCTGCAATGTATTGAGGTCCTAGGCCATTGAGTGGATCATAAACAAGTAAGTCAAGTCAAGTCAAGTCAAATTTTATTTCTATAGCACATTTAAAAACAACAGAGCTGCACCAAAGTGCTGTACAATATTACAATATGCAATTTAAAAGCATTGAAATAGACAAGGCAAAGGACAGGTTTATACATTTAGCACCTGATATAATTCATTCAAAAGATTCATATACAATCAATCAAGCAGTTTATTTAAAAGCACTAGAGAATAAATACGTTTTAAGAGCCGATTTGAAACTTGTTAGTGTCGGAGCAGACCTCACAGCGAAGGGCAGACTGTTCCAGAGCTTAGGAGCAGCGGCAGAGAAGGCCCGACCACCCTTGGTTTTGCAGCGAAAGCTTGGGACAGTTAAAAGAAGCTGATTACACGATCTAAGATTTCTTTGGGGAGTGTACATAGTCAGTAAATCACATATGCACCGGATAGCGCTTTGTACACCAAAACTGCAATTTTAAAATCAATTCTGAACTTAACTGGGAGCCAGTGTAAAATTTCTAGGACAGGAGAGATGTGATCTCTCTTTTTTGTACCAGTCAGAAGTCTCGGTGCAGCATTTTGAACAACTTGCAGGCGAGTGATTGTAGATTGAGGCAGACCAAGTACAGGGAATTACAGTAGTCTAGTCGTGATGTAATAAAGGCATGGATTACAGTCTCTAAGTCTTTTGGGTACAAGAACTGTTTACTTTTGCGATAGATCTCAATTGAAAGAAACTGCCTTTTATCACTGAGCTGACTTGTTTTTCAAAGTTAAGTGCCGAATCTAATGTAAATCCAAGATTCCTTACATGCGGTCGAACACTGACAGGGAAGGAACCGAAATTAAAAGTAGCTGAGGAGCTAGGTGGGCCTAAAATCAAAATTTCGCTCTTACTTTCATTTAATTGTAAGAAATTGTTTGCCATCCAGCATTTGATCTCATCAAAACAGTCACACAGGGCTTCTAGGGGATAAGAAATATCGTTTTTTGCCGGTAGATAAAATTGTGTATCGTCAGCGTAACAGTGGTATGATATTCTATGTTTCTCCCAGTGGCAGCATATATAGTGAGAAGAGAAGCTGGCTTAAAATGGACCCTTGGGGCACACCACAGACCAAGGGAACAGATGCAGAAGTAAATTTACCCACTTTGAAGGTTCTGTCTTTGAGATACGAGGCTAACCACTGTAAGGCCGCACCCTGAATCCCCACCACTTTTTCCAACCGATGCAACAGGATACTATGGTCGATAGTATCAAAAGCGGCGCTTAAATCTAGTAGGACAAGCACTGCATGCGATCCGGTGTCAAGGATTTGCAAAAGGTCATTATTGACCTTCAACAAGGCAGTTTCTGTTCTGTGCATAGATCTAAAACCAGACTGAAAAGTATCTGAAATGTTAGATGTGCCGAGATAAGTATTCAACTGGTCATGCACGACTCTCTCTAGAAGTTTAGAAATAAAAGGCAACTTTGATATAGGTCTAAAATTATTGAGAAAGGATGGATCTAAATGAGGTTTCTTAAGAAGAGGGTGAACTACAGCATGTTTAAAACTAGCGGGAACAATTCCAGTCGCTAGAGAACTGTTAATGATATCTGTTACAGTTGGACTCAAGGTTTCAAAAGCTTCCTTAAAGAGACGAGTAGGGACGATATCAGACTCACAACTGGAACATTTTGCCTTAGAAACAATATCAGCCAGCTGAGAAGATGAGATAGGATGAAAACACGTTAAAGAATTCATCGGTGAGCAGGTCAAAAGTGGATTATATATTGCTGGCTTTATTGAACCCTTGATCGTCAAGACTTTTTCATGAAAAGACTTTTATAAAACTTTTCATAAAACTTTTAAAGTAACAGTACTTTAAAATCAATACTAAATGTAACTGGGAGCCGGTTGTGACCCAAGTACTGGTGTAATATGTTAATAAACCTCAGAAAGGTTTGCCACATCCAGCTGTTCATTTCATTAGTCATTAGGCGATAGGGCTAAGTAGATCTGGGTGCCTGATCTGCATAGCTGTGGTAAGCAATTTGGTTCTTTCTCATTATTTGGGTCGGTGGGACCATATAAGCTGAACATGAATGGTGCAAGAATTGAGCCTTGTGGGACTCCGCATGTCGTTGATGTCCACCTACTGTACGTTCACATAGTAACCCCTCCCTTCTAAGTATGAACTGACCACTGAAGTTCGCAGTTATGTTTTATTAAAGTATTTTTTGGTTTCAGGTTTCCTTGTCCTAAAATTAATTTAGATAGTGTTGAAATAGTAAGGAATAAGGATAAACAATTTTCTTGATAAGTATTTTTGGGTTATTTTCAAGTGGAAAATATCTCAAATCTGTAAAACTACATACTTTTACATGAGAAGGAAAGTTAGCATTTTGTTTGTTTGTTTGTTTACCCTAACATTAAAATTGACTGTATGCATTAAGAACAAATTTCCTGATAATTGGTTAGTTTATGACATGAATTAGTTTGATATACGTAGACCCTTATTTTCTTTGCTGAGGGAAAAAGCTTAAAGATAAGATATTCATAAATGGCATAGTTACAAGTAACAAAAAATGACATACCAGTCTGAGACATTGTTTAATATATGGAGAATCAATTGTGATACAAAAGAGATATAATTTGTGATATGACTTTCCTATTGGTTTCCTTGACTATGCATTGATTCTTTTTCTTTGTCAAATCCTGAACAGACCTAACCTAAAACCCACCATACAGCCAAGATCACTCACTGAGCTCTTAATTGAATACATTAGCCACAGAAATCCATTCAGACCTCTGTCCATCTTAAAAAAACATCACACTGACAGGGTCTGGCTGGCTCTGGAACCATTATGATGGCTTGGCAAGATGTCCATTAGCATATTTATCTGTTTTTCTGATATGAACCATCCAGTTGCTTCCTTTAATTTTTTTTGCAGTGTTTTATTGTACAGGCATGCTGCAAGGTTTGTGAGAAATGTTCTTTTCAGTAGAATACAAAAGACTCACAGGATGTTAGAATAAAGCTTTTGTATTGCGATCCATCAGAAAAGCCCAGAGAAACACTGTCATTGTGTGCATAGTCTATTGACTGCAGAAGGTTTTAAGGTTCTTAAACAGCTAACTTTTCTGTACTTTGTGTGTATTAGCAACTTTCTGCAACCTACTAGGTTATTTTAACTTAAAGTTGGTGATGTTGGAAAGCATCTGTAAATCAATCCTGATCACACAAATCTCGGCTAAGATATATATATTTTCATCACAAAATGTAAACTTTTATCTCCCTATATATAAAGTTGGATATAGGTATATTTTAGGCGTCACGTCTCACGTGACCGTGGTATTGCGGTAATGCGATAACCATCCCAGCCCTAATCATCACAAAATGTTAACCATATTAAAATGTATAGTTATTATATTAACATAATTATTTTTTGTAAAACTGCTTTGAAACAATGTGTATTGTGAAAAGCATTAAACACATAATCTGACTTGGCGTATCTGCATTGAGTCTTTTAGAGGCCATTGACATCCATCTAAAGTTTTGTTCTCCTCTACAATTTCTTCTCTTTCCACAGTGACCTCATAAAGGGAGCGCTTTCTCTTTCAAAATGATGCTGCATAAGGTGATTAAAAGCAAACATTTATTTGTTTTTAAGTAGATTTCTCATTTGTTCATAATAAAATAAGATAATAGATAATAAAACAAATAAAAAGATTAATAAAATGTTTGACCTTTGACCTGTGTGTATGTGAACAGCAATCGGCCAGTACCTCCCCGGGCACTGTTTGCTCTCTACGTGCAGGAGGTGGTCCTGGAACCCCAGCAGTCACTATAGTGGTATGTATAGCAGTGCATGCTGAGATATAATTCTCTGCACGCTTTCCAGATGTTACTGCATAGGCCTACTGTAAGAATAAACAACTTTTATTACACACATAATACATACTAGGTACCACACATAACTAGGCACAACAAATAATGAAGTTCTTTCAAAGCAAAAGATAGATTTTCATAGTATGTTTAAACGGTGCATCTCAATCATCTCCCTAGTACAGTAGTCAGGGCACTGATCAGGGAGTCGGACATTTTAACTCTCTGGTGCGACCTTAACCTCAAATTTGGAACACAGCTTGTTTTGATTTATGGCTTTTATTTTCTCAGTTTTAGAATAAAACATGTTTTGGAAAATGTATATTTCATATAAAAAATTAATTTAAAATAGTATTTTTGTGTATTTTTCATCATTTTTCATAATAAGTGAACTTAATTTAAGTTCACTTTTTATAACTTTACTAGCTGTGGTAAACTCATGACGACAGAAAAGGGTTAGTTCACCCAAAAATTAAAATTCTGTCAGTTATTACTCACCCTCATGTTGTTCCAACCCCGTAAAACATTCGGTCATCTTTTTAGTAAAATATTTTTGATTAAATCTGAGAGCTGGCTCAATCCTTCATAGGCTTCTAGGTAATTGATATCTGCCAGCCCTGAAAAGTTAGTAAAGACATCGTTAAAATAGTTCAAGTGACTACAGTGGCTCAACCTTAAGTTTATCAAGCGACGAGAATACTTTTTGTGTGAAAAAAAAAAATAACGACTTTATTCACTATTAATTTTCTTCTGTGTGGGCCTGAGTTCGCGTAGTGTAACAGCGCAGCGGTTCTGGGTTGTACGTCAGAACGTAGGCTCACTATTGGCCAGCATCACACACATGACCAGGTTCGGCCAAAAGTGAGCCTACGTTCTGACGTACAACCCAGAAGTGCTGTGTTGTTTACACTACGTCAACAGCTTAGGAGAATGACATGGAAGAGAAGAGATGTTTGAATAAAGTTGTTATTTTTGTTTTTTAATTATGTCTTTACTAACTTTTCTGGGCTTGCAGATATCAATTACCTTGCAGCCTATGAAGGATTGAGCCAGCTCTCAGATTTCATCAAAAATATCTTAATTTGTGTTCCGAAGATGAACGAAAGTCTTACGGGGTTGGATCAACATGGGGATAAGTAATTACTGACAGAATTTTTGGGTAAACTAACCCTTTAAGCAAAACAGACTTTAACTGCAATACTCAAAAACACAGAAAAAAATTACTATAACAACAAAAGCGAACAAAGAATTGGGAGAACTGGGGGCTTAAATACATAAGGGAGGATAATCAACAGAACAGGGAACAGGTGTGTATCCTGATTAACAACCAGGAAACTAAGAAAGACTGGGAACAGGCAAAATGGGTACAGGGAAAACAAAAACAAAACACAACAGAACTAAACATAACTCTGACATCAGCAATAATCTGCCAAGTGTCTTAAAAAGAGAATAAACTTAAAGGATAATTCCGGTATTTAGCACTTTGAGTCTATTTTCTAGTTTGTTTTGGACACAGAAATTTTGACGATGGGTCCTGTCTCGACTTTTTGACTCTTTTAGAATCGCCTCTGTCCGCTTCAGAGTGGCTGTCTACGAGCATACACAAACATGTCCTTAACGTTCGTTTACAAAAACAACCCTTAATGTTCGTTTTCAAAACTGTGTGGTTAATGGTGTTCGTTGATGTTCCAAAACAAGTAGCGTAGCGAAATAGAGTTCCCTTTATCGAAAAAGGGAACTTCGAGATGCGTCGAACGACACGGTGGGAACGCCTCTTGCGTGATTGCGTCTGAAGCATCTATGCCAACTAGTCCAATGGAATGAGAGAATGAGCGTCACGGGCGGGTGACGTCATGAACCAGGAAAGGATAAGAGCACTTCCGCTGCTCGCCGGCATTTAGCTTCTGTTGCCTCAGCAAGCGATCTGTGTCAAACTGTCTCTGTCTATTTATTGTTGTCTGTTACAATATTGTCGGAAACGTTATGGCGAAACAAATGTACAAACAGTGTGTTCCTCCCTGCCCGCGTTTATTTAAACGGGTGGGGACACACACAGCTTTGTGGCATTTTGTTTGAGAGTAAGAGCATGCTGAGTGCTAACATTGTGAAAGTGAAACTACCAGATTAGCATGCTCTGCTCTCGCCTGTCACTCTGTATGATAGTGGCAGGCTCGCGATTCTCACGGGATGCAGGACCCGCGTTTGCCGAGGCGGCGCGGAGAATGCATTCCTGGGGATCGCAAAACGATCTTTTGGAGGGGTGGGAGAACGGTCCGAGGGCCTTTTCTTCTTCCTTGCCCGGAAGATCCAGCTCTATCTCCCCGGTGTTGGAAGCACGCTCTGCGGTTTCTTCCGCTCGGGGAGAGAGAGCCCTTTTTTCCTTCATTTCTTCCTCCGAGGAGGTTTGTGTTGAGAATATTGAAAGTGAAAGCAAGCAGACACACTGTTGAATTAGATTCGCCATCTATTTTTCCAGTATATGATGAACTGGTGGAGGTTTTGTCCCGTGCTGTTAGTAAATTAAATATTTAATGGCCAGCTGAGAAAAAGGAACGCTCGTCCTAAGAAACTTGACGAGCGTTTTCTTATTTCTATCACATTATCTCCACCACGAGGCTTCCATTTTTTCCCTGATTTACACACTGAATATTTAAATTATGGAATAAACCGTATTTATCACTACTTTCAGCCCTCGTGTTAAATGTTTATTCAAGATTAGAGGGTTGAAAGATTACGGTTATGATATGATGCCCCAGGCTGAACAGAAATAAAAATAGGAAAATGCTATTTTTTCACCTGGTCCAGTATCATCATTTAAGTCTCTGCTTTGCTCATAAGCCTATACTAAAGAATCTCGCGTTTGCCGAGGCAGCGTGTAGGTTTAATGTTGTAATCAGAATCTAGCTCGGATCTCGCGTTTGCCGAGGCACCGCTTAGATTTCGAGTGTATTTTGCAAAAATAAGATTCTGTGGCTGGGATCTCGCGTTTGCCGAGGCAGCGCGTAGGTTTAAGCAGAACTACTTTGGTTTTATGGGTAAAGCTTATACGGCAGCAGGTCAGCTGGAGAATGTTTATAGAAATCTATATTATAATGCTCCAGGCTTATCAGGCCGATCTGCTGGGGTTCTGGATATAGCGAAATTTGAGCCTTCGGGTCTCTTCGGCGACGCATTCCATGCGGTCGTTGTTAGGTGATAAAAGATATATATATATAAAAAAAAATATATATAATAAGGTTTCTCCCTCGCTGTGTCCAGCCCCCCTGGGGCTGCTGGGCGTGAGCAGCCCCAGCCGTCGAGTTCATCATATTATGTGCACAGAAAGAGAGTGCTGCGTCTCGTGTTCCTCCATGTAGATACTGGAGACAGACGCAACCCTCTCAACCGAAGTCGCCTAAGCCTAAGCCGGATCTGAGGACCGTTCTTCAGGCGAAGAAAGCTTCGGTTCAAAAAAAAAAAAAAAAAGGTCCTGATGCTTAGGCATCAGGCCTGTGAGGACAGCCCCGACCGAAGTAGAGTGGTGTACACCTCATTTCACGGTGCCCGTTCCATTTCGGGGTCCTCACGAGACCCTCCTGCCAACCCTGCCACCTCCGGTGCTTCAGGGCGCAGCGGTCTCCAGCGAGTCGCTGATGCTATGCTGCGGTACAGCATTGGTTTCGCGCCCTCTGAGGGGGGCTTTTGAGTAGTCAGGTCAGGTAGTTCCTGCCATTATGTTTCAGGCTCCAGATTTGGCTCCCTCAGTAACACCAGAGACCAGCCTCGAGGGGCTGGTTCCCTTAGTAAATTTTCTGGCAGCGTGGATGCTTCTGCCGAATATTTCTCATTGGGTCCTGCAGTTTGTAGAGAAGGGTTACAGAATCCAGTTTGGCTCTCGTCCTCCTCATTACAGCGGGGTGCTGCCCACAGTGGTGCATCCCGAGCAGGCTCTGGTAATGGGACAAGAAGTAAAGGCCCTGTTAGCAAAGAAGCTATAGAACAGGTGTACTCACCCGTCAGAGAGTCGGGTTTTTACAGCCATTATTTCATTGTTCCAAAAAAGGATGGAGGGTTGCGTCCCTTTTAGATCTTCGCCTGTTTATTCGGTCAGTTCAGAAACTAAAGTTCAAGTTAGCTGACCCTCAAACAGATCGTGACCCAAATCAGATCCGAGGACTGGTTCGTCACGATAGATCTAAAGGATGCATACTTCCATATCTCCATCCTCCCTCAGCACAGGAAGTTCCTGAGGTTTTCTTTCAGGGGCAAAGAATACCAATATCGGGTTCTTCCTTTCGGCCTAGCTTTGTCACCCCGCACATTCACGAAATGCATGGATGCAGCTTTAGCCCCTCTCAGGCTTCAGGGCATATGCATTCTGAATTATATCGACTGGCTGATTCTAGCGGAATCAGAGCAGTTGGCGGTTCGGCACTGAGGTGTCGTTCTCGCTCATATAGAGATGTTGGGGTTGAGGCTCAATGCCAAGAAGAGTGTACTTTCTCCAGTACAGAGAACCACTTTCCTTGGTGTGGTATGGGATTTATTATCCTAACAGCCACAGAAGAGCTGAGGCTAGGCCAGTCACGCACTGTAAAACAGTTCGAGAGACTGTTGGGTCTACTGGCAGCAGCGTCCAACGGAATTCCTTTTGGCATGCTGTACATGAGACCTTTACAGTGCTGGCTCAGGACCAGAAGGTTCTCCCCGAGGGGAAACCCACTTTGCATATCAAGGCACGCGGCGATGCTTTCGTGCCTTAGTTATATGTAAATTCTGGTTCTTAACCCAGGGTCCGGTGTTGGGAGCTCTTTGCCATCGAGTAGTGATCTCGACAGATGCTTCTCTCACCGGCTGGGGAGCGGTAATGGAAGGCCGCTCGGTTCAGGGTCTGTGGAAAAGCCATCATCTTTCTTGGCACATAAATTGCCTGGAGATGATGGCTGTCTTCAATGCGTTGAGACATTTCCTTCCGGACCTAAGAGGCCATCATGTGCTCGTTCGAACAGACAACACATCAGTGGTCTCTTATCTGAACCGCCAGGGGGGTCTGCGCTCGCGTCCGCTTTGCAAACTGGCGCACCAGATCCTCCTGTGGTCTCTGGGGAAGGTACTCTCTCTGAGGGCAGTGTATATTCCTGGGGACCAGAATATAGGAGCAGACATCCTGTCGAGGCAGGAGCTGAGGCCAGGGGATTGGAGTCTCCACCCCGAGGCGGTGGAGAAAATCTGGGAGGCATATGGTCAGGCAGAGGTGGATCTGTTCGCGTCTCAGAACACGACGCACTGTCCTCTCTGGTATTCTCTGTCGCACCCAGCCCCCCTGGGGCTGGACGCCATGGTGCAGACGTGGCCGAGGCTACGTCTGTACGCCTTTCCCCCTGTTGCTCTGCTCCCAGGAGTTCTGGAGAGGGTCCGTCGGTATGGAATAAGCCTACTGCTAGTAGCACCACGCTGGCCAAGTCGGATCTGGTTTGCGGACCTGATCCTTCTGCTAGACGGGCCTCCATTGGAGATCCCTTTGAGGAGGGACCTTCTGTCTCAGGCCGGGGGCACAATATTTCACCCTCGACCAGACATGTGGAATCTTTGGGTTTGGCCTCTGAGGGGGCCCAACTTATAGATAGTGGTCTTTCAGCTGAGGCTGTTGAGACCATCCTAAGCTCCAGAGCTCCAGCTACGAGGAAACTGTATGCGCTTAAATGGAGAGTTTTCTCCTTATGGTGTCACCGACATCAGTGGGATCCGGTTAATTGTTCTGTCAACACAGTAATCGAGTTCCTGCAGGAGCGCTTTGTGTCAGGTCTATGTCCTTCCACACTAAAAGTTTACGTGGCAGCCATTGCGGCTTACCATACCATGGTGGGAGGTATATCTTTGGGTCGAGACCCCCTGATTACACGTTTCCTTCGTGGCACTTTGAGGCTGAGGCCTGCAATTCGCACTAAGGTGCCAGCTTGGGATTTGACTGTAGTTCTAGTAGGCCTGTCTAGGGCTCCATTCGAGCCCTTAGATTCGGTCTCAGAAAAGTTCCTTACTTTCAAGACTTCTTTCTGCTAGCTATTTCGTCCCTAAAGAGAGTTGGTGACCTTCAGGCTCTTTCGGTCTCCCCCACCTGCCTTGAATTTGCACCGGGGATGGTCAAGGCGTTCCTATATTCAAAACAGGGATACGTCCCTAAGGTTCCAACCTTGACTCCGAGGCCTATTGTGCTGCAGGCTTTCTGTCCTCCTTTTGCAACTGCGGACCAGGAAAGACTGCACCTCTTGTGTCCAGTGCGAGCATTGGACACGTATGTACGTCGGACATCCTCAATCAGGAAGTCCGACCAATTACTGATTTGCTTTGGATCACCTAAGAAAGGTCTTCCTGCTTCCAAACAGACAGTCAGTAAGTGGATAGTCGAGGCTATTTCACTGGCATACGAGTACTCGGGCCAGCCTTGTCCTTTGGTGGTCCGAGCTCACTCGACCAGGAGTATGGCGGCTTCTAAAGCCATATTGCAGGGGGTATCTCTTCAAGATGTTTGTGATGCGGCGGGCTGGTCCTCTCCGCTCACATTCGTGAGATTTTACAGTTTGGACCTGGATGCTGCCCCAGGTTCTCAGGTGCTGAGTGCTTAGATCAACAGACTGACACTCAGGTACTTGTAATTATGGCGGGTTGGGTATTCTCGTTCCCACCGTGTCGTTCGACGCATCTCGAAGTTCCCTTTTTCGATAAAGGGAACGTCTCAGGTTACTATTGTAACCATAGTTCCCTGAGAAACAGGGAACGAGACGATGCGTCCCCCTGCCATACTTCCTGCGTCCCTGCGATCGGCTTGCTTCGGCAACTGTCGAAGCTAAATGCCGGCGAGCAGCGGAAGTGCTCTTATCCTTTCCTGGTTCATGACGTCACCCGCCCGTGACGCTCATTCTCTCATTCCATTGGACTAGTTGGCATAGATGCTTCAGACGCAATCACGCAAGAGGCGTTCCCACCGTGTCGTTCGACGCATCGTCTCGTTCCCTGTTTCTCAGGGAACTATGGTTACAATAGTAACCTGAGACGTTTCTGTCGTGTTTTATTGCACAAGTTATTGCAATGAGTCCTCCAACAGAAATCGATTTTACAAAATGGCAAATAAAACACGACAGAAACTGTATTTCGCTACGCTACTTGTTTTTAATCATCAACGAACACCACTGGGGCAATTCCATGCAAAGGTCATCTTTACCATGAAAAAATCAAGTTTTAACCAAAACAACAAAACCCATTTTAACCCATTTAGGTCTTGACGCTTCAGTGCACTGTCACGTCCATAACGTTTTAAAGGTTTAGTTTATTTAATAATCTTCAGAATCATTTCAGACAGTTTTCTTAATGTGAAAACACAGCCATTATGCGTCAACAAAAGTGCCATGATGGTTTGATTGTTGATTTTCCAAACATATTCTATGTATTTCAGACGCGTCACATCCATAACAGGGTTTTTGTCACATCCATAACGTTGGTTTTTCCTCATAATACACTTCATAAAAATATATATATTTTAAACATTGATATTTTTATGTTCAGCTAAGACCCCTTCATCATGGGGATAGCAATATTTATACATTGAATTTAAAAGTTCACAGACTTTAAAGGAAATCGAACAGTATACCAAAAACTCTGTCATTTCCCGTCAAATCCATAACGCATGCATATTTTCCTTTTTTAGGGGTGCTTAAATATATTTTAGAAAAACATATTTTGCCTGTCAATTCCCCAGATGGGGTGCTCTGAGAATATGCATTTCCAACTTAAATATTGTAAGAAGTTTTATTTTTTCTGAGACATTTCACCTGTCATTATGAGTTCAAATGTCACATCCATAATGCTGGAATTGCCCACTAACCACTTGGTGAGTTGCACAGTTTTGAAAACGAATGTTAAGGGTTGTTTTAAGGACATGTTTGTGCATGCTCATAGACAGCCACTCTGAAGCGGACAGAGGCGATTCTAGAGGCGAGTCAAAAAGTCGAGACAGGACCCATCGTCAAAATTTCTGTGTCCACCACTCTAGTTCATCCAAAACAAACTAGAAAATAGACTAAAAGTGCTAAATACCGGAATTATACTTTAAGTCTGTTTCTCAAAGCATTCAATATTTATGACAGTTTAAGTTTAATTAAAATTTTAGGTATATGTTCAGAAAATAGTTTACAGGTGATAAATAGATGGAATGGATGGATGGATGGATAAATGGATCAAAACTACTGCATAAATATTTAATTATTTAGTACCATAAAAATCCCTAAAAATACAATATATATCATTATATATGACATGCGATAGATGTTTTGAAAAAACAAACCATTATTTAATTATATTTCAGCATAAACATAAATTTCTATTCAGGTACTTAACATAATATAGCTAACATTTAGAATTAATTTACGGCTGAAATGTTGGAAAATGTAAAGTATTTATCCTAATGTACTTTTAATAACATAAAAAAATACATGTCCGAAAAAGATCAGTTCTGCTGTTCATTCATAAGTTCCAGTAGTAACGTTATACAATAAGGACGTTGTCCTGCCATCATCAGTGACCCAATGTTTAGTGAGCCATGCTTCTTACTGTCTTTACCAGTGCCTAATTTGTGTACACAATATGGATCACCTGGGGAGCTAGGGAGCTGATTGAGATACTGTACCTTATGTCTGTACCTAGGTTGCCAATAATTTCCCCTATTACTTTTATATTTTGGATTTCTACAGGCCAAAATGGAAAATCAAGTGATTGGGTATAAGGATCTAGCAGCTATACCTAAAGACAAGGCCATTCTAGACATCGAGAGGCCTGACCTGATGATGTATGAGCCCCACTTCAGCTATTCACCAATGGATCGCTCAGAGGTATGTGTATATACCTGTTCAATTGCTCGTTAAAGTGTAAATTGCAGGTTAATTTTTTTACGAGATAATGCAATGTGCTTAAAGATAAGAACCGCCTACCATTGTTTTGTATGTTTTTATACCAAAATGCTGAATATAATATGAAAATTTGGTACTTTTTACAGTGGTTTTTAGCACTCCCGCTCCCTTCCGCTAAGCTGGGCGTGACGTCATAACAGGGACTCCAAGCGGCAAGCGTCTAACGGCAAGCTTTCTTTTTAGATTCAGCAGCAGTGATAAATGAAATAACTCAATTGTAAACATACTCGTGTGTGCTGGCTTCATGAGGACCGTGATTCTGCCTGAAATGAGATTAATGCCGCGTTGTTTTTCCAACCTTATACCCGTGAAAGTGCATTGGAACGGCAGTCAAACCCGTGACTTCCCACTCGTGAATTCGTACTAGATCGCTGCACTCCCAGTTACGAGTTGAAAAAACACGGGTTACAGGTTGCCTGGAACGCGGCATAAGCTATTCGCAAAACAAACGGGCATGCGTCATAACCATAGACTGTAAAAAAAATACCAGGATGCTGCGTGAGGCACGTCAGATTTGCCGGTCGCGGGTCGAGCTGCTCCACTAAACTCCAAAACGCGTTCACCTCATGGCAGCACACCTCCACTGCTGATTCCATTGGGTGGCATAGCCCACACAAACACCTGTCTCTGTTTCTTTCTGACAATGAGCATCGCAAATTAGTAGCATTTTAGCACAGGCAATATCGCGTTCTGTCAGCAGATGCCAGCAAAACCTCCATTGTGTCTGTGCATCTCTACAGCTCTGATTAGGACTAACGCTACTAACACCATGTAAGTAAATAATGTCTTCAGTCGTTGTCCCTCCTTGATATTCTACATGATGGCAAGATTTTGAAAAGACTTTGGCTTGTTCCCTAATGTTATCCGGGTTAGCCAGGCTAACCTAGGCTAGCTCTAGCTATTCACCAGGACACCTGACCAACCCTCCACTCATTTTCCACACACCAAGCATTAATTACTCTTTGAGGGCCATGATTTCTGGCAATTTCCTCCCCTCTCTCACGCCTGACTAGTTAAAAAAATATAAGGCTGTGGTCAAGATTTGATGGTTTTCTACCTCCCCGTTCTCCATAGATAAGCCACAAACAGTGGTAATCTAGCAGAGTATGGGTTGCGACTCCCTGGTATGACGTCATCACAGTTACTGTAAAAAATACGCTACCTTTGAAAAAACCCCAATAAATGTTATTTTAACACATTTTAAGACAGAAATGTTAAAAAAAATATACTCATATTGAGCACTTTATTTACACATTAATTGATTGTGGTGGTTAACCTGCAATTTACACTTTAACGCAAATATCTAATCAGCCAATTACATGGCAGCAACTCAATGCATTTAGGCATGTAGACGATCTGCTAAAGCATCAGAGTATCAGAATGGGGAAGAAAGGGGATTTAAGTGACTTTGAATGTGGCATGGTTGTTGGTGGCAGACGGGCTGATCTGAGTATTTCAGAAACTGCTGATCTACTGGGATTTTCACGCACAAGCATCTCTACTGTTTACAGAGAATAGTCTGAAAAAGATAAAGTATCCAGTGGGTGGCAGTTCTGTGTGTGAAAAGGCCTTGTTGATGCCACAGGTCAGAGGAGAATGGCCAGACTGGTTTGAGCTGGTAGAAAGGCAACAGTAACTCAAATAAACTCTCATTACAACTGAGGTCTGCAGGAGAGTAACACACAACAGTCAAACCTTGAAGCAGATTGGCTACAACAGCGGAAGACGCACACCGGGTACCACTCCTGTCAGCTAAGAACAGGACACTGAGTCTACAGTTCGCACAGCCTCACTAAAATTGTACAGTAGAAGATTGGAAAAACGTTGCCTAGTCTGATGAGGCTCAGTTTCTGCTGTGACATTCAGATGGTAGAGTCAGAATTTGGTGTAAACAAAATGAAAGCATGGATACATCTTGTATGAAAGATTAATGCTGGTGGTGTAATGGTGTGTGTGTGGGGGTGTGTGTGTCTGTCAGTCAGCATGTGAGATGTGTTCATTGGTTAGCTTCCTGGTGGATGTGATGTCTTGCCATCAGAGTCCCTGGACAGAGATCAGTACACAGAACACACACACACCACACACACACACACACACACACACACACACACACACACACACACACACACACACACACACACACACACACACACACACACACACGAGTCATGTTAGTTCGGCTCTCCCACAGTAATTTCCTTTTTGTTCCGCTGTGATGGAAGCTTTACGCTTCATTAACTCTGTAAACCTGTCTGTGGAAATGCCTAGATATCTCACTTACTGCCAACAACTGACCCCTCTCTCTCTCTCTCTCTCCCCTCTCTCTCTCTCTCTCTCTCTCTCTCTCTCTCTCTCTCTCTCTCTCTCTCTCTCTCTCTCTCTCTCTCTCTCTCTGCTGTCTTTTTCTCTCTTTAGAGGTCATTATCTCCTCGCTCTATCTCCCCTCCTCCATCTCCAGAGGTAAGTTGTGTAGTACATGTCTGTCTGTGAGGTTGAAATTACAAATAAGTCATATAGAGCCTAATATCTGTCAACTTAATGGCAGGTTTATATGCTGTTTATATTTTAACAGCACTCTTGCTATGATGCTTGTCCAATCAGATTAGAGGACCGAAAGTAATTGTTATGTAATGAAAACAGGGTGGTTCACAAATATAGACTTTTAGGTTACAAATTATGTACACTACTATTCAACTGATTTTTAAATGTTTTTGAAAAAAGTGTCTTGTTCTCACCAAGGCTGCATTTATTTAATAAATACAGTACCATTATGAAATAGTATTACAATTTTTTAAAAACTTCCTTTTTCAATATATTTAAAATGTTATTTATTCCTGTGATGGCAAAGCTGAACGTGTCACATGAAATCATTCTAATATTCTGCTTAAGAAACAGTTCTTATTTTTATCAATGATGAAAAAAGTTTTTGCTGTTTAATATTTTTGTGGAAAGGTTAATACTTTTTTTCAGGATTATTAAATAAATAGAAAGTAATAAGCATTTACTGTATTTGGAGAAATCTTTTAACATTTTAAATGTCTTTACTGACACTTTTGATCAATTTAATGTCCTTTCTGAATAAAAGTATTAATTTCTTATAAAGAATATTAAAATATTAAAAAGTATAAAAAAAATCTTGCTGGCCCCAAATATTTGAACGATTGTGTACATATAGAACTTAATTGATTTGTTTAAATTATAATAGTTTTGTGACAAATTAATTTGTACATTTTTAAAAGTCTCAATTAATGTGAGTTCATGTGTATACTGTATACAATAATTATTCAAGAATTACAAAAATGCTATTTTAAATAGCTTTAGTTGGTATTCAGACTACTGCAAGACTCCACTGCCACCTCTTGGCATGTAGATTCAATAGAAGTAACATTTTTAATAATTGTATTATTACCTGATTATTATTATCTTTTTGACAGAATTTTAATATGCTCAAGATGTTCCTAAATACGGATACCACACATATAAATCAAACAAAATATGAAATGAAATAAAGTTTTTTTTTTAAACACAGTTGATAACATCAGATTTGTCCTTTTTAAAAACTCACTATTGAAGCAATAAACCTCCAGTGGCATTGCAGCAGATATTTGACCATGTTCAAAGATCAAATTTTTTTATGATTTGCTTTAGAATCTCTCTGCATGATTCTTAATCACACAGTCCTTCTACGTGTAATTATAGAACAGTCTATCAAAGGACATTCGGGATTGGTCAGAGCCGAAGTCATCGGGCAGCTCTTCTCCTGCCTCAACACAGCTGAGTAAAAGCATCACCGTCAGCACAAAAGTCCCACATCAGCAACAGCACTTCCACAGGCCAGGTTCAGTACTACAGCCTCTCACAAACACACCAATGAAACCTCAGGGAACATCACACACTAAAACTAAACAACCTTAATTATTCCTTCCAGACAACGGAAGCAACATGTTCAAGAAGCCGCCTATATATAAACAAGGTATGAAATATCAGTTCTGCTCTTATGTCAGATTCAATGTAAATGATTTTCTTGAGCATATTGAGTATATGTATGTGTATTTGAATGGATGTAGATGTCTCATCAGCTGTTCCGCACTCTAAACACATGGAGGATTTAATCATCGAGTCATCGAAGTTTCCTGCCGCCCAGCCTCCAGACCCCAACCAGCCCTCTAAGATAGAGACAGAATACTGGCCCTGTCCACCCTCACTAGCTGTTATAGGTAATATACTCTCACGCTATCTAATTTTTTTGGTTCTCTTAAGGAATTGTAGAAGAAACACCAACTGCAGTTCAGTTAGCCCTATAAAGCTTAATGTATTATATTTGATACGCATATTTCTAAGACCTTTAAATTATCAACATGATCAGTCTTCTACATGCCTTCTGTCTACATATTCATACTTTAGAACACTAACAGTACATGCAAATGTAAGTAGTATTTGCTATCGGGGCAGTATTATGATTGGGTAGTATTCGTTCATCTACTCGTTCTTACACTCTTCATCACATATTCTTGTGTTTGCGGAACAGAGACAGAGCGGAGAAAGAATGTGGCATCCAAGACAGCTGAGGGAGAGGAGGGTGAGGAGGATGATAAGTATGATGACAATGATCTGTCTGAAGACATGTGGAGACTTCGGAAAATGCAGAAGCAAGAGCTCAACAAGGTGTAAAATTATCTATATTTTCTTATTCAAAGAAATACAGTGCCTGTTCTTTTTTTTTTTTTACCTTTTCAGTCCTGCAGTTTTACAGTTAAACTATTTTAAAAATATATAAATAAATATAATTTTTCTTATAAATATATACTTTTGTTTCCCCAAGTTTGCATTAAATCAATTAAAACAATTCAATTTAAATCAGCGAAACAAAAAAGTCAACAAAGACATAAGGTTTCATAGAAAATCTATTTAATTTATATTAAATTTATAATTAAAATTTATATTTATTTACATTTATATGCTGTTCTTTTTAACTTTCCTGAAAAAAAGCTGAGCATAAGAGAATTAAAAATACTAAAAAGTCTTACTGACCCCAAAAGTTTGAAAGGTAGTATCGTACATGCAGTCATTATGTCCTATTTGTATATTTTAAAAAATATTTCACACTATAAACTTATCAAAAAGGTAATTCAAAATTGAGGAAATCTTTCAAATTAATAGTGACCAGCCACACCAGCTAAAATATACATCTTATACACTCATTTAAATTTTAACTTTCTTTCCCGTAATTGGGATTACTTCAGTGACCCCTATCATCTTCGAGTGTCTACAGAACGAGCCAATGAACGTTGGCGTCCATGAATAGCGACACACGCCCCGCAGCGCGGGTATAAACAGAAAGTGGGCGCACGCACTCGTTGTCTTTCACTTCGGAGCCGAGCTTCTGTCTGACTTTAGAGTTCTGCAAGACTGCTATTAGGTTGAAGACTCTTCAAAAGACTGTTGCTTCCATTGTTGGTGTGACAGCGTGATCAGCGGTGGCCGCAAAAGCATTTCAGCTCACAACTGCTGTTTTTATAGCCTTGCAAATTGTGTGTGTGTGTCACTGTCATTTCCGGTGGGCATTTCCTCCTGAGTGTGTAACTCGTTACACTGCGGCTACCCCACGGTGCCTCACTGCTACCCCTGCTCCCTCACTGGGAGCTTCAGTCTTCTGGAGATGAGGATTCGGCTGTGTTGCTCCCTTCGGGGAGTGTAGCATTGCCCGAGTCTGATCCAGAATGGACGCCTATCCTTTCCCGGGCCACCAAGAAGGTCTGGCTTGTGTGGAACCCTCCACCACGTCCCGAACCTTCTCGGTTGGACGATTGGTTTCTCAAGCCGGGCCGTGATGGTTCTCCGTACCTTTCTTTTTGGAGGTGTATGAGGAGCTTACTAGGAAGTGGACGACACAGTATAGTGCCAGAAGCCGTCCTAGTGGCTCCTCCCCCCTCACCACCCTCGACGACGGGGCAGCTAAGCGGTATGTGGATATCCCGCCAGTGGAGCGTACCATTGCGATTCAGCTGTGTCCAGCATCCGCTCCCGCTAAGCCATAGCAGCAGCCATCATCCAGGCCTCAGCGTGGAGCAAGCCGCAGGAAGTCGATCCTGCCCGTCCAGGCCGCTGCTAGATCAGGAGGCAAGCAGAGGTGCAAACGACCCTGAGACGGGCGACCCAGAGGTGGATCAAGTTGCTCTTCAGGAGATGGTGGAGGGCCGGGTGGAGAATCTTTGCATTGACACCTCCGCACACTCACTCTGCCCCTCGACGGAATCAGGCACCACAAATTCAGACCTCACTTCGGGCCGATATACCATCCGAGTCAGGTCCCTGCATTCCGCCGCGCTGCCCCACCGCGGGTACGTCTCTGGTACCGTTGGTCCCGCTTGCTCTGTGTCTGGGAGCTTCACTTACGCTTCCCCGCCCATCTCGCTGGCTCATCCGTACCATTAGACTCGGCTATGCGATTCAGTTCGCCCGGCGCCCCCCAGTTTTCAGAGGCATTCAGTTCACCTGTGTTCTGGCGGACAATGCTGTGTGCTCAGGGAAAGAGATCGCAGTCCTACTGGCGAAGGACACGATCGAGCAGGTCCCTCCAGCCAATATGAAGACCGCCCATACTTCATTGTACCCAAGAAAGGCGTGGGTTACGGACAATCTTGGATCTGTGTGTCCTGAACCGGACCCTTCACAGGCTGCCATTCAAGATGCTTACGCAGAAACGCATTTTCAAATGCATCCGTCCCCAAGATTGGTTTGCAGCGATCAGCCTGAAGGACGTGTACTTTCATCAGTGGCGGTTCTAGAGGGAGGCCAGGGGGGGCCAGTGCCCCTGTGACAACAAGCTTGGCCCCCCTTGTGGCCCCCCTAAATGTGGAGTGTGAAATAATTTTTACAAAACTGTTTTTTGCTATCGTTGTTATCGTTGTATGCGTGTTATTTTTTGTGGCTTTGCTTGTTCACGTGACAATTCACATCACATTCGCGGGAATCGCGGCAGAATAACGTCTGTCTCCTGCACGCGAGAGAGGAGAGAAGAAGAAAGCTGGTAATGTCAGTTCAGTCGTAAGTTAATTTTTTTATGTGCGTATGGGTGTGCGATGTGTGTTGTCTATTATGATATTGTAATCATTGTACGAGGCACTGTGAGTTGACTTCGCATTGTCTATCGTATTTTTACTGCTGTGTGCAGTTCATACTTCATAGGTATGTCCCCAAATTAGTTTTTGTCTTATATTTATGTCATATTATGTTCTTATATTAGAATATCACATCAGCAAGAGTGCCGTTTTCGCCGACTAGAATTTCAAAATGAAACCGTTGAGTCTCAATGCAACACAGCGATGATTTACTGACTGAAATCTGAAATCCGCGTTTGAACGAATCACTTGCGTCTTTCCCGAATGAATCAGCCGTTTGAACGAATCGGTTGAGTGAATGAATCCCTCAACTCACTTATTAAGACAGGGACTTGCCTGCTTTTAGTTTAATATTTAAAGTAGGCTACCCTTTAATTAAAACGTTAAAATTAGAAATCATTTCATATTTAAATATTGATTTAAAAAACTAAATTTCATAGCTTTATTTATGCAATTGTAAATGGAGTGTAAATATATTAATGCCACTTCTGTGTCACCTCTGCACTGCAAAGATGGATTTTGATTGAATTAATGAATTTGACTGGTAACAGTGGAAGGCTACTGTATTGTATAATTAAGCATTATTGTATAAATAATACTTACTGTATAATTTTAATGTTAGTATTTGACATAAAAGTTGATGCATAACTCTAAATAAGTTTGGAAAAAATGTCCATATATAGGTGAAAATGCCCTGGAAATCAATTTAAGGTGGCAAATATTGCCCCTTAATTTCTGTCACTGCTGTGAACTGACCACGGCATAGAATATGAACAATATGAATATCTTCGTGAGTCAGCTGTCAACACCAGCCTAAACCCGCCATGGCACCAGCACAACAATCAGTAAAATATCATCTAATTATTATCAACAAAACGTTGAAAATATTGATATATATAATTTGTCAATATTGCACACCCCTTATGTACGGTATTTATCTCTTCAGGTCTTAAAAAACCTTAAATTTGACTTTAAAAAAGTGTGCAGGAAACCTGTAATTAGACTTAGTTACCTAGAAAGTCAGTTATTTTCAGTAAATTAATTAATAAGCTTCTTGGTCCCCATTGCTTTTGCTCTATAGTTCTCACCAAAATGAAGAGAAAGAAGGACATCATGTCAACAGTTACTGTGACTAATACTGAATATGTAATGCAAATGTAAAAATAATGGAAATGCAAATACATTGTTGAATGATAAATATGGTATTTTGCCTGTTAATGCCTGCAGCAGTGCAGAAAATGATATGACAACAATAAGGTCTAAATGTAACTGGCCCCTCTAACAGTACAACTGGCCCCAGCTTGGCCCACCCAGTTGAAATGGTCTAGAACCGCCACTGACTTTCATGTTTCGATTCTCCCTCGACACTGACCATTTCTTAGCTTTGCATTCAAGGGACGGGCATATCAATACAAAGTCCTACCCTTCGGGCTGGCCCTGTCGCCCCATGTCTTCACGAAAGTCGTGGAGGCGGCCATTGCTCCCATGTACGAGCGTGGTGTTCGCATTCTTAACTACCTCGACGACTGGCTCATTCTGGCCCAGTCGAGAGAGCAGTTGTGAGAACACAGGGACATGGTGCTCAGTCACCATAGCCACCTAGGGCTTCGGGTCAACTGGGAAAAGAGCAAACTCACCCCCGGGCAGAGGATCTTTTTTCTCGATCAACATGACAGCATGCCATACCGAGGCCCGCGGTCCAGTCATTTTGAACTGCGTGAGCATGCTCAGATACCGAACAGCGGCACCACTGAAACTTTTTCATAGGCTCCTGGGGCATATGGCATCTGCTGTAACGCTGCTCGTATTCCTTCATATGAGGCTGCTCCAACACTGGCTCCACGATCGAGTCCCGAGATGGGCGTGGCAGAGTGGCTCGTGCCGGGTCCAAGTAACTTTAGCCAAACTCTCAGCTTGTGGTCGGCAACGTACAACGGGCATGCAGCTTCAGGTCTGTGGATGGGGCCTCAACTGCATTAGGCAAGCAAACTGCCTAGTTGTTAGCAGTACTTCTTGTGCTGACGCACTTCAAAACGCCGCTACTAGGCAAGCATATACTAGTCCTACGGACAGCACC
This sequence comes from Chrosomus eos, assembly GCA_036326025.1. NCBI lineage: Eukaryota > Metazoa > Chordata > Actinopteri > Cypriniformes > Leuciscidae > Chrosomus > Chrosomus eos. Next base: position 12,112,504 of record CM070836.1, on the reverse strand, counting down.
ATCAGGGTGGTCTACGCTCCCGCCGCATGTCACAACTCGCCTGCCATCTCCTTCTTTAGTCAGAAGCATTTGGTCGCTTTGTGCCATTTATATCCGGGCCTGCTCATCCGTGAGCGGAAAAGGCTGTCTCCAAGCAGAGGATGGCCCACTGAATAGTGGATGCCATCGCCTTGGCTTACGAAGCCCAAGGCGTGCCTTTCCCACCCGGGTTGAGAGCCCACTCCACTAGGAGTGTCGCTTCTTCTTGGGCGCTGGCACATGGCGCCTCACTGACAGATATCTGTAGAGCTGCGGGCTGGGCAACACCTTACACATTCGCTAGGTTATTGCCTACGTGTTGAGCCGGTTTCTTCCTGTGTGTTCGCTTCAACCAGCCGGTAACACCGAAGTTCCCGCTCTATGGCGGCTTGCTCCACATGGAGCAAATACATGCGCTTTTTTGCTCCAGTCGAGTTCCCCACACAGGCAAACCCTCTAGAGTTCCCCTTCGGCAGTCGGACGTTGCGGAGCGTCCGACGCCAGTCCTAGTGCTCATATGCTTGTGTATCTTGTGCTAGGCTGGTGGTGATCCCTGAAGTGATCCCATATGTATCCCATATCCCACGTGTATTCTCATAGCCCGTGTCTTTCCCTTGGCAGAGTCCGCTCTGCCGTCACTGTCTGGTGTTGCCTCCCCCTTCTCATGCTGGAACCACCGTAGTGACATTCCATATGTGGCACTGCCTCTAACTGGCCAGTCCATATGTGTATTCTCTACATGTTACCTCCCTTCGGGCAGGATGTGGCTTTCACAGCGTCCCTCTCCCCTGGAAAGGCACGCTTTCCCTGTGTTATCCAAAGAGTTCCACTGTGTGGGGTATAACGGAACAGCAGTTGAACTCCCTCTACGCAGGCCTTCCGTACCCGCCAGTTGGGGGTCTGAGAGTCTTGCGTAGGGCACTGGATGTGGCAGCAACCGTGGCGTTTTCCATAGGGATCCCAATTACGTCATCACGTCGACGTAACGTTGAACGTTAGCAACTGATAGGGAATGTCTCGGTTACTAATGTAAACCTCGTTCCCTGAAGGATGGAACGGGAGACGTAAAGTCCCGTCGCCATGGTTGCTGACCATCGCTGTACGGCCGTCACGATCTCGGCTCCTCATTAAAAAACAATGAGTGCGTGCGCCCGCTTCCTGTTTATACACGCGCTGTGGGGCGGGGCACATTATTATTATTATTAGAATTCATTAGGATTAACCCCTTGAGATGTATTATCTCATTTTCGAGGTGGTTACAAAGAAACACGATGCGATTCACGCACACCAACATTCAATGGCTCGTTCACTCGAAAATGATAGGGCTCCCTGAAGTTGTCCCAATTACGTCGTCACGTCATGACGTTCAAGACGTTCTTCTTAAGCCGTATTTTCTTTGGAAACTGGCTAAAAGATTATTGGTTTGGTTCTTATTTGTAAGATCTTTTGTCTCAGTCGACCTTCAAGTAAAGGCCATAGTTGGTTTCAAATGAAGGACAAATCTTTAGGGATTCTTGCATTTCCTGTCGAAACAGGGAGCCATGCTGATCAATTCAGTCTCTCAGCCTGAGTATATTGTTTCAGTTTCCATCTCACCCCCCAAACTCCTTCTTCATCTCTCACTCTCTCTCTCTCTCTTTGTCACAGATTCAATCTAATCTAGGAAAATTGATACTAAAGGAGGAGATAGAGAGATCGGCCCCTGTCCATAGGAAAACGTGGTCCCTGCCCGACAGGACACCCATGCATCTGGGTATATTTGAATGTGTGTGTGGTCCTTATTCCCCTATCTTTATAGGGACAAAATGTCCCGACAAAGATAGGCAATATCTGAAGTCCTTGCGGGGATATTTTTTGCTCCCCATGAGGATTCTGCTTATAAATCACATAAATCAAAAGTTATAAATGTAAAAATGCAGAAAGTTGGGTAAGTGGGGAGGTGTACGGTTAGGGTTAGGGGATAGAATTTACTGTTTTTACAGTATAAAAATCATTGTGACAGGGGAATATACCCATAAAACATGAATACCCAGTGTGTGTGTTGTGTGTGTGTGTGTGTGTGTGTGTGTGTGTGTGTGTGTGTGTGTGTGTGTTTGTGTGTGTGTGTGTGTGTGTGTGTGTGTGTGTGTGGTGTGTGTGTGTGTGTGTGTGTGTGTGTGTGTGTGTGTGTGTGTGTGTGTGTGTGGTGTGTGTGTGTGTGTGTGTGTGTGTGTTGTGTGTGTCACAAAATGACACTTAAGGAAGAACGGAACAATGATACGTAGAGATGAGCACATTACTAACAGCAGCTGTTGTATCCTGTGGAAATCTGAGTCAGTTTTTCAACTGCAGTCAGAGCTAGCTTATGCATGACAAATCAATGATCTGAATCAGATTAGAGTTTATAGGTCTCTATGGGAAAGGTCAGAGTCTAGATAACTCTTTTCGAACAATTTTTCATTATTGCATTACACTCTGAATTATGTGACTGAAAATGGTTGTGATTCCAGTTAAAAGGTTGACCTTGTAGTGACCTCTTCTGGTTGAAGAAATGTACTGCATCCACATGATACACATCCCTACTGGAAAAACATGTTGGCTTCAGCAACAATACTTTTTATATGATGAGTATTTGGATGCTATTCATGCCAGTACATTAACATGTTTCTTCTTTTCTTTTACACAGCCTCCAAATCCCCCTCATTTCCTTCCTACACTAAGACTGGGCTTACTAGGGTGAGTATTGTAAAGCTGCTTTGAAACAATCTATATTGTTAAAAGTGCTATATAGTAAATGAAGGTGACATGACATGACTTGACTTAACGTGAGAAAATAAAATCTGATTTGATATGTCAGCTTTAATTAATTCATTGCACTGATATAATTAGTCTTGTGTTTATGTGTTACAGCTGCAGTCTGCTGAATTCTCCTCTTCAAACATTGATAAAGGGAGTCTAAGTAAGTTTTGGGATTACGATATTTCTATTCTATTCTTTTTTAAGAGTAATTTTTGTCTTTCTTTCATGTTTATTTACACTTAAATCAGAATGCCAGTATCAAGAGGCATGATTCTATTCTCTTCTATTCTATTCTATTATAAATCGTTGAGAAATTTAGAGTGCCAGAATTGAGACTTATATTTCTATTCTATTCTAAATAGCAGAGCATTTTCCCCCAGTATTATGAGCACTGGTTTCTATATATTTTATTATTATTTTATTATATATTATTATTTTAATATTATAAATAGTTTTTAATATTATAAACTGTTTTAAATAGTAGAGAAATGTTTATCATGTTTATTTACACTTTAATTAAAGTGCATGGAGTCATTATTCGATTCTATCATATTGTATTCTATTCTGCTTTGTTGTAATCTATTCTCAACTTTTTTAAAGAAATAGAAGTAAAACTGAATTGAATAGGAGAGATCTTTGTCATGTTTTTATACATTTTGCTCATTGTATTATCATCTCTCTCTCTCTCTCTCTCTCTCTCTCTCTCTCTCTCTCTCTCTCTCTCTCTCTCTCTCTCTCTCTCTCTCTCTCTCCTCTCTCTCTCTCTCTTCTCTCTCTTCTCTTTACAGATTTCCAGGTATGTAAAAATTTGCATTAAAATGTGTAACCAAATAATGTATATTCTTAACGGCTAAAACAGACCAAATTAAAGGTTAGGTTAGTTCATTTAGCAGACATTTTTAAGCCAGCTTGAAATAAGGAAAACGTACTCGGTTACTAACGTAACCTCGGTTCTCTCTAGAGAATACAATATATGCAATATGAAAAGGATACGTCGCCGGATAGCGTAGCTCGCACGGATGGCTGAAGGTGGCGAAGACGGCCGGCTTCCTCAGCGCTGTCCTAAGCTGGCTGTTCGCTGTTCGACGGCGATGCGGCTTCTCTCAGATCCAGCGATGCGAAAGGCTTCGCTGAACAGACGAAAACCAGGGAATTTCAGCCTACAGCCCCTACTTATGCGTTTAGCCACGCCCATTCTGGCGGGCTATGACGCTATGAAGGCGCGAGCGCCCTTCATTGGGCGTGACGTCACGCGGGGCTCACTGGTAGGCTGCAGCAGATGCCCGCGGGCAGCCAATGAGCACGCAAGACTGCCTGCTCTAGGTCTGCTAGCTGCTGCACTGCGTTGACAATGAATACAAAATTAGGATAATTTTTTGGCTTCAATATCTCGAGAAGATGAATCTTTCCCGTAGCGTAAGCTAAACTTACGCAATACGAGAGAGAACCTCTCGTAAGAGAACTGCAATACCTTACAATTACAATACAGCTTACGTTCATTGTAAATTGAGAATAGCAGTTTCAGCATTTCTGATATTTTGAAAGATTTTCGCAACCTTCAGTCTCAGCAGAATATATTAATTTTTTACATTTTACAATCAGATGTTTGCAATAATTGCACAAATCACAGTTGTGGTTATGATAGGCTTACAGTGATCTTCTCTCTTTTATAGAACGGAGATGCCCAAAGCAGAAGGATAGACAGAGGGAATTCACTCCCTAGTATGCTGGAACAAAAGGTAAAAATGGCAACTAATCAAGAGTGTTTGGTATTCATCAGAGCTCTTGTACGTATTGTTGCTAAGTGACTGCTTGCTCATGGTCAAAGTTCATTAATTATGTGTTTGCACTATCTATGTGTTCGTTTGGCAGATTTACCCACATGAGATGCTCATTGTGACCCACAGAGGCAGAAACAAACTCCCACCTGGTGTAGACAGGACAAGATTGGAGGTAAACATTGTTTTTGCCCATTATTCAACCACATTATTGAACTGTTCTGTTAGGGACAAAAGTTGACCATTGAACCTCTCTCTCCAGAGGCACCTGTCAACTGAGGAATTCCAAAATGTCTTTGGAATGTCCATTGAGGAATTTGACCGGCTCTCCCTTTGGAAGAGGAACGACCTGAAAAAGAAAGTCTCTCTCTTCTGATAGTAGAGAAATGCGTTCTTTTACAAACACTGTCACACATCTGCACTTCCACTTGTGAAAACAGTACAAGCGATGTAAGCTAGGAAAGAAGATGAATGTGATATGAAGAATGTGATTATGGAGCCAGCAAAAAAAAAAAATCAGTTATCCTTATCGTTTGATAAGCCCCATATCTGATTGCAGCTAACAATCATGTCTGAGTCATTGATGTTGCCTCTTTTTCTAGTTGCAGCTACTATGTCAGGACTTCACTGAGGTTACTCTTTGTGTGCTTTATAAAGCTGAAATGATTCACACAGACATGAAAGCTAGCAGTACACATGAAGCCGATATGAATTGCACTAGTTATTTGAGTAGACCAAATTCAGAAGTTCAGATGGACCAGCAGGAACCTGTGAGTTTCATTCACTATAAAGTCACTGCCACACTTTTTTAGCCTTTATGTGCTAAGCGTGAATTACCAAATGTTCAGAATATGGGTCAGTGACATAACGCTCATTTTGCCCCCCAAATGTATTAATTTATTAAAATACATGTATTCATACATGCAGTGACTTCAATACTCCTCTTCTATGATGAGCATGTGGAGCATACAGTAGAAATGCCAGGGTGATACAACTGTACCTATATAATGAAGTAAAATTAAAAGAATGAAAAAACATGAAAACCTGAAGTAGTTTTGCATAATCTTTTATTATTATTTATTAGAAAGATATCCAATATTTTAACAAAACTGCTTTACTGTTTGTCAATATTTAAAAAGCTTTTGTCTGCTAAATTAAAGTCCAACCACCATGCAGAAAAAAACATAAAACAGGAAATGATATTATAGAGGTTGATATGGTCTTAAAATTTGAAATAATATGACCTTTGTATGATGCGGTAATTTGTAAAATGTCATGTGGTGCGACTTCCAAAATCGTCATTATATTTATGAATGAATAAATCATGGTATTTCTATAATTAATTCAATATTAATATTTATTATTACTTATTCATATTTGTAAGAAATATGACACAATAAATTTACATTAAACATTTTTAAAATGTAAAAACCATGTATCAACCATAAAACCATTTACCATACCATTTATTATACTTTATAGTCTTATTTGTCATTGACCCATATTTTTTTAAAGTGTCTGAATATTTGAATTAATCAAAGCAGCTATTGTTGATAGTTTGGAAATTAGTACAATTTATACTAGGGACTAGAGATGCACATATTGCACACCCTCATTTTTTTTTACACATTAACACAAACAATATACCAGTGCAAATACCAGCGGTACGATATACACATATAGCAACAATTCCAATGGCAACAGCGGATGATACAGAGTGAGAGTTTGCTGTTCCAAAGAGAGCTACTGTATATTAGTGAGAGTTTACTAAATATTGGATACGAGACTTATGAATCCTGCATGGCAAATGTGTCCTGCTTTTCTTCAATGATGATGCATTGTGAATTGTGAGTGTGATCAATACTTCTCCTCTTCCACAAGATGTATTGACCGAACAGTTTCACTCGCTCTCTCTATTCTTACTTTTGTTGTTTTTCGCTTCCCCATTTTGCTGCTATTGCCTTGTAAAGCATCTTTACTGTTTTGGTTCTATCCTCTTTTGTTCTTTTTGGGTGGAATTTTCTTTTTCTTTTTTTACAGTGCTCCTGTTTTATAGGATAAGGATAGGTTAGGAAATAAAGGGATCTCAAACGTTAACACCTGATAGTTGCTGCTTGCCTGATGGTTTGATTTTGCAACCCTGGTTTTAGCTTTCTGTAGATTTACAGTATTTAACTTTCAGTTCATGAGTGTGAATTTGAATTGAATTGGTCACGACTCACAGGATGCTAAGTTGGAAAAACAGAAAGATGAATTTACTGATATGAAATTTAAAAAAAAATCAACACTCACTCAGCAAAGATGTTTATTAGTCCACATTTTGCAACAAAGTATACATAATTATGTTAATGAATTAACTATATTAATTATAATTATATAAAAGAGAGTTATCAAATCTAAAAATCTGAATGGCACAGATCCCTGTAGTTCATATTCTTCTTGCCCACTTTTAATGACATATTATGTGTTGATCTCTGAGCACATGGAATTACTATGCTTTTATTACTCCAATGACCAAATGAAGTGCTTAGATAGAGTGCATGCTTTTTGCCTGGAGTTTGTACCTACAGAATGGAAATGTTATAAGAACAAAACAATCACTAAAAAGCAACACATATCAACTTGAGAATGTAGAAGTACAAAAATAGACATTCCACATTCAGTTTTTAGAAGCACTGCTCAAAAGGAAATATGTGAGAGCTATTCTTAGTTTTTTTTGCTTATTAACAAACCAATGGTATTATGATCATGTATTTTATGTGAACACCATCTGACACCCGATTTACGCTGCACATTGTCTCTGACAATACTCAATAATCATGAAATTGTGCTACTTATCAATCTTTTTTATTTTCAATGACAGTTTAAAGTTGTGCTTTTCTGGTCTGAAAATATTTGTGGCTTCAGAAGTAAGGCCATCTTTATTAAATACTTTTTGCTAGGAATATTTTGCTGTAAGGCACTAATACTTCATCCTAGAGCACTTGATTCACTCATATACACTTAAAAGGTTGAATGTTTTCACAGTGAGAAAATAAGCTCTTTTTAACCACATGTAGGCCTACATGCATCTGACAATTTTCATGTGAAAAATTTCCCAAATATTAACATAACATTGATCTTTCTCTACTTCATGAATAGTGTTTTTCTTCTTTTCCTTTTTTTTATGTGAAAGTGTGATGAATGAAAAAATAAAATGGATTTAGTAAAGTGAGTGTACATTGTTGTGATTTTATCAGTGGTAGCCTATTGTTGTTTTATTATTTTGATTTGTAAGTGGCTTACTAATGATTTTAACAGATCATTTGAATTAATATTCAGTTCAATAAAGCTTATGATTTTAACAACGTTTCGTCTCTGGTTTTTGGCAGTAATCTTAACACAGCTGTGGATTTGTTTGCATGCTAAAGTGAAGAAACGTAAAGTTGTGGGAGCGAACCTAATGTTTCTCTTTATAAATGAAATTAACATTTACTTCCTCGCATAGATAAATCATTTACTATTCACTGGTAGCTAATCATAACAGGTTATTTGGTAATTTCCACTATTGTCCGCATTGAGAGCGTAGGTGGCGCTGTTGAGCTACTGTACATTAGCGGATTTCAGACGCACAGCTGGAGGCGGAGAGTTCAGTTCAGTGATAGAGATGTGGAGTGGATGTTGACAATGTAGCCGCTTGTTCCGACAGTTTTGTTGTTATCTTCGTTTGACTGTCGCCTAACCCGCAACTTTCCCTTTATTCACTTTCGAAATTGCACTTAAATTCACTTTGACTCCGTTTACACATCCAGGAACAGACTCAGCGATGAACTCTGGAAGCGACCGAGCACATTTCACTTGGACGCTTTGATCATTTCCAGCGATGGACAAGCAAAAAGGTATTTCACTGTTGTCACATCAGTTTGTTGTAGTGTGTATGAGAGTCTGAGTGCTGTAACTGTGAAAGCTTTATACGGGCCACATCAGATCCATATATCATTCAGACATGTATTTTCCATATGAAACAACTTTTTTTGGTGTTACTGTAACTGGGGAGTCAGTTGGCGTGCAGTGGCATTATCGAGCAACAGGGGCGTAGGAACCGGGGGGGACGGGGGGGACGTGTCCCCCCCCAATATTGGAGACAGTCGCATTTGTCCCACCCAAAAATGACACCGCGGAAGACAAATATATTTGCCAACTCTCACGCATTGGCCGTGAGACACACGTATTTGATTGGTTTCCCTATCAAATGTCGAGAGCGCATTATTGTTATGGCAGCGCGAAAGTACATTAAATATAATGCGCGAGCGTGATTCTCTCTGCTCGCGCGAGGAATATGATGTGCCGAGCGCGAATCTCCCGCGCGCGCTCTAAGATACACTTCTCTTGTAGGAATTCTCTCTCTGGGCTCGCTCAGAGAATCCTGCACTTAAAACGTGTTCAGTGCAATCGCGAATCTCTCCTCTCTTCCCCAGCTAACAATTTTAGGTTATAAGAACGTTCAATTCTCCCTCCCTTTATATAAACGTTGTAACGTTCTTGCTTGGTTATAAGAACGTTATTCAAACGTTCAATTCTCCCATTAGGCTATATAAACGTTCTCTTAATGTTTTTCTAAGATATAATGAAAAACGTTTCATTCACTTATTAAAACCTTTCTTAATGTTTATATATATATATATATATATATATATGCTATAACAAGGTATCCTATATAATAGGCATATGAAGAACCTAAAACAAGAACTTTCAGATTTTAAAATAAAGACAAAAAATATATAGAAAGATCATTTTAAAAAAGACCCATGAATCATGTCTATAATATGTGTAATGTAGTCCACTGAAGTCGAGTTGAATTGAACCCAAGTAGTTTATTCCAATAAACCGATTTGGGTTGAAGTGACAATATGATGCAGAAAATATGATGCAGAAAAAATTAGATGCAGATATCTAAATCAGAGAATTCATAGGTTCGTCGATTGGCGGGTGGATTATTTATTTTCAACAGTGGATTTGGATGACTCAAAGTGCACCAGATTAATGAATAGCTTTAAAATGTGCAAAATTTTCTTACGGGGGTGCATGCCCCCGGACCCCCCTAGAGGTACTGGGCTACATCCATAAAAATACTGTTGGAATAACAGCCTATGGTCTGTGAAAAATAATATTCGAATTATCTTATAAATAAGTACATGATCAGGGGGGCATGTCTTCCTCCTCGTTTTGAGCCAAGAAAAACCCCTCCGTATTGTCATTGGGGACTGAGCCTCCCTAAAATTAAAATCCTAAAATCAGCCCTGGTCCCCCCCAATATTAAACTCATTCCTACGCCCCTGTCGAGCAAGATCCTAAGTTGCTTACTGTCGTACTGTATGGATAATCCACTAGTTAGTAATAATCACTAATTATGCTAGTAATCATATTGAATCGTTTTAATCTAAAACCTCTCATCAAGTCAGGTTAAGTCACCCTTATTTATATAGCTCCTTTTACAATACAGATTGTTTCAAGCAGCTTTACAGTGACAACAGGAAAATAATGCAAGAAAGTTTTTTTTTGGGTTGTACAGAAGAAGAAAAGAGTGTCATTGTCCAACTTAAGTAAGTTCGGTGTGTTGATTTATTTCAGTTGTAAAAGTCATTAGTTATTAATTTAGTTAATTTATCTATACAGCAGCTAGTCACACAAGTCAGCAGCAGAAGTCACAAGTCTGTGTCCAGTATCATTAACATTTTTTTTAATGCAGTTAAATCTTTTATACAAAGTGGCTTAGTGAATTAAAGTGCCTAAATGTCTTGGCCTAAATGATTCCGTCCCACTGGGATTTAAACCAACAACCTTTCCACTACCATCTCAAACAAAACTACACCACCAGTGCAAACAATCATCCAATTCTGAACACATCTCAGCAGCTCTTTCAAATCTCAGAGAGGTGTTGAATTTTTAATTGTTAATTTCTCATAATTGCAGTTAGTGTTGTTGTAGTCGTGCAGATTTAATCATTGTTCTGGAATGTCAGTAATAGTCCGACTCCTACAGCTTCCCCCATCATCAGTCACGCCGCCATCAATGAAATCTCAGGAGAGGAGCGAGTTTCTTGGTTTGTTTAAGTAAAGGTCAGAGAGCTGTGCTAATTTCACCAGCGGCGGCATAGTGTGAAGTCTGACAGGAGCAAATGAGCTTCTCCACCTCCTTCTGTGCTTCTTTCTGTTTCTGAAAAAAAATGTGGTGGAGAAAAAAACTGACATCTTAGATAATATTACGGTTCATGCAATATTTTCCTGACATTTTCTATAGTTACATTTGTTTGTTGGAAGATGTATAAAAAATTGCTAAATATTGAAAAATTATAGATGTTGCCAATATAAAATTAAATAACTTTAATTTTAAATAAACTTTAATTTTAATATAAAATTGTTATATAGGAGCTTAAGACAGATTTAAATGTCAGTTTTAAGAACAGTGTTGGATTTGATCATTTTAATTAATTTCAGTGAATCAGTTTTTTTTTCAGTTATGAAAGTTCTCTTTGGTTATGAAAAATGGGGGCAAAAACAAAAGTGTTGCGTTTATATATTTGTTAGTGTGTATATATATATATATATTTTTTTTTCTCTCTTTTGTCATGACTTGTATTATGTCACATTTTTTTGAGTGTGTGTCTAATTAAGGTGATCACCGGTGTTCTATAAAGAGTTGGTTTTTATTCCGCATTGGTATTGTGCCTGTCTAAGAAGACCTGACGAAGCGTTGCGCTATTAATACAATTTGTTTGGAAGAACTATTTTCAGTGTGCAGACTTCACTTTTCCTTGTTTCTGTTAATATGGACCAAACAACAAAATAATCACTGCTCTTGATTGAATAACTTTAGGAGCTTTAATAAAAATACTTTTTTTGCTTGAATGCTGCTGTTAAATGCTCTGGCGAGGAGATAAACATGGCGGACAGTGTACAGCTCTCTCAGGACTGGGTCTATGCTAATAGGCAGAGTCCGTCAGCAGTCATGGGACGGCCTGTGGTATGTGATGTCACATTGCATTGAAACTGGGTATGCGCATGACGTCACCGTCGGTCAGAGTCGCTGCGGTTACACCCACTGAGTGGCAAAAAGACTGAGCGGCAGCATTGGTTTTCAGCGTGAATGCCGCGAAAAACACAAAACTCATCTAAAATGGGAAAGAGTTTTGCGATTGACTGTATAACAAGAAATATGAGGTATATTTTTACAGACTGCCGAAAGCTACAGATAAGAGAAAGAAATGGATCACTGCAATCCATAGAAACAACTGGACTCCAGGCAGTGAAAGGTGGATTTGGAGTTAATTATTTTGTCAATATGCTGAATTTTAGGATAAAATCATATATTGTATTGTAATATATTGTATAAACAACTCATCAATTAAATATTTACCATCGTATATTCTGCATAATTTGATTATGCCTGCCAATACTTGTCATGCCTGCCAGTACTCACCTCTCATCCAACGCCGGTGTGTGCTCCATCATAACAGAAAGGACAGTCAATATCTCCGGTTCATCATCCTTCATAGACATTCATCCACAACATGTCCCGCTACTGATGAACTAGATGAACTGGATAAATATCGTGAAAGTTCTGATCCCATCTGACTTCTGACCTATTATGCTGCGTAAAGGAGAACCTTGGATTCTCCCAAGGTTTTTTTTCTCCATTCTGTCACTGATGGCGTTTTGGTTCCTTGCCACTGTTGCCTTTTTCGCCTCTCTTCGCCTTTGTCGCCATTGGCTTGCTTAGTTGGGGACATTTAACATTTAATTTTGAATTTAACAATACTATTACAACATTATTTTCCTGTTATCTTTGTAAAGCTGCTTTGAAACAATTTGTATTGTAAAAGGCGCTATATACTGTAAATAAAGGTGTCTTGACTTGACTTGACTGCCATTTCACTTTATATTTAATAAACCTGTTACTCACCTCAACCATCTTGTTTGGAGTGTCTGTTTCATTACAATAAGTGATCGCCCAGATTTAGACCTATATATACTGTATTTATATAAAGCATTCACATAAATCAGGCACATAAATATCAGGAAACAAGATTCCGGGCTGCATGTCAATATCCATGGACCACTAGGTCTTTGTAAGGAACACTATAGAGAATAAGAATGTGCCGTCACAGGTTTCACTCCGCTTTGCATTTCGAGAAGGTTGCTGCCATCTTGGAAGGATGCGCTATACACAGGATGAGAGAAATGGCGACAGAGCTTGATATTTGTATGCATTTTGCGATACGCTGCAGTTTCTTGGGAATAAATGGAGAAAGCGAAAGGAAAGGGGCTCTATCAGGAGAGACTAAATAACAAGGCCAGGCAGCGGTATTTAGAGCAACTGCTTGACATCAACAACATGGACCCGTGCGACCTGCCAGCTACAGAATGGACGAAAGACCCAGAAGCACTACCACCTTACGCATACCCTAGTCAATTACCTGGTTTATTGTATCAGCCCCTTTTCTTTTGCTTCCTCCTCCTCCATTTATTCCCAAGAAACTGTGGCATATCACAAAATGCAAACAAATATCAAGCTACTCTCTTTCTCTGTTGCTATTTCTTCAGTCTCACTGCCGAAGTAACCATGGCAGCATATAGCGTATCCTTCCAAGATGGCGGCGCTTTCCCGAAATGCAACTCGAAGTGAAAACATTGTGACGTAACTCCTGATTCTCTATATCGAATCTAAACTTTATATGATAATCATCAATAATCAATAATGACAATCAGTCATGCAGCAGGCTCTTTTGCCACTCAGTCCGGCTGAGGGGGGATGTTTCCGGCGGGAAAGTGATGTCAATGCATACCCTCTATTCTGAGACACTGCTTATGATTTATGGGGATTAAAAAAAGGAATGGGTGGACTTTTATCAGTATAGGGTGGTTGTGTACACACTCCAGATACACATTTAAAAAACTCGTAAGTGAATTTTGCATTAGGACACTATTTGAGGTGATAGCCATTAGTAGTGGTGTCTGAAGCCATAGTGGACATTATCGAGTGCACTCATTCAATCCCATAATGCACCGCAATATCGAGTGTAAACGAGCGCAATAACATCTGATGAATGATCAAGTGCTAGAGAATACCCATAATGCACTGTGAGAGTCATGCCGAATGACTCGACACAAGATGATGACCGCAGCTAAATCATCAATCCATCCATTTTCCAAACCGCTAGTCCAATGTGGGTACAGTGTAATATCATAAAGGTATAAATTCCTTTTTAATTGATTATTATATTGTATAAGTTTACACATAGTTTACATGAAAGAGTTCAAAATAAAACGTTTCGTCTTACTACTGGAGCTCATCTAACTACTGGAGTTTGCTAATTTTCAAATAATTATTAAACAATATAAACTGTGCAAAAGCGGCCGCCCTTCCGGCGCACACAGTGTCCGAATTCACCCACTCGAAACTAAAGAAAACTAAACCGACTAGAACATAATCATGACGCCACCTTTAAGACAAAATGATGCCAGTGCAGTGCACACACACACACACGCATGTTGGGTTTCCATGTTTTATATGGACTTTCCATAGACATAATGATTTGTATACTGTACAAACTCATATTCTATCCCCTAACCACTTTCAAGTGTAAGTAAGCCCCAGTAAGGTAGTAAAGACATCAAAAAAGTTATCCATGTGACTCCAGTGGTTTAACCTCAGTTTTATGAAGCGATGCGAGTGCTTTGTTTGAAAAAAAAAAAGAGCACCACGACTCATACAGGTTGTGTTGACGTGAGAGCAGACGTTGTTTTTGCGTGAATGCACTTTGGAGATTAATACTTTGTAAATAAAGTGGTAAATAATGTTTTTGTTTGCGCAAACAAAGCACTCGCGTCGCTTCATAAAATTAAGGTTAAACCACTGGAGTCATATGGATTTCTTTAATGATGCCTTTTCTACCTTGTTATTTTATTTACCTCAGAAAAGCCATTCAGTGACCATAAATGTGAAAAAAAATAACTCTGGAGAGGGGCAACAAACATGTAGCACAAACATAATTATGTAATTATAAAGTTAGTGTTATAACTTTATAATTATATATTGAAATGGACAGAGGTGGGAATTACAGTTACAAGTTACAATAGATCACCCACAGTGTAATCTGTCAAAATGATTGTTGGCTTTTAGATTTATTTTTCCATGACTGCTAAAAATGATTCGGTCAACGTAACCTCTGGTTGTAACACCACTGAGAACTAGCATTCTACCATGGACATCTGCTTGAGATTTCATTCATTTTTCTTTTCAAACAGACTATCTATTGTGTCAGACAAAAGGGTCAACTGTCAACAAGTGGTCAAATCAGTTGACCAGAAGTTATAAACCCTTTTGAAGCATTTTGGCCAGGAATGCAAAATGTCTATCTGTGTCCTCAGCAACATAAACACACAAAGTGGGTGTTTGAAGCATTTCCGAAATGTTGATGACGCCCATGTGCCTCGGGGCATTAGTTTTGCTAATGAATCATATGCAGAGGGTGGTTTCACCCCCTCATAGAACGTGACTTAGAAGTGGTTGTGTATTTACATTAATATGAATGCAGCCACTGTTGCGTGAGAACATACGATGAAGGACTTTTATTTCATACTGATTAACAAAAAAATCAGTAGAATGCAAAACTTTTTGGTAATTTAAAGATGTATTTGGTCAATAAAAAGAGACTTACAAGCAAATGCTCAAAGTTTAACTTGCAGAATGAAACAGAATGCATTTTTTTTCTTTTGGGTTAGGTTATGGAGAGGGAAGGTTGAATATAGAGATAATGAAATTACAGAGTTCAAGTGTATAGTAATTTACCTTGTCAAACAGTTCATGTAGGTTTATATTATTGAAATGGATGTAAACATTTTCAGCATCACTTTCTATAATGTAAAGTATCACTTTGACTTTTTAGTGTGCACAGACAGTAAATTGCCACAGAACACAATTTGGCCTTGTCCCAAGGTTTGTGAAAACTTGTTGACAATTAAGCATTTACAATGGAAGTCTAAGTTGCAGTATAAGCCATTTTGCCTCCACTACATTATTGTTATTTTACATGATCTATACATTATATATTATTATTCAATGTACAGCACAGATTAAGTTGCATTTCCTGAAACATTTCTTTAATGCCATTGCTAAAAGATGATAAAAGTTATGTTTTGAACAAGGATTGGTAACTAATAAGATGGATCCATAAAAAAACATTCCATATCATTAGTGCAATTTATTGCTCAATATTAGTGTTTGATAAACACACAAATGTCTAATTTAAAGGTACAGTTAGACACATCATCAATCCAAGGGTTTTCCTCTTTAGGTGGGCCAAGTTAAAGCAAGGTACAGAAGTGTGATTTAAGGAAAATTAGTTTAGAAGAAAGGACTTTAGAAAGAAAGGTTTATTAGAACCTCAAAGAGATAAAAGATGCGGGTTTGTGCAACGTAAGCCAGTAGCTGGATTCTTTGACCTTCGAAACGTTGTTATGACAATGCTCAATATTTATCCCCCACACATTTTACAGTTCCTGCACAAAGTGACAATGGGTGGGGCAACTTCTTAGCGAACAGTTGTTATTGGCTCAAGTCTACGAGAAACAGTGGAATATCAAAGGAATCAAATGTCATTTAAATGTGAAAATATCACATACATAATAATAGTCAGATTAAGACTACACATTGCTTTCTAAAGTTGCCAATTGTGTGGCAGTGAGACATGGGGTAGTTTGGAGAAGAAAAGAGGCTAGTGTGAAGACTGAGACCTTGAGAATGACAATCTGAAGGACAGAGGGCCTTCGCCACAGGCAGCTATTGACATCTGGCTGGAGCTTTGTTTGCATAATGACTTTACTGTTAGCACTCCATCGCGATCTCTGTCACATCTGAAGGTCAGTGTGTTCAATAAATGAAAACAGAAGTCTCATACATTTTTACAGGAAGGTTTTTGGAATAGGTGCTTACTACTGTATGTTAGTAATATTTGCCATCTCCTTTACAGCCCCAATTTTCTGAAGAAAAACAGATTTCTGGTATTTTCTAAAATGTTTAACTGTGAGCTGTTTCTCCACAGTATCTTTTATTTGCATTTTTTTGTTGTTTGCATTCATTTGTGACTGCAAAATTGTCTCAGTTACTAGTGTAACCCCCCGTTCCCTGATGGTCGGAACGGAGGCATTGTGTCAAATACTGACACTAGGGGTCACTCTTAGGAGCCAAACACCTCTGACGTATTCAGAACAGGCCAATGAAGTTGGAATGTGGGATTTGAATGTCTGGCCACTACCCCAGACATAAAAGGAGGCCAGCGTGCTCCACACATTCAGGTTTGTGCTAAAGAGCCAAGGCGGCATCTCGACCACTTCAGTGGCAGTTCAGGGTTGTGGCAAGAAGGACGAGGGTTCCCCTCCATCAGGCAAGGGTTTCACTTGTAATCTAGACATTCCCTTTCTGTCGGTCACTTTCGACATACAGACACTAGGTGTCCCTATACTACACTCCCAAACTACAGAACTGTGTCATGATACTTGGCGGTGCAGATGCAGGCAAGACTCCGCTTGGGTAAATTACCTCAGGTCTCCCCATATCAGGAAGACCCCTTTACCTCTTGGAAGAGGTCACTCCAGCCTCTTTGGTTTGTTTCTTTCCAAAATTGATATTTTTTTAAATGGCTGAGTACACCTGGTTGTTAATGCTGGGAAGCATTCTCCTTCTTTATTGAGAATGGAACACTACGGAGACCATATCCAACCCAAAGAGGAGATTTGTATGTGGACTCGGACATACAGTATGGACTCACCTCCCTATGGAGGGCTCTACCTGACAAGGCAGAGACTACTGGTCACAGGAATTGGCGACAGAGCAGGCTCTGTCCAGGGGAAGACACAGAGTAAGATGATAGGTAAACCGAACTGTGGAAGAATACATAATATGGGATCACTGTTAGGGAATCACTACATATGGAGCACATAGCCATTTTACAAGGGGTCACCTGAAAGGGGCATACCACAAATAATGGGCCTATTAGTGAGTTCCTTCACAAAACTCACTACAGATGAGTCAGAGTTGTCAAAGTTTTACCTGTTATTAACAGATGCGTTAATAAAATGCGAAAACGAAACTGGTCATATGTGTTGCATGCAGCGCCCCAGCCTGTCTTGGAAGCATCTGTTGTAACAACAACACGTCTGAACACTCGTTCTAGGGAAACTCCTGCCTGAAGAAATGCCAGGTCCGACCAAGGGCTGAAAGTGCAACGACAGATTGGCGTGATGGCCACATGGCCGTGGCACCATGTCCATCTCAGGACTCAAGCCTGAAGTCAATACTGAAGCGGTCTCATATGCATCAACCCCAGCGGCGTGGCTGTGGCCAAGGATGCCAAATGCCCCAGGAGCCTCTGAAAATACTTCAGTGGTACCACTGTCTTGTGCTTGAACAGTTTCAAGCATTTCAGCACTGTCTTGTGAAAAAACGTGCTGTCATGACGATCGAGTCCAAATCCATCCCGAGAAAATAGATGCTCTGCATTGGGGAGAACTTGCTCTTTACCCAGTTTAGCCGAAGTCCCTGTTGGGCTAGGTGCTCAAGGACCAAGTCCCTGTGCGCACACAACAACTCTCGCGAGTGGGCTAGGATTAGCCAGTTGTCAAGGTAGTCAAGTATAGGAATGCCCACTTCCCTTAACGGGGGAAGGGCAGCCTCTGCAACATTCGTGAAGACGCAAGGAGACAGAAAAACCTGAAAGGGAGGACCTTGTACTGGTATGCTCGTCCTTCAAAAGTAAATCACAGAAAAGGTATGTGACAAGGAAGGATCGAACTATGAAAGCACAGATCCTTCAGGTCTATTGCCATGAACCAATCTTGATGTTGGACACATGATTTCATGTTTTTCTGTTTAAGCATCTTTAACAGAAGCTTGTATAGGGTCCAATTCAGTACTCGCAGATAGGGATGCACGATATTGGAAAAAAAACCCTTACATTGCGATATTTAGTTTTTCTGCGATATATGTTGCAATATAAAAACAATTCCACCAGATGATTTGAATGGCTCTATTTGAAAATAATTAATCATTCTAGAATAATAGGGGTGATTTTGTAGAGACATGGGACCACTAGACCTCTAGCTGGAGCATACCTGGCTGCTCCTGAGAGTGCTGCTTTGTGATTGGGGGAGCTGAAGGGCTCCACTGCTGAAGAGCTCTCATTTTCTCAAGGTGGCACATATGCTCCATTAATTCCCCATAGTTCCAGTGGTGGAAATTGCACAGCTCTGTCGAGGGAATTTGGGTTTTAAGGCCTCCGTAGAAGAAACTCTTCTTCCTAGTATCACCATTGCACAGATTTGATGCTTTGTCGTGGAGCTCCTGTCAAATGTGGAGAAGAGAACCCAAGTGCAGAAAAGCTGTAGAGTATTTAAGAGGTTTTAATACATTTAAGTTTTTTAAAGGTTCTATTTAACTCCTCGATATTTAACCTTGCTTGCCTCAATGGGGTTCCATGAGGCTCCATCTAGGGAACTATTTGTATTGTTTTTTTAACCTATCTATCTATCTATCTATCTATCTATCTATCTATCTATCTATCTATCTATCTATCTATCTATCTATCTATCTATCTATCTATCTATCTATCTATCTATCTATCTATCTATCTATCTATCTATCTATCTATCTAGTGGTGCAACCAACGTAGAGAAATATGGACAAAAAAGGAAATTATATCACAGGGAAGGACCCCTGCAGACTCTCATGACTGTGTCAAGGTTAATTAGTCTCTTACAACCATATGGTGTGACTATCCAAAACCGTGGATATAATTATGTTATAATTATAATAATCAAAGTTATTTGTAAACCCCCCCCCCCCCCCCCCAAAAAAACCCTGACCTTACATTTAAAAAATTTTTGAAATAAAAATAAAAAAATT
Source organism: Chrosomus eos (assembly GCA_036326025.1). Lineage (NCBI taxonomy): Eukaryota > Metazoa > Chordata > Actinopteri > Cypriniformes > Leuciscidae > Chrosomus > Chrosomus eos. The sequence continues at coordinate 12,092,990 of CM070836.1, read as the reverse complement.
AAGATGTATAAAGAAAATATGCATTATCTTTTACCTGATGTTTACCCCACATTGTTATCTCAACAAAGAGTCAACATTTCATGACAATTAAATTTAAACTTTTGTTGAGATTTAAAATATATATATTTTATCTTGCACACTCGTTTTTATTATTGACCCGGTCACCTAATGAAAATGTTAATCCTGTACAGTTTCCCCTCAAATCTGTGCAATAAAAGCAAGTCAACAGATTCCATCTAAGCTTGCATATCAGTGGTTGTAGATAGAGCTCTCTTCCTTTATTTTTCTCAATCTGAGAAAATTAAGTGAGTTTTGGTGGGATTTACTGCATTCTCATAGCTTTTTTTTTAATGTTCTTGAAATGTTTGTTTTTAATAAGGCTGCTGAGGCATTGTTAGATGTCTACTAGTACTCGCCCATGACCCTGTATAAACCCATGGGAATTCAGATGTTTACTCCCTGGAGATGTAGCCACAGCTGGAGCTCTAAACCACCACTGCACCCTGCAGACATGCATGGGATTGAGTTCTGAATAGACACAATCAAGATGCTCAACTCTGGTATCCTATTTGGGGAAACCGACAGTGCTAATTGAGAGCAGGGGTTTGCATACAGTAGATTGGCTAAGTTCAGTTTCTTTTCAAGCTCAGGAGTTTGTAAAACTATTGCAGTGCATTTTGGTATTATTTGTGTTTAAATTGACCAACCTTTGGCCTAAAAAGGAACACTGTTTTATTCACATAAACCTATTTTTTTTTTGTATGTCATTGATTGTCAAAGCTGACGATTTTCCATTGACTGCAGGTTTCAGTGAGATTTGATTGTAAAGAAGAAAGACTCAAAAAGGGACCTTCTTTGAAACTGCAGCTCTTGGATCCGTTGATCCTTTCTCTGGCAAATGATAAAAGCTCTGCATCAGATAAGGAACAATGTTTACACTTTTTCTTTTCTTTCTTGCCTAAATAACACAAGCGCTGGAGAGCACTTGCTTACCTAGTCGCAATTCTTATAGTGTAATATTTAATGCCACAATTGAGAAGAGTTATTAGACTTCTTGTTATTCTAGAAGGAAAACAAATATCAAAATTAGAGAATAAAGAAGTGAGAGGAAGAAAAATTCATTTAGAGAAAGACTGTACACACTGGAGCACGGTTTCCACTTGCTTTAATATCAGCCGATTAACCTGCTACCTTAGCATAACATTAACTGATTAGTTTGTTAGCTTAGCCAAAAACATACTAGACAATTAGCCTGTTATTCATAATTCTAACGTAGCAGGATAATTATCTCAGGATAATCACAATAATGTGATGCTTTGAAAGAAATTGTCACTTTTTCCTGTAGAAGAAAACAACATTTTTAATGTTTATATGTGTTAAGTTTGCTGTTTCAAACTAGATTGATTGACTGAAAACGTCTAGTTTAAAACGAGTAGTGAAATAACACTACCCATGTGTTTCAAAGGCTTTATGTAGGTCTTTATGGGGTTCCCTACAGAGAGCTTGTCAAAGGACCATTCAGCTCTATCACAACAGCTGGCCTGTGTTGAGGTTTTTCACCAGTGATCAAATTGCCGCATTCATTAGGATTATCTGACCTTGCGATTTAACACTCTTTTGACACACTTTGATAAAATAACAAAATAGAACAAAATTAAAAAGAAATAAACTTTAGCATACATTAAAAAGTGTATGTGAGTGCTTTTCTGACCCACTTAATTAGGACTTAAGTACATCTTCATGTGTTATTTCATTATTACTTATATTGTCTTTTGAAATATTAAAATGTTCTGCTGTATGTACTGCCAAGCATTTATGGTTCACTAAAATATACTTTAATGTAAGTTCTATTGAAAATTCAATGTAATGTATTTAAATATATTTTAAATTACACATTTGTTATGTTGAGGTTGCAATTAATTTATATTAACTTTAAAAGTAACATCAAATTATAAATCAAGTACTTTACAAATGCTTTAATATTTTAGTCAACACATCAAAATAAGATCGACACATCAAAACACTTCTATAAGTCTACTATAACACAACTTCAACTAATTAAAACAATATTATTTAAACTTTTAGTTTGACATTATTACAAAGTGCACTTTTTAAAAGTGTACTTAAGTGTGTTAAGAAACATAGTCATAAAAGTGTAACTTTAAGTACACTTAAGTGGTATTTTGTTTCATTAATATTATATTATCTGCCATTATAGTTTTTTTATTTTTTATTTGAAGTACACTACAAGTGCACATTCAATACTATTAAGCATACTTCTTTTTCACAAGAGAGTAAGATGGTTGAACATTGCTATACAACTAGGTTTTTATATTTTCTGAGGAAGATGTGAGTGACACTTGTGCAAAAGGTTGTAGTTGATCTGATGTGTTTTTTTAACATGTTGATGTGATTGCTAGATGGGTCAGGTTCCTAGGTGGTTCATGGTCCCCATTTCACAGTTCAGAATAAGTTATGTGCTGAAGTGTAATGCTTTAAAATATGTGTGAGAAAGAGTGAGAGAGGATTGACTGCAGCACAAAGGCCCACTGATGTGTCTCTGTGTAATATACACAGTGTGTGGAGTCTCTCTATGTTTACTGTGGTGAGGGCTTGAACAGTGGCCTGTTTGTCTGTGCCAACATAATAAGGATAAGACAGCGAGCAGGCTTCACTTTAAACCATTATAAAACAGGTAAAGGCCACTTTTCCACCAAATATCACAGCATGATTTCACAATATCAGCTATTCAGGGTGGGAGAAATGTGTTCAATTCAATATTAACCCCTTAAGCCCTAAGCGTCCCGCCGGCGGGACACCACCCCATAAAAAAAATTCATAATCAAATTACTAAGCAACCACTGAATGTAATAACACAAAATAGGTATCATTTTAAAGCTTAGAATCTCAACTTTTCAATGCAACTATCCATTTTATTCAACGCTGAGTTATTCCATTAGAACGGAGTGTACCACCGGGGGGCGCCACCTAGCTATGAAAAAAATTAAGTGTCATATTTTTCAAAACTACTGCATTGATCAACACAAAATAGGCATCATTTGAAAGCTTAGAGTCTAAACTTTACAATGAATGTAGCCATTATGATTATCTCCAAAGTAGTGCTGAGTTATTTGCTAATAAAATGAAAAATAAATAAATTATAATTTATGAGGAAGGGAAAATTATTATGTACCGCAATGTGTCAAAAACATCATATAACTCTTCATTGAGTTATAACACGTATAACCTCAGAGGCGCAAATAAGCTAAGTAAACAAATGTAGCTTTAAATTAGCATTTAGGCTTTTACCTTCATGAAACATTCTCCGATCGTTAAAAATGGCACATCCTTATTTACAGCAGACTCTCACGATTAAAAAGAGACCAAAGTCACCAAAATTTGTCACTCAGATCTAAAGATATCCTTCATTGAGTTATAACACGTATAACCTCAGAGGCGCAAATAAGCTAAGTAAACAAATGTAGCTTTAAATGAGTTTTTACGCTGGTAACTTCATGAAACATACTCCGATCGTTGAAAATGGCACATCCTTATTTACAGCAGACTGTCACGATTAAAAAGAGACCAAAGTCACCAATAATCCATCGCTTAGATCTAAAGAGATCCCTCATATAGTTCCTCATAGGCCCTGCAAGACCCATAGGTACACAATATACTGATGTGACGTTTTTCACTGTAACTTCATGAAACATACTCCGATGGTTAAAAAATTGACATCCTTATTTACAGCAGACTCTCACGATTAAAAAGAGACAAAAGTCACCATAATCCGTTGCTGAGATCTAAAGATATCACTCATAGAGTTCCTCATAAGCCCTACAAGACCCATAGGTACATAATATACTGATGTGACGTTTTCTACTGTAACTTCATGAAACTTACTCAGATCGTTGCAAATGAGACATCTTTATTTACAGCAGACTCTTACGATTAAAAAGAGACTACAATCACCATAATCCGTCACTCAGATCTGAAGATATCACTCATAGCTTAGCTAATGTGTGTCTGTGGGGTTATGTGTTATAACTCTAAGTAAACAACTGTAGCAATGACTGAACAAAAGGCTCCCTTTGTTCCAAGTGCTGTAACTTTAGATTACTTTATGCTATCATCATAAAATAACGATCCAGGTGCAGGCCATACATAGGGGAACATCACAAAAAATTATTAAATTTAAAGAATTATTTTGCTACCTTATTTCCTTCCTGAGTTATTGCATGTCAAATAAGAAATATATGTAATATTATTTAAAAAATAAATAATATTTTTGTCTTATCAGCAGTTCCCCTTCAGTCGCTCACGTTCGACGTGACGTCGACGTGACGACGTTAGGGGATCACTTCAGGGAGCCCTATCAACTTCGAGTGTCTACAGAACAAGCCAATGAACGTTGGCGTGCGTGAAACGCGTCACGCGCCCCGCCCCGCAGCGCGGGTATAAACAGGAAGCGGACGCACGCACTCATTGTCTTTCGCTTCGGAGCCGAGCTTTCGTTTTGACTCTGAGTTTCTGCAGACTGCTGCATCGATCGTTGAAGACTTCAAAGAGAATACTCTGTTCCAGTGCTGGTGTGACGGCGCGATCAGCGGTGGCCGCGAGCATTACAGCTCACAACTGCTGTTTTCACAGCATTGCTTGTGTGTGTGTGTGTCTGTATGTGTCGGTCTCGGTGGGCGTTCCCCTCGTGAGTGTGTACCCCGATTACACCGCGGCTATCCCTGGGTGCTTCAGCACTGAGAGAGTTATTTTTTCTCTTTATATTTTTTGTTTTCAACTAAAAGAGCAACACAAGCGTGACGCTGCGTCCTTTTCAGGATGACATTCCGCTTGTGCGTTTCTGGGTGCGGTTGTTCCCTGGCGCCAGCAGACGGCCACAATTGTTGCCTCTCGTGTTTGGGCATTCAGCACGCTGAAGCAGCTTTTGTGAATAGTTCATGTTCTCATTGCGGGAATATGACTATGGCAGCGCTTAGATCAAGACTCGCTTACCTCAAGGGAGGTGCAGTCCCCTCGCCTATGCCCAGATCTAGTGTTTATTCTGGACCTCAGAATGGACCTACTTTTGCGCATGGTCAGGGTGATCTGAGGATTACCGTGAGGGCTTCCCCGCCGAGGCAATCTCCGTGGGCCCCTCACGCCTCTCAAGCGCTGCCGCCGTTGGAGCCCCCAAACGAACGCACTGGCCCCTCTCGTTGTCGGCCAGCCGTGTCCTTTGGGGCCCCACCTGACGATCAGATGTCGATCGCAGCATCGGAGGGGGAGCTCAGTCCTCTGGAGATGAGGATTCGGCTGCGTTACCCCTCTCTGGGAGTGTGGCGTTGCCCGAGTCAGATCCAGAATGGGCGGCTATGCTTTCCCGGGCCGCCGAGAGGGTCGGGCTTGTGTGGAACCCTCCACCACGTCCCGAGCCTTCTCGGTTGGACGATTGGTATCTCGGGGCGGGCCGTGCTGGTTCTCAGCGCTCCGCCCCAGTGCCATTCTTTCCGGAAGTGCATTAGGAGCTTATTAGGACGTGGAAGGCGCCGTATAGTGCCAGAAGCTGTCCTAGTGGCTCCTCCCTCCTCACCACCCTCGACGGCGGGGCGGCTAAGGGGTATGTGGATGTTCCCCCGGTGGAGCGTGCCGTCTCGATGCAATTGTGTCCGGCGTCCGCTTCCTCCTGGCGGGGCAATCCACGCCTCCCGTCCAAGGCTGCAGAGCCTGTGGACAGGCTGCTTCTGCCCTCCATGCTATAGCGCTTCTACAGGTCCATCAGGCCCAGGCGCTCATTGACATGAACGAGGGTGGTTCTGACCCAGAGCTCCTCCGGGAGCTCCGTGTGGCAACCGACCTCGCTCTCCGAGCGACGAAGGAAACTGCACGTTCAGTCGGTCAGGCGATGTCCACCTTGGTGGTCCAGGAGCGCCACCTCTGGCTCAACCTCACGGATATGAGGGACACCGATAAATGTCGGTTCCTGGATGCCCCTCTTCCCAGGTTGGGTTATTCGGCGACGCGGTCGAGAGCTTCGCCCAACAGTTCTCAGCCGCCCAGAAGCAGACGGAGGCCATCCGACACATCCTGCCCCTGCGGACCGCTGCTGCTCCCTCCGTCCCCCGGCCGCAGCTCCTCCGTCCGCTCGTCGCCGAGGTCGACCTCCTGCGGCGTCCTCCGCTCCCGCTAAGCCTTAGCAGCAGCAGCCACCATCCAGGCTTCGGCGTGGGGCAGGCCGCAGGAAGTTGACCATGCCCGTCCAGCCCGCTGCCAAACCAGGAGGCAAGCGCAGGTTCTAACGACCCTGAGACGGGCGACCCAGAGTGAATCAAGTTGCTCTTCAGGAGGTGGTGAAGGCACCGCTCCTTCCCCCGGTGGAGGGCCGGGTGGAGAATCTTTGTTTCCTTTTCTGTTCCGCCACTGACCCACGGGCCAGTGGTACCCTCATTTTCAACTAAAGAGCAATTCTGAAACCTCTGGGTCCCAAGAGGGCGCGCTTGGCGGTCGACGACGCTATGCCTTGTCACCCTCGAGCCCCTCTTCTTCGCCAGCGAGCAGCAGTGGCTGTGTTCTGGACGCACTGACGCTTCCGCACACTCACTCTGCCATTCGACGGAAGCAGGTACGTGTTGCACCACACACTCAGACCCCACTCCGGGCCGCTATGCCGTCCGAGTCGGGTCCCTGCATTCCGCCGCGCTGCCCCACCCCGGATATGTCTGTGGTGCCGTTGATTCCGCTTGCGCGGTGTCTGGGAGCCTGGCTAGCGCTTCCCAGCCCGTCTCGCTGGCTCATCCGTACTGTCAGACTCGGCTATGCGATTCAGTTCGCCCGGCGTCCCCCTGTATTCAGGGGCGTTCTGTTCACCCGTGTTCTGGCGGACAGTGCCCCTGTGCTCAGGGCAGAGATCGCAGTCCTACTGGCGAAGGACGCGATCGAGCCGGTCCCTCCAGCCGATATGAAGACCGGCCTCTACAGCCCGTACTTCATTGTACCCAAGAAAGGCGGTGGGTTACGGCCAATCTTGGACCTGCGTGTCTTGAACCGGTCCCTTCAACAGACTGCCCGTTCAAGATGCTTACGCAGAAACGCATTTACAAATGCATCCGTCCCCAAGATTGGTTTGCAGCGATCGACCTGAAGGACGCGTACTTTCATGTCTCGATTCTCCCTTGACACAGACCGTTTCTTCGCTTTGCGTTCGAGGGACGGGCATATCAGTACAAAGTCTTACCCTTCGGGCTGGCCCTGTCACAACTGGCTTATTCTCGCCCAGTCGAGAGAGCAGTTGTGCGAACACAGGGACATGGTGCTCAGTCACCTCAGCCATAGGGCTTCGGGTCAACTGGGAAAAGAGCAAACTCACCCCCGGGCAGAGGATCTCTTTTCCCAGTGTGGAGTTGGACTCGATCAACATGACAGCGCGCCTCACCAAGGCCCGCGTCCAGTCAGTGTTGAACTGCGTGAGCACGCTCAGACGCAGAACAGCGGCTCCACTGAAACTGTTTCAGATGCTCCTGGGGCATATGGCATCTGCAGCCGCGGTACGCCGCTCGGATTGCTTCATATGAGGCCGCTCCAACACTGGCTCCACGGTCGAGTCCCGAGATGGGCGTGGCAGAGCGGCTCGTGCCGGGTCCAAGTGACTCCGCACTGTCGCCAAACTCTCAGCTTGTGGTCAGACCCTTCGTTCCTGCGGGCAGGTGTTCCCCTAGAACAAGTGTCCAGGCACTCTGTGGTCACCACGGATGCCTCTGCCACCGGCTGGGGGGCCACGTACAACGGGCATGCAGCTTCAGGTCTGTGGACGGGGCCTCAACTGCATTGGCACATCAATTGCCTCGAGTTGTTAGCAGTACATCTTGCATTGGGCCGCTTCGAAACGCCGCTTCGTGGCAAGCATGTACTGGTCCGTACGGACAGCACTGCGACCGTTGCGTACATCAACCGCACAGGTAGATCTGTTTGCCGCCCCGGACACGTCTCACTGCCAGTTGTTCTATTCCCTGACCGAGGGGACCCTCGGCACGGATGCTCTGGCACACAGCTGGCCCCCGGGCCTACGCAAGTATGCGTTTCCCCCAGTGAGCCTTCTTGCACAGACCTTGTGCAAAGTCAGGGAAGACGAGGAGCAGGTCGTGTTAGTTGCGCCGTATTGGCCCAACCGGACCTGGTTCCCCGAACTAGTGCTCCTCGCGACAGCCCCTCCCTGGCCCATTCCTCTGAGAGAGGACCTGCTCTCTCAGAGACGGGGCACCCTCTGGCACCCGCGTCCGGACCTCTGGAAACTCCATGTCTGGTCCCTGGACGGGACGCGGAGGTTCTAGGTGACCTACCCCCAGCGGTAGTTGACACCATCACTTCAGCTAGAGCCCCCTCTACGAGGCGCCTCTATGCGTTGAAGTGGAACCTATTCGTTGAATGGTGTTCTTCTCACGAGGAGAACCCCCGAACTTGCTCGGTCAGAACCGTGCTTTCCTTCCTGCAGGATGGGTTGGAGCGAAGGCTGTCTCCCTCCACCCTTAAAGTGTATGTTGCCGCCGTTGCCGCACATCACGATGCAGTTGAAGGTAAGTCGTTGGGAAAGCATGACCTGATCGTCAGGTTCCTGAGGGGAGCAAGGAGACTAAATCCTCCTCGCCCACTCTCTATACCCTTTGGGACTTGTCTCTGGTCCTTTCGGCACTTCAGAGACCACCCTTTGAGCCATTGCAGTCAGCTGAGTTAAAAATTCTGTCCTGTAAAACAGTACTCCTGGTTGCATTGGCCTCCATCAAGAGGGTAGGGGACCTGCATGCATTTTCGGTCGACGAATCGTGCCTGGAATTCGGCCCGGCTAACTCTCACGTGATCCTGAGACCCCGGCCCGGATACGTGCCCAAGGTTCCTACCACTCCCTTCCGGGACCAGGTGGTGAACCTGCAAGCGCTGCCTTCGGAGGCAGACCCAGCCCTGGCTTTTCTCTGTCCCGTCCGCGCTCTGCGTCTGTACGTGGACAGAACGCAAAGCCTCAGGACCTCAGATCAGCTCTTCGTCTGTTACGGAGGCCAGCAGAAGGGAAAGGCTGTCTCCAAGCAGAGGATGGCCCACTGGATAGTGGATGCCATCGCCTTGGCTTACGAAGCCCAAGGCGTGCCTTGCCCGCCCGGGTTGAGAGCCCACTCCACTAGGGGTGTCGCTTCTTCTTGGGCGCTGGCACACGGCGCCTCGCTGAAAGATATCTGTAGAGCTGCGGGCTGGGCGACACCTAACACGTTCGCTAGATTTTATAGCCTACGTGTTGAGCTGGTTTCTTCCTGTGTGCTCGCTTCAACCAGCCGGTAACACCGAAGTTTCCGCTCTTGTGTCGGCTTGCTGCGCCACTCCCCTCCTCATGGAGCGGATACGTGCGCTTTTTTGCTCCAGTCGAGTTCCCCACTCTGGCGAACCCTGTGAGTTCCTCCGCACCCCTCCGGCAGTCGGACGTTGCGGAGCGTCCGACGCCAGGCCTAGTGCTCGTATGCCTGTGTAACTTGTGCTAGGCTGGGTTCCATATGTGGTGATTCCTGCGGCGATCCCATATGAGTATTCTTCCACGACTAGCTCCCTGCGGTGAGCCCGTGTCTTTCCCTTGGCAGAGTCCGCTCTGCCGTCACTGTCTGGTGTAGCCTCCCCCTTCTCAGGCTGGAGCCACCCCAGTGACATTCCATATGTCGCACTGCCCTCTGGCCAGTCCATATGTGTATCCTCCACATGTTACCTCCCTTCGGGCAGGATGTGGCCTCCGCAGCGTCCCTCTCCCCTGGAAAGGCACGCTTTCCCAGTGTTATCCAAGAGTTCACGGTGTGGGTATTTGGAACAGCAGTTGAACTCCCTCTACGCAGATCTTCCGCCCCAGCAGTTGGGGGTCTGAGAGTCTTGCGTAGGGCGCTGGATGTGGCAGCAACCGATGGCGTTTTCCATGGGATCCCCTAACGTCGTCACGTCGACGTCACGTCGAACGTGAGCGACTGAAGGGGAACGTCTCGGTTACTGATGTAACCCTCGTTCCCCGAAGGAGGGAATGGGAGACGTGACGTCCCGCCGCCACAGTTGCTGACCATCGCTGTACGGCCGTCTCTATCTCGGCTCCTCAGCGAAAAACAATGAGTGCGTGCGTCCGCTTCCTGTTTATACCCGCGCTGCGGGGCGGGGCGCGTGACGCGTTTCACGCACGCCAACGTTCATTGGCTTGTTCTGTAGACACTCGAAGTTGATAGGGCTCCCTGAAGTGATCCCCTAACGTCGTCACGTCGACATCACGTCTCCCGTTCCCTCCTTCGGGGAACGAGGGTTACATCAGTAACCGAGACGTTTTCTCAGCATTAGATTGTCCAAATGTAATAAAAATGTATATATTCTAAAAATATAAAAAGTTTTCTAACAGATGATACCTACCTTATGACTCTCCTCTCTATAGTTTTGGAGTTATGAGTCTTTAAATGTGTGCATGTCACTCAGAAAACAAGAGTTTTATAAATGTCAATGACTGAACAAAAAGGCTCCCTTTGTTCCAAGTGCTGTAACTTTGGATTACTTTATGCTATCATCATAAAATAATGATCCAGGTGCAGGCCACACATAGGGGAACATCACCAAAAAAGAATTATATTGCTACCGTATTTCCTTCCTAGGTTATTGCATTTCAAATAAGAAAGATATGTAAATTATTAAAAAATAATAATAATATTTTTGTCTTTTATCAGCAGTTTCTTACCGTTAGATTGTCCAAAAGTAATAAAAATGTATATTTTCAAAAAATATAAAACGTTTCCTAAAAAATGATATCTACCTTTTGACTCTCCTTGCCATAGTTTTGAAGTTATGAGTCTTTACTTTTTTGTGTGTCATTCGAACAAAAAATCCCAAAAATGCCTTCAGGGCTTAAGGGGTTAAAACAACTCTTTAGGTCCACAGTTACTGTGTTAGGGGCACAGTGCGGATGTTTGTGTGGGTATTAGTCTGTGATGAATGGGTTCGGCTGCAGGAATACACTCTTACATTGTTATAAAGTCACTTTAGTAAACAATTCAGAGCAATATAGAACACACTTGTCTATCTTAGAGAGTAAATAAACCAGCAGTAGGAGCCCTCCGCTTCGGTCATAAAATCAGCTGTTGAAAGAATGATTGAAAATCTGAAAACTCAGATAATTCAGCATGACTTGAGCCTGTTTACTAATGTGGTTTAATTAGTCAAACATTGATCTCTCCTGAAAAGATTGAACTGTTATAACATGTTAGTCAGGCAGATAGTTAACTTTTATTCAAGCGTTCATCATATGTTTTTGCTAACTGAATTTCAAAAGTATTTTATGTATAGATTTTATTGTTTTACCTTGGTCCCAGGTACATACTTTCAATCTAAAACAAAGAAAAATCCATCATATATCCATCAAATATTGAGATGTGAGACTTTGATGTATGAAGACAAAAAAAAATCAAGGATTTTTATACTAAGTAATTTCCAATCAAGCTGTTATTTTTTTTATTTGTGAATATATGAAAAATAATTTAATTATGTTTATTGATGATACATATGTATGTTTTCTTTGATTTTGTAGTGCTGGCTCGGCTGGTTTCGGACCTGCAGGCGTTCTTGCTGGTTCTGGACAGTGAGAATCTCAGTTATATTGCTCAGGCCCAGAAAAAATCCATCTCAGAGCTGCTATATAAACTACAGGACAATAAGGACACACCAGGTAAACGTGGTTATATGAAGTAAATATGTGACTGTATATGTAAGTATACACTGCAGTTCCAATGTTTGAAGTAGGAAAGATTTTTTAATGTTTTTGAAAGAAGACTCTTTAGGACCTTACACACTTAGTCTGAAAATTCCCCACGTTAAAAAATAAATACGACCTCACGTTGTGTCAATCACGTTTACACACTGCCTCAGAAACTTTAGTCCAGCCACCGAATGACGAATATGAAAAAGCGCATACGAAAATTTCGGACACCAAGGCTGTATTCATTTGATCACAAATACGGTAAAACCAGTAATGTCGCAGAATAACTCTAGACGAACTAGATTAACTCAAATGCTGGGTTTATTTACAAAATAAAATCTCATCTATAAACTAAACCAAAAGAATCCAGGAAGCAACAAGGTCTGTAGTCCATGTAGCAAAACATTGACAGTAGCAGACTGATTAAATTCCACCGTACAGAGTGCTCTTTTGTTAAAGTCCCCCTGTAGTCAATAATTGTGTCCCTTAAAACTCATCTTTGATCACCAAAATGACATATTTAAACTTTTTTTTCCTGTGAATTTTTTTTATTCATAGCTTGAATGTAACTCTACACTCTTGCTTAATTTTATATATGCGGACCCATAAATATGGAAATACTGGTTTAACTCAGCCGTATATGTTTGAACCAGAAACTGATTCAGAAGAAGAAGTGAAAGAGTGAATTAAACAGGCTCGTCTACAAGTATCAGAATGGTAATGCGTTTTATATTATCGCTCTCTACGACGCATAACTGTAATTAATATGATTAGCCTTTTGCTTGACTTTGTTATCGGGATTGGTTGCAATGCAGTTTGTGACGTAAGGAACATTGGCGATTTTTTGAGACTCTTTTCTTCACTGCAGTTTTAAGGAGAAAACACTCAGCAATGGTGTTGACTTGTGACTTTGCTTATGGTTTGTCTTAAAGCATATTAAAAAACACCACATAGACATATAAACAATATTAAAAGCTTGATTTTCACCACAGAATTCTTTAAACGCCCAATATGTGCACTATCACTGCAGCACAGCTCCAACAAAGCTGTCATGTTTTATACAGTTTTTTTTCCATATCTGTCTGGAAACACTGCAGATTCACCTGCAGCTGTAGTGATTGACTGAACTTTACCCATTTTGCAGGATATAAAGAGAGTCAGTGGAAGGTCAGGGTAAAATTGGGGGGACAGATGTTCAATTTGAAGACCGCTACTCTCATATAGCCCATATAAAAAAGATCATCTTTACCCGTAAGACTTTTACATGTAAATGACATCTGTTATGGATGGTAAATGGTAAATGGTTCTTACAATGTTATGAATGTTTATATAATATAATAAATTAAATTTGTATTATGTTTATATGTTCAGCAGAGGATGCAGAGTACATGATTATGAACTGTCCCTCTGGAGGCCCCAGTGATCTCAGGAAAAGCACCACCACTGAGGCTCATTTGACAGAGGAACCTATTTCAGTCGCCTCTACTGAACGACTGCAGCAAGGGGTGAGTCCAGCTCTCATGACTCCATGATTTGATAGAACGCTGAAAGATTTATTGACATGGTATGAGCTCTTAATAGAATGTTACAGCTTTAAGTACTTGCTCAAAGAAATATTGCTGTTTTGTATGAAAGCCAATATTACATACGAGCAAATATTATTTGAGTTGGTATGGACCCTGTTTACTTACTCTTTCCTCAGAGTCTTATTGTGCACCATTTATCTGTTCATAGTCAGTTTTCCAAATAAAAAAATGTCTTTCTAACCTTTCATCACAATGTAATAACTGCTCCAGTCACTAGCCTTTATTTATCTTTCATCCAGCTCCTCCTACTCAGTCACATAAAAACGTACTCGGTTACTAACGTAACCTCGGTTCTCTCTAGAGAGGGAACGAGTACTGCGTAATATCTTACGCTATGGGGAAAACTCTTTTCCACGAGATATTGAAGCCAAAAATTATCCTTAATTTTTTATTAATGTAAAACGCTTTGCGGCAGCAAGCAGACATAGGCGAGACAGCTCGCGCGCCTATTGGCTGCCCTGCGGCAACAGCAGCAGCCTATCGAGAGTGGCTCTGCGTGACGTCACGACGAATGGGGGCCTTCCGCGCCCATATAGTCACGTCCCGCCAGAAAGGGCGTGGTCTCGCCCTACAACTAGGCTCGATAGCTGCTCTTACGTTGGTTTTCATCGCCGAAGCGAACCAGAGCGTATTCCAAGCACGGCAAGATACGCAGTACTCGTTCCCTCTCTAGAGAGAACCAAGGTTACGTTAGTAACCGAGTACGTTCTCTTACGAGAGTATCTCTCGTACTGCGTAATATCTTACGCTATGGGGAACACAATGCAACACGCCGTGCTGGTAGGGATCCAACACCAAAGTCCCAGGGGCCGAAGCCCGGGGCGCATATAGTGCATAATCACCATAAACTCACAGAGAGTGAGGGAAGAGAGGCTAGAAGCATCATTCCCTGTAAATAGCACCCGAAAGGAGCTAATCATGTGACAAATAGACCATACTGTCAGGGTGAACATTCAGCCTGAACTAGGTGGCCACAAGTGTGTCAACATTTTAATGAGCTGCTGTACCGGTCAGTGAGCAATACGCAGGTCAAACTCAGTATCCGAGCCGCACAGCGGGCAGATAGCACTGAATTTTATACCGCCAAAAGCTTAGCTTGTAAGGCGGGAACCTCCAGGTTATAGTATTTTATAAATGTAGACGGCGAGGCCCAGCCCGCGGCCATACAAATATCTTGCAGGGTAACCCCGCTAGACCATGCCCACGAGGAGGCCATGCCTCTTGTGGAGTGCGCTCTAACACCCAAAGGGCACTGTAGGCCCTTAGAAGTGTAAGCCAGCGCAATGGCACCGACTATCCTTCTGGATAGGCTCTGTTTCGAAGCGGCAAGTCCCTTAGCACGGCCGCCAAACGAAACGAAAAGCTGCTCAGTCTGTCTGAAACCAGACGAGCGGGACACATAAGCCCTTAGTGCCCTGACAGGGCAAAGGAGACTCGCGTCCTTCTCCTCATTGAGAACCGGAAGGGCAGACAGGGAAATCACCTGGGCCCTGAACGGTGTGTTGAGGGATTTTGGCACGTAGCCGTGCTTCGGTTTGAGTATGACCTCTGAGTCATTAGGTCCAAACTCCATGCATGACGCGCTCACTGAAAGCGCTTGCAAGTCCCCTACGCGCTTCACTGAAGCGAGAGCCATAAGAAACGCTGTCTTGAAAGACAAGTGTTTCATGTCTGACGACTGGATTGGCTCGAATGGGGCACCTTTCGTTGCCTCCAAGACCGTGGAAAGGTCCCATGTCGGGACTGAAGGGGGCCTGGGAGGGTTTAGCCTCCGAGCTCCTCTAAGTAAACGCACGACTAAGTCGTTCTTTCCTAGTGACTGGCCAGACACCGGTTTTGCAAACGTTGCTATGGCCGCCACGTATACTTTGAGCGTGGAAGGGGTACTGCCCTTATCCAGTAGCTCCTGAAGGAAGGAAAGCACTTCCGTAACCCTGCACTCTACAGGTGAAAAGCTCTGCGCTTGACACCAAGCAGAGAACACAGACCACTTCGAGGTGTAGAGCCGTCTGGTAGACGGGGCTCTAGCCTGCGCGATCGTGTTTAACACTCCCTCTGGGAGGTCAGCGGGTACCCGTTGATGGCCCATGCGTGCAGGGACCACAAATCCGGGCGAGGATGCCAAATCGAGCCTCCCGCCTGAGAGAGGAGGTCTCTCCTCAGCGGTAAAGGCCATGGGACAGCGCTGGTCAGCTGCATCAGGACAGGGAACCACGACTGGTTTGTCCAGAGCGGAGCTATGAGTAGCACTGGGCATCCCTCCCTCCTGATTCGCTCCAACACCTGAGGCAGGAGTGAGACAGGGGGAAAAGCATATAGGGGGCGGCGGGGCCAAACATGGGCCAGCGCGTCCCGGCTTTTCGAGAAGAATCTCGGGCAGTGAGCGTTTTCTTGGGACGCGAACAGGTCCACCTGCGCTTTGCCAAACGTTTCCCACAGCAGCTGGATCGTCTGCGGGTGCAGAGACCATTCTCCTGCTGGGACGTTGTTTCTGGACAGCCTGTCTGGCCCCACATTTAGGTGACCAGGCACATGCGCCGCTCTCAGCGAGAGCAGGTTGTGCTGAGCCCAGACCAGGAGGCGTCCCGTCAGCCTGTAAAGGTTTCGGGACCTGACGCCGCCCTGGCGATTTATGTACGCCACCACTGACATGTTGTCCGACCGGACCAATACGTGGTGGCCTTTTATCTGGGGACAGAAGCGCCGTAGCGCTTTGTCGACTGCTATTAATTCCAAGCAGTTTATGTGAAGGAGCTTCTCCCGTACTGACCATAGGCCAGCTAGCGGTCTGCCCTCGAGCAGCGCTCCCTGCCCCGAAGTGGAGGCGTCCGTAGACACCACCTTCACACTCGAGGGGATCCCCAGACTCACACCTGACTGATACCAGTCGGTTGCTTTCCATGGTTTCAGAGCCGAAATGCACTGAAGGTCGACCCTGAGGCGAAATAGACCTGCGGTCCACGCCCTGGGGGGAACTCGTGCTTTTAGCCATAGCTGCAGTGGGCGCATGCGGAGCAGGCCCAACTGGAGTACGGAGGCTGCTGAGGCCATCAGACCCAGCATTTTCTGAAACCTTCTGAGCGGGACTATAGAGCCGTGGCGGAAGGATCTCGCGACGTGCTGAATATTCAATCCGCGCTCCGGTGACAGGCGTGCTGTCATGGATAGCGAGTCTAACACTGTTCCCAGAAAGGAAATTCTCCGACTGGGAAACAGTGAGCTTTTCGCCCAATTGACTGTAAGGCCCAGCTCCTCGAGGTGCTCGAGTAATGCGGCCCTGTGTTCTATGAGCTCCGTTCGTGAACGAGCTAGAATCAGCCAATCGTCCAAGTAGTTCAAAACTCGCATGCCCCGAAGTCTCAGGGGGGGCGAGGGCCGCGTCCATGCACTACGTGAACGTACGGGGTGCTATGGACAGGCCGAACGGCAGGACTGTGTATTGATATGCCTGGCCCTCGAAGGCGAATCTCAAGAATCGCCTGTGATGGGACGCTATTTGTATTTGAAAATAGGCATCTTTCAGATCTATTGACATGAACCAGTCTCCTTGGCGCACTTGCGCGAGGATTTTCCTGGTCGTAAGCATTCTGAACTGGCGCTTCACGAGCGTTCTGTTCAGCAGTCGCAGATCTAGTATGGGTCTGAGCCCACCATCTTTTTTCGGTACCAGAAAATATCTGCTGTATAAGCCCCCTTCGCCCTGAGATAGAGGTTCTATAGCCCCTTTTCTCAGTAGTTTCGCTATCTCGGCTCGAAGTAGATGAAACACTTCGCTTTACACCGTAGTTTCGACTCGCGCCGTATAACGGCGGGGGCGTCGAGCGAACTGTAGCGAACAGCCTCTCGTTATAGTGTTCAACACCCATTCTGATACCCCGGGAAGCCTTGACCACGCATCTGCGTGAATAGCTAGGGGTAGAATGAAATCTGGGCTCTGGCCGCGGCAGGACGGCGGCTCGAGAGCCCCTGTGTACTGGGAACACAACACCGTGTTTACAGCGTTCGAGGCGGGGGGCGCGTTGATCACAGCGGGCAGCCTGGCCGCGCTCAGCTTCTCTGTGACGGGTTGTGCATAGAAAGCGAGCGGGGGTGAATCCCGTGGGATTCGGCGTGTCAGTGAGGAAATGCGGGACAGCGGGCACATTTACTGCACTGAGAACACTGTCGGCTCGCGCCGACTAAATGTGTGTTAGTTTCGTTTTTACAGAAACCAAGGGACACGCATCGTGTAGTGTAAGCGGGCATTGTATGGGCGCGTTCACTACATTTTCTGCACAACCAACATGAGTTGGTTTATTTGTCCTAGCCCTGCACCGTGGCGGGCTGTGTCTGGGTGTGGGAATGGGCACTGGGACGTGGGCATTCTTACAACACTCGTAACACCATCGGCCGTGGCCGGAACACCAGAAAATGCACTCTTTATTGGATTTATCTGGGTAGCCATAGAAACGGCTTTTGTGCGCAGGCAAGCGGGCTGAGACACCGGCTGCTTCACTGCGAAATACACTGGGACAGTCACAACACATGGAACTGAACGAGCGAGAAGTTTTGGTGGAAATCCGGCCGCAGCGGGATCTGAACACTGTCACTTTCCTAGAGAGACTAGGAAGGCCTTGAGACCTCGGGCTTTACCTCAATCCTCGGCCGGGGCCCGCGCTGAGGGGGGCGGCGTCCAGCAGAGCGAGAGCGCGGTGTTTGATCTCGGGCCTGGCGGCGCTGCTAGTTAGCCGAAACGACGGCCTTTGTGCGCAGGCAAGCGGGCTGTGGAACCAGCTTGCTCACTGCGAAATACACTGGAACAGTCAAATTGCTTGGAACTGAACGAGCGAGAAGTTTTGGTGGAAATCCGGCCGCAGCGGGAACTGAACACCGTCGCTTTCCTAGAGAGACTAGGAAGGCCTTGAGACCTCAGGCTTTATCTCAATCCTCGGCCGGGGCCCGCGCTGAGGGGGGCGGCGTCCAGCAGAGCGAGAACGTCGAGGAACACGGAGCGCTCAGCTTCCGTCATCTCGGATAGCGTTAGCCACAAATGTCTCTCACCATTCAGGGGGGAAAGGCGCGGGTCTCGACTGTGACGGAGCTTCGTCTTTCCCGAGAAAGCGTCCGTCCAGCCTATTGCGCGTTAGTTGCGCGAGCGCCTTTCAGTCGAGGCCGATGTAATCCACGGCTTGAGAGAGCGGACGCATCGGCTCAGTTTCAATGCCGTCTCCGGTAAGTTCGTCGAGCTCAAGTGCGGACGCGGCGGCAGACGGCGGCCGCTGTCCGTCTGGGAGCGACTCGAGCGAAGCCGGCGAAGCTGGCGGGCGAACCGGCGAGCTTTGGCGGGCTGGAAATAGCTCGGGCGCGCGCTGGGCGCGGCGCTTCTTGCGGCGCGGCATCACGGCGGGCTGGGATGCGGGCTCGGAGAACGAAGCTAGGCGAGTCCGCAGAGTCACCATAGGCAAGCGTTCACAATGATGGCATCCGCCGTCAGCGAGCGCGGTGGCCGCGTGATCCTCACCCAGGCAGGACACGCAGATGACGTGGCGGTCCTCATCGCTGAGTGGGGCTCGGCAAGAACCACAGGAAGGCATCTTTAAAAAGACGCCGCTCTTTTAGAGGGGTGGGAAAAAAAAGGCAAATAATGCAACACACACACTCTAAGCAGAGGAAAGGATATGTACGCCGGAAAGCGCAGCAGGTACGGCGGCTGAAGGCGGCGAGGCCAGCGACTCCAGACTCGATGGCACGTCCCGCTGAAGGCTACAGGTCGACGGCGCGGCTTCTCACTCTGGATCCAGCGATGCGGGAGGCTTCGCTGAAGAGATGAAAATCAACGTAAGAGCAGCTATCGAGCCTAGTTGTAGGGCGAGACCACGCCCTTTCTGGCGGGACGTGACTATATGGGCGCGAAAGGCCCCCATTCGTCGTGACGTCACGCAGAGCCACTCTCTATAGGCTGCTGCTGTTGCCGCAGGGCAGCCAATAGGCGCGCGAGCTGTCTCGCCTATGTCTGCTTGCTGCCGCAAAGCGTTTTACATTAATAAAAAATTAAGGATAATTTTTGGCTTCAATATCTCGTGGAAAAGAGTTTTCCCCATAGCGTAAGATATTACGAGAGATACTCTCGTAAGAGAACCAACATTTTAATTTTAGTTTGAGTTTTTCTATTTAGCTTTCTTTTTTGTATTTCAGTTGTAATACTTATTTTAACCTATTTTATTTCTTTTAAGTTTAAGCGTTTCATCTAATATTAACATTTGATTTTTTTTTCAGCTTATTTCAATTAATGAAAACTTTTTTTACTTTTTTTTTTACAGTTACTACTTAATAACAAAGTGTCTTTAATATTTTTAATATGAAAGCATAATTGTATTCAAAAGTTTAGTTATTCTCTATGGGTGCTTCTCAGTCGGAAGGCTGTATGAAGGTAATATGATGCCATGAATCGTATGCGCAGGGTAAGATTTGTCTTTCAAGTGTTAGAAAAAAATATTTGCAGCATTTTACTGTTATTCGTAAGTATAATTCATGTATTGTGAAGCAGCTTCATTCTAACGGAAAATAAATAGGATCTGTATTCCTCTGATTTCCATTTTTCCACGCTTACACTTTTGGCACTTTTTTTGCGCACAAATACGACCCAAAGCACTGCAGGCCTGTGAACAGCAATTTGCAAGCGAAAACGTCTCGGTTACTAATGTAACTCTCTCCCAATTATGTCGTCATTACATCGAACATGAGCGACTGATAGGGAACAACAGAGTCAGGAACTGCAAAACAGATTGATCGCGTAAAACCAACCTGTGTGTAAAAAAAAATGAACTGTTGCAAATATCTGAGGCAAAAGATATTTACTGTCATCTGATTGGTTCAATAAACACGCCAGTCACCAGAACACATCATTTAGCTCAGAAATATTCTCGTTGCCGAAATGGTACTTTTAATGCACACGTACATGTTGAATAAATAAATAAATCATGATTGCTTAAGCTGTGCACCATTAGGCTGACTAAGGCTGACTGACATTCATTCAGTCAGACTGAATTTCAAGCTGGTGTTAACGTTATTGGATTGAAATTGTATATATTATATAATCTGTTACACCACTGAGCTAATGTTAAACTGTATAATCAAAACATTTAATACCTATTCTTTATGTAATAGTACCATTCTGATGCAGTGTTTTTCACATCATGTCTCTGTTCATGGTATTTAACACTCAATTATATAATTTGAAATATTGTCTTGGTCGCACTGTCAATATTGATTCTGATTAGGCAAGGAAAGGCAAGTTTATTTATATAGCACATTTCATACACTATGGCAATTCAAAGTGCTTTACAGAAAGGAATAAAAATAATCACAAAATAAAAGCAAGGAAAATTAAAACAGTTTTTTAAAAGAAATTAAGATATATAATATAAATATATGATACAGTTATAAAATGAATCAAAAGAGTAAAAAGATGATAAATAGATAAACTTCTCATCTGGCTAAACACCAGTGAGCCATATTTTTCACAACTCCCAGTTTTACTCTTCGTGTGACTGATCATGCTGTTATATGTAGCTAGTATGAATAACAAAACACTTTCTCTGTGTCCAGATTTGACTGTAAAGAAAGTCAAGTCACCTTTATTTATATAGCGCTTTTTACAATAAAGATTGTTTCAAAGCAGCTTTACAGAGATAACAGGAAAATAATGTTGTAATAATATTGTTAAATATAAAATGAAATGTCCCCAACTAAGCAAGCCAAAAGCCAATGGCGACAAAGGCAAAGAAAGGCAACAGTGGCAAGGAACCAAAACTCCATCAGTGACAGAATGGAGAAAAAAACCTTGGGAGAAACAAGGCTCAGTCAGGGGGCCAGTACTCCTCTGGGCTGAGTTTCCCGATAACGTTGTCTCTTAGCGCGCTACGAAGACTCTTAAGGTATAACTTAACTGAAGGTATACCATTTCTAGGCGTGTTCCTCGAACTATACCTTAGAAAACTGCTTAAGATATACCTTCTTACGTGCGACGTTACCGGGTGCTGTCCGTGGCGATGGTGCTGAGTGTTGATATCGATGACTCGAGAATCAATTATTCTCTCGTGCAGGGGCTGTTTATGTGAGAAAGCGCTGTTCTTTATAAAATAAGCACTTCAGAAATAGTTGAAATTGCATTTATTAGGACTCATGGGATATTATAAAAAATAATCCGAACTATAACAGGCTATAATAGCCTTGCCTACATATTTTAAAATTGTATCATATATTGCTGCCAAAATAACCATTTAAATTTTTTATGTGCTTTCTTCTCTTTCCCATTTTTGTTCGCTGAGGTGAGCTGCGATGAAATATTGTTCTTGTAAATACTTTCAAGCATTTCAGTAATAAAAGTGTACGTCACGTAGCTACGGTGCTCGGCAGTGATCAAAAAGGATTTAAACAGTGAATTTTGAATCTCTTCTTGTAAACTTAGAGATGTGGATTCAGATGGCAATTAAATTACCACACGACCTGTTTGTCAAAAGTCAGTAGGTACTAATTTGGACAGAGATTTTTACGCGGGTTGGGTGAGAAAAAACACTGATATTATGGATTCGGACAAACCGACTTACCCCTGTAAATGTTTAAAATACCGTACGAGCCCATGATAAACAATATTAGCGTCCGAATAGGAATTAACTGACAGTAGCCTAGATGCTTTCACTGGCCTTTAAAAGAAGCGCTCTTTAATTAAAATAAATTTATAAAAAATGTATTATATATAATAATATAATTCAAATTCTAACAACAATCAGTGTAATGACAATTTTATTCTTTGCATGAAAACACTTGAATTAGCCTAATTGAACACTGTCTGGGTGTATAAAAACTTTAGAATTATATTCAAATAGACCTTTAACAGTGATAAGGTAAAGCTAAGAGTGGTCCAGACCAACCTTCCGAAAGTATGACTTACAGAAGGTATACTTAACTAAGAGCGTTTCGGGAAACACGTATTAACGATAAGGTACAGCATAAGGTGTAACTTAAGAACGACGTAGCGTTAAGAAGGTTTCGGGAAACTCAGCCCTGGCCAACGAACGAACAGTGTGTGATTATGATTTAGGCAGCATTATAGGTCAGATGGGATCAGAACTTTCACAACATTTATCCAGTTCATCTGGTTTGGGGCTTGGAGTCATCATGCCGGTTTGGAGACGAGTTTGTTGAGGTGTCCATGAGGCCTTCACAGTGTTGATGGGGCTGGGACTTCAGGGATGCGTTGTCGTCGTGTCCATGCGATGGTCCTTCATCAGATCTGGATATGGCCTGGATCCGGCAGTTTGCGGTAAACCTCGGGATAAACAGAGACTAATATTAGCATAGACCTCATCCTTCTTATGATGAACAAAGTACATCAGGATTTATGGGAAGTGTTCCCGGTTCCGGCTGATCTAAACTATGCAGCCTAACATTGAATTATAGAAGTCTAAAAAAACTGGGGGAAAAAACTGATACTAACATACTCAACTTTGACCAAAAGTAACTAATTGGGCCCTATCTTGCCTGACCGTTCTTTTCACTTGCAAATTGCTGTTCACAGGCCTGCAGTGCTTTGGGCCGTATTTGTGCGCAAAAAAACATGCCAAAAGTGTAGCTTCACAATACATGAATTACACGAATATTTTGTTTTACTCTAGAAAGGTTGATTTACACCTTTACAAATCTTCTCTTGGGCATTAAATTTAATTTACGCTTGTAAACTTATGTACACTTTCACAAATCTTACCCTGCACATGCGATTCTTTATGGCATCATTAACTTCATAGCTGTGTCCTAGACAGGCTGCATATCAAGGCTGCCAAGTCATCAAGTGATGTCAAAGCACATCTCTATTTGAAGTATCCTTGGATGGCAGCCTTCGTTTCGCGTCCTTCATTTGGCTTATTTTGAAGAATGCATCACACATATCTTATGTGCCCTCTAGTCACCCACAACCCTTTGAGCATTCAAATTCACATTTTTTTTGGTTGCAGAAAATGAATCTGTACTGAACTTGTCCAATTTCATTTAATAATAATAATTTTTTATTTTTAATCTGAGATGAAAGCATTGTGTCATGGAACAGAAGAAAGCAGACAACGCACAACACACACACCTTACAGTAGGTAACTGGAAATCTGGCTAGATTGAAGATGAGATGATCACTGAAGACTGAGGGAGACAGAAGACTTGACAGTTCGAGACGGAAGCACACACAGGTAAGTATCCACAGGTTAGTAGTCGGGTTCATGTTCAGGGTAGAGTGATGAGACCAGATGCTGATGAGTGGATTGGAGCTGATGAAGGTGATTGATGGCTGGTGTGGATGATTAAGGAGAGTGTGCAGGTGGGAGCTAGGAAGGATCATGGGAAATGTAGTGCAGAAGTGACTTGTCTGGTTACTGAGGATTGTGACAGTACTCCCCCCATTCCCAGAAGGCGTGACCTCACAGGTTGATGAGGTAAAGCTGGAGGCTTAGGAGGAGGCCATGGAGATGATGCAGGGATGCTAAGAGTAGGTGAAGGGATGGTGATAGCTGATGGCGGAGGAATGGTGACAGCCTGACGACGAGACACTGGCAGCGATGATGATAGTTGTCTGAAGGCACAGACCCAGAGCCGACAGCCCAAGTTGGATCCCAGAGCGCAGACGGAGAAGAGCGACAAAGCTCAGGCCTAGGCGATGGCGAGTCAACTATCATCTGAGGAGCCAGAGAGCCTGAGGACTGAGGCGATGCCAGTGTGATGGAGGACTGAGGCATACCCGAGGGGAAGGAGGAGCCTGCTGCAGCCATAGGGGTGGAGGAATGGAGCGTAGCGGACGATCCGCAAGTTTGTGGCAAAGGTGAACCCGGGGGAATCAAAAGACCTAGGGTGTCTGGTAGAGCCGAAGGTGAGAGGAGGCAAAGTGGAGCAGGTCGACTGGCCGAGACGATCTGAGGCCTGAGGTGGAGCCACTGGATCTATTGGCTCAGGCGCTGATGGTGGTTGCAGGACCTGAAGCTCGACCTGAGTGCTTGGCATTGCAGGAGATGGCGAAGGGCTGACAACCTCCAGCAGAGGCGGGCTGGAGGACTGGCTGAGCAGGAGACAGATGAAGTCTAGACGGGGTCAAAGATAACAATATATTGTCCATGCAGGTGTCAGTGCTATCTAGAAACAGCGATGAAAAATCCAAAATGGTTTGGGATAGAGTGGAGAAGATACCTCCGACTAGTCAATCAGCCGGTCCTCAGTCTCAAAATCCACCATCAGCCAATCATGTCATGGGCTCACACCCCTGGTCAGACTCACCAGGGGGCTCCTCTTCCGGGGCGAGGGTCCATGCTGACCTCTTATCTTTGGGCACTGGCTGACGCGTCAGGTGGTAGATCTCTGTCTGTGGAGAGCTCACATGTTTCCTCCGTGGTCGATGGTGGTGGAATGGTCTCTGTGTCTGGCTACGTCCAGAGGTAGACACTCTCCAGACAGTGGATAATAGCATCCCTCAGGTTCAGCCCAGAGGAGGTCTACAGAGTAATGGTCATTCACCCCGATTCTGAACAGTGACTTCAGGTTCTCATCGTCAAAGGGGCTGGTGACGGCAAGAAAACACATTTTTCGAAAAACAACATAGTCCAGCCTTTCACAAGCCACAGGGGAATCCAGACAAAGGTAAAATCCAAACAGAGTTTATTGAGACACACACAGGATGTAAACAGGTGAGTAACTGGAAAGTAGATAGTTTAGAAGATACTGCCAGGGTAATGTTATTCTACATCAAATGTAATCATATTCTAACATTTCATCATGTTGAGCTATATATGATTCATTTTATGTACATTTGATCACCTGTCTAATAAAGTACATGCAAGAGTCTCTGTCAAGTCGAAGTTAGTCGTGGAGCTCTCGGCATCTCGAAAACGCCAAGCCGATATTGACCCTTGTTTTATTTCTTCTTTTTTTGTCCCAAAGTCTGCTTGCCACGGACGTAACGCAGTTGTCCACATCTGTCACCATGGTTACTATGGCAGTACAAGCGGAAACCAGGGATAACATGGATATTAATTTGAATTTGTTGTAAGAGGAGGGGTGTAACGCTGTGGTGGTAGTTGAAGGCATAAGACAAAGTTCAGGGTAAACAAAAAACTTTGAGTTAAAGGGGCGACAGTGGCTCAGTGGTTCATGTAGATTGTCTACAAACCGAAAGGTTGGTGGTTCAATCCCCGGTTCCACCTGACCAAGTGTCGAGGTGTCCATGAGCAAGACACCTAACCCCAGCTGCTCCCGACGAGCTGGATGGCGCCTTGCATGGCTGACACCGCCGTGGGTGTATGAATGTGTGAGTGAATGGGTGAATGAGAGGAAATATGTAAAGCGCTTTGGTGGCCATTGGGTCTATGAAAGCGCTATATAAATGCAGTCCATTTACCATTTACCATGAGTTCAGGTAGGACAGACACAACCAACGTCTAACATTAACGAGATGAACAGAAAAGGGAGTATAAATACACATGAGGAAACTAACTAGATACAGGTGGAGAAAGGTAAACTAATTAGGAACTAACGAGAACAGGTGCAGACTAGAGAGAATATAATTGTAACATAACGCCCCCCCCTCGGAAAGGTGGGTCCTCGCGCCTTGATGACAACAAAAGTACCAAAAAAACAGAAAAAAAAGGAGGAGGTTTAGGTGGAGGTCGTGGAGCTGGTGACCGATGGTAAAGAGGAGGAGTCGTTGGAATTGTCGGAGCTGACAGTGGGAGGAACAAGGGAGGAGTCCTGACAGAGGCGGCGGACGGAACCATGGGGACCGATCAGCAGAGGCGGAACCATGGTGAGTGGCAGAGGAACCGGTGGAACAGAGAGGCTGACGGACCGGGGTGACATCACAGTCTTGGAAGGCTGGCGCTGAGCCGCTGCCTCAAGAGACTGAGGCCTCGAGTGATGGGGACTCGGATGACCGGGGCGACGATGTGGCGAGCGAGGATGACAGGGAGGTCGGAGGAAGGGAGGAGCCCGATGAAGCCGTAGGTGGGCAGGGTGAGGGCTGGCTGACAGGCAGAGGTGGAGATATGGGCCTGGAGGCCCGAGGTGCAGCCTGGAGCTCGGCCTACGCTGGTGGAGGGGATGCCCGAGGCGCAGAGGATGAGCCGCACTGAGTGAGCGGCGGAGGCAGAGCCGAGGAGCGGGACCACACCAGTGGTGCCGACGGTAAGGAGATGGGATAAGGACAACAGGCAGGGATATGGGCAGAAGACTTCCGGGCGGGACCGGCGAAGAGAATGAAGACTCGAGAGTGGGGACTTAGGAGGGAATAGGATCCGTGGACCACAGGTCTATAAGGTCCAGGTCCGCTCCTGGATCTGAGATGAAGTGACTCCGGGGCCTTGATGTTCTCCATGGGCGCCTCGGGCTCGCTGGCTGGGAGGGTGATGGTTCCATTTACGGTTTACTGGCTGGAGAAGGATTCGCAGTGCTGGTGAGTCCATCTTTTTCTTTCTCGTTTTTGAGAGGTCGGTTCTTCTGTAAAGCTGTGGTGGTAGTTGAAAGCATGAGAAACACAAACTTTACTTGAGTTCAGGCAGGACAGACACAACCACGTCTAACATTAACGAGAACCAACAAGGGACTGAAAAGAACAGGGAGTATAAATACATGAGGAAACTAACTAGACATAGGTGGAGAAAGGTAAACTAATCAGGGACTAACGAGAACAGGTGCAGACTAGACAGAACATAAAGCCCCTTTCACACAACGCGTTGATCCCGGGAAATTGCCGGAAAATTGCCAGAACGCCTTCTGTGTGAATGCAAACAAGACCCTCGTCCCCGGAACGCGGGACACACGTCTCATCCTGACGGCATTTGTCTTTACGGGATCTTTACGGGTTGTGTGTGAACGCACTCACAGATCCCCGCAAATCACTGGCAGTGTGAATGAACCGAAATCAAACAATCCCGGGACAAATGCCGGATCACCTTATCCGTGTATTTTCCGGAATCTCTGTGTGAAAGGGGCTTAATTGTGACAACGGGATTGTGTTGTGTGTAAACTTTCTTTTCTTTTCTTTTAACTTTATTACAAATTGCAGCATCATACATAGTTTAAAAAAATTAAGCTGGTCACAAGCAGCATCTACAGCATTTACCTCAATGGATAATTTTTCCACTTTTAACTGTAATTTTCTGTTTGTTGCTTTAGCCAATATGACAGTGGTCTTGGACTTTGACTGGTCATGTGATCTGAACATATCGGCCCCCAGAGGCGACCCGCTACATGTAAAATAAATCAACTTTTATTAGGTTACTGATATAATGTGTACATCATTTTAAACTGATTTAAATAGTATCAGTCATTTCTTTATTAAAAAAAACTTTTCATGAGGAAAAAAAATATTTGTATATAAAATTATAATAAAATAATATTTCATTAGCAAAAAGCAACTAAATAATTTTGTCAAAGGGACAATATATATATATATTATATATATATATATATATATATATATATATATATATATATATATATATATATATATATACGATATAAATAAATAATGGAAAATACAGTTTAAATGTTTGGGATCGGAATTTTTTTTTTTTTTTACAGTTTTGAAAGTAGTCTCTTATACTCAACAAGGCTGTATTTTTTTATACAGTAAAACCATACAAATTTAAATAATAAAAATGTTAAATATATTCCTGTGATGGAAAAGCTGAATTTTCATCAGCCATTACTTCAAAAATCATTCTAATATGCGGATTGCTGCTCTAAAAACATTTCTTGTTGAAAACAAAAATGCTGATTGATATTTTTGTGGAATAGTCGATTTTTTTTTTTTTTTTTACAGGATTCTTTGATGAATAGAACTTTCAAAAGAAGATAATTTATTTGAAATATAAATCTTTTGTAACGTTATAAATGTATTTACTGTCACTTTTGAAGTATTTTTAGAGCATGGTAAAATTAATGGGGCCTGGGACTAAATTGTAATCCTTTTCCCCGGGCCCAATAAGTACCCTGTACTTTTGAGGTCCTTAGTGGTCCTTTCCTGTGACGAGGCCTGGGGCAGTGTTCCCAACTGTTATGTGTGGTGTGCCTCAGTATGTTTGACATAGACATACAGTATGTAAGGGATATAGATGTATAATGTAATGTGTGTATGTGCCGTGATGTGTATTTTAGAGTACACTAGTGTTTGATGGTGTTGTAATGTATACTCCAGGGCTCGTTACAGTGTGTACTTGCACTGTGATGTGTATTTTAAGAGACACTAGCTCTATGGCCATAATAACAGGGCAGATGGGCAGGCTGCACACTAGTGGTTACGAGGCCCAGAGCGTCGGGGTTGGACCAAAGCTTGTGTTGTGGCCACCTGATGAGTATCTCCCAGCTTCAGTGTAGCCTCACTGTGGTCTTGCCCCTTCATCTCACCCAAGGGTTGTGCAGGGCATGAGGTCAGAGGTCAAATCTTGCCTCGTAACCGAGG
The DNA here is from genome assembly GCA_036326025.1 of Chrosomus eos. Lineage (NCBI taxonomy): Eukaryota > Metazoa > Chordata > Actinopteri > Cypriniformes > Leuciscidae > Chrosomus > Chrosomus eos. The sequence goes on along the minus strand of CM070836.1, from coordinate 12,064,192 downwards.
TCTTTCAAGTGGGCAATCACATATAAACAACAGGGACGGGAAGTACTAAAAGAGAAGAGCAGAGCTGGAAGAAGAAAACTCACTCATGGCTGTTGAGAAGATAGAGCAGTTAAGGTGTGTCACATTAGCAACATTTCTGTGACATTTTGAGACTAACAAATGTCCAGTTGTCTATTGTTGATAGTGTAGCGATGCATGAAGCACAACTCAAACTGAAGATATTTTCAACCCAAGCAGCTTTCTTTTGTTCAAAGCAGAACATTTGTGTGACCAATAATGAAATCTGTGTGCAGAAATCTTCTGCCCTCACGTGAAATTACGTAAATATTATGATGAATTCGATTTTATTTATTTAGAAATATTGCCTTGCAACTAGCTGAAATAATATTTTTTTTGTCTATTTAACATATTTTGCTTCAAGTAATTATTTTTTTTCATAATTTTTTATGGTTTTAGTTAGATTTAGTTTAGATAATAACACTGATTTATACACATATTATTTGGACCTCAGTGTATTTTTGTACATTATAAAACTATGCAATCATAACATACTCAGTGTATATTAATTTAAATAACAAATGGATGCTCCCTTATTAGGACATTAAATGTCCATGTCCTTGTCCCTAAAAGTTAGTGTTAGGGTTAGACACTTAAAGAGTACTGTAAGGTGCTTCATATATAGAACATTTTAGGGATTCCCATCATGGGATCATTATATGGATTTAGTTTTAATTAAGGGGGCTTTCACATTGGCACATTTGCTACAGTCTGAATCCGAGTGCCATTGTTCCCAGGTGCATTTGTTGCCATCTTACGTCATTACAAACATGCACAGTGCATAACACAAACCCAAATCCAGAAAAGTTGGGACATTTTGTAAAATGCAATAAAATCAAGAACCTGTGATTTTGTTAGTTCTCTCGAACTTTTATTTAAATGACAAAAGTAGAAAGAAAAGGTTTTCAATGTTTTCACTGACCAACTAAAGTGTATTTTGTAAATACAAGCACATTTTGATTTTGATGGCTGCAACACACTCCAAAAAAGTTGAGACAGAGGCAAAATAAGAGTGAAAAGCTTATAGAATATCCAAGTGAAACTCTTTTGAAACAGTCCAAAATAAGTAGGTAAACTGGTAATAGGTGAGGGTGTCATAATGGAGTGTAAAAGGAGCATCTCAGTCAAAGATGGGTCATGGCTCATCACTTTCTGCCAAATATTGTAAGAGAATTGCCAAGAATGTAGGTCTTTCACCTTCTACCATTCATAATATTGTGAAAGGATTCAGGGAATCCAGAAAATCTCATTACATGTACTGTAGGGCAAGGCAGGAAAACTCTCTTGAATGTGCATGACCTTTAAGCCATCAGATGGCATAGCATGAGAAACCGTCATGCTACTCTGTTAAATATAGCCAGATGTGCTCAGGAGTACTTTGGAAAACCTTTTTCACTTAACACAGTCTGACACTGCATCGAAAATGGCACTTGACAGTTGATGCAAAGACAGTTCACTTACGCAAGGAGAAATCTATACATCAGTTCTGTGCAGAGATGCCAGCGAGTTCTCTGGCCTCTAGAATGACAGTCATTCAACAACAACAACAACAGAGCTTTCCAGGCATCATACGTCATTACGTCATTTCTGTTGTCTAAACAACCCCTTTCAATCCGATCGAAATTTTATTTGGGTCAAGCTCAATCTGATCGAATAAGTTGTTTAAATGAAGGCTCTCCAACTGAGTCAAAAGTCCGATTAATAATGGATATACATACATTTGGTTGCATGTAAACATAGCCATTGGTGTGGAGGTGTATATTGGGATTGTACAGAGACATTTAATGGCATCAAGATTACATCTTTCCTGGGAAGCAAGACAATGCCAGGCCTCATTCTGCACATGCTACAGAGTGGTTTCTTAGACTCTACACTGTAGAAGAGATTTGCTTGCCTGCAGTCCAGATCTGTCTCTTATAGAGATCTCCCAGTCACGTGACCCCTAGCCGCGTGTCAGCCATTTTGAAGGAATACATCCGTCAGCTACTCAGTGGCAAAGGATCTATTATTAGGGGTGGGCCACAGAAAGAAAAGGTTTTCAACGTTTTCACTGACCAACTAAAGTGTATTTTGTAAATACAAGCACATTTTGATTTTGATGGCTGCAACACACTCCAAAAAAGTTGAGACAGAGGCAAAATAAGAGTGAAAAGCTTATAGAATATCCAAGTGAAACTCTTTTGAAACAGTCCAAAATAAGTAGGTAAACTGGTAATAGGTGAGGGTATCATAATGGAGTGTAAAAGGAGCATATCAGTCAAAGATGGGTCATGGCTCATCACTTTCTGCCAAATATTGTAAGAGAATTGCCAAGAATGTAGGTCTTTCACCTTCTACCATTCATAATATTGAATGTATTTTTATCACCAAAGTACCTGTGATAATTTCTTAAACTGAGTTTACAGGGAAAAACACAAAACAAAATCACCAACAAGATTAAGTGTATCTTAAATGAATTTGTTTAATCTAGTTTGATCCAAGAAAAACGAAATAATAGCCTATGCTTATAAACGTTTTTATACTTTTAATACACTGACTGTCACTGTACTGTAGTATGATAAACTGTCATTGTCTCAACCTGTGTATTTATAAGAAGTGTCAAATAAAATAAAGATCAGCTTTTGGTATTTGAAAACGAAAGAATTTAATGTGATAATACGCCTAACGAATTAACTGATCTAGGAATGCATGTATGCGTTTTGCCTGTTTATTGCCGCCAACCACTTGTTTCTCCGTTTTGTTTCTTTTGGGATATGGTATAAAGATATTCCCTTTGTATGATCACGTATCTGATCGCATTCAACTGCACAGCACCGCTCAGGCATCATAGGAATTGCGGCGGTTTAGCATTTTCTATTCTGTCAAGATGGTTGCTCCAAATGGCGTGACGTCACGCGGGACGTCCCTATTGAAAATGTATGGCACATCATGAAAAGGAGAATCAGACAACGAGGACCACAGACTGTTGAGCTGCTGTTGAGATTGGGCAAAAATTCCACTTGCAAAAATCAATTGACCATCCTCAATTCCCAAATATTTAAAAAGTGTACTTGAAAGGAAAGGTGACGTGACACAGTGGTAAACATGCATCTGTCCCAACTTTTTTGGAGTGTGTTGCAGCCATCAAAATCAAAATGTGCTTATATTTACAAAATAGGCTACACTTAAGTTGGTCAGTGAACTTTGAAAATCTTTTCTTTGTACTTTTGTCAGTTAATTAAAGCTTGAAGAAAACGAATAACTCACAGATTCTTGATTTTATTGCATTTTACAAAAATGTCAATACAAAAATGACCAAATTTGGGGTTGTAGAAAACAGAATGCGGGCCAGTTTATCATGTTTTTTTATTATTAATTTGGTTCTATTAGGCGCAGCAGAGTGATCGACACTTGCATCTACTGTATGTGTGTTGCATTTCTGCCGTTTTTAAACAGATTTTACAGATTTTAAACAGAGACAGCTGATTGCGAGCCATTCATTTGCCGCTCAGATTGCACTCATTCTGCACTATTACACTGCACTCACTCTCACTCACATCCAAGGTAAATCTGTAGATGTGTTTTGTTGATTCAATGACATCTTCATCGTCTAAAACACATGCGCATGTTACTTTATTTCCTGAACAAGTGTGGACCCGAGTTCGATTTGCTTCACATTCACGTGAATCGAGCCACAGTTCCACTGCAACCAAGCTCAGACCTCCTCCAACAGGTAGTCTCGCGTTGTGTACCACAGTACGCTCACAGGTCCGCATGACAGCTTTTACATTCACAATTTTTCATAAAAACGATGGCCTGTTTAGAACAAAGCAGCCAGTGTGATAGCACCCTAATTTTCGAAGTTAAATTAATTAAACGGCTCGTAAACATTCTTTATCACTAAAATTGAAATAACCCGTTAAACATAAAAGTATAATGCAATAATTTAAGATATTTCTACTTACATTGATTGTTTTTGGCATGAAGTGTTCTTTAAAATTGAATCAGGAAACCTAGGGATCTATAAAGAAACCCATTAAACCAATTGTTAGGCTGTCAATCTCAAAAAAAGGATTAAAACACCACCATAAAAGTGCTTCATGTGACCCGCACAGTATTTGGAGTCTTCTAAAGCCATACGACAGACTGATGTGTATGTTGTTTTGACTGAAAATCGGCCCTGTTGCTGGACAGTAAATGGAATTTACTGTATAACACGGAATGGAAGTTTGATTGAATCATAAATTATAACAGAAATATATTATTATTATTGTACACTAGAATGTTCTTCTCAAGCTATTGTATAATTTCAGAAGACTTGGAATATAATTTACAAGTCATGCAGACAATTTATTGCCCCCCCCCCCCCCTTTTCTCCCTTTTCTCCCTTTTCTCCCTGACATCCATGATGACTATGAAATGTTATGCTAAATCTAATGCGTAAAGATTCTTTATAATTTCTTACTTGTTTTTTCACTGACAAAATAACAGCAGGCAGGTTTGAAATGTCTTGAGGGAGAGCAGATAAAGGCAATTTTAATTTTTAGGTGAAATGTTCCTCTAATGACATCACTTTATTCTCTCTACTGTTTCCTTCTAACAACCCAGTGTAGACTGTAGACATGTCTAAATCACGGCAATTAAGTGCAATAGGAAGTTCACCTAATTCCAGAACCCTGAGAAAAATCAAAAGCTTGTTTGAAAAAGATTGAGGGGGAGGAAGTGAGGGGGACGGGCCGTATCTTTAACAGGAAATGCCATGTTTAAATGAGAGGCCCTTCTCGGTGACCCAACTCTGCAATGTGATTGGCTAGAAGGGAAGAAGAAGGGAGGAAGTGGATTTTGGGAGGATAATTATTGCTGTCTACGTGATAGAGGACAATGATGGAGTGATAAAGAGATGGACTGATAGGACAACCGCTCAGAGAGAAAGGAAGTCAGATGGTGCAAGGAGGATCTCCTGGGAGGTGTGGGAGCGATGAGGTCACCAGCCAAGTGTGCGCCAAAACCTTTGGGTTTCCATGCCAACCAGATGGTCTCAGTAATGTAAACATGAGCACATTGAGCAAACAGATTAGGCATATCATGTCTTGATTTATCCTTATTTGTGAATCGTTTACACAGTAGCTCTTGAAGTTAGCATAAAATCTACTGTGATCATATTTACTTTTCCTTACCCTGGCACCTTCACTTGGTTGTATAGAATACACGACGAAGATGATGAAAATCAAAAGTCTTTAATTAATAATCCACATTAACAAAGAAGTTAAACATTGAAGAGACCAGACAACTGAGAACTCGTAACTGGGAGTAAATCGTTCCAGGCAACCTGTAAACCGTGTTTTCCAACCTTATACCCGTGAAAGTGCACTGGAACGGCAGTCAAACCCGTGACTTCCCACCCGTGAATTCGTACTAGATCGATGTACTCCCAGTTACGAGTTGAAAAAACACGGGTTACAGGTTGCCTGGAACGCGGCATTAAATACAAGAGACAAACAAAGGTAATTAATCACACACAGCTGAACAGAATGACAAATCAAATGTAACCATAGTAACTAATAACGAAACTGACAGGCAGGGAGAAAGAAAAGAGAAAACAAACTCAAACTGAACATAATCATGACAATATTGTAATGTAGCCTACAGTATGAAAAATGAATACACATTTAGAAATATGCTAAAGATTACATTTAACAGTGTAAATTATTACAGTGTTATAAAAGATTAACTTCATTAATCTAAATGTAAAAGTACAACTACGTATCCAACTGGGGAAAAAGCTGCATAGAAAAACAAAAAGCTCACAGGGAAAAGCATACATTGACTACAACATAAGTTAATAGGTCTTTCATAGCACTCTTTAGAGGGCCTCCAGGGATGGTCATGTGTTAGTTGTGTGTCATTCTTTCAGTAATCCTTACGTAAGATGAGTTGGTGTGTGTCTATGTGGGTTATAAGAGGTGAGGTGTTTTACAGGCCTAGCTTGGTTTCTCTTGTGCTTCATGAGGTAACATAAGCTCAATTTGACAGGGCTAAAATGACCTGCATGTTTTAATGTGTGTTTGCTTGTGTAATAACAGTAGAAGCTCTTTTCATTTAATTAAGATCGTTAGAGTTGTTCAAATTAAAGGAGGTAAACATGGAATGTGCAGTAAATGTTTACAGGCTTAGTGAGCATTCAGGACCCCTTCTGCCTCTGCTACTCATAAAAGTGCCATAAAAGTTTTCTTTCTACTCCAAACATACACATTCTGCACACAATCTACAGTGATGGATTTTCAGGGAATAGTGGTTTAAAGTCTTTAAAGTCAAAATTAGCTACGCACTTGGTTCTTATCGTTTTTGATCCATTAGCTTTTGGCACTTCTTACTTGTTTTCCAATTTGACATCTATATTTCTTTCTGGGCCTCTATCTCCTGTTCTATCACATACATGTGAACACACAAGAACCCCTTTCATCTTTCATTCACAGATATGTATCTGATCCCCAGAGCTATACACGCTGTGCTCTCAAACTCCACACGCCTCCCACCAAGACCGCGAGGGGGTAAACAGAAAGAATGAAAATATGCAAGAGATAAAACAGAATAAACATTTGTAATTAACATTCTGAAATTCTTGAGTCACACATCCACATTCCAACATAGAGACACAAAAATGAAGATGGGATATTAAAGGGTAAATTAACCCTTCAGTACGTTTTAGTCTTTTGTTGATGTTAATTTTCTGCAGGTTACAAGCAATTTTAAAATTGTGTTTTAAAAATGCTCATATTGTAAGTACACTTCACTTTTCTTTTTCAATATTTTTTTTAGTTTTAGAGGTTATAGCAATGCACGTCCTAAGGAAAACTCTTATTGAATCTTGAAAAACATGGGAATTACGTCAACTTGAAGAGTACAGGACTTAAGACCTTAAAAATTCTGCCGTCTACTTTTGCTTTTTTGTTTTCAACTCCCAGAAGTGTTTGTTTCAGTGCCACTGATTTGCCCTCAATGTCCGACTACAAATTACTGACCCCATTGCAGACCACAGCCATTGTCCTTCAGCTTTGCTTCTCTAGAACAGTCTGCACCATGCTCTCATAAAAACTGTGGACTGACTGACCCTTCGTACAACTAAAAAAGTAGGCTCTCTCTTTCTCTTCCTTTGAATGCAGAGCTGTACTTAAACTCTGGGTTTTAAGCTCCATATGTTTCAGCTCAATTTTGTTTTTCTCTCTGTAAACCTCAGATACTGTGCCTCTCATGTGCACATTCAGGTGATCACTCTGGCCAGCTGTGTTGTTGTCATTTATAGCTTTGTGGTTGCCGTGAGCAGCTCATGTGAGTTGTGATTGATCAGGATCCAGATTTTGGTTGTGTGGTCTTCACCGTGGCTTTGCCGCTATATATATATATATATATATATATATATATATATATATATATATATATATATATATATATATATATATATATATATAGTAGTTGGCAATACTTTATTTTGATGGTCCTTTTTGAACATTCTGTTTATTTTAAGTAACGTTGCACCTATCTCAACTAACTCTCATTAGAGTATTATTAGACTGTTTGTTTAATATCTGCTAACACTTTATTGTGATGGTCCCCTAACAGTCTTTCAACTGACTATAAGTAAATTTGAAACTTGTCAACTTATTCTAAACAGTCTGCTGGTAAATACTCAGACCAGCCCGTCTGGCACCAACAACCCATGCCACAATCAAAGTCATTTCAGGAGATCGTCCTGACCATGACTACATGTCTAAATGCATTGAGCTGCCATGTGACTGGCTGATTAGATATTTAACGAAAATACATCTTATGTGCTTTTCTTTCTGTGTCTTCAGTCTATGAGTTCTGCTGTCCCCCAACACCCCCCGTGTTTAGAGGAGGATGACTGTTACGAGGAGGCAGAACCGTTTGTCCCGGCCAGTCAGACTACAGGTCAGTGTGGCAGCCACTACTATAAGACAAATAGCTGAATATTACAATGAACATCATTGCAGCTGCTATAGCAGTTCATTTTTGAAGTGATAGTTGTCATTTACTTTCCTTCATGTCATTCCAAACCTGCATGACTTACTTTCTTACATGGTACAAGAGACAACAGTTTAATAAAACAACTGACATGTGTGAGAAACTTTGTAATGCTAAAATCCCCATCTTTGCCACAGATAAAGTGGACTCAGACAGCAGTCACTATGAGTCGTACGGTGAAGAGGAGGACGAGTTTGTGAAGGACAGAGCTCACTACATCCAGTGGAGCTCCTCTCAACCCTGCTTAAGACCCGTGCCAGAGTCACGCATTTGCGGATACCTTTGGAGGAAGAAGTGGTTGGGTCAGTGGACCCGCCAGCTCTTCATTATTAAGCATGACTCACTACTGGTAAGAGCCTCAGTCAGATTTCAAATATTTAAAAATATGCCTCTATTCTAAATTGCTTTACTATTTTTTTAACGCAAGCATCTCCCAAGCTTGAAATTAATTGATTTTAGGCTACTTACTAATAATGTAATAGTACATTTTTAATGACTTAATTATGTTTTATAATTTTATACTTATTATATATTTTTTTAAATATAAACATTTAAATGGTGGCTGTCATAAAAACATGATGGATTTATTCAGAAATACGATACCGAAGAACAGGTTTAGTAAAAATACAATGAACATGCAATATAGTTCATATAGAGTTAATATTTTTAGCTGACTTATGAGTTTTGAATGGCTTCTGAGGTAAATATAATATAACATTACATGACATTGTTTTCAAGCCTTAAGCAATTATTGAAGTCTTTCGTCACTGATTGAGCAATTACATCTGACTATATACGGATTTTGGTAAGTTGTACTGTATCTTTCAACATACCTTCTGATGTTCATTCTTGCTTATTTCATGCTGTAACTAGTAGTAATGTGAAAGAGATGGTCAGTTCACGTGAGCTTCGCGCTGCCGCTTCACTTGAACTGAGGCGCTAGAGTGATCTGTCGCGCCACATTAAAGAGCTCCAAAACGGTATTTATTGTTTGAATTTATTAATAAAATTGACTGAATTTCAAAGCTGTGACTTGTTTCATATCGGACGTAACAAAGCACAAAGCTTTTTGCGATTTATTGGATGGGAGGTATGTTACAAAGATTTGTTCATTCATTCAGACTGAAAGATGGATTCTTTTGATTTAAGAATCGTTATCGGTTCTTCAAAATGAGAATCGATCAAGAAATCAAGAAATCCATAGTTTTAATCCACACTGTAAAAAATAAAAACTGTAAAAAGTCTGGCAGCAAAGCTTCCAAATGGATTCAGTTCAATTACAGCCATTTCACAAAATTGCATGCAAAAACTGTACAAATACAGAATAGATTTTGCGGTCAAAACCAGTGAAATTACATCATACAGTATCACTGTTGATAAATGCTTATTAAACCGTGGAAAAACTGATAAATAATGTCAAATTACATAGAAAACAACTTACTTTCAGTTCAAACTAAAATAGTTTTAAAATAGTTTTTCTGTGTACAATAACTAAGTTTAATCTTTATTTTTACAGATCCAATCTCACAATTTATTTGACCAATCTCAATAAGTACTTAAAAGAGAACATTACAGACAATTTCTGTTAAATGAACTAAATGTATAAGGACAGAATACATACTTTCAATCAAAGGAACCTGCACATTTACAGTATTAGTTATTTTACAGAAACATCGTCAAGATACGTAAATGATCCATTTAGAACAGGAATGGGCACTTCAGTCCTGGAGGGCCAGTGCAGAGTTTAGCTCCAACCCTGATAAATAAATAAAAATCTCACCTGCCTGTAGCTTCTAGTAATCCTGAAGACATGGTTTAGATGGTGTGTTTGATTAGGGTTGGAGCTAAACTTTGCAGGACAGTGGCCCTCAAGGACCAAAGTTGCCCATCCCTGATTTAGAATATGTAAAAATATCCACATTAAAAGGCAATTGCTGTTTTATACTGTAATATTGCTGTTATTATTTTATACATTTACAATGGACCGGACTTTTATTTTGACAGCGCTGAGAACACCGGCTTTGAGAACGAAGTATAAGTAGGCGAATTGGGACGGATTGGGACGCAGCATATAACTAAAGAAAACGTCTCAGGTTACTATTGTAACCATAGTTCCCTGAGAACAGGGAACGAGACGATGCGTCATCAACGCCATGGGAACGCCCCCCAGCGTGAATGCGTCTGAAGCATATATGTCAACTAGTCCAATGGGAAGAATGAGCGTCACGGGCGGGTGACATCATGACCAGGAAATGATAAAAGCCCATCCGGTGCAGACCGGCGTTAGCTTGAAATCGCCGAAGCAAGCCGATCGCAGGGATGCAGGAAGTATGGCAGGGTGACGCATCGTCGCGTTCCCTGTTCTCAGGGAACTATGGTTACAATAGTAACCTGAGACGTTCCCTTTATCGAAAAGGGAACTCGCGATGCGTCATCAATGCCATGGGAACGAGAATACCCAAAGCGCCAGAATTCCAAATACCTGAGTGTCAGTCTGTTGTAACTAAACACTAAGCACCTGAGAACCTGGGGCAGCATCCAGGTCTAAACTGTAAAATCTCATGAATGTGAGCGGAGAGGACCAGCCCGTCGCATCACAGACATCTTGAAGAGAAACCCCATACAGTAAGGCTTTAGAAGCCGCCATACTCCTAGTCGAGTGAGCTCGGACCACCAAAGGACACGGCTGGTCCGAGTACTCGTATGCAAGTGAAATAGCCTCAACTATCCACTTACTGACCGTCTGTTTAGAAGCAGGAAGACCTTTCTTAGGTGATCCAAAGCAAATCAGTAATTGGTCGGACTTCCTCCATGAGGATGTCCGAAGCACATAAGTGTCCAGTGCTCGCACTGGACACAAGAGGTTCAGTCTTTCCTGGTCCGCAGATGTAAAAGGAGGAGGACAGAAAGCCTGCAGCACAATAGGCCTCGGAGTCAAGGTCGGCACCTTAGGGACGTATCCCTGTTTTGGATATAAGACTGCCTTGACCATCCCCGGAGCAAACTCAAGGCAAGTGGGGGAAACCGAAAGGGCCTGAAGGTCTCCAACTCTCTTGAGGGACGAAATAGCTAGCAGAAAATATTCTTAAATGTAAGAAACTTTTCTGAAACCGAATCTAAGGGCTCGAATGGAGCCCTAGACAAGCCTTCTAGTACTATAGCAAGATCCCAAGCTGGCACCCTAGTGCGAGTTGCAGGCCTTAGCCTCAAAGTGCCACGAAGGAAACGTGTAATCAGGGGGTCTCGACCCAATGATGTACCCCCCACCAGGGTGTGGTAAGCCGCAATGGCTGCCACGTAGACTTTCAGCGTGGAAGGGCATAGACCTGACATAAAGCGCTCCTGCAGGAATTCGAGTACTGTGTTCACAGGACAGTTAACAGGATCCCACTGATGTCGGTGACACCATATAGAAAAAACTCTCCATTTAAGCGCATAAAGTTTCCTAGTAGCTGGAGCTCTGGAGCTTAGAATGGTCTCAGCAGCCTCAGCTGAGAGACCACTCTCTAAGAGTTGGGCCCCCTCAGAGGCCAAACCCATAAGTTCCAAATCTCTGGTCGAGGGTGAAATATTGTGCCCCCGGCCTGATACAGAAGGTCTCTCCTGATCGGGATCTCCAAGGGAGGACCGTCTAAGAGATGGATCAGGTCCGCAAACCAGATCTGACTTGGCCAGCGTGGTGCTACTAGCAGTAGACTTAATCCGTACCGCCGGACTCGCTCCAGAACTCCTGGGAGCAGAGCAACAGGGGGAAACGCGTACAGACGTAGCCTCGGCCACGTCTGCACCATGGCATCCAGCCCCAGGGGGGCTGGGTGAGTAAGGGAGAACCACAGAGGACAATGCGTCTTATTCTGAGACGCAAATAGATCCACCTCTGCTTGGCCGTAAAACTCCCAGATTTTCTCCACCGCCTCGGGGTGGAGTCTCCAGTCCCCTGGCCTCAGCTCCTGCCTCGACAGGATGTCTGCTACTATATTCTGGTATCCAGGAACAGTGTTGGGGAGTAACGGAATACATGTACCGGCGTTACGTATTCAGAATACAAATTATGAGTATTTGTATTCCGTTACAGTTACAATTTAAATAGTTGGTATTTAGAATACAGTTACATTGTTGAAATCAATGGATTACATTAGGATACTTCTCTGTTTCACGAGTTTATTCACTCTCTAGCTAAATAAAAACAAAAAAAGCGCGGTTTGCGTGATCAGTCACAATGGAGTCGGAAGAGGAACAGAGGGAGCTATAGAGATGGAGCCGGAACAACAGAGCCAGGGCAAGAATGCGTTTCTATCTTGGAAATTCAAACAGCATTTCACATTAAAGAAAGAGAAGGGAGAACGAAATATCTAGCCTAAATGTGCAGTGCAACCTCTGCTTGCCAGCAACCAGCAACCTGAAGAAGCATCTTAAAGTAGGCCTAAGTTATCCTTCCCGTCCAGATCCAATGCTACCACATCTTTAAATTACTATAAGAATTATTTAAAGTTAACATTATAAAATATGTAGACCTACACCAAAAAATAAATAATTTAAAATTGAGCAATTCCAGCGTTATGGACGCAACATTTGCAGTCAAAACTTGAAATAGAAATTCTTAGAAAATGCATTTAATACCAATATATTTAAAAACGTCTGTTTATATATCCATATACTCCCGTAATAAAGGAGTCCAGACATTAGAAAAAATCTGTCTACAGATGCGTTTTCTATTTAATATGAGGGAAATAAACATGCGTGACACAAAAACGTGACTTAACTATACTTCTGTGAATTACACTCTGCTCAAACCAAAAGTAATATACCCACCGGACGAAGAAGGGTTGGCTCTCCACAGAACATAAAATATACATTTTATTAATTTTTTCGCGTTCGCATTTATGAGGAAAAAACAATGTTACGAACGTGACCACTCTGTAAGCGGCACTAAAAGACTGCTTTAAAACTTTCACGCAGAGACATCAAACAGAAGCACAAAGCCTTTCTTTAAAGGGAATTTCGTTTTGTATTAATTGTATCTTAATTTTAATAAATGTTTCATCAACCAATTGATTTAATAAATAAGAAGTAGGCTAAATATTTCACGACACCGAGGCGCCGGCATGTGAACTTGAGCTTGTCTCTTATGAACCGAAACTTACCGTAAGATTATTCTTGCCTCACAGTCACAGACATGTCTACATTTAAACAGAACAATTCAAAACGAAACAAAACAGACTGCGTTCTGCTTATGTAATCCGTATGAAATGCGCATTTTTCTCTGGTGCGTTCACTAGCTTACTGCAAAGATCGCGAGTCAGCATCGTCAACTTCATCTTTGCAGGCGACAGTGACACAGACAAAAAACACTTGTTTATTAATAAACAATTAAAATATCTCCTTGCTATATTTTACATATTCATAATCAATAGCCTACTTTTGCCGGTTCTTTGTGACAGCTTTTAGGTGCTTTATTGGCAGCGCCATCCCTACATATTACAACGTGTCACCACCGCATCACCTTTCTGCATTCCTACACTTATAAAATGCAATTCAATACGGAAGTAATCCAAGTATTCTGAATACAGTACTCAGATTGAGTAACGTAACGGAATACGTTACAAATTACATTTTGGGGCATGTATCCTGTATTCTGTAACGAAATACGTTTTAAAAGTATCCTTCCCAACACTGTCCAGGAATATACACTGCCCTCAGAGAGAGTACCTTCCCCAGAGACCACAGGAGGATCTGGTGCGCCAGTTTGCAAAGCGGACGCGACCGCAGAGACCCCCCTGACGGTTCAGATAAGAGACCACCGATGTGTTGTCCGTTCGTACGAGCACATGATGGCCCCAGGTCTGGAAGGAAATGCCTCAACGCATTGAAGACAGCCATCATCTCCAGGCAATTTATCTGCCACGAAAGATGATGACTTTTCCACAGACCCTGAACCGAGCGGCGTTCCATTACCGCTCCCCAGCCGGTGAGGGAAGCATCTGTCGAGATAGTAACACGATGGCAAAGAGCTCCCAACACCGGACCCTGGGTTAAGAACCAGTGCTTCTTCCATATAATTAAGGCACGAAGGCATCGCCGCGTGACCTTGATCATATGAAGTGGGTTTCCCCTCGGGGAGAACCCTCTGGTCCTGAGCCACCACTGTAAAGGCCTCATGTACAGCAGGCCAAAAGGTATCACGTTGGACGCTGCTGCCAGTAGACCCAACAGTCTCTCGAACTGTTTTACAGTGCGTGACTGACCTAGCTTTAGCTCTTTGGTGGCTGCCAGGATAGCAGCTACACGAACGGGCGATAGATTGGCCCGCATCGTCACTGAATCCCATACCACACCAAGGAAAGTGGTTCTCTGTACTGGAGAAAGCACACTCTTCTTGGCATTGAGCCTCAACCCCAACATCTTCATATGAGCGGGAACGACACCTCGGTGCCCAACCGCCAACTGCTCCGATTCCGCAAGAATCAGCCAGTCGTCGATGTAGTTCAGAATACGTATGCCCAGAAGCCTGAGAGGGGCTAGAGCTGCATCCACGCATTTCGTGAACGTGCGGGGTGATAAAGCTAGGCCGAAAGGAAGAACCCGATATTGGTATTCTTTGCCCCCAAAAGAAAACCTTAGGAACTTCCTGTGCTGAGGGAGGATGGAGATATGGAAGTAAGCGTCCTTCAGATCTATCGTGACAAACCAGTCCTCGGATCTGATTTGAGTCACGATCTGTTTGAGTGTCAGCATCTTGAACTTTAGTTTCTGAACTGACCGATTTAACAGACGAAGACCTAAAATGGGACGCAACCACCATCCTTTTTTGGAACAATGAAATAACGTTTGTAAAAACCCGACTCTCGGTCGGGTGAGTACACCTGTTCTATAGCATTCTTTGCTAACAGGGCCTTTACCTCTTGCTCCATTACCAGAGCCTGCTCGGGATGCACCACTGTGGGCAGCACCCCGTTGTAATGAGGGGACGAGAACCAAACTGGATTCTGTATCCTTTCTCTACAATCTGCAGGACCCAACGAGAAATTTTCGGCAGAAGCTTCCATGCTGCCAGAAAATTTACTAAGGGAACCAGCCTCTTGAGGCTGGTCTCTGGTGTTACCGAGACAGCTAATTCTGGAGCCTGAAACATAATGGCAGGAACTACCTGAACTGGCTGCTCTAAAACCCCCCTCAGAGGGTGCGAAACCGATGCTGTGCCGCAGCATAGCACCGGCGACTCGCTGGAGACCGCTGCGCCCTGAAGCACCAAGGGTGGCAGGGTTGGCAGAACGGTCTCGTGAGGACCCCGAAATGGAACGGGCACCGTATAATGAAGTGTACACCGCTCTACTTCGGTCGGGGCTGTCCTCACAGACCTGACGCATGAACATCAGGTTTTTTTTTATTTTTATTAAAAGACGAAGCCCTGTTCGCCTGAAGAACGGTCCTCAGATCCGGCTTCGGTTTAGAAGGCTTCGACTGAGAGTGCTGCGCCTGTCTCCAGTGTTTCTGTGGAGGAGCACGACTCTACACTCATACGCAACACTCTACTTTTGTTGCACACGATATGAGGAACTAGATGACTGGGGCGGCTCACGCCCAGCAGCCCCAGGGGGATTACCCCGAGGGAAGAACTTTTTAAAAGCATCTGATTGCTTCTTAGATTCTTGAAATCTCTCGACGACCGTATAGACTGCGTCGCCGAAGAGACCAGAAGGCTCAACCGGAGCATCTAATAAAAAAGCTCGATCTTTTTCTTTTATTTCGGCCAAATTTAACCAAAGATGCCTCTCAGTGGCAACCAGGGCGGCCATAGAACGACCAATAGCCCTGGCGGTCTTTTAGTCACCCTGAGAGACAGATCAGTAGCCCGACAAAGTTCTCGAATTTCGTCAGGACTAACTCCCTCACTCCTATCAATATCCCCCAGCAGGTCAGCTTGGTAAGCCTGGAGCACTGCCATTGTGTGTAAACACGCTCCAGCTTGACCTGCTGCCGAATAAGCTTTGCCCACTAAACTAGAAGTGGCTTTAAGCGGTTTAGTGGGCAGTGCTGAAGCCTTTAAAGATGACGCAGGACCAGGCGATAAATAATTCGCGAGTGTCTGTTCAGCCTGGGGCATCGCCTCATATCCATACTCTTTCAGCCCTCTTATATCAGAATATAATTTAACCTGAGGGCTAAAAAGACGAGATAAGTACGGCTTATTCCATGATTTAGATAGTTCTTCATGTAAATCGGGGAAAAAAGGCAGGCTTCGTGATGGAGATGATGTGACTGAAGGGAGAAAGCGCTCGTCTAATTTACTTTTGGGACGAGCGCTAACATTCTCGGGTGGCTATTCATATTTAATTTATCTACAGCCCGTGTAATCACCTCCACCATTTCCTCATATGCTGGGGAAACAGATGGCGAATCTATTTCCCTGTGTGTGTGTGTGCTTTCACTGTGTAAACTCATAACATCGCCTTCCTCGGAAGACGAGCACTGAAGTAATGGGCTCTCTCCCGGGCGGAAGAAGCCGCAGAGCGTGCTTCCGACACCGGGGGGAGAACGCTGGATCTCCCGGGTAAGGACGGAGAAAAGGCCCTCGGACCGTCTCCAATCCCTCCAAAAGATCCATCTGCGATCCCCAGGAATGCATTCTCCGCGATGCCTCGGCAAACGCGGGTCCTGATCCCTGAGGATCGCGAGCCTGCCCACTCTCTTTATCGAAGAGTGACAGGCGAGAGCAGAGCATGCGAAGCGGTAGCATTTCACAGTGTTGACACTCAGCCCCCTCGAAGGCTGAGACCGCATGCTCCACTCCCAAACAAATCAAACAAAGCTGTGTGTGTCCCCACCCGTTAAATAACGCGGGCAGGGAGGTACACACTGCTTGTAAACTTGTTTCGCCATAACGTTTCCCAATATATTGCAACAGACAACAATAAATAGACAGAGACAGTATACACAGATCGCTTGCTGAGGCGCAAAAGCTAACGCCGGTCTGCACCGGATGGGCTTTTATCATTTCCTGGTCATGACGTCACCCGCCCGTGACGCTCATTATTCCCATTGGACTAGTTGACATATATGCTTCAGACGCAGTCACGCTGGGGGGCGTTCCCATGGCGTTGATGACGCATCGCGAGTTCCCTTTTCGATAAAGGGAACTCCCTCTTCATTAGTTTTATGCTGCGTCCCAATTAGCCTACGCCTTAACCTACGCCCTAAAAGTATGTACTCTTTTTTTAAAATAAAGTTAATACTTTTGAGTCTGTAGCAAAAGATAGGCAAGCTTTGGGACATACTACTTCTTCATCTTTAATGGATAGCTCTGTCGCTTAGTTACGTACAATCCTGTCACCATAAACTGCCCTGTCAATCATCTTGTCACAGTTAAAATCCTCTATTTAATCTAATTTCATTTCCTACCATTTCGGACAGAAATGTTGTAGCACTTTGACCCACTTTGATCGTGGGTCTTTCATGCAGAGTACGCTCCTCATGCGTTTGCAATTTGAATATAATGATGCATTTAAAAGTTAATGGCTAAACGATCTTTACAAAAGTTCACAATGCTGCTGCAGATGCAATATAATGTGGACAACATTGAATAAATGAATTTTACATCAAGTTTGATACTGATAATTAATCACCCTTTATCTAAACCTACAAAACCGCCGGACTTGCACATCCTTCATGTATGTAGTTTTTAACACTTTTTATTTGTGTTTGTAGTTCTCTGAATCCTTGTCAAACGCGCAATATTAGCCATTAGAGTGTTCACGGATCTGCACTTCAGATTCTAACCGGAAAAATGTTACTAACTTAATCAGAGTTAGTTGAATCCATCTGTCAGATATTCTGAAGTGAAGTCACCTTTATTTATACAGTCCTTTTTACAATACAGATTGTTTCAAAGCAGCTTTACAGAGATAACAGGAAAATAATGTTGTAATAATATTGTTAAATCTAAAATTAAATGTCCCCAACTAAGCAAGCCAAAAGCCAATGCTGACCAAAACTCCATCAGGTGACAGAATGGAGGAAGAAACCTTGGGAGAAACCGGGCTCAGTCAGGGGGCCAGTTCTCTTCTGGCCAATGAACAAAACAGTGTATAATTATGATTCAGGCAGTATTACAGGTCAGGGGTCAGATTGGTTCAGAACATTATATTATGCAGTTCATCTGGTTGACGACCAGGGTCATCACGCGCGTATGGAGACAAGTTTGTTGAGGATCAGTGCCGATGCCTGTCTTGCGTATTTGTAGTTTAACATTAATGCTTGTCAGTACATAAATACATATGTCTTCAGTACATTATGTAAATCTTAGTTAAGTGGGTCAAATAAGCCTTTTAGAGTTGAAATAATTTAATTTACAATTGCAACTACAATACATTTTCATTTAACTGTAAATAACATGGTTAAGTGTCTTAAAACATTGCATTCACTTTTTTACATCTTTACAAAGAACTGAATGTTGTTAGTAACCGTTCAGTATGTAATACATACATTTTTCCCTGGCAGTGTTTTAAATGTGCTAAAGACTTACACCCTCTGCTGGAGATAAACCTCACTGGTTGCTACGTGGTCTACAAATCTAAATCCAGCAATAAGATGCAGCACGAGCTGAAGGTGGTGGCCGGTGCCGACTCAGTCATCTTGGGCTTCCAGAGCAGCACGCAGGCCGAAGAGTGGAGGAAGGTCTGACCAAGTCTAAACTAGACTTACATTTTCATTAAACTTAAAGTTGCAATGAAACAGAAGTAGCGACAGATCTTCTCCATATTTTGACGTACACTCACTGGACATTTTATTAGGTTCACCTGTTCAACTACTTGTTAATGCAAATATCTAATCAACCAATCACATGGCAGCAACTCAATGCATTTAGGTATGTAGATATGGTCAAGATGATCTGATGTAGTTCAAAACTGAGCATCAGAATGGGGAAGAAAGGGGATTTAAGTGACTTTGAATGTGGCATGGTTGTTGGTGGCAGACGAGCTGGTCTGAGTATTTCAGAAACTGCTGATCTACTGGGATTTTCACAAACAACCATCTCTTGGGTTTACAGAGAATGGTCTGAAAAAAGGGGTGGCAGTTCTGTGTGTGAAAAAGGCCTTGTTGATGCCACAGGTCAGAGGAGAATGGCCAGACTGGATCAAGCTGATAGAAAGGCAACAGTAATTTAAATAAACTCTCATTACACCCGAGGTCTGCAGAAGAGCATCTCTGAACACACAACATGTTGAATCTTGAAGCAGATTTGCTACAGCAGCAGAAGACACACACTGGTTCTCTTACGAGAGTATCTCTCGTACTGCGTAATATCTTACGCTATGGGGAAAACTCTTTTCCACGAGATATTGAAGCCAAAAATTATCCTTAATTTTTTATTAATGTAAAACGCTTTGCAGCAGCAAGCAGACATAGGCGAGACAGCTCGCGCGCCTATTGGCTGCCCTGCGGCAATAGCAGCAGCCTATCGAGAGAGGCTCTGCGTGACGTCACGACGAATGGGGGCCTTTCGCGCCCATATCGTCACGTCCCGCCAGAAAGGGCGTGGTCTCGCCCCATATCTAGGCTCGATAGCTGCTCTTACGTTGATTTTCATCTCTTCAGCGAAGCCTCCCGCATCGCTGGATCCAGAGTGAGAAGCCGCGCCGTCGACCTGTAGCCTTCAGCGGGACGTGCCATCGAGCCTGGAGTCGCTGGCCTCGCCGCCTTCAGCCGCCGTACCTGCTGCGCTTTCCGGCGTACATATCCTTTCCTCTGCTTAGAGTGTGTGTGATTGCATTATCTGCCTTTTTTCCCACCCCTCTAAAAGAGCGGCGTCTTTTTAAAGATGCCTTCATGTGGTTCTTGCCGAGCCCCACTCAGCGATGAGGACCGCCATGTCATCTGCGTGTCCTGCCTGGGTGAGGATCACGCGGCCATCGCGCTCGCTGACGGCGGATGCCATCATTGTGAACGTTTGCCTATGGTGACTCTGCGGACTCGCCTAGCTGCGTTACCCGAGCCCGCATCCCAGCCTGCCGTGACGCCGCGCCGCAAGAAGCGCCGCGCCCAGCGCGCGCCCGAGCTATTTCCAGCCCGCCAAAGCTCGCCGGTTCGCCCGCCAGCTTCGCCGGCTTCGCTCGAGTCGCCCACGGACGGACAGTGGCCGCCGTCTGCCGCCGCGTCCGCACTTGAGCTCGACGAACTTACCGGAGACGGCATTGAAACTGAGCCGATGCGTCCGCTCTCTCAAGCCGTGGATTACATCGGCCTCGACTGAAAGGCGCTCGCGCAACTAACGCGCAATAGGCTGGACGGACGCTTTCTCGGGAAAGACGAAGCTCCGTCACAGTCGAGACCCGCGCCTTTCCCCCCTGAATGGTGAGAAACATTTGTGGCTAACTATCCGAGATGACGGAAGCTGAGCGCTCCGTGTTCCTCGACGTTCTCGCTCTGCTGGACGCCGCCCCCCTCAGCGCGGGCCCCGGCCGAGGATTGAGATAAAGCCCGAGGTCTCAAGGCCTTCCTAGTCTCTCTAGGAAAGCGACGGTGTTCAGTTCCCGCTGCGGCCGGATTTCCACCAAAACTTCTCGCTCGTTCAGTTCCAAGCAATGTGACTGTTCCAGTGTATTTCGCAGTGAGCAAGCTGGTTCCACAGCCCGCTTGCCTGCGCTCAAAGGCCGTCGTTTCGGCTAACTAGCAGCGCCGCCAGGCCCGAGATCAAACACCGCGCTCTCGCTCTGCTGGACGCCGCCCCCCTCAGCGCGGGCCCCGGCCGAGGATTGAGGTAAAGCCCGAGGTCTCAAGGCCTTCCTAGTCTCTCTAGGAAAGTGACGGTGTTCAGATCCCGCTGCGGACGGATTTCCACCAAAACTTCTCGCTCGTTCAGTTCCATGCGTTGTGACTGTCCCAGTGTATTTCGCAGTGAAGCAGCCGGTGTCTCAGCCCGCTTGCCTGCGCACAAAAGCCGTTTCTATGGCTACCCAGATAAATCCAATAAAGAGTGCATTTTCTGGTGTCCCGGCCACGGCCGATGGTGTTACGAGTGTTGTAAGAATGCCCACGTCCCAGTGCCCATTCCCACACCCAGACACAGCCCGCCATGGTGCAGGGCTAGCACAAATAAAACCAACTCATGTTGGTTGTGCAGAAAATGTAGTGAACGCGCCCATACTATGCCCGCTTACACTACATGATGCGTGTCCCTTGGTTTCTGTAAAAACGAAACTAACACACATTTAGTCGGCGCGAGCCGACAGTGTTCTCAGTGCAGTAAATGTGCCCGCTGTCCCGCATTTCCTCACTGACACGCCGAATCCCACGGTATTCACCCCCGCTCGCTTTCTATGCACAACCCGTCACAGAGAAGCTGAGCGCGGCCAGGCTGCCCGCTGTGATTAGCGCGCACCTCGCACGCTGTGAACACAGCGTTGATTCAGTCGGCGCGAGCCGAGTGTTCTCCGTGCTGAAAATGTGCCCGCTGTCTCGCGCCCGCATTTCTCACAGACACTCCGAATCTCACGGGATTCGCCCCCGCTCGTTTTCTCTGCACAACCCGTCACAGAGAAGCTGAGCGCGGCCAGGCTGCCAGCTGTGATCAGCGCGCGCCTCGCACGCTGTAAACACAGCAGTGATTTAGTCGGCGCGAGCTGACAGTATTCTCAGTGTAGTAAATGTGCCCGCATGTAGTAAATGTGCCCACATTCCCTCACACGCGCCGAATCCCACGGGATTCGCCCCGCTCGCTTTCTCTGCGCGTCCCGCCATAGAGAAGCTGAGCGCGGCCAGGCTGCCCGCTGTGATCAGCGCGCCCCCCGCCTCGAACGCTGTAAACACGGTGTTGTGTTCCCAGTACACAGGGGCTCTCGAGCCGCCGTCCTGCCGCGGCCAGAGCCCAGATTTCATTCTACCCCTAGCTATTCACGCAGATGCGTGGTCAAGGCTTCCCGGGGTATCAGAATGGGTGTTGAACACTATAACGAGAGGCTGTTCGCTACAGTTCGCTCGACGCCCCCGCCGTTATACGGCGCGAGTCGAAACTACGGTGTAAAGCGAAGTGTTTCATCTACTTCGAGCCGAGATAGCGAAACTACTGAGAGAAGGGGCTATAGAACCTCTATCTCAGGGCGAAGGGGGCTTATACAGCAGATATTTTCTGGTACCGAAAAAAGATGGTGGGCTCAGACCCATTCTAGATCTGCGACTGCTGAACAGAACGCTTGTGAAGCGCCAGTTCAGAATGCTTACGACCAGGAAAATCCTCGCGCAAGTGCGCCAAGGAGACTGGTTCATGTCAATAGATCTGAAAGACGCCTATTTTCAAATACAAATAGCGTCCCATCACAGGCGATTCTTGAGATTCGCCTTCGAGGGCCAGGCATATCAATACACAGTCCTGCCGTTCAGCCTGTCCCTAGCACCCCGTACGTTCACGAAGTGCATGGACGCGGCCCTCGCCCCCCCTGAGACTTCGGGGCATGCGAGTTTTTGAACTACTTGGGCCTGCTCCGCATGCGCCCACTGCAGCTATGGCTAAAAGCACGAGTTCCCCCCAGGGCGTGGACCGCAGGTCTATTTCGCCTCAGGGTCGACCTTCAGTGCATTTCGGCTCTGAAACCATGGAAAGCAACCGACTGGTATCAGTCAGGTGTGAGTCTGGGGATCCCCTCGAGTGTGAAGGTGGTGTCTACGGACGCCTCCACTTCGGGGCAGGGAGCGCTGCTCGAAGGCAGACCGCTAGCTGGCCTATGGTCAGTACGGGAGAAGCTCCTTCACATAAACTGCTTGGAATTAATAGCAGTCGACAAAGCGCTACGGCGCTTCTGTCCCCAGATAAAAGGCCACCACGTATTGGTCCGGTCGGACAACATGTCAGTGGTGGCGTACATAAATCACCAGGGCGGTGTCAGGTCCCGAAACCTTTACAGGCTGACGGAACGCCTCCTGGTCTGGGCTCAGCACAACCTGCTCTCGCTGAGAGCGGCGCATGTGCCTGGTCACCTAAATGTGGGGCCAGACAGGCTGTCCAGAAACAACGTCCCAGCAGGAGAATGGTCTCTGCACCCGCAGACGATCCAGCTGCTGTGGGAAACGTTTGGCAAAGCGCAGGTGGACCTGTTCGCGTCCCAAGAAAACGCTCACTGCCCGAGATTCTTCTCGAAATGCCGGGAGGCGCTGGCCCATGTTGGCCCCGCCGCCCCCTATATGCTTTTCCCCCTGTCTCACTCCTGCCTCAGGTGTTGGAGCGAATCAGGAGGGAGGGATGCCCAGTGCTACTCATAGCTCCGCTCTGGACAAACCAGTCGTGGTTCCCTGTCCTGATGCAGCTGACCAGCGCTGCCCCATGGCCTTTACCGTTGAGGAGAGACCTCCTCTCTCAGGCGGGAGGCTCGATTTGGCATCCTCGCCCGGATTTGTGGTCCCTGCACGCAGGGGCCATCAACGGGTACCCGCTGACCTCCCAGAGGGAGTGTTAAACACGATCGCGCAGGCTAGAGCCCCGTCTACCAGACGGCTCTACACCTCGAAGTGGTCTGTGTTCTCTGCTTGGTGTCAAGCGCAGAGCTTTTCACCTGTAGACTGCGGGGTTACGGAAGTGCTTTCCTTCCTTCAGGAGCTACTGGATAAGGGCAGGACCCCTTCCACGCTCAAAGTATACGTGGCGGCCATAGCAACGTTTGTAAAACCGGTGTCTGGCCAGTCACTAGGAAAGAACGACTTAGTCGTGCGTTTCCCTAGAGGAGCTCGGAGGCTAAACCCTCCCAGGCCCCCTTCAGTCCCGACATGGGACCTTTCCACGGTCTTGGAGGCCATGAAAGGTGCCCCATTCGAGCCAATCCAGTCGTCAGACATGAAACACTTGTCTTCAAGACAGCGTTTCTTATGGCTCTCGCTTCAGTGAAGCGCGTAGGGGACTTGCAAGCGCTCTCAGTGAGCGCGTCATGCATGGAGTTTGGACCTAATGACTCTAAGGTCATACTCAAACCGAAGCACGGCTACGTGCCAAAATCCCTCAACACACCGTTCAGGGCCCAGGTGATTTCCCTGTCTGCCCGTCCGGTTCTCAATGAGGAGAAGGACGCGAGTCTCCTTTGCCCTGTTAGGGCACTAAGGGCTTATGTGTCCCGCTCGTCTGGTTTCAGACAGACTGAGCAGCTTTTCGTTTCGTTTGGCGGCCGTGCTAAGGGACTTGCCGCTTCGAAACAGAGCCTATCCAGATGGATAGTTTGGTGCCATAGCGCTGGCTTACACTTCTAAGGGCCTACAGTGCCCTTTGGGTGTTGGAGCGCACTCCACAAGAGGCATGGCCTCCTCGTGGGCATGGTCTAGCGGGGTTACCCTGCAAGATATTGTATGGCAGCGGGCTGGGCCTCGCCGTCTACATTTATAAAATACTATAACCTGGAGGTTCCCGCCTTGCAAGCTAAGCTTTTGGCGGTATAAAGTTCAGTGCTATCTGCCCGCTGTGCGGCTCAGATACTGAGTTTGACCTGCGTATTGCTCACTGACCGGTACAGCAGCTCATTAAAATGTCGACACATTTGTGGCCACCCAGTTCAGGCTGAATGTTCACCCTGACGGTATGGTCTATTTGTCACATGATCAGCTCCTTCGGATGCTATTTACAGGGAATGATGCTTCTAGCCTCTCTTCCCTCACTCTCTGTGAGTTTATGGTGATTATGCACTATATGCGCCCCGGGCTTCGGCCCCTGGGACTTTGGTGTTGGATCCCTACCAGCACGGCGTGTTGCATTGTGTTCCCCATAGCGTAAGATATTACGCAGTACGAGAGATACTCTCGTAAGAGAACGTACTCGGTTACTAACGTAACCTCGGTTCTCTCTAGAGAGGGAACGAGTACTGCGTATCTTGCCGTGCTTGGAATACGCTCTGGTTCGCTTCGGCGATGAAAACCAACGTAAGAGCAGCTATCGAGCCTAGATATGGGGCGAGACCACGCCCTTTCTGGCGGGACGTGACGATATGGGCGCGAAAGGCCCCCATTCGTCGTGACGTCACGCAGAGCCTCTCTCGATAGGCTGCTGCTATTGCCGCAGGGCAGCCAATAGGCGCGCGAGCTGTCTCGCCTATGTCTGCTTGCTGCTGCAAAGCGTTTTACATTAATAAAAAATTAAGGATAATTTTTGGCTTCAATATCTCGTGGAAAAGAGTTTTCCCCATAGCGTAAGATATTACGCAGTACTCGTTCCCTCTCTAGAGAGAACCGAGGTTACGTTAGTAACCGAGTACGGTTCCACTCCTGTCAGCTAAGAACAGGAAACCGTGGCTACAATTCGCACAGACTCACCAAAATTAGACAATAGAAGATTGGAAAAACGTCACCTGGTCTGATGAGTCTCAATTTCTGTTTTAACATTCAGATGGTAAGGTCAGAATTTGACCTAAACAACATGAAAGCATGGACTCATTCTCCCTTGTATTAATGGGTTAGGATGGTGATACAATGGTGTGGGGCATGTTTCCTTGGAAAACGTTGGGCCCCTTTAGTACCAATTTTAAATGCCACAGCCTACCTTAGGATTGTTGCTGACCATGTCCATCCTTTGATAACCACAGTGTACCTATTTTCTGATGGCTACTTCCAGCAGGATAACGTGCCATGTCACAAAGCTCAAATCATCCAAAACTAGTTTCTTGAACATGACAATGAGTTCACTCTGTCTCCTCTCCACCAATAAGCCAATAAGCCTTCTGGTGCACTATGGCTGCCATCGTATCATCCAGGTGTTTTCTGCACATTGGTGTTGGTTTAGGAGATCCCCCCTTTCCATGTAAAGTGTTTTGAGTGCAGAGAAAAGCGCTAAATAAATGTAATGAATTATTATTATTCATTATACTTAAATGGCCTCCACAGTCACCAGATCTTAATCCAACATAGCACCTTTGGTATGTGGTGGAACGGGAGATTCACGTCATGGATGTGCAGCCGACAAATCTACAGCAACTGCGTGATGCTGTCATGCCAATATGAACCAAAATCTCTGAATCTCTGAGATCTCAAAATCTCTCAGCATCTATGCCACGAAGAATTAAGGCAGTTCTGAAGGCAAAAGGGGGTCCATCCCGGTACTAACAAGGTATACCTAATAAAGTGGCCGGTGAGTGTACATCCAAAGACCAAATGTAGGGCGATGTGGCACTCAAAAGTGAAGGGAGATGAATGTGAGGGCGGGGTTTAAGCAAACTAAGTGAATGCAGATCCTGCATACATCACCAATGAGATGTCTGTCATTTCATCGGAAAGTCCAGTTATGATGTTTTGATTAAACATTACAAGGTCAAAAGTAAAAAAATTAAACATGCACGGATGAATTGTTTACAATAAGATCTATAAATTGCATTTTGAAAATACATACAGTGAGTTTTCATTTCGTGACAACTTTAAACCGTAACTTTAACTAACTTGTTTTCTGTTTGTCTCATTTGTAGATTATAGAAGAAGTGAGCGGCTCCTCTTATTACGAATCCCAAAGCTCCTCATCCATCCTGAGGAGCGAGAGGCTGGACTCTTGCAGGGTAAACACCATGCCAGTTCCTGCTCTCTATGTTAACAACATTATCAATGTGATGGACACAGCAAGAGAGTAACAGAATAACTTAATTTCTCTAAAAAAGATGTTACTGAATTAGCTTGGTGGTTATTCATCTGGAGACCTTTCCTTTACGCCCATTCCAGAGTCTCTTTCATGAATGTTCTGCTGGCTTGAGCCATGAACTAAACTGATTAGCAAAGTCTTGTGTTCCATCTTAAGCCAATTTGTAGATAAAGGACTGACTTACCTGTGTTGGAGAATATTTTGTACTTGCTTATGTTCTTACAATCTCTCTTTCTCGCTGTAGTCAAGTACTGTCCTCCATACAGACTCGGATGAAGAGAAAATCTCAAGTCTTCCGTCTGCAATTAGCAGTGTGGAGATTAAAGATAAAGACAGAGGTGAGCAGAAACACTTGCGTTTGGACACACAAAGGAGTTAGTTGTATGATGAAAAGGGGGTGTTTCGTACCATAATGGAACCAAGTGTTTGGAGGGGAAGCGTTTAAAAATAAGAGAGCTTCTCTGCATCCGAAATTACACACTTTCCTAATATATAGTAGGTGAAAAACAGTATGTGAGATGAG
Source organism: Chrosomus eos (assembly GCA_036326025.1). Lineage (NCBI taxonomy): Eukaryota > Metazoa > Chordata > Actinopteri > Cypriniformes > Leuciscidae > Chrosomus > Chrosomus eos. The sequence continues at coordinate 12,037,001 of CM070836.1, read as the reverse complement.
AAATATGTTTGAATTCACAGTATTCATAAAAACAGTAAGTGAAAAGTACCCGGATGACCTACTACTTCTGGCAAGATTATGATGTATGCGCATCCAATGGACACTTTAATATCCCATGAAGCTACGGGAATTAGATTTATGAACGGCAGTGCAAAATGACAATGACAGCATGACGGATGTAGTAAGTCCGGATTGCATTCATGCTACATATTATCCACCTTTTTCCTATGCCCCATGATGCTTTGCGCGAATTATGGGAGTAACTTCTGTTAAACTGTAAGCAATCGGTGAAAGGTTTGCTCTAAATAAGCAATAATAAGCTTTTTTTTGTTTAAGAACTGGGAAGAACTGTCATTATTGTACTCACCCTTCAACCATCGAACATTAAAAGGAAAATTGAAAGTGTAAAAGAATTAACAAATTACTACAACAGACCATGAATAACCCCAATCTGCAGCAATATTATGGAGGTGTTAAATATTAGTAATATTTGTCTGTATTAATGTAACATACGTTACCTTTAATCAAAAATATTCATTAACTTTAGCATTGAGTGATAATATTTCAAAGTGCTTTCCGTCATTTTGACAGATAACAAATATTCTATTTACCTGCTTTAGAAGCGTTCCAGTACACACTGCTAATAGGAATAAGAAGTGAAAAGGGGAGACAATTATATTTTAAAGGATTCATGTGAAAACAAACCTGGAAAGAGACGTGAGGATTTGGGGAGAAAACGAGAGATTGTTAGTGCATTCAAGTAAATCATTTGTACATGGGATATTTTCGTACAGGAAACCAGGAGAGCAGACCACAAATGCACAGTATAAGTTGTCTTTATCACCGGAATGCAAATAAAAAAAGATAAGAATCATGAGGAAAAGAATGCATCAGACTGAAAAGAGCTCTTGCCACAGATATTCTTGTGATACCATATCACATTAAAATACCAAGCGTTACGTTCTTCTGACGTCTGAAAATAAAACATGAAGGATAATTGACAGCTCAGTCAGTCAAACTGGCTTATAAGGATTATTTGTAGCATAACCTTATTATTTGAAATTATTTGTTTCAGTCTTTTTGAGTGGAAGTTCCCCAAACCCGAAGTTCCTCCCATAATTCAAATCGCAGTAGGCTTGTCAGGAAAAAGGTGGATATAGAACTTTTTTTTTAATGGTCGGGAAGTACAGGGGTTGGACAATGAAACTGAAACACCTCTCATTTTAGTGTGGGAGGTTTCATGGCTAAATTGGACCAGCCTGGTGGCCAATCTTCATTAATTGCACATTGAACCAATAAGAGCAGACTGTGAAGGTCCAATTAGCAGGGTAAGAGCACAGTTTTGTGCCATGTATCAGGATGACAATGCACCAATACACACAGCAAGACTGGTGAAAGATTGGTTTGATGAACATGAAAGTGAAGTTGAACATCTCCCATGGCCTGCACAGTCACCAGATCTAAATATTATTGAGCCACTTTGGGGTGTTTTGGAGGAGCGAGTCAGGAAACATTTTCCTCCACCAGCATCACGTCGTGACCTGGCCACTATCCTGCAAGAAGAATGGCTTAAAATCCCTCTGACCACTGTGCAGGACTTGTATATGTCATTCCCAAGACGAATTGACGCTGTATTGGCCGCAAAAGGAGGCCCTACACCATACTAATAAATTATTGTGGTCTAAAACCAGGTGTTTCAGTTTCATTGTCCAACCCCTGTAATTATTATTCAAAAGAAGTACCCACTCTCAGTCTCAGCCCTTGAAAGTCCCTATCAATTTATCAATTTAAATGGAGAAATACTGAAATCTTAAAAACAGCTTGCCGAACTAACATTTAAATATCTTATTTCAAATCAGAAATGGAATATGACATTAATTGTCTAATAAATCTGGGTTCTTGTGCTCAAATAGCATTAAAAAAGTGCACATTTCAGGTTATTTCAGCCAATGCAGTTGTCTCAGGACATTGACTTCTGTGGTAACCGGAGCTTCTAACGGCCGCTGCTGTGATGCAATGACATTACCAATTTGCTTATTCTGACTTATTCCACCACATTGCGTGTTGCAATTTCTCCAATTTATAGTAATTAAGACAGTGGACTGTCTTAATAAATAAACAATCTTTAGCTTGGTGATGTCAGCCATAAAGGAAAGTTCTTTCAGAGAGGGATCAAGTTATTACATTTTCATTGCCCATTCATTCAACAATCATTTCTTTCGGATTTACTTCACATTGCGGAAGAAAAGATCCGCTACTTCCGTTACATCATGAGTTTATGCATCCCAGCCTACCAAGGTTGCGATGTGTTATTACATTTTGATGAAAAATGTTGCAACTTTTTTTTAGTTTTGAATAAAGTGCACCTTTAAAAAAGATGAATCATTCACCATAAAATCAAGATGAAATTTGAAGTCAAGTCACCTTTATTAATATAGCTCTTTTTACAATACAGATTGTTGCAAAGCAGCTTTACAATAATAACAGGAAATAAATGCAACAAAGATTGTTTTGGCTGTACAGCAGCTCTAGAAGAAATCCATTGTCCAGTTTAAGTACCGGTACGTTTAGCGTTAATTCATTTCCGTTGTAATAATCATTAGTTATTAATTTAGGGGCCGTTAACACAACATCGTTTCAAACGAAAACAAAAAACCTTTAATGCGTTATGGCCGTTCATTTACACGACAACAGCGTTTAAGTGGCCTGAGAACGCAAACTTTGAAACAGGTGTGCAAGTTTTTGAAAACGAAACTGTTATCATGTAAAAATTGTATTATGTAAGAATGTAAATGGGGTCGGTTTTGATTTCATTGTTTAATGTCTGCATTTCCCACAGTTCTTTGTTGTCAACCCGTAACCTAATGCTGTTTCTAATTAAAGAAGTCTATCAATAACATATGTTTTATACCCTTTATGTGGAGAAGGTCTGCTTACATTGCATCTGAGCTAGCCCTTCTATTAGCACAACTGTGCCATTGTTCACTCGTTTTGGTGTTATTCATTAGGGGCTAAATTCACTGCATGCCGTACTGGACACAGGCTGCGTGTTTTCCACACTGTGTCATTGTCTGTGGATAGATTCCTGTGAGATTTTATTGTCACCTTTGACATTGAGGTGACAACCACAGCAGTGAACTTTGATATATTTGGGTGAACTTTCTGATAGTGGCTCAGCATGTATGTAAGCAGAGCGTGTATTTGTTTATGAAGGAAACTGAAGAACTATGTATTTTATAAAAGAAATAAGCTAATTCGATTTTGGGGAAGATCAAAAGTTTAGTTGAAACTTAGAAGTGGCTACGACTTACCAGTCGCTGAGTAATGTTTTAATGTTTTGTTATTGGAAACGTGTGCTCACTGATTAGAGACGTATGGATGTCTACTTCACGTGTCTCCACATACAACTTGAAAGGGAAACTTTCATACAAGTTTATTTGTTTATTTGTGTTTGTACAAGCATACTTTGATTATAGACTAGGACATTTATTTTATGCTAAAGTGTGTAATTTATACACCCCTAGTAAACAGAAAACTGAAAAATTGTTTGAATTGTTATGTTCTTCTGAACACTCCCTCCATCTGCAATTGGTTGGGAAACCAACCACCAACCACATTTTTTATGTGTCTTTTATTTATTATGGACCTGCAGAAAAAAAAATCCACTTGTAGCAACAGTTTAAAAGTAGCCTAAGAAAACTGTGCTGTTTCTCTTTCGCGTCTTCTTGAGCTTGCATGGTTTAAAATCACATTAAAATGCGCACACAGTAATCGAAATTTTAATTTTGTAACAAATATCTGACTCCTGACTGCGATTCCCAACCTTTCAACTACAAAAACTAGTTTACTTCTTAATTTTTATTGTGTGTGGCAACTATACTGTGCTATATTCTTAAGCATATTGTTACTTTACATTAAAGGTTCTCTAAGCGATCCTGGGTGACGTCACTTCTTGTTGACGTTCGAACTATTGTCAAACAAAACGGAGGCTAGCTAGACCCTCCCTCCTCCTCATCCGCGCACTTACCCCTCAAACCCACCCCCAAACACTTCTTGTCGGTTATTGGCTGGAACCGTTTTTTATGTTTCTTAGAGCGGGTCGCTAGAGTTTGTTTTTGTAGCCGTGTGTGGAGCCTGGGGTGTCCGCAGAGACCGCGTTTTTTTACAGTGTGTTCAGGGGACAGGCAGCTAGCGGATCGTGAGGAGATGTTTGCTGTATGTGACAAAAAAATGTTTTTGTCAGGTGTGGGGTTGAGGAGATGAAGCGAGGACTCCGGTGCAGAGATGATGGGTCTTTTAATGACAATAATAAAACAAAAATACAAACAAAACTACCCTGTAGGGGAAAATAAATGACTTGACTGACTAGACTTGACTTGACTTGACTTGACTTGCCTCAAGGGGTAACACACCAGGTACATACGACGACGAAACAGCACTGGACTGCAAACACAGGGAGAATAAATAGGGAGACCAAACAAAGGAGGTAACGAGGGAGGACAGGTGGGGCAAATGAATCAATAATCAGGTAACAAGGAGGGAGGGGCTAGACAATCAACATGAGAGCACATGGCACAAGGAAACTTAAATGACAAGCCATGTGCTCACACCAAACATGACTTGAACACAAGCACATGGCCAGTAAAACAAATCACCAGCCATGTGCTCACACAAAACATGAAAGCACACAGCTAGAGTAAAACACAAGCTGTGTGCAGCACAAGACAAGAAATGAAAGCACACAAAACAAAGACAAAACAGGAGTGTCAGGGCTCTGTCACAAAACCAAGAAATAGACTACAGAAGTGACAGAACCCTGACACTACTCCTCCTCTAAAGGACGCCACCTGGCGTCCCTAAGGAGGAACACCAAAAAACAAGACAGGAACATGACATAAAAACTCACAACAGACAACACAAGACGGGTAGATCAAAACACAGAGACAAAGAGGGGAGAGAGGGAGGGAGGGGAACCAAGACAGAGCCAGCATGACAGTCCTGGAAGTCTCTATAAGGGACCAGGGAGGGACAGGAGGGTTGAGCCAGGGAGGCTCAGGCGGGTCTGAGGTCCCAGCAGAGGGCCATGGCGGGACAGACCAGGCAGGCTCCAGCGGATCAGGAGTCCCAGCAGAGGGCCATGGCGGGCGACCAGGCAGGCTCCAGCGGGTCAGAGGCCCAGACCAGGGAGCAATGGCAGGTGCCAGGGGTCAGGGACGCTCAGCAGAGGGGACTCTGGCGGTGGTCGTGGGAGTGGCACGCTGCACAGGGACCAGGCGTGGTGGGCGGCAAGGGCCAGGGTGGGCGGGACGGACCAGGCGGGTTCCGGCGGTTCAGGATTCCAGGCTGAAGGCCAAGGTGGACCAGGCGGATCTGAATACTTGGCAGAAGGCCAGGGTGGGTCAGGGAGCAAAGACTGGGTTGGCAGGACAAGACATTTGGGTGACTCTGGGACGGCCTCCGGGCTGGCAACAGGCTCTGGGACACCCTCCTGGAGCTTGGGCGGAACCAGCATGACTGGCAGCATGGACGGAGCCGACAAGGCCAGGCGCTTGGGTGGCGCCAACAGGGCAAGGCGCTGGGGCGGCGCCGGAAGGGCAAGGCGCTGGGGCGGCGCCGGCAGGGCAAGGCGCATGGGCGGCGTCGGAAGGCCAAGGCGCTTGGGCGGCGCCGGCAGGGCAAGGCGCTGGGGCGGCGCCGGCAGGGCAAGGCGCATGGGTGGCGCCGGAAGGCCAAGGCGCTTGGTGGCGCTAGCAGGGCAAGGCGCTGGAGTGGCACCGGCAGGTCAATGAGCCTGGGGACGGCCTCTAGGATGACAGCAGGCTTTGGAACGACCTCCGGGCCCTGTGGTAAGCAGGAAGACTTCATCCTTCTCCGTTTCCTTGAGCGAGGCGGCGATGCAGCCACTTCGGCCAACACTGGGGGCGCTGCAGCCACTTCGGCCAACACTGGGGGCGCTGCAGCCACTTCGGCCAACACTGGGAGGCGCTGCAGCCACTTCGGCCAACACTGGGGGCGCTGCAGCCACTTCGGCCAACACTGGGGGCGCTGCAGCCACTTCGGCCAACACTGGGGGCGCTGCAGCCACTTCGGCCAACACTGGGGGCGCTGCAGCCACTTCGGTCCAACACTGGGGAAGCCTTCCTTCTCTTCCTCCGCTTACGTCTGCAAGGCGATGGTGTGGAGATTGCTGCCTCTGGGGGAAATGCAGCATTCACGGCCACCTCTGGGGGAAATGCAGCATTCACATGCACCTCAGGATAGGTGGCACTGTTCTTCCTCCCACTCCCGAAGGGGTCATCGGAGGACTGGGGACCTGTCAGTTTGTGAGGTAAATGGAGGTGGGCCAAGAGGCGGAAGTCCACCCTCTTCCCCACGGTTGTATACAAACCCCACAAACTGCCAGAAAGACAGTATCCCCAACATTTCCATCTCCCAGGCTCTGACAGGCTCGTTCAGGCGCTGTTAAAAATGTCTTTAAGCGCAGTGTTGTTAAGTCGAGCCCCTCTGCAGTGATGATGAACTGGTGGGCAAACTCTTTTACTGTGAGTCCCTTGGGAGAGAAAAGAGCTTGCCATAGCGTTCCATCGTCTGACGAGTGGAGGGCAAGGCTGGGAGATGGAAACAAGAAGATGCCCATTCTCTGCTGAGTCCTCTGATGGCTGTTGGCCAGTAAAACAAATCACCAGCCATGTGCTCACACAAAACAACATGAAAGCACACAGCTAGAGTAAAACACAAGCTGTGTGCAGCACAAGACAAGAAATGAAAGCACACAAAACAAAGACAAAACAGGAGTGTCAGGGCTCTGTCACAAAACCAAGAAATAGACTACAGAAGTAACAGAACCCTGACAGTTTTGGCCTTAAAAACGCGTGACATCGCTTAGAGCACCTTTAACTTAACATCATACTTGTAGTTTATTATATATTATGCTTGCATTTTAAGTATACTACTAAGTTCTATTTAGCTGTTCATTTAAATCAGTGGTCTCAAACTCAATTCCTGGAGGCCACAGCTTGCACAGTTTAGCTCCAACCAGCTCCAACTCACACCTGTAAGGGTTTCTAGTAATCCTGAAGATCTTGATTAGCTCAATGGATCTGGATCAGTGTGTTTGATTAGGTTGGAGCAAAACTGTGCAGAGCTGTGGCCCTCCAGGAATTGAGTTTGAGATCACTGATTTAAATACATCAACAAATAAAAAGACTTGCAGTAACTCCTACAGTATGTACACTACCAGTCGATTTACAGTATATTTATGTATTACATAAAGAGACTGGCTCATTTAGCTATTTGACGTGATGATTTATGATGAGATTTACAATTATTTATTCTGATAACAGTTTATAATTAATACAAGCCAGTATGAAGGAGTTTACAATACTCTGACCTCTTGGAAGTATTGTCAACTAAATCAGCCAAATGTTTATCTGTTTCTGTGTGTGATGAGAGCACTGTGAAGATCAGATTCAGTTCCACCCATGTACTGCACTATTTACTCTAAACTATTCCACCCCAGAGCTGACTGGTTTCTCTAAATTTGAACATGTAAGTTTATAAGTTAGTATTGTCTATTTAACATGTACTGTAGACAATGTTACAATGTCTACATGAGTACTACCTCAAAGATAACACAAATATACCATGAACACAAATTATTATCAGGCACTGGTAACATGGATTAACTCTTTGTCCACTGTCTTCAGCGGCCTTCCTGAACGTGCTGATGAACTGTCAGTGGCAGAGTCTGTGGTGTCGGGTGGAGGACGGGGTTCTGAAGATGTATCGAGATGAGGAGTCAGAAGAGACCCCTCAGTACACGGTTCAGCTCAGAGGGAGTGACATCCGTCCCGGCCCGGATACAGCACATGCTTACCGCATTACTATCACACAGCACGGAGACCAGATGGCTGTACTAGAGGTACAATAATCATTCAATATTCGCTTGTATACATTTTTAAAATATTACTATTTAAGAATTTCTTTAATTGATTTTTATTCCAGTTTTAACACTTTATTTTACAGTTAGCTTCTTACACCTGTTAAATGTAGTTAGTGTAGTAATAACTATAAATTATGCATAATTACATGCAACTAACCCTAACCCAATAGTAAGTATCTGTAATTAATTATTATTACAGAGTTCTTAAATGCATAATTACACTGTAACACGGATACCTTCAAATAAAGTGTAAACGTAGATATTTAGGGCATGGTATCATGGTAATGCCATGTTCTCTTACGAGAGTATCTCTCGTACTGCGTAATATCTTACGCTATGGGGAAAACTCTTTTCCACGAGATATTGAAGCCAAAAATTATCCTTAATTTTTTACTAATGTAAAACGCTTTGCAGCAGCAAGCAGACCTAGGCGAGACAGCTCGCGCGCCTATTGGCTGCTCTGCGGCAATAGCAGCAGCCTATCGAGAGAGGCTCTGCGTGACATCACGACGAATGGGGGCCCTTCGCGCCCATATCGTCACGTCCCGCCAGAAAGGGCGTGGTCTCGCCCTATATCTAGGCTCGATAGCTGCTCTTACGTTGATTTTCATCTCTTCAGCGAAGCCTCACGCATCGCTGGATCCAGAGTGAGAAGCCGCGCCGTCGACCTGTAGCCTTCAGCGGGACGTGCCATTGAGTCTGGAGTCGCTGGCCTCGCCGCCTTCAGCCGCCGTACCTGCTGTGCTTTCCGGCGTTATATCCTTTCCTCTGCATAGAGTGTGTGTGTGTGTTTGCATATCTTCTTTTTTCCCACCCCCTCTAAAAGAGCGGCGTCTTTTTAAAGATGCCTTCCTGCGGTTCTTGCCGAGCCCCACTCAGCGACGAGGACCGACATGTCATCTGCGTGTCCTGCCTGGGTGAGGATCACGCGGCCATCGCGCTCGCTGACGGCGGATGCCATCACTGCGAACGTTTGCCTATGGTGACTCTGCGGACTCGCCTGGCTTCGTTCTCCGAGCCCGTATCCCAGCCTGCCGTGACGCCGCGTCGCAAGAAGCGCCGCGCCCAGCGCGCTCCCGAGCTATCTCCAGCCCGCCAAAGCTCGCCGGTTCGCCCGCCAGCTTCGCCGGCTTCGCTCGAGTCGCTCACCGACGGACAGCGGCCGCCGTCCGCCGCCGCGTCCGCCATCGAGTTGGACGACAACACCGAGGCGTGTTCTCTCTTGGCTTCGGATAGCGAGGATTGGGCGAGCTCTGTGGACCTCCCCTCCGCTAACGCTCCCCGCCAACCCTCTGGGAAGAGAGCCGGCATTGAGTCTGAGCTGATGCGTCTGCTCACCAAGGCCGTAGAAAGCATCGGCCTCGATTGGGAGGCACCCACGCTGCCGCCGCGCAACAGATTAGACGGGCGCTTTCTCGGCAAAGACGAGGCTCCGTCAAAATCTAGGCCCGCGCCCTTCCTCCCGGAACTTCACGAGGAGGTTGCAAAGTCGTGGAAGGCCCCCTTTTCCGCCAGGATGCGTACCTCTACCTCCGCGGCATTCTCCGCTGTCGACGGTGCGGGAAGTAGAGGCTACCTCGCCATTCCTCCGGTGGAGACGGCTGTCGCGTCGCATCTCTGCCCGCCCTCTGCGGGACGGCGGGTTCAGACGACGCTCCCGTCCAAAGCCTGCCGAGTGACATCATCGCTGCACGGACGCGCTTACACCGCCGCCGGGCAAGCAGTCTCAGCGCTGCACACGATGTCTATTCTGCAGATCTACCAGGCAGACCTCCTTCTCAAGCTGGACGAGGAGGGACCCGGTGCTATCTGTGTGGCGGACCTGAGGAGCGCTACGGACCTCGCTCTACGCGCTTCTAAAGCCGCTGCGCAAGCCATGGGGCGGAACATGGCCTCTCTCGCCGTCGCCGAGAGACACTTATGGTTGACGCTGTCCGAGATGACGGAAGCCGAGCGCTCTGTGTTCCTCGACGCGCCCATTTCCCCGGAGGGCCTGTTCGGAACGGCCGTCAAGGACTTCGCGGACAGGTTTGTTGAGGTGCAGAAGACTTCTCAGGCTATGAAGCACTTCCTGCCGAAGCGCTCGAGCTCCGCTACAGGCCGCACCAAGCCGCCTGCTCGCAGCTCTCAGCCCCAGCCTGCACCGCCCTCCGCCGCCGCCGCCTCACAGCGCCGCCAGGCCCGGGATCAGAGACCGCGGTCTCGCTCCGCCGGACGCCGCCCCCCTCACCGCGGGCCCCGGCCGAGGATTGAGATCAAGCCCGAGGCCCCAAAGTCTTCCTAGCCGCTCTAGGAAAACGACGGTGTTCAGATCCCGCTGCGGTCGGATTTCCACCAAAACTTCTCGCTCGTTCAGCCCCATGCGTTGTGACTGTACCAGTGTATTTTGCAGTGAAGCAGCCGGTGTCTCAGCCCGCTTGCCTGCACACAAAAGCTGTTTTTTACGGCTACCCAGATAAATCCAATAAAGAGTGTATTTTCTGGTGTTCCGGCCTCGGCCGATGGTGTTATGAGTGTTGTAAGAATGCCCACGCCCCAGTGCCCATTCCCACACCCAGACACAGCCCGCCACGGTGCAGGGCTCGCACAAATAAAATCGACTCCGGTCGATTGTGCAAACACTGTAGTGAACGCGCCCATATCCCCATGCCCGCTTACACTACACGCTGCGTGTCCCTCGGTTTCTGTAAAAACGAAACCAACACACATTCAGTCGGCCCTAAACGACAGTGTTTTCAGTGTAGCAAATGTGCCCGTGGTCCCGCGCCCACATTTCCTCACAGACACGCCGAATCCCACGGGATTCGCCCCGCTCTCTCTCTCGGCGCTACCCGCCTCAGAGGAGATGAGCGCGGCCAGGCTGCCCGCTGTGATCAGCGCGCCCCCCGCCTCGAACGCCGTAAACACGGCGCTGTGTTCCCAGCACACGCGGGCTCTTGTGCCGCCGCTTTCCCGCGGCCAGAGCCCAGATTTCATTCTGCCCCTAGCTATTCACGCGGATGCGTGGTCAAGGCTTCCCGGGGTATCAGAGTGGGTGATGAACACTATAAAGAGAGGCTATTCGCTACAATTCGCTCGACGCCCTCGCCGCTACGCGGCGCGCGTCGAAACTACGGTGAAAAGCGAAGTATCTCATCTACTTCGAGCCGAGATAGCGAAACTTCTGAGAAAGGGGGCTATAGAACCTTTATCTCAGGCTCAGAGCGAAGGGGGCTTATACAGCAGATATTTTCTGGTACCGAAGAAAGATGGTGGGCTCAGACCCATTCTAGATCTGAGGCTGCTGAACAGAGCGCTCGTGAAACGCCAGTTCAGGATGCTTACGACCAGGAAAATCCTCGCGCAAGTGCGCCAAGGAGACTGGTTCATGTCAATAGATCTGAAAGACGCGTATTTCCAAATACAAATAGCGTCCCATCACAGGCGATTCTTGAGATTCGCCTTCGAGGGCCAGGCATATCAATACACAGTCCTGCCATTCGGCCTGTCCCTAGCACCCCGTACGTTCACGAAGTGCATGGACGCGGCCCTCGCTCCCCTGAGACTTCGGGGCATGCGAGTTTTGAATTACTTGGACGATTGGCTGATTCTAGCTCGTTCACGAACGGAGCTCTTAGAACACAGGGCCGCATTACTCGAGCACCTCGAGGAGCTGGGCCTTACAGTCAATTGGGCGAAAAGCTCACTGCTCCCCAGTCGGAGGATTTCCTTTCTGGGAACAGTGTTAGACTCGCTATCCATGACGGCACGCCTGTCACCAGAGCGCGGATTGAATATCCAGCACGTCGCGAAATCCTTCCGCCACGGCTCTATAGTCCCGCTCAGAAGGTTTCAGAAAATGCTGGGTCTCATGGCCTCAGCAGCCTCTGTACTCCAGTTGGGCCTGCTCCGCATGCGCCCACTGCAGCTATGGCTAAAAGCACGAGTTTCCCCCAGGGCATGGACCGCAGGTCTGTTTCGCCTCAGGGTCGACCATCAGTGCATTTCGGCTCTGAAACCATGGAAAGCGACCGACTGGTATCAGTCGGGCGTGAGTCTGGGGATCCCCTCAAGTGTGAAGGTGGTGTCTACGGATGCCTCCACTTCGGGGTGGGGAGCGCTGCTCGAGGGCAGACCGCTGGCTGGCCTGTGGTCAGTGCGGGAGAAGCTCCTACACATAAACTGCTTGGAATTGATAGCAGTCGACAAAGCGCTAAGGCGCTTCTGTCCCCGGATAACAGGCCACCACGTATTGGTCAGGTCGGACAACATGTCAGTGGTGGCATACATAAATCGCCAGGGCGGCGTCAGGTCCCGAAACCTTTACAGGCTGACGGAACGCCTCCTGGTCTGGGCTCAGCACAACCTGCTCTCGCTGAGAGCGGCGCATGTGCCTGGTCACCTAAATGTGGGACCAGACAGGCTGTCCAGAAACAACGTTCCAGCAGGAGAATGGTCTCTGCACCCGCAGACGATCCAGCTGCTGTGGGAAACGTTTGGCAGAGCGCAGGTGGACCTGTTCGCGTCCCAAGAAAACGCTCACTGCCCGAGATTCTTCTCGAAAAGCCGGGACGCGCTGGCCCATGTCTGGCCCCGCCGCCCCCTTTATGCTTTTCCCCCTGTCTCACTCCTGCCTCAGGTGTTGGAGCGAATCAGGAGGGAGGGATGCCCAGTGCTACTCATAGCTCCGCTCTGGACAAACCAGTCGTGGTTCCCTGTCCTGATGCAGCTGACCAGCGCTGCTCCATGGCCGTTACCGCTGAGGAGAGACCTCCTCTCTCAGGCGGAAGGCTCGATTTGGCATCCTCGCCCGGATCTGTGGTCCCTGCACGCATGGGCCATCAACGGGTACCCGCTGACCTCCCAGAGGGAGTGCTAAACACGATCGCGCAGGCTAGAGCCCCGTCTACCAGACGGCTCTACTCCTCGAAGTGGTCTGTGTTCTCTGCTTGGTGTCAAGCGCAGGGCTTTTCACCTGTAGACTGCGGGGTTACGGAAGTGCTTTCCTTCCTTCAGGAGCTACTGGATAAGGGCAGGTCCCCTTCCACGCTCAAAGTATACGTGGCGGCCATAGCAACGTTTGCAAAACCGGTGTCTGGCCAGTCACTAGGAAAGAGCGACTTAGTCGTGCGTTTCCTTAGAGGAGCTCGGAGGCTAAACCCTCCCAGGCCCCCTTCAGTCCCGACATGGGACCTTTCCACGGTCTTGGAGGCCATGAAAGGCGCCCCATTCGAGCCAATCCAGTCGTCAGACATGAAACACTTGTCTTTCAAGACAGCGTTTCTTATGGCTCTCGCTTCAGTGAAGCGCGTAGGGGACTTGCAAGCGCTCTCAGTAAGCGCGTCATGCATGGAGTTTGGACCTAACGACTCTAAGGTCATACTCAAACCAAAGCACGGTTACGTGCCGAAATCCCTCAACACACCGTTCAGGGCCCAGGTGATTTCCCTGTCTGCCCTTCCGGTTCTCAATGAGGAGAAGGACGCGAGTCTCCTTTGCCCTGTTAGGGCACTAAGGGCTTATGTGTCCCGCTCGTCTGGTTTCAGACAGACTGAGCAGCTTTTTGTTTCGTTTGGCGGCCGTACTAAGGGACTTGCCGCGTCGAAACAGAGCTTATCCAGATGGATAGTTGGTGCCATAGCGCTGGCTTACACTTCTAAGGGCCTTCAGTGCCCTTTGGGTGTTAGAGCGCACTCCACGAGAGGCATGGCCTCCTCGTGGGCATGGTCTAGCGGGGTTACCCTGCAAGATATTTGTATGGCCGCGGGCTGGGCCTCGCCGTCTACATTTATAAAATACTATAATCTGGAGGTCCCCGCCTTACAAGCTAAGCTTTTGGCGGTATAGAATTCAGTGCTATCTGCCCGCTGTGCGGCTCGGATACTGAGTTTGGCCTGCGTATCGCTCACTGACCGGTACAGCAGCTCATTTAAAAATTGACACACTTGTGGCCACCCAGTTCAGGCTGAATGTTCACCCTGACGGTTTGGTTATTGTCATATGATTGGCCCCTTTCGGAGGCTATTTACAGGGAATGATGCTTCTAGCCTCTCTTCCCTCACTCTCTGTGAGTTTATGGTGATTATGCACTATATGCGCCCCGGGCTTCGGCCCCTGGGTCTTTGGTGTTGGATCCCTACCAGCACGGCGTGTTGCATTGTGTTCCCCATAGCGTAAGATATTACGCAGTACGAGAGATACTCTCGTAAGAGAACGTACTCGGTTACTAACGTAACCTCGGTTCTCTCTAGAGAGGGAACGAGTACTGCGTATCTTGCCGTGCTTGGAATACGCTCTGGTTCGCTTCGGCGATGAAAACCAACGTAAGAGCAGCTATCGAGCCTAGATATAGGGCGAGACCACGCCCTTTCTGGCGGGACGTGACGATATGGGCGCGAAGGGCCCCCATTCGTCGTGATGTCACGCAGAGCCTCTCTCGATAGGCTGCTGCTATTGCCGCAGAGCAGCCAATAGGCGCGCGAGCTGTCTCGCCTAGGTCTGCTTGCTGCTGCAAAGCGTTTTACATTAGTAAAAAATTAAGGATAATTTTTGGCTTCAATATCTCGTGGAAAAGAGTTTTCCCCATAGCGTAAGATATTACGCAGTACTCGTTCCCTCTCTAGAGAGAACCGAGGTTACGTTAGTAACCGAGTACGTTTTTTTTTACACATGCCATGGTTTTAAACAATACCAAAAGTACCATAGTGCTTTTATTGTTTTTTGTTTGTTTTTTTACATTGTACCATGGTGGTACCATGTTCTTGTATGCATGTACCTTGTTATATATATATAATTACCACAGTATCACCATCTGATACCATCGCTGTACCATAGTACTGCAACAGTAGGCCTACTTATAAAGGGCAGGGATATTAAAATTAAAGTGAATATGGTCTATTTTGATTTCTTGTTGTTTTAAAATGTTATCGCTGTGTTATGAATTACTGTAGATGTTATTCTATGTGTATGAATGTGCAGGCAAATTGTGCAGATGATAAAGAGCAGTGGGTTCAGCTCCTGCAGGATGGAAGTTCCACTGTAGCTGGTTCTCCATATCAACACACCAGCCACGAGTCACTGAGGTACACACACGCTCACATGCTGTCTGTCGCCAGCATTCCATATGAACCAAGCATGAATCACTGAGCTACACACACACACACACACACACACACACACACACACACACACACACACACACACACACACACGCACGCACACACACACACACACACACACACACACACGCACACACACACACAAAAGTACTCACATTCTTTCCGCATCCTCTTTCCATTCTTCTGTTTCCTCTGTTCCTCAGTGGTCTGAAAAGCCGCAAGTTCCCCACCTCAAACATGTACATGGACGACCCCTTTCAGCAGCTGTGTGGTGGGATCCACTCTCAGCCCATCTATTCAAACTCATCCATACTGGAGCACATGGTACGGTCCAGCAGGGGAGTGTTAAAAAGACAGTTGAAGAATGAAGTGCATGTGACCTATGTAACCAGAGTAAAAAATAAATCTCTAATTTGAGCAAGCTGGTCAGTTTTGTTTGCAGTTTAGTGAAGTTACATATCACTAGTTATGCAATGTGTTTAGGCATTTTTTTAAATAAAAAATAAAATTGGGCACTACCATTCAGAAGTTTGATGTCAAAAAGTTGAAAGAATTAAAGAAATTAATATTCAGCAAGAATGCTTTCAATTGATAAAAAGTATTGTTAAATACATTTATAGTGTCACAAAAGAGTACTATTTCAAATAAATGCTATTCTTTTGAACTAAATGCTCTATTCATCAAAGATGCTTTAAAAATGTATCATGGTTTCCACAAAATACTATAAAGCTTATGTTTTTTGACCATCGATAATAATAAGAAATATTTCTTGAGCACCAAATCAGCGTATTTGAATGATTTTTTAAACACTGGAGTAATGGCTGTTGAAAATACAGCTTTGCCATCACAGGAATAAATTGCATCTTAAAATATATTAAAACAGAAAATAGTTCTTTTGTAATTATATTCCACAATATTTTTTGTTTTTACTGTATATTGATTAAATAAATGTTGCCTTGAAGAGACTTCATTCAAAAACATAACAAATTAGTACTGATCCTAAATTTGTGAATAATACTGTACGTGTTAACGCACAATTGGTATTAATTAGCATCCGATATTAGTCAATATTGGATTTATATCAGCTGATACTCTGTATTTAATTATGATGCTCATTTTCTCCATATGTTTACATTAAGATTACATTTACTGTCATCTAACAATCATTTCAAGCTATTATTTGAAAACTAATAACATTAATAATTTAATAACACTGTTAAATGTAATGTTCAGGAAATTTCTAAATGAAAATGTATAATCTTGTGAAGCATTAAATTCACTTGTAGTTTAGTTTTTACTTTTGTATTGTTAATATTATTTACATCAACAAAAAATAGTATTGAATTTTAATATCTGAGATTTATCAGCTCAATACCATGTGTATGTGGGTTTGAAAAAATAGAGAGCTTGGTGACATCAGCCATAAAAAGGAAAATGATTTCACAGCAAGTTATCACATTTTGATTAAAGATTACAAAGAAAAACATTTGAAACACAATGCATTATGCATAATTGTTCACATTTGCACTACGATGTGAATAGTGTACACTTGATTTATGTTCCTTTTTTTATTTATGGACAGTTGTTGCTTGTTTACTGCTACTCTGACAAACTAACTTATTCATCTGTTCCATCCATTTGTCAGTTTCAGAAACCCTACACTAGTGGAAATGGAGAATTGGTGTCATCCAAGGATTCTGCCAACTACAGCAATAATGAAATCTTCAGCAACCACAGTGAGTCAGTCATATTACTCCAGTCCCTATTCCTGAGTTGCACTTAAAAAAAAGGAAATACATTAAGATTAAAATATACTGTACATTTATAGTTCTCATTCATTTTATCCCATTTTCTACTCTCATTGCCTGGTCCCACTCATTCTGTCACCAAATTGTTGTAAAAGTCATTTTAAAAACTGCTTTTACATTTATGGGATTTTTTTTTCATTCTAACCTCATTGCCTTAAGCAGATCAGCGTCGTCACATATAATCAGTCTTTCCAGGTCATTTTTCACTCATAAAAATATTTAAGAAGAATGGATTTGGTCAATAAAATAGAGATTCAAATTGATTGGAAGTTATGATCTACAAATGTAGAATCATAACTTCAATCAATTTGGTATACAGGTGGTCGTCAAGCCCGTGAGCTAGATGTTTATGTCGCTTAGTCGTTTATGGCCCGTGAGATGGTTTATAAATGGGCCCTAGACGACCACCTGTATCACCTATAGGACAGGCAGGTCCACTTGTGCATAAACCATATGATTAAGACATATATACAGCTCTCCTGTCCTAACCCATCACTCCCTCGTCAACGGCAAATACTTGACAATTCAGAGGCATCTGCTTTTAATTTGAACAGTACTAAATAATTTTATGGTGGCTGAAAGCTCAAAGCTCAACTTTCCATGCTCATGTTTGTGGATATGTATAACATCCCAGAGCATATTTTTGTGCTTTTCACATGTTTTATTTGCTTAATAAGGCCAGTGTGACCTGTATAAATCCCTTTAACATGATGCTCAGGTCTTTCCTTGTGCAAATGGATATTAAGTGGTCTTTCTATTGACTTTGATTTATTAGATCATGATTATGGACCTATTTACAGTGCTGTTTTTCTCAACCATGATACTTTTTTCAGGATTCTTTGATAAGCAGAAAGTTTAAATGAACAGCATTTATTTGAAATATAAATCTTTTGTAACATTATAAATGTCACTTTTAATCAATTTAATACATCCTTGTCACAAGAAAGTATTCATTTAAAAAAAAAAAAACTTTTACTTACACTTAAAGTTTTGAATGGTAGTGTTGGAGCTGTTTAAAATATGTCAGTGTGTGAGCATGTGTTTTATAGTGTGTACTATAGGGCATGTGAGGTGAGGTTTAGACTGTGTTTCTGGACTGTCTCAGCAGAGGAAGGGAGCACTCTTGTGCTCCCATTTTGGTAGGGATCAGTGGTGGCTGGCGTTTTTTCTCCCTTGTGGTTTCGGTCACAGTGCAGGGTTGTAGCATTGTGGCATGTGCGTGCACACACACATCCTTTAAGATTCTTCAGTCAAAACCATGAGAATATCATGTTTTCTTTTTGAACCCAACTTTCCATGACATACTGTACTCAGGGAGTATAAGACAAGGTAAAGATCTACAAGACGACGAATAATCACACAGTACCTTTTAGAAAATAAACTCTTAAAATGCTTTTCATACTCAGATGGTTTGCCTACTAAAACTGCTACATTGACATGTTTCAGAAGAAAATTCAATAAAACATTTTTTTTATAAGGTTATGAAGTCTAATTTACACCACATCTCAAATTATGTATAGTGTTTAAATCCTGTGGTGGAATCACAAAAATAACAGCTTAATTGGAAATTACATTATAAATTTAATTTATCTTAAATTTTTTTTACACATCACATCTCTCATATTTCACTTCAAACTCTTCATTGAAATTGTTCATGTAATTCATATTATTGGTTAGTTTTTACGAAACACCACACTTGACAAAAAAATATGTATATCATGGCATGGCCACGAATTAACAATTCGTTCCCATGACTCACTAAAAACGTCAGCCTGTTTTACTAATGCGTTTCCTCATTTTAAGTAAATAGTGGTTGTTTTATTTAAAGCTTTAAGACAAACCATGTGCAAATTCATAAGTCATCACTGTATTTTCTCCTTAAAACGTCTCCTAATGTAACCTCGGTTCCCTGAGAGGAGGGAACGAGAGACTGCCTCACTGTTAGGTGGTGCTATGGGGTTATCCCTCCTTCTCTTTGAATCTACTGAAGCCTTAAAGGGGTCATATAATGGTACATGCACTTTTACAAGTTGATTGTACTGAAATGTGTGTTGGCAGTGTCTGTACACAACCATCATATAATGATAAAAATCCATCCAGTGGTTCTGTTTTAATCTCCTTATATGTTTTCCCCTGCCTCAAATCGAGCCGTTCGAGCCTGTGACGTCACAAGCTCGCACGCCCCTCCCTTGACATCATTGACAGCAGCGTTTCAACACAGACCCGCCCTCGCTTGTGAGTGAGATGTCAATCATAGTTCGTCATTGTGGACACACTGGAGCAGAATGGCGGCCGTCTAATCGATTGTGGTGTTCTGTTCTTGGGTGTAATAAGGAACACAGCAGTCATTTTAATGTTCCTAAATCCGAACCGCTGAAGACGCAGTGGCTGAGTTTTGTTCATGAAGGGAATATTCCCCACGATCAACGTCAATGCGCTCATGTTTGCGCAAATCATTTCTCAGCAGACTGCTTTATAAACGAGGCGAGGGTCAATATAAATTAGGTTTTGCTAAGAAGCTGCTACTGAAAAAGGAATCAGTACCAACTATTCGTGTTCCTGTTGGACCTCCAGAAGAAGTGAGTGAAACGTTTTATTAACCTTTATATATTAATCTTTGCAAATCACTTGCACGCTTCACGATGATTGTGGCTATAATGTTTACACTCAGGGTGCATAACGGTATGTATTCTATGTAACGTTACGACATTCTCAATATAATTCATAATCCCACGTTTATAATGAAAAACGCGTTATAGTTATTGTGTTATTAAAAACTGTGTATGCAGGTGTTACAGTTAATGTAACAGGAATATTAACGGGAATATCAATGCAGGTACAATACTATAGATGGACTTAAAAGTTTTCTTAAAACATAAAACATTTTCGTACTGCACTAAACATAAACACAACAAATTCTTAGGGATCCTTCAACTACTGCTAGAATCATTACAGACATGACCTCATGTCAGTTTCAGTCACGATAGTTGTATCTAACACTGAGGTAACGTTACGCATCACTGACAAGCCTACATTTACAAAAAAAAAAAAAAAAAATTTCAACATAAATCTGTCAACGAACTAACCTATAACTTACATTAGTTAAACACATAGCGTTTGTATCTCACAACTCTAACGTTACCCTGCCAGTACACAAAAAAACATGTGTACGTACACAAAGTGACATTGTTAACCAACCATCAGAAACGTCCTTTTCGAGCCTTAATTGTCGAACTTCTTCGGGGCCGTCATCTTGTTTCGGGTCCGACTCCGGTTCAAACTGATACAGTTGCACAGATTTGTCCTCAGAGAGAATCCCGCTGCCATAATAAACCCTCAACTGTTGTCAAGTCAACACTCCACGTGCGTTGTGTCAAAGCACCCACAGAACAGAGGGGCGGAGTCAGCGAAGCTCATTATCATTTAAAGGCACATACACTTAAACGGCTTGCTGAAAACAGAGCTGTTTTTGAGCAGGTAAAAGGATGTTTTTCTTAAAATACTAATGAGAATTTTTAATAAAAGTATATTACAAAGTTTTCATTTAGACCCTAAAGATTCATATTAACTTATTAACTCATATTATATGACCCCTTTAAGAAATCTCGCGGACGAGAATTCGCTCGCCAATGGCGTTCAAGCGCGCAAAATAGAGGCAGGCTCCCCTGCACTATAGGGCGGCACTGAGTGCCATTGCCTCAGAATCTTGGACTGAACCAGAATGCGGCCGACAAAGACTCTGAGATCTTACGCAGCTTACGCAGTGTCTCGTTCCCACCTCTATGGGAACCGAGGTTACGCTAGGTAACCGGAGACGTTTCCTTTCGAGTCGGTCTCATGACTCAACTTCCTAACCGTTAGCTAAGGTCTAGATCAGCAGCAAGCCAAGCCATTGAAAGCTAAAAGAACTCCATAAAACGGAGACCTATAAGCTGTAGCGGCTATGCCGGTGCTGTCATGAACATTATACAAGCTGTGTAACACCATGCAGATAAAACCCGAAGGCAGCAGAAGTACTGGTGCCATTACAGACAATACATGCATTGCAAGAAACATCCAGGTTATATCCAGTTAAACAACTGTCATAATAGTCACATGACCTGTTTGACAACACCCACAACGTCAGTTTGCGTTGTAGATATAATCCTCATGCAAGGCAACATCCCGATATGAGTGTGGAGACTTTTAATCACAGAACTGACCAGAGTGCCCTGCACGAATCGGCCATGTAGAACGGCAACAGGTGTGCTTAAAACAAGGAGGGGAGACAGTCGCATTGATATAATCCAGTCCCTTGGCCAACTCTGTGCGAGGGTCTATCCCAATGTGTCCACTTGAAAGCATGTTCAATAAACGTCTCTGACTTAGTGCACTGCACAGCAGAATGAACCTGACACACAGGCTTTAACTGTTCCTGACGCCCGCAACAAGCAGGGGACGTGAGAACAGACATAGGAGGGCTGGTAGACTCGCTATCTTCATCATGGCAGTGAGAGCATAGCAAAATACTTTGCCATCAGTCTGGGAGCTTCCTGAGGACACTTAAAGGGAGATACTTCTCGGCTCGAACGAGCGGAGGAAAAAGTTACAAACTGTGAGCGCCTCTGTGAAATACAAGCTCGCATCACAACAAGGCCCAGTCATACTTCTCTGGGAAACAGAAGATGAGATGAATTAATACACTCTCTGAATGGACTATGATCAGTCGATCATCCAGAGGGTGATTTATCATTTAATCTATTATCACTCCACTCACGTGGAGGGAGATAGATAGCCTCAACATTCAGGAATGTATATAGTTCGTTCATTTGATAGGAATTAATTTGGGCGTTCAAACCAGCTCTTACGATTGCTACAGCTGTAGCACCTTTAGAAACAATGAAAAACAGAAGGCTGTGTTGTGAATGCATCAGCTACGAATTCAGTCAAGTCACTTTTATTTATATAGCGCTTTTTACAATACAGATTGTTTCAAAGCAGCTTTACAGAGATAACAGGAAAATAATGTTGTAATAATATTGTTAAATATAAAATTTAATGTCCCTAAGCAAGTCAAAAGCCAATGGCGACAAAGGTGAAGAAAGGCGAAAAAGGCGACAGTGGCAAGGAACCAAAACTCCATCAGGTGACAGAATGGTGAACAGTGTATGATTATGATTCAGGCAGCATTATAGGTCAGATGGGATCAGAACTTTCACAATATTTATCCAGTTCCATCTGGTTGGGAGTGGAGTCATCACGACTGTATGGAGACGAGTTTGTTGAGGTGTCCATGAGGCCTTCACAGTGTTGATGAGGCTGGCACTTTAGGGATGTGTTGTTGTCATGTCCATGCGATGGTCCTTCCTCAGATCTGGATATGGCCGGGATCCAGCAGACTTTTGACTTCCGCCATCCTTCTTATGATGTACCAAGTACATCAGGAATTATGGGAAGTGTTCCTGGTTACGGCTGATTTAAACTATGCAGCCTATCATTGAATTATAGAAGTCTATAATGTGTTATGTGTATGATAAGCCAAAGAGATGTGTTTTTAATCTAGATTTGAACTGACAAACTGTGTCTGCTTCCCGGACAATATTAGGAAGATTGTTTTCAAAGTTTTGGTGCTAAATAGGAAAAGGATCTACCGCCAGCAGTCGATTGTGAGATTCTAGGTATTATCAACTGGCCAGAATTTTGAGGTCGTAATAGACGTGAAGGACTATAATATGTTAAGAGCTCGCTCAAGTTCTGGGGAGCTAAACCATTTAGTGCTTTGTAAGTAATCAGCAATATTTAAAAATGTATACGATGTTTATTAGGGAGCCAATGCAGTTTTGACAGAACCGGGCTAATATGGTCATACTTCCTGTAGTAAGAACTATAGCGGCTGCATTTTGGACCAGCTGTAGTTTATGTATTAAACGTGCAGGGCAACCACTCAGTAAAGCATTACAATAATCTAGCCTTGATGTTATGAACGCATGAACTAATTGTTCTGCATTTTTAATTGAGAGCATATGACGTAATTTATATATATTTTTAAGATGAAAAAATGTAGTTTTACAGATACTAGACACGTGACTTTCAAATGAAAGAAAGATTGGTATCAAAGAGCACACCCGGTTCCTAAACGAGGACGGGGACTTGACAGAGCAGCCTTCAAGTGTTAGACAGTATTCTAGGTTATTACTTGAGGAAGTTTTTATCCAATAATTAGAATCTCTGTTTTTTCAGAATTAAGTAGTAGGAAATTACTAGTAATCCAGTTTTTTATATCAGCTATGCTGTTAATTTTGTGGATTGATAAGTTTCGTCAGGGCACTTGTGATCGATAAGACATCTCTTCATTTACTGCTACAAACTGATGACGGTCAGATAAGTATGATTTAAACCATGCTAATGCAATTCCACTAATGCCAACACAATTTCCGAGTCTATTTAAAATAATGTTAACCCTTAAAGACCTAAACAGCCGCCGGCGGCCTAAAAATAACTGTTTTCTTAAATGTTTAATAACTTTTGAACCACTAATCCAATTTGTATGCTTTAAAAAGTCCATAAAGAGGAGATTTGTGGCTTTATTTTGGTATCGGTATTTGGTATTTGGTATTTTGGTTCATCGCGATTGGACATTCAGATGCTCCGTAGTGAATGTGATTGCGTCATCAAGTTTTGATCAGCATTGATTCGTCAAAGAAACCCATGTGATTTGTTCCTCTGAGCCAAACGAGCAGTTTGTTGATGCTTAGTCCCACCCCCAAGCTCAGATCGGTTGAAACTACATAAATATATATAAACTCACATTCGCTTCAGTGCTCTATTACAATGTTTCTATTTATTTTTCTTCCTGAACTTTTTTGGACACATCTACATTGTAAATAACACCAGATTTTCACTGAAAATAATAAACGCCTATAATAATGTTATAATAAATGGCTATAACTTGCTTAGGGATTGTTACATGTAGTAAAAATTTCATCTGGAAATCTAGAATATCCAAGTACAACTTTCTAAAGGAAAAAATCCAAACTTCAGGAGGATTTGTTTGAGCTGAGTAAAAAAAAAAAAAAAATCTGCTGCCGTTTTTCTTAAATCTGGTAAATTTATCCATTCTAAGACAAAATAAATGTAAAATTGGTAATTTAAATGAGCTAGATTGAAACATCAAGTTCTCCTGTTTAAAATGATATACGGTACTTGATGCTGACTGCTATAATGGGTTAGAAAAACAAAGAAAAGAGCAGGCGAGTCATGTGCTCCAAAAATGGTCTAGGTCTTTAAGGGTTAAAGGTCGATATATCACTTTAATATAAAATATTATAAAATATTTAGCATTGTTATTCAACTATTTTTAACTAATGCAGACAACAAGAAATTTTAAGTTTTTGTCTAACTTATCGAAATAGTAGTAAACTAAAAAAAACATGCAAAAATTACTCAAAGAGTACTTTTCAGTGTATAGTCAATGCAGCACAATCGAGTAATTCGAGAGACAACACGATCGATGATAAGAGTACATCATTTGTGAGAGTTGTTCAGTACTATGATACGGTCTAAATCCTGATAGAAAATCCTCGCAGATACCATTTCTTTCTAAAAACGAACATAGTTGTGAAGATACTGCCTTTTCTAGTATGTTTGATAGATGTTTTAATCATAGCCAGCTTAAAAAAAATTTGGTACGTATCCTAATGACAAAGATGAATTAATGATATTTAGAAGAGGATCTATGACTTCTGGAAGCATCTTATTCGTAGTTTAGTCGGTATAGGGTCTAACATACATGTATGTTGTCGATTTAGATTTAACAAGTTTATAAAATTCACCCTCTCCTATAGCAGTGAATGAATCGATTTTTTCATCAGGGAGACTACACTGCACTGTCTGATGAGATACTGTATTAGACGGTTGCATAGTTATAATTTTCTCCCTGATATTATCAATCTTGTAGGCCTAAGTAAAAAAGTTCATAAAGTCATTACTGCTTTGCTGTTTCGAAACGTCTGGGCTTGAAGCTTTATTTTTCATTAGTTTAGCCGCTGTTTCAAATAAATA
Organism: Chrosomus eos; assembly: GCA_036326025.1. Taxonomy (NCBI): domain Eukaryota; kingdom Metazoa; phylum Chordata; class Actinopteri; order Cypriniformes; family Leuciscidae; genus Chrosomus; species Chrosomus eos. Next base: position 12,012,114 of record CM070836.1, on the reverse strand, counting down.
CCTAGGGTTTTGTTTATTTTCGTCTAATAGGGTTGAAAAATAAGCAGATCTGTCAGTTTTTAAGGCCTCTCTGGATGCAATCGTGCTCTCTTTCCATGAAATGCGAAAATACCTTTAGTTTTGTTTTCTTCTAGTTTCGCTCAATTTTTCTGTCCGCTCTCTTAAGGGCCTGAGTGTGCTTGTTGTACCATGGCGTTGGACTATTTTCTTTCTTCTTTCTTTCGCAATATCGAGTTCTTCTAAGCTATCTGGGATGCTGAGTGGATGAAACTGATCAGGAAGATTATTTATACAGCAATCTTTAGTGGCAGAAGTGACAGGTCTAACATATTTGTAACACAGAGTCGGCTTTGCAGCATTTTCTAATTGAAGTTCAAATAAGACTAGATAATGATCTGAGATGTCATCGCTCTGCTGCAGAATTTCAACAGCATCAACATTGATTCCATGTGATAATATTAGATGAGTAGGTCCTGACACGTGTTGTCTAACTCCAATAGAGTTAAGAATGTCTTTAAATGCCAATCCCAATGCATATTTTCATTATCTGCATGTATATTAAAATCACCAACAATTAGGACTTTATCTGCAACCAGTACTAACTTGATAAAAAGTCAGCAAATTCTTTGATAGAGTCTGTATGGTGGCCTGTATACAGTAGCCAGCACAAATCTCAAATGTGATTTATCATTTACTCTAGATATTGTTACATTAAGCACCAAAATTTCAAAATAATTATATTTGAAACAAGACTTCTTAGTAATTCTGAAAATATTACTATGAATTACAGCAACACCTTTGCCTTTCATACAAGGTTCATGTTTATAACAGTAATCTTGGGGGGTGGACTCATTTAAAGTAATGTTATTGTCACAGTGTGGTGTAGGCAGAAGAAGACGAAGAGGTACTAATAATTAACTCCAACGGGTACAAACAGGCAGAATGAACACACACACACACACACACACACACACACACACACACACACACACACACACACACACACACACACACACACACACACACACACACACACACACACACACACACACACACACACACACACACACACACACACACACACCCCACACACACACACACACACACAACACACACACACACACACACTTACTATAACTGAGAACGGGCAAAGACTGGCTGAACTGAAATGAACTAAATACAAACACTGAAAACAGATTAACAGAAACCAGGTGACACAGATGATGATTAACTAGACACAGGTGGAACAGATGATGAACTAAATGACAGTAACCATAGAGACAGATGAGTGGTGGAAAAACAGAACACAGGAAGACATGTGTGACTAGGGGTGACTGACAGTAATTGTTTGGTTTTAGCCAAGTCAAACACAACACATCTAGTGGCGCTTTTCCACTGCATGGTACGCTCGGTTCGGTTCGGAACGGTTCGGTTCGGCTCGCTTTTCCACTGCGTGGTACGACTCGGCTCGGTACGGCACGGTTCGGTTCGCTAGCTCGGTTGCTTTTCCACTGCAGTTAGTACCCATTCATAGTGGGTGGGACTGATCGTTACACTGTTTGTAGGTCCGGTGATAGCCGTGTGCGGCTAAGAGCTGAGCTAGCTGCTACTTCTTGGAACACTTTTTCATTCTGTTTTGCCCCATACAGCTCTGGCTGGACCCGCTCCTAGGCAACCAACGAGAGGATTGTCTGCACCTCGACCACGATTCAGCCATTTCCTTTTTAAAGTGTTGATCTCTTCTTTTTTTTTCAAGTAAGTAAAACACAGGTGCTACCGTGTTGGCTGTTGTCTACTGGTTATATGACTCTGTATAGCGGTCTCGTGTCGCAAATCAATGACGCTGGTAGTGACGATTCTGTCTGTCTGACCAATCAGTGATCTGCAGTGTTTCACGTCACATTTTAGTACCGGTACGGTACGCTTGGAACCTCAACAGACCAGGTACCATTTAAAGCGCGCCGAAGCGCACCGTACCGTACCGTACCATGCAGTGGAAAAGCACCACAAGTGAGCCGTACCGAACCGAACCGTACCGTACCATGCAGTGGAAAAGCGCCATAGGTTATGCTGGATACACACCAAAGGATTTTTTACATCTTATAAGATTTTCAAAATGTGATAGACCACAAACATGAGGAGAAAGAATCCTAGATTTAAGCAAAAATCTCGCGAGACTTCAGAATAAGCATGGCGGACGATATGCAGAAAGAAATTGCTTTTCAAAACAAAATATGTTTTACACGACACGTTGAACAAACATTCGTGCGGTTGCCACAACTCTACAAGTTGATCCTTCATCTCTGCTGTCCACATCAACTTCACTCTGTGCTGCGCTATGACTGCGTTTGTTATGCTTCCGTCTTCCAACATCTCGCTTTCTGATTGGATATTGTTTCGTTTCACAAGATAATCAACATGTTGAATATTTACGATTCGCGATCGGGCTGGCGCCGACGTTCTTCCGAGCAGGTTCGGACACTCTTAACATACCTCACACCAAGGGAGAATCTGATAAGATAATCTGTAGAACCATCAAGATAATCGGGACATATATAGGATTGTCGGAAAGGGGGAAATCGGCCCAAAATCAGCCCGATTATCTTTTGGTGTGTACAGAGCATTATAGTCTGTAATCATATCGTTAACAATAAGTGCTTTTAAAGAATAATCAGCAACCCGAGCTTTATCATATGGTCATTTGTATTATATCTGTTTTTTATTTGTTGAACATCAATAAAAATTTTACCCTTAGATGGGTTTGGACTTTTTTTTGTATTTCATAATTTGGGGAACAGACACAGTCTCTATATGATGATGTCTAGGGGAAAGAGTCTCTATGTGATGGGATTTATCTGACCTCAGTGACGTGAGACAGCTAGCAGACGGTCGGTTTAGCCAGTTTGTCTGCTTCCAGACCTGAGCTCCAGATTGTCATGTTTGAGCTCTAAGACTATGTGCCATATACTAGAGAGAAGAGCAGCACTATCCCAGTAGGGATGAATACCATCTCTTTTTCACAGGTCAGGTCTGCCCCAAAAACTTTTCCAATTGTCTATGAATTCTATATTATTTTGCGGACACCAGTTTGACTGCCAGCCATTGAGTAAGGACAGTCTACTATATCATCACTCCTTCGAACAGGAAAGGGCCCAGAGCGAATTACAGTGCCTGACATCGTACTTGTGAGTTCACACACCTCTTTAACGTTAATTTTAGTGATTTCCGACTGGCGAAGTCAAACATCATTAGTGTCGACGTAAATAATAATCGTAGAGAATTTACGAATTTAGCATTAGCCAGCACTTTTAAATTTACTTTGATGTCAGGCGCTTTGGCTCCCGGCAAACATGTGACTATGGTGGCTGGTGTCTATATTTTCACGTTCCGTGTAATAGAATCGCCAATAACTAGGGCATATTCAACAGGATTCTCATTGGGTGTTTCACTGAGTGGGGAAAATCTATTTGATGTTGTAATTGGAATGGAAGAGCTGTGTTTCCCGTGACTACAGCGTCTCATCGTCACCCTACTATTCAGTAGCTAATAGTCTAAGCAGTGGTACCGCACATCAGTCTACACAACCTAGTTGAAACACACGCCGGAGAGGGGTGTGACCACGAAGCCTTTTAGGCACTCCTGAAAGTGGTTACTTGGTTACTTAGTCATCTTCCCCTGTACAGCCAGAATAGCTTTCACGCCCCACAACAAATGAAACTAGGTTTTGAATACAAAAGGCGTCCTTACGGCCACGATCATTCTCTGGATTTATAGCCGGCTCAGGCTCTATGCAAGGGGCTGAGGCATGGCTAGATAACAGTCACGTAGAGCGAGAGATACATAGCATTGGGAACAGCAGTATAGTCAGTGCATCATGAGGGCTATGGCCGGTGTCGGCGCCAGGGTGTACAGTCAAAGAACGTATATTTACAAGAAGTGAAAGCCAATAGAACGTTCCATTGCAACACCAGCGCCCAGCAGCAGCGCTGTGCTTCCGCCATTTTGGGGTGAATTATGTAAAAAGAGGGGGCAGCGCCAGATAATTTTTAACGCAGGTGCCGAGGGGGTGCTAGATCATTGACAGGGGGAGCTGCGCACTTATAGCCTATATTGTATACTATTATTAAATGAGCAAAACTTCAATATTTAATATTCAATAATTTAAATAATCACAACTAAAGTTTTAATTTTACTAAATCGAATAAGCACAACATTCAGCATTCAATCTACAAATTATTATTTATAATGTTATTTCGACATAATATCTCGTTATTTCGACATACATAATATGTGAGTGTGCAACATAATCAGAAAGTAGCCTATTTCTTTTCGTCTGGAATAGTTTCGTTTAAAGATTTAGTTGCAAGCTTTCTATATTTCTCATATCTCTGAGGCATATTTCGGCTAATTTATGATGAGATTCGCTCAAGTTCACGAGCACTACAAGTGACCGGGCCGTATGTCATGATTATATTGTCTGCTATATTTGCTTATTTATTAAATCCAGGCATTTTTTTACACTTAATTGTGTTAAGATACAATTTACACAAAACGAAATTAATTTTAAAGAAAGGCTTTCTACAAAACACAATAACGTAGGCTAATGAGTCAAAATCACGTATGACCCACTTCATGTCTCCCGATATCATATTCATGCTGTTCACTTTTCATAATCAACATGGGGAAAAAACATTATAATATTTGAACAAATATGAAACTAAATGCGCTTATTTAATGGCTACAACAACACGTATATGTCAGGGTTGGTGTGCAGGTGACCGAAGACGAGGACACGGAATTACAAAGACAATAGTTTTTAATAACAAAAATGAAACTTTCCAAAATGAAACAAGAACAGAACTCCAGGGTTTCAGGGTTTACACACAACCACACATAGACGACGATCGACAAACACTGGGAGAAAACACAGGGCTTAAATTCACATGGAATGATTGAATAATTAACAGAACACAGGTGATGAAACTGAACACAAACGAGGAGCGGGAAAACTTAACAGGGCTAAACCAAAAACCACAAAGACAGGGGAAACCAAGATCACAAAAACAGAACTCAAATACATTGGATTGTTACAGTACCTCCCCCCTCCCTGAAGGCGCGATCTCGCGCCGTATAACATCCAAAGGGGTGGGAGGGTGGGCGCCCTGGAGGCTGACGAGGGCATAGTGCAGGTCCAGGAAGCCTCCAGGGCGGAGCAGGCTGTGGGCGTGGCCAGGGCGGAGCAGGCTGTGGGCGTGGCCACGACGGTGCAGGCTGTGGGTGTGCCCAGGGCGGTGCAGGCTGTGGGCGTGGCCACGACGGTGCAGGCTGCGGGCGTGGCCAGGGCGGAGCAGACTGTGGACGTGGCCAGGGCGGAGCAGGCTGTGGGCGTGGCCAGGGCGGAGCAGGCTGTGGGTGTGGCCAGGGCGGAGCAGGCTGTGGGCGTGGCCACGACGGTGCAGGCTGTGGGTGTGGCCAGGGCGGTGCAGGCTGTGGGCGTGGCCACGACGGTGCAGGCTGCGGGCGTGGCCAGGGCGGAGCAGACTGTGGACGTGGCCAGGGCAGAGCAGACTGTGGGCGTGGCCAGGGCGGAGCAGACTGTGGGCGTGGCCAGGGCGGAGCAGACTGTGGACGTGGCCAGGGCGGAGCAGACTGTGGGCGTGGCCAGGGCGGAGCAGGCTGCGGGCGTGGCCATGGCGGTGAGACCCCTTCGGGCGGCCATGGCGGTGAGACCCCTTCGGGCGGCCATGGCGGTGAGACCCCTTCGGGCGGCCATGGCGGTGAGACCCCTTCGGGCGGCCATGGCGGTGAGACCCCTTCGGGCGGCCATGGCGGTGAGACCCCTTCGGGCGGCCATGGCGGTGAGACCCCTTCGGGCGGCCATGGCGGTGAGACCACTTCGGGCGGCCATGGCGGTGAGACCCCTTCGGGCGGCCATGGCGGTGAGACCCCTTCGGGCGGCCATGGCGGTGAGACCCCTTCAGGTGGCCGTGGGTCCTTCGGCGCCCACGGCGAGGGCCTATGGCCCCCCCCCAAAAAATTAATGGGGAGAGTGACTGGAAAAGGGACAGGCTCTGGGACAGGCTGGGCAGACGTGACGTGACAGACGTGGACCAGCGGTGAGGGCTCGGCAGGGCTGGACGGGACCAGCGGTGAGGGCTCGGCAGGGCTGGACGGGACCAGCGGTGAGGGCTCGGCAGGGCTGGACGGGACCAGCGGGGAAGAAGTCTCTGGCAGGACGGTCTCTGGCTGGACGGTCTCTGGCTGGACGGTCTCTGGCTGGACGGTCTCTGGCTCTGGGTCAACGGGCTCTGGCTCTGGGTCAACGGGCTCTGGCTCTGGGTCAACGGGCTCTGGCTCTGGGTCAACGGGCTCTGGCTCTGGGTCAACGGGCTCTGGCTCTGGGTCAACGGGCTCTGGCTCTGGGTCAACGGGCTCTGGCTCTGGGTCAACGGGCTCTGGCTCTGGGTCAACGGGCTCTGGCTCTGGGTCAACGGGCTCTGGCTCTGGGTCAACGGGCTCTGGCTCTGGGTCAACGGGCTCTGGCTCTGGGTCAACGGGCTCTGGCTCTGGGTCAACGGGCTCTGGCTCTGGAGTGGGGCTGGTAAGATCAACAACGGTGAAAGATGATCCACAGGATACCAGCACCCACTCCACATAGCCCTGGAAGTTCCCCCGAGGCCCATCCCCGGGCAGGCGTGCTCTGGTCTCTGGGTTGAGACCTGCCCGGAAGAACACACAGAGGCTGGTGTCATCATAATGCACATGGGGTACCAAGTCCAAATACCTCTGTGTGTGTGCCTCGAGGGACTGGTTCTCCTGGGAGAGAAGGAGGATCTCCACTGCTGCAAAATCCATTTTGAGGTCGATCGTTCTGTCAGGGTTGGTGTGCAGGTGACCGAAGACGAGGACACGGAATTACAAAGACAATAGTTTTTAATAACAAAAATGAAACTTTCCAAAATGAAACAAGAACAGAACTCCAGGGTTTCAGGGTTTACACACAACCACACATAGACGACGATCGACAAACACTGGGAGAAAACACAGGGCTTAAATTCACATGGAATGATTGAATAATTAACAGAACACAGGTGATGAAACTGAACACAAACGAGGAGCGGGAAAACTTAACAGGGCTAAACCAAAAACCACAAAGACAGGGGAAACCAAGATCACAAAAACAGAACTCAAATACATTGGATTGTTACAGTATAGCCTACCGTAGTAGGCCTACAGACTCTCTATTTGTACAACTATTAGGCCTATATAAGAGCAATAGAAATAGCTTTACAGTAAACTTCTTATATCGTATATTAATGACCGTTAAAGCAAGAGTATGTAAACAAAAACACAGCCACTGTACAAAATTGTGGCAATTATAGGAGAACGGACACAGCTATGCATAAGATCATCATGTTTAGCATGATCCAGGGGATTAAAACGTACAAAATATATTTCAGGCCAAGTGGAGTTGGTGACTAATAATAGTAGTAAATGTGTAAAGTTGCATAAAATGGAAATATTCAATAATGCAAGAAAAAACTACCTCAAAAAACTGTTATCTGTGCTGTTGTCCAGTAACTCCCTTTGGAATCTTCATCCCAAAATGGCGGCCGCGCTACCGATGCGCCACCTAGTGGCTGTTACCAGAAAAGCATCAGAGTTTCGCCTCTTGTGCTTCTATACTCTTTGGTACAGTGAAGGCGACAACATAGAAGGCGAGAAAAGCGTAGCACCAGCGTAAGTAGTGGTATAGCATACACACAGCCAGAACGCTTATCATGTAAGAGATGAACAGCAGTCACGTTGTTTCTCAGTGAACCGGTGTTACGACAGTAACCAGAGACGTTCCCTTTCGAGAGCTGTCACTTCAGTATTGTGTCTGCTTGACGCTGCGGGAACAGAATCAAACACAGTTAGATCAGAGTATAAAGTTGCACTGAAGAATACAGGGCAAAACAACCACAGTGATCTCATATCAGTATGCACATAAGCACAACGTCAACAGCCGAAGCGGCAACAACATGTGTGCACACTTAGTCAAAAGCAAGACTAGGAGATAAGTGAGGTTAATTACTCACCGAAAGCACTTGTGACGCCATTTTAGGGCGGCAAATTCAACTTGTAAAACCTGGCGAATGTGTTCTGTGAAGACCAGCCAGCTGCAACGTTCACCCCTAAAGAAGCGGTCCATGAAGAGGCAATTGACCTCGTTGAGTGAGCTCTAATGTTAAGGGGGGCCTTCCAGCCCCTGGCTCGCATAAGCCAAGCTATAGTGCCCACTATCCAGTTAGCTCTGCTTAGGTATTGTATGTCCCTTAGTACAGTCAACCACCATAGCACACAAAGAGTTGGTCTGTTTATCTGCTGTTCGCGACTGACCACTGCACTGAGACAGGATGGTATTCATATCGCGTGAGTGGCAGGAATTTTGTCCTCCTAACACAACTGACCACTGCACTGAGACAGGGGACTGTTTATCGTGCGAGTGCTGGGAATTTGTCTTCCATACACGACAGGTCGCTGCACTGGGACACTGGGCTGTTTATATTGATATTTTCTTTTAAATAATTAACACTTTTATTCAGCAAGAATGCATTCAATTGATCAAAATTGACAGTAAAGACATTTAAAATGTTACAAATTATTTCTATTTCAAGTAAATACTGTTATTTTTTAATGTTCTATTTTAGCTTGTTATAATTGATTATAAACCCCCCTATTATAAATATTTGGATCAGTTAATCGGATTAACTTGATGTAGCTACATTAACATTACAACCCATTACGGTAACACTTTATTTTACGGTGTCCGTGATACAGAGTAATTTCTTAATTAATTACTTAGTAGTAGACATTGTAATAACATGTAACAAAATGTAATTAACATGTAACTAATGGCACTTTTCCACTGCATGGTACGGTTTGGTTGGGTTCGGTATGGCACGCTTTGGCGCTTTTCCACTGCATGGTACGGTACGGTACGGTTCGGTACGGCTCACTTGTGGTGCTTTTCCACTGCATGGTACGGTACGGTACGGCTCGCTTCGGCTCGCTTTAAATGGTACCTGGTCTGTTGAGGTTCCAAGCGTACTGTACCGGCACTAAAATGTGACGTAAAAACACTGCAGATCACTGATTGGTCAGACAGAATCGTCACTACCAGCGTCATTGGATTTGCGACACGAGACACTATACCCGCTAGATTTAAATAACCAGTAGACAACAACCAACGCGGTAGCACCTGTTTTTTACTTTCTTGAAAAAAAAAGAGATCAAAACTTTAAAAAACAAATGGCTGAATCGTGGTCAGTGGACGAGGTACAGACGTTCCTCTCGTTGGTTGCCGAGGAGCGGATCCAGCGAGAGCTGGATGGGGCAAAACGGGATGAAAATGTGTTCCAAGAAATAGCTCAGCTCTTAGCCGCAAACGCAAATAACGATCAGTCCCACCCACTTTAAGGGGTACTAACTGCAGTGGAAAAGCAACCAAGCTAAAGCGAACCGAACCGTGCCGTACCACGGAGTGGAAACCACGCAGTGGAAAAGCGAAGTGAGCCGAACCGCTCCGCGCCGAGTCGAACCGTACCGAGCCGAACCGAGCCGTACCATGCAGTGGAAAAGCGCCATAAGTCATGGAACAGCCTGTACTTACAGATTGTAATTACACACATGTAATAGGCAGCTACTGTTGCACATATGTAACAGGCATAGTCGGTTACATACGTGTTACCGACTTAGTACAATGTAACAAGTACTTAAATATGTTACTAAGGTAAAAAGCCTGCAGTTACACATGGTCATTTTGTACCTTATAAAATAAAGTGGATCAAGGTTGTACTTAAGTGCACTTCATGTGTATCTACAGGGGTTGGACAATGAAACTGAAACACCTGGTTTTAGACCACAATAATTTATTAGTATGATGTAGGGCCTCCTTTTGCGGCCAATACAGTGTCAATTCGTCTTGGGAATGACGAGTGCAAGTCCTGCACAGTGGTCAGAGGGATTTTAAGCCATTCTTCTTGCAGGATAGTGGCCAGGTCACGACGTGATGCTGGTGGAGGAAAATGTTTCCTGACTCGCTCCTCCAAAACACCCCAAAGTGGCTCAATAATATTTAGATCTGGTGACTGTGCAGGCCATGGGAGATGTTCAACTTCACTTTCATGTTCATCAAACCAATCTTTCACCAGTCTTGCTGTGTGTATTGGTGCATTGTCATCCTGATACACGGCACAAAACTGTGCTCTTACCCTGCTAATTGGACCTTCACAGTCTGCTCTTATTGGTTCAATGTGCAATTAATGAAGATTGGCCACCAGGCTGGTCCAATTTAGCCATGAAACCTCCCACACTAAAATGAGAGGTGTTTCAGTTTCATTGTCCAGCCCCTGTACATACTACCAAGTAATTAATTAAGTAATTACTCTGTATCACAGGCACCGTAAAATAAAGTGTTACCCCAATGACTCAGTTCATCCTGTGAACCCATGGTATTGGTTATTAATTGATTAATAGAAAGGTACATTTCGGGGCATTGGAAATGTCTTTCTTACTTTACAGTACTACTAAGACTACAAAATCTATGATTAGTGACTCCAGTTTGTGAGCTTGAGACACGGACAACTTTACATGTGAATTGAACAAGACTTTATTAACTAGACTAAACACTTAAACTACTCTAACATACACATATATACATGCATACAGTTTACCAAGTGACAGTGAGCTGAAGCAGAATACAGGACAGCAAGAAGTTATAGCATTGTTTGAAGTTCAGCAGATCAACAGCCTTGAGCAAACTATCAGTTTAGTTCTAACACACCCTTCTTTTAAAAGGGGTAAGGATACTTAATGTTCCAAATAATGAGACTAAGTTTGATACTTGCATGTCACGCCCATTTGAATTAAACTGTCCTGATGCAATTTGTTGAGGTTCCAGTTGATCTTTGCTGATGTTGTCTTGATGAGAGAGAACCAGTTGGAGTCAGAGGATCTTTGGTGAATGGAAAGACAAAGTCGCAGCCTGGCACAAGCTTTGGGGTCCTTAGAAAACTTTTAGTTCAGCATCATCTTCACATTAGGATTTCAGAAAGGGACTAAGAGAAGTGATCTTGTGATCAGTGATTTTTAGAACGTGAAGATGTCACACCCTCTGGAGGTGTGTGAGCCAATAAGAAGTTGTTCCCTTTGGAGCGAATTTCTTTACGACCCTTTTTTCAAGCAGGCCTTTGAACATGTAATTTGATTGGTGATTCTTATGATACTAATGCGTCACAAAGTTAGCTAAATGTAATGCAAATTAACAAATGGGGGGGGGAGGGGTTGGAGTTTATAGAGACAAAACATGGTATAGTTGAGGTTACATTGACCATTGGTTCCATAATAAAATACATATGGCGCTTTTCCACTGCATGGTACGCTCGGTTCGGTACGGTTCGATTCGGCGCGGAACGGTTCGGTTCGCTAGCTCGGTTGCTTTTCCACTGCAGTTAGTACCCATTCAAAGTGGGTGGGACTGATCGTTACACTTTGTAGGTCCGGTGATAGCCGTGTGCGGCTAAGAGCTGAGCTAGCTGCTACTTCTTGGAACACTTTTTCATTCTGTTTTGCCCCATCCAGCTCTCGCTGGACCCGCTCCTAGGCAACCAACGAGAGGATTGTCTGCACCTCGACCACGATTCAGCCATTTCCTTTTTAAAGTGTTGATCTCTTCTTTTTTTTCAAGTAAGTAAAACACAGGTGCTACCGTGTTGGCTGTTGTCTACTGGTTATATGACTCTGTATAGCGGTCTCGTGTCGCAAATCCAATGACGCTGGTAGTGACGATTCTGTCTGTCTGACCAATCAGTGATCTGCAGTGTTTCACGTCACATTTTAGTACCGGTACGGTACGCTTGGAACCTCAACAGATCAGGTACCATTTAAGCGCGCCGAAGCGCACCGTACCGTACCGTACCATGCAGTGGAAAAGCACCACAAGTGAGCCGTTCCGAACCGAACCGTACCGTACCATGCAGTGGAAAAGCGCCTATAGTGTCATAGAAATAATAGTATTAAAAGACACTACACAAGACAGTAAATCATTCACACAGTGTCCTGGGATGCATGTTCATTTATAGATCTGTTTGTCTATAGATGAATGCAGGAAAGTCTGTTTAAGGTATGTTTCTGTCTTTCCTATGGCCCAGGTCTTGACCATATGACCACATTTTACATAGCAATAAAGCTATTTTATCTGATCGACTGAAACCTTTCCTGCACTCTTGTCTCTTTGGGGGTTCATTCCTAAGAGTGGGCTTTAAAGCTTATTTGTTAAATGTAACAAATATTTATGTCCGATTGTCTCAGTCATTACAACTTCCACTAAAATATGAATCAGCACAACTGTTTTCAGCATTGATAATAGTAAGAAATGTTTCTTGAGCAGCAAATCGGCTGAAGGATCATGTGACACTGAAGACTGGAGTAATGGATGTTGGAAATTTAGCTTTATCATCACAGAAATAAATAAATAAATTACATTTTAAAATATATTAAAATAGAAAATAGTTATTTTAAATTGTAATAATGTATCACAGTATTTCTGTTTTTACTGATGATACATCACTCCTTGTTAAGCATTTTAATGACCAGTGCCAATCTGTTCTGGACATAGTGGCTCCTGTAAAGCAAAAAACAACTTCCCCTAACAATCTTTGTCCCTGGTTAAATGAGGAGATTGCTTCCTTTAGGAGAACATGCCGCAAGGTTGAGCGCTTATGGAAATCCTCTAATTTGGAAGTGCACAGACTACATTTAAGGGAGTTGATTGCTTCACTAAATGAAATGTTGAAGCAGGCCAGATCTAAGTATTTCTCTGATCTTGTAAATCAGAATAAGAGAAACCCCAAAGTTGTCTTTGATACCATTCAGAACCTTGTTTTACCATCATCTCCACTGGTACCCATTTATACCATTGATGATAGCAATAGATTTTTAAAATACTTTGTAAATAAGGTTAATGAGATCAGAGCAAGTGTAAAACCCTCTGATGAGAGCACCATGGCTGTAGCTTCTCCAAATTCCTCCTGGGCTAGCTTTTCTACTGTCTCATTAGATGATGTCCTGGTCTTACTTAAAAAAATGAAGCCATCCTCAAGTCCGTTGGATATATTACCAACTTCTTTGTTTTTCAAAGTGATTGATCTTGTTCTTCCTTTTGTCGTCAAAACAATTAACTGTTCACTCTCCACTGGGACTGTCCCAAACTTTTATAAACAGGCAGCGATAAGCCCCATTTTAAAAAAGCCCAATTTGGACCCAGCGGTGCCTAGTAATTATAGGCCAATATCAAAACTGCCCTTTCTTGCAAAAATCTTGGAGAAGGTAGTAGCTGAGCAGCTTACAGGTTTTTTAAGTAAAAATGACCTTTTGGATAAGTATCAGTCTGGTTTTAGAAAGATGCATTCTACTGAGACTGCCCTCCTCAAAGTGTCCAATGAAGTACAGATGGCTGCTGATTCTGGAAGGTACACTGTATTGGTTCTATTGGATTTATCATCAGCTTTTGATACAGTGGACCACAAAATACTGTTCAACAGATTGAAACATGAGTTTGGTATTGTTGGGTCTGTTTTAAAGTGGTTTTCCTCGTACTTGAGTGACAGAACATTTTCTATTTATGTAAATGGTATACTGTCTGATGCCACTCCACTCTTGTATGGTGTACCCCAGGGCTCTGTCTTAGGTCCACTTTTGTTTCTAATGTACATTAGCCCTCTGGGAAAAATGTTGAGCCATTTTAAGAATGTGTCATATCATTTTTATGCTGATGACTTACAATTGTATTGCTCGTTCAATGACACTGAGTTCCACAAACTAACTGATTTGTTGGATAGTATTTCGTGTGTGAAATCGTGGCTGGCTAGTAACTGTCTCCAATTAAATTCAGAAAAGACCGAAACCCTAATTGTTGCCCCAGAAAACAAAATTTCTTCAATCCTAAAGCACCTCGGTTCTCTGAGCTCAACTGTCCAGTCGAGTCTCAGAAATCTCGGCGTTTGGTTTGACCAGTCAATGTCTTTGGACTACCATTCTAGACTTCTGGTTAGAAATTGTTTTTATCATCTAAGAAATATTGCTAAATTGAGGTCAATTTTATCCGACTCTGATCTTGAGATGGTTATCCATGCTTTTATTTCGTCACGTTTAGATTATTGTAACTCTCTTTTTACTTATTTCAACAAATCTGCCTTAAACCGTCTTCAAATGGTTCAAAATGCCGTGGCAAGGCTTTTAACAGGATCTAGCAGAAGGACACACATTACACCCATTTTATCCTCCCTACACTGGCTACCCATCAAATTTCGAATTGATTTTAAAATATTAGTCTTAACTTTTAGAGCGTTAAATGGTCAGTCCCCTAAATATATTGCTGATTTGTTGCTCCCCTATTCCCCAGGCCGTGCCCTTCGATCCTCAGGCCAGAGTCTTTTACTGGTCCCAAAGACTCGCTACAAAACCCGGGGTGACCGGTCCTTTCAGGTTGTAGCCCCTAGACTATGGAATGCCCTGCCCCTGTCCCTCCGTGTGGCCGACTCTGTCGATTCTTTTAAAAAGCAACTAAAGACACTGTTATTTCAACAAGCTTTTAGTTGACGGGGCTTTATTGCCGTCTGATTTAAATTGTATATTCATAAGTTTTATTTGGTATGATTGCACTTTGTAAAGCACTTTGTGATTGTATCTGTGAAAAGCGCTCTATAAATAAATTTTACTTACTTACTGCATTTTGTCATCAAATAATTGCAGGGTTGATGAGCATAAGAGACTTCATTCAAAACATTACAAAAGCTTACCAATCCCCTGTGTGTTTGTTTTAGGTACAAAATTGTTTGAGATTGAGAGGGGTGTGCAGAAGCTGGACCTGACAGGAAAGAGTCGTGTGCAGTTACGAACAGGTTCAGAGATCAACCTTGTGAGCGTGGGGACGAAGCCAGCTAAACGAAATTCCTTCAGACGGTCCCTTGCTTTCTGCACTGAACGAGCACAGGTAACAACTGTCCCTTACAATAAAAGCACTGTAGCAATGGAACAGTGATGATATCAGATTATAATACCATGGTAATGCATCATGGTATTTGGTATTCCAAGACATTTTAAGGAAATCCATGGTGTTACCATACTTACAAAAATTACAAAAATATATATATATATATATATTTTTTATTATTATTATTATTATTATTAATATTTTGAAATTTATTTTTTATTTTTAAATGTTCCATTTTTATTTTACTTAAAATGTTTTTGTCATTTTTTGATTGTAGACACAATGTTGATTTTATTCATTTTTATTTTGGTTTTACTTTTAGTTATTTTTGTACATCAAGTTCAACTGCACCATAGTAATGTCAGGAAAAACACAGTCATCTTAGTTCATGCCCAGAAAACATGATAATACCATAGTAATATTTATAAGGTCTGATAGGAGCCTTTTAGATGACTGAACTGCTGAAGTTGAAGTGATATGCTGCCACCTGTTTTTTGGATGGTGTAACTGCAACACTTTGAAAGAAGTTAAATTTGACTTTTGATTTTGGGCCATTTTCAGGTGTTTTTTTATGTAATTTTTTGTTGCTAGTCTTGTTTGGTGTTCTGTTTGTCAGTTGTTGCTGCTGTTGTGAGTTCAGTAATTACAGTGGGTTGGATTGGGAACCACTTCCTCCCAGAGGAGCAGAGAATAACGCACAGATAAGAGCTGTTTTAACCCAACATTACTCCCTACTTTATCAAAAAATGATGAGTGGTTCCTCAGTGGAGGACTCTGTTGACTTTTAAATGTTTTTAGAAGCAGCTGTGACTCTTGTTTGAGTCATTTAGGATATTTGACCATTTCACCCTATAAAAGGAAATGTCTTGAACGCTCTCCTCTGTTTTTCTATTTCTCTCAAAGGGGGGCTTTCTGACCCCACTCTTGAGGAGAACTGCCTCAGCAAAAAGCACCCTAAAGAAAGCTCCGTCTGCCCTGTTTATCGAGCATGGCAGAGTCTTCCAGAGGAGGAAGGTAAGATTCAGCATGAGCACACTGCACAGCCTCCCACATGGATTTGTTGGTTGTATTGGATTTCCCGATGACTCAGTAGATGAACTGACAACTAACACCAGCCTCTCACTTGAAAGGCTTTTGGCCTTCATTATATGGACAAAAACATTCTGCTAAATCCACACAAGAGTCATTAATCACATGATCAAGAAGACCAACACATAATTCTCCTCAGAAAAGGAGGTTATTATTGTTATCTAAAAAAAAGGTTTGTTAATTGAAGTAAAGCTATATACACAGGTGTGTGTGTGTGTGTGGTGTTGGGGGGGGGTTGGTTTACGTGATTTATGAGGACACAAATTTGTATAATGACATGTGTATTACACTGGTATTACAACTTATGGGTGGTTTATGAGGACATTTCAGTCCTCATAAAACAAATGGCTTAAAAAACATAAAAAAACAATGTTTTATTACAAAATTAAAAATGCAGCATGTCTCCTGTGATGGGTAGGTTTAGGGAAAGGGGCAGTGTAGGGGGATAGAATATATAGTTTGTACGGTATAAAAACCATTACGCCTATGGAGAGTCCTCATAATGCTGTTGCACCAACATGTGTGTGTGTGTTTGTGTGTGTGTGTGTGTGTGTGTGTGTGTGTGTGTGTGTGTGTGTGTGTGTGTGTGTGTGTGTGTGTGTGTGTGTGTGTGTGTGTGTGTGTGTGTGTGTGTGTGTGTGTGTGTGTGTGTGTGTGTGTGTGTATTTAGATGCTATTTATTGGGATTAATCCATTCGACAGCACAAAAAAAACTAAGAACACTGACAAAAGCACAACACAACAACATTTCTAAAAAAATATCTAAAAATGTATATTACTGAAAGTAAAAAATAAAAGCTAATTCAAATTATTTATAAAAACTATTATAGTATACAAAATAATAAAATAACACTGCTATGACCTCTTTTTGTTTGTGTTTGTAGGAGTGGGAAACCAAAGCTTCAGGTTGACATCAAGAGAAGATTCTCCCACATTCCCCTCATATTGTCAGTATATTATTGCACTGAAAATAATATTCTTTCCAAGCATGTGGATCATGCAGTGGTTTGGATTTATAAAGTTCTTGTTATTTTTTGGGGGGTCCTTGGTACTGTTAGGAAAATAACCAAAATCAAATAAACTCTTTAGCGCCAGATTCTGTTCATATACAAACTTTGTGCTGAGAAACTCAGAGAGCTACATCATAGGGAGCAAGTTGAGCAACTAAATATTTTTACATTTCTAGTTTTTAAAGTTAAACTAGAAATGTTTTTAAAGAGCAACTTCAAAATATTTTTACATTTCTAGTAAATGTTTGTTGAGATGATACTGGTGTACTTTCCTTTAAACATGTAAGATAACTTTGACACACCAACATTTCAGGTAGAATAACTATGTGTATAGAATGGCACATTTAAATAAAGTGGATTTTTACGTTTATCATCATAGCACAATATTTATCCTTATGTAAATCACTTTGCACTTGAACTCAACCTAAACTGTGTTTGCGGTTTTCAGGAAGGCATTGTTGTGGTCAAAATCAGGAATCGTCAGTGTGAGGATCAAACACAATATGATTATAGCTAAATGATTATTGATTATTGAAGAGTAATTACCTCTTTCTTTTTTCTTTTTTACAAGACTCACAAATCTGTGGTAATTTATCGACATTTGTACAGTTTATATCAGTGCACATGCAGTGTATTGATTATGTGTTGAGCTTTTTTAATAATGTACCATAACCATGTTTTTTATCCATGTTTTTATGAAGCATTGATTTGTCATTACAGCTGAAGAGATTTTGCTGGTATTGATCCCACTTTAGGGAAGGTTTTTCTGTATAGTTTGGTAACTTGTTTATGATAGAATGGCCTAATGTTGATGTACAAATGATAACTGTGGAGAACAAAAGCACCACTAATGAGACAAGTATTTGTACAATAAATAAAGCAATGCTGGATAAAGCATAATTTCATCACTTGTCCTTGTCTATGAATCATCTTTTTTGTCTGCTTGTTTTCTCGAGATACAGTAGAGTAAATTTGATGTAAAATGGTATGACATTGTGTTATATATGGTTTCCATTATGTATGTGGCAAAAAAAAGACACTTTTGTGTTCTGATGATTTAATTCAGGTTAATGTAACAGTGAGGACCTTTTTTCTGTGAAAGAAATAATGCAAATTAAATACAAGTTAAAAACAGGTGAACATTAAATTATAATTTTTTAAAATTATTTTCTAGAGATAGTCATAGTTTAACATTTTAAATGCAACTAGTTAAACTTTTATTTGACACATCTTTATATATTTTATTGTTTTTGAAATAATGGTTGCTGTATGTACTGACAAGCCTTAATGTAAAATAAAATATAATCTAATTTCTTACACATTCATACTTTTAATTTCTTTAATTACTTTAACTTTAAATGTAACATTGAATAACACATCATAGTTAAATTCATAATCAAGTGGGCTACTTAACATCTGCTTTAGTGTGTTAGTAAACATGTCAAATTAATTTTACTTATATAATGCATGAAAAAAGATTAACTTAATTTAAAATATATAAAATATGTATTACACAGTACACATTTTAAAAGTGTACATACGTTTATTGAGAAACATAGTCATGAAAGTTTACTCTTTTAAATGGCTTTTTCTTTCAGTAGCCTATATTTTATCTGCAAGTAAAGTTTTTTTTTAATAATAGATTTTTAAATTTGTATTTGTCTACAAGTGCACATTCAATATACTTATTTATTTGTGATTTTTTTTTAAACCCTTGTGGAATTTGAATTAAGGCAGGAGTCAGGACACTGGCCCTCCAGGACCGAGTTTGTTGACCCCTGGATTAAGCTTTTCAAATATCAGTGGTGTTTATAGAATTTTCTGCAGTGGACTTTTTAATTAGGCTATATCTAATATGGAAATAAATAGGCCTACAACATAAATTGAAAATTAAAAATGATATTTGTTTTGTAGCCTAATGACTTCTCCAAATGTCTGTTTTTGAGAAAGTTTCAGTCACTACTGTGACTGACAGTCATGACAGTGGGGGTCAGTGTTCGCCACTGGAGGCAGATAGTAAAGCTCAAGCTACTAGCTAAGCAGCCACATAATGTTTACAAACTACACTAGCACTAAATAACGATATAAAAATGAACAAAACGTAATGTAGAATTTGATAAGATCTGCTGGGATCCAGCCATGGACATGTTTAATAAAGTGACGACTTTTCTGCAGCAGGCTTTGGAAACAGTAAGTAAACATTGACTTTTGAATATTTTCAAACTAGCCTGTTAGCTTAGCCGAGCTAACATAGAAAACAAATCTTGAGACACCTGTTGCGCGATACTGTAAAACTTTATAAAAGTGCTTTATATACGTTGCTGTACATAAACGAAATTTGGTAGACTGTCAACGTGTTGTCACGCTTTTCAGTGTTTTCTATGAAGATATATGCATTGTCTTCAGTTTAGCTTGTGTGCTACAGAAGTTGAGTACTGTACACTAGTCAATAGATTGCGTTGATTTGCTGTATTTTATTGATTATTAAGTCCATGGATGTAAGTGGATGTTTATGTGAGTTTTTCTTTGATAGCCATACACTTTTGGGTTTGTCTAAAATGTGTTCACGTGGAAGGTGCAAATATGCACGCGCGGGTCTGGACAAGTTTCTGACAGGAGAAAAACGTCCCAAGAACCTTAAAAAAGGTTGAGAGGCATATCGGCATTATAACAAAATATCAGAAAGTCATAACTTTAACAAAGTTTGAGGATTTTGAAATTGTTCAAAAGTGACAGTAAAGACTTTTATGTTACAAAATATTTATATTGCAAATAAAAACTTTCTATTTATCAAAAATCTTTTTAAAAAAATAACAAGGTTTCCACATAATATTTGAACATTGACAATAATATGAAATGTTTCTTGAGTAGCAAATTGAATGATTTTGAAGACTGGAGTAATGATGCTGAAAATTCAACTTTGCCATCACAGAAATAAATTACATTTTAAAATGTATTAAAATAGAACAAAAGTTATTTTAAATCGTTACTAGGCTATTTCACAAAATTGTTTTTTAATAAAAATTTTTTTTAATTTATCCAATGAATGCAGCATTGATCAGAATAAGAGACTTATCTTGGAAATATGACAAAAAAAATATAGATACTTTTTTGTCAAACATTTGAATGATTAGTGTATGTAAAATAAAATTATGAATTTGACCTTCTCTGCTTATTATTATTTAAGACTTTATTAGCCTATGTTTTAAGGATTATGCATTTACAGGAAATCAGTGTTAAATGATTATATACAAATAATGACAGTAATGAAAGTGAAATTCCAGTAATAATACTGTTGATCCTGTTCTGATTCTTATAGAGAGAGCCTTCGATAAACCTGCAGGACTCTTTTGTGGATCACTGGAAAGCAATAACCAACTATTACATTGAAACTTCAGGTAAAACTATAAGTGTAAATTCAAGTGAAGCAGTAGCTTACTCATGTATTTTTTACATGTTTATATCATACAGTGTGTTAAACTGTAAATTATGCCATGCTTCAATCTTAGATCATTGGGGAAAAAAAGAAAATACATTAAGAGGAAAGGTAAAGTAGCTAAACGAAAGTTTCAATTGCACGTTTGTCTCTTGTACAAAGATGAGTCTCGTCCGGTGAAGCAGACAGACATCCCTTGGAGGCTCAGACAGATGCTGGACATCCTGGTGTATGAGGAGAAACAGCAAGGAGATGAGACGGGTCCCTGCATGGAGTATCTGCTCCAGCACAAAATACTAGAGACACTTTGCACGCTGGGAAAAGCACAGGTATGAGGACACAGACTCAAGACACAGATTAAAAATGTTTAAACCTGCAAATAAACTGAAATATTGCTTCATTTGTACAGTATCCTCCCGGCATGAGTCAACAGGTGATGCTGTTTTTCTCTAAAGTCCTGAGCCAGATCACGAAACCTGTGCTGCATTTAATCAATGTCTATCGGCCCGTACAGGTAAGACATGGTCAGTAGGAACTGTTATTGTATGGAAAAGAGCTGCGTGAAGTTTTATAAAACATTGTCCTATAAAAAATAAATATGGGGTTTGGGAAAATGAGATACCCAAAAAAAATACAAACTGTTTTTAAACGTTTTCAAAAGAAGTTTCGAAATGCTTACCAAGGCTCCATAAAAAAAAAAAAATATTGTGAAAAAGTATTATCATTACCACTATTATTATTCATATCGTAAACAATATTATTATTGAAAAAGATCATTCTAATATGCTGATTGGATGACCAAGAAATATTTCTTATTATCAATATTGAAAAAAATGTGCTGATTGATATTTTTGCTTTTAAAAGAACAGCATTTACTTGAAGTAGAAATCTGTCGTAACATTATAAATGGCTTATAAAAAACTTTTGAACTGTAGCGGAAGTAAATAATGACAGAATCTTTTAGGTGGAAGATTCCTTAAGCTTTTATATCATTAAAGTAACACTAAGTAACAATTTTCAACCTTCATAATATATTTCCAAGACCCTTGTGATGGTACATCGACTTAAAATAAGTTAAATGACACGTCTGCCAGAGCCTGACGTGGTCTGTGTCGCTTTTACTGGCACTATGTAACTTCGGGTTTCGGGTAGGAACCCCTGCACAAAAAGAACTACACAATTCGACTGCTTTACGTCAAGCGCTACAATAGTCATTATTTCGTTTTTCTTCGTTTCTGATGTCACAATACATCATCCTTTCATGAAATCATGTAACATACTCTACCTTGTCTGTGGACATCGTTCATTCTAAAGCCGGTGCTGGATAAACAGCGAGTGTGCGTGCGACGGTAGGCTAGATTATTTACGACAGCGGCAATGGACAATTTCGTTTCCAACCAGTAGGGCGACCGCAGAGGAAAAATCCTTAGTGTTACTTTAAAGGGTAACTAAACCCCTGGTCAGAGCCTGACTCCACCCACTGGCAATATTTGAAAATGCTGGAAAAGTGGGTGGAGCCTAGCGGAGATAGAGGGGATGAACTGAGGGCAGTTAAATACTCTATCCTGATCGTTTTCAATACTTTCAATTCCAACTCCTGGCTCACTACAGTGGTTTTGACGAAACAAGATGGTTTTTTACACTGCCAAGGGCGTGGTAGCTCGTACCAAGAGCATGGTTAGCTGGAACCTGCTTACATCAGCTCTCACCGCTTACGTCATGAACTACCGCAAACATCCAATAGGAAAATTCAACTGCAGTAGCCACTGTTCAACGTGAAGAGGGCAGCACTCAGACGTTTTTACACCATATATTGTAGAATTAAAACACTTTATACCCAAATGTCAAAAAAGTTACTTGAATCAATGATCAGCACTAATAAAGCCCCAGTTTTACAGACCATTAACTAAAAAAAGTTGGCTTAGTGTTTAGTTACTCTTTAAGTGGACAAGCAAGAAATGAAAATTAATTCGAATTTATTTATTTTAAAAAATATTTTTATTTGATTTTATTCACGGTTTAATTTTGTACACATTTAAGCACCATCATTTTTTCATTAAAGCCAGTGTGTTGATTTTTAACATTTGGAGAGCAAAACATTCACCACATTTTTGAAATTATTATGAAATGAAGCATCCAATATTTTAATGGAAATTAAGTTGCATTACACTCTGTAATGTGGAAAATAATGTCTAATTTATTCCCTCTTGTCACTCTCTGTTATAGAAACTGATCCATCTGTGTGGACTCCCTGATTCACAGACGGAAAAAGAGGAGTCTCAGTTTCTCCTTGCTGTTTGCACTCGAGTCAAAAAAGACCCTTATGTCCTCAACTATATCCTTGAGGTACTTTCTTCATTATGTCTTCTGAGACTATTGTGTTGACTTTTGTTCAGATTGAATCTGATTTAGATTGTGAATCTTAAAAGTGATAACAAACACCCACATTTCTATCACAAAGATTACCAAAGACTCTCAGAAGAGGTCCAGTTGTCCCTCTGATGAGGCTGTGGAGAACTCCAGTCCTGAGAGTGTTCCCTCTCCTCCGTCTCCTTCTACCAGTTCTGCCTCCTCCAGCTCACCTCAGGAAGCCACAGGCATTATCCCTGTACTCATTCACCTGGGGAAAACTGAGGTGATTCATAATGAACAAAACACAAGACGGATTGGATGTGTTACTAAACCGAATGCATGACTGGGGAGAGGCTGATTCACACCAAGTTTTAAAGTTAATTTAAAAAAGACACAATGCATTACAATTACATCCTTATGGTGTAGCTGAATACGTTTACTGAAATATAAATAATAATACATGTTTTTCATAAAACTACTCTACTGTTAAAAACTAAAAGGTAGGACTAAAAACTAGGTCCTAGCTTTTAGTTTAAAAATAGGATGAAATAATTTCACAATTGTAATATTAATTTGGTAACGATTGCATTAAACTTATTTAATTAAACTCATATTATTATTATCATATTAACTTTGACAGGCCTAAAATACATTTTGTTAAATCTTATGTGGACCCCCAGCATTGCATTGTGGTCCCTTGGTTTATTCAAAAACAAAACAAAAAAACTTGCTAAACATAAATTACGTGCTAATTATTGCATTTTTTTTTTTTTACAGTTTAAAGCACAATTTGTATATTATATATTGTAGAGTCACCAAATTTTTAGAAAAAATTAAGCAGTCAACATATGATGAAAAATTTGGTCTACCCTCAAAAATAATAATATAGACCATCAAAAACAATAATAATTTACGCCGTATGTCACTCTGTTTTAAAAGCTGATCCTTGTCACCCCTTGGTTTGGGGGGGGAAAAAACAATAGACAATAACCAGTAAAATAATTTCCAACATATTTGTAAAAATAGGTTCATTAATGTGTTGTGCATTAAAGCCAATGAATTTCACTTTTTTGTGTAAAATCTAATTTGTAAACTTTTGTGCCATTTATTGGATCAGAATAAGAACAGATCTTGGTGTGAACGGGCCATAAAGCTCAGTCAACTTTACATTCAAAATCATTGTTTTTAATGAGACTCCCTTTCCCTCTCTCTTAGAAAAGTCATGTTGTGCTCAGATCCATGGAGAGTTTGCTGCTGCTGGTCAGTTTACCACAGGAAGACACTGGACATCTTCTGGCTGAGAGAACTCCACTGTGTCACCTACTCGCTCAGAGACTGACTGAACTTTACTGCCTCATACCCTCATCACTCGACCCTGCAGACATCCACAGCTACTCCAGTGTACAGTGGAGGTGTGTGTCTGTTAGGAAGTGCTGAATTGTTTACACTTCATCTGTGGACATGTGTCTTATCTTCTTATTCTAAATGTTTATTGAAGATCTGTTGTTGGTTTTGCAGGACTCAGTTCACACAGGACAGTACAGTGGAGAGCCCTTCGTTTCCTGGCAGTGAGAACGTCCACAGGTTCTTCTGCTTTTTGGACTACTGCAATGAGCTCATCAAAGAAGCACCAAGGGTTTGACAAAATCATTCATTTTGTGTTGACCATGTGTGTATTTTATCTGTACAACTGCATTAGTTTGAAATATGTCCTGAATAAAATCATTAGCAATGTTTCCATTCACCTATTTGTATGCGCATTCCGGGATATCGCATAAAAAATGATGGATGATATGGCAAGATACGCATACATTTAAAAATAAAATGGTCAAAAAAAGTATGCACTCAATTAATAATTTTTTTTTACATTTTTATCCTATGATGGAAACACATTTACAGAAACACAAATAAATTCCTTGATGCGCATCAAAAAAGTCATGTGACCGATGGGTTGACATAACCTGACTAACCAGTGGAGTGATCTCATTGCACAGCATCTGAAGTTTGTTTTGGTCATTCTGACTCCGAAAGCAAGATAACATTACCGTGTGTATTGCGTTTCGTTTGTTATTTATTATATACGAAAAAAGTCTAGGAATGGGCATTTTTGTCAATTTTTCATTTCGATTACTGATAGGTCTCAAAAACGAGTACTCGGCTGGGTCGTGTCCATCATGGTGATCACGAAAATATTTTAATTAAAAAACTGTTACTAAAATTAATGTTGATAAAAGGATGACATGAAAATTTCTATCAATATATTAAAATATGACTAGCTGCATAAAATAACTCTGCTACATTATCAATAATGCATCAATGTTTTAGAAAAAGAAACATCTAAAAGGAATAGCAGCTTGAGGTGAAGCTGAATAAGTAAACTGAAGTCTGTTCTATATGACACATCCTAAATGAGATTAATCAGAAATCCTAGATACACAACATAAAGCTAACATTACAACTTGCATCTGCACAAAAGGACGCAAATGCATGTGAACTTGGGACTAAATTACATGCTAGCCAGAAAGTGTCGATGCGCTCTACCTGTGCTGAAACATGGGCGCATTGTTGGTATAGAAATGGTCTCATGTTGATTATAAACGTATTGCACATAATTATATGTTTTTTTCTTTTAGGTACTTGGTGTTGAACTGGCGAGAGCAATTCACCTTCAGTGGCTTAAAGGAGTCATCCAGCCTCATCTGCTTCAGATGTGAGTAGAAAACACTAAACTTCCTCAAGGGTTGCTGTCTGCTGTCATGAGAATTGTAAGTTCGCAGGATGACAGGAAGAGTGGTGCTAATTTTTTAAACTCTGGGTGTCCAGGTCAGAGGTTGGGATCCTGGTACACACCGCTCTGCTGTCCTGTTCTGTACGTCACATACGTTCCCCTGCACTCCTGGATGAATTGGTTCAGTTTCTGTTGGGCAATGGCACACATTGTGAACAGCAGCTGGACACACATACACACATTCTACGTTACCGCCTTATTGAACACTGCAACCACATCTCAGACGAGGTAACTAGATTAAAGGATTCATCAATTTTCACTCTTGAGAGCATCACTTTGTTACAACGTGTCTTTTGCCCTGTTAGATCAGTATTACAACATTGCGTCTCTTCGAGGAGCTTTTACAGAAGCCCAGCAGGAGCATCTTGACCAATCTGGTGCTGCGTAATCTTGAGAAGCGCAGCTACAGGCTGTCCGGATCAGGGGCGGCGGACGAGAGACATGCAGTCGAGAGTGATGTTCTGGAAGAGTCTGAGTGAGCAGAGACTGAACACAGATTCTCTTACTTCTCATAGTGGCTCTTTATTTATTGCTCACTCTCTTTCTCTATCAGGGAGATGGAAGAGGATCCATTTTTCACAGACATGTATGAAGACAGTGGGTTCAGTGGCCAGGAGCCTCTTCTGTCTCTGCCCAGTGCTAGAGAAAGACGTAATCCCAGTGGGCACACACAAGTTGCTGACCTCGTCAACAGGTAACATTAGAAAACAATGAAGTTTTTGCTTTGTAATGTAGAAACAGAGCATGTGAGTGGAGCAGTAATGTTTCCTCCGGAGTGGAGAGCGCCTTTCTGAAGATTCTGCTCCGCTCGCTCAACCCAGAATGCTCAACTTTTGTGATGTTGTTTTGAGAATCTGTGAAATAAGCAATGTATCTAATATTATGGAGTTCAAATATTGTTTTAAAGGGGATAGTTCACCCAAAAATGAAAATTCTGTCATCATTTACTCACCCTCAAGTTGTTCCAGACCTGTAATCATTTCTTTGTTCTGCTGAACACAAAGGAAGATATTTTGAAGAATGTTTGTAAGTTGTGGGGCACCATTGATTTCCATAGTATGGAGAAAAAAAAAATACTATGGAAGTCAATGGGGCCCATCAACTGTTTGGTTGCAAACATTCTTCAAAATATCTTCCTTTGTCTTCAGCAGAACAAAGAAATGTCTACAGGTTTGCTGCTAAGAGCGCCGTTTAGATGAGTATGTGCTGCGCACTTCCCTCTCAATAACAAAATAAACATACAAGAAAAATAAACAGCAATAAAGAAAGCATCTGATCATAGCCATGTGGATATGTTTGCAATTCGGCACTAAAAAGTCATGTCACGTTTAATTATACCACTTTATATAATATTGCTTTAAAGCCACAAATTGGCATCTTATAACTGTTGCCTACTGTAATTGAGACATTAAAGAAATTCAATACAATGAGAAAGACATGTAATACAGAGAAAATTCATGTCGCAGCAGGATTTTAGCAAACGTCGTTTTACCAGTAAGCTATCGCTTGGGCTGTGAGCACTGGCATAGAGCGGAATTATGAACAATAACATAACATTGTTATGGTTGGTTACACCACTCTGCTTCGCTCACATGCTCTGTATAAAAACTGAATTTTTGAAGGACAAAAGCTATAGAAGCATCATAACCAATTGCCCTTTCAGTACTGTGAAAAAAGAGTTTGTCCCCAGTCCCCAGTTTTCTTTATTGTAACATATTTTTACAAAGTTAAGCAGATCTTCAAACAAATCTATAAAGGCTCAAAAAACACATTTTATTAATATTTTATTTCAATTGTAAATAACAATAATAAATGCATTAACAAAATGACAATATAAAATCACTTGGAAACATGTTTTCATAATATTTCACACAGCTAGATCTGTATACATCAAAATATCGAGAAATATGTCTGTTTAGGAAGGAGATCGTCATATTTGGGGTTACTTGAGATCAAATAGTTTAAAAACCCTTTAGTGTGTAGGATATGCGTATATATACACACACAAACACACTACTGTTAGTTTGAGGTCAGTAAGATTTTTTTTTTTACAGATTTTATTAGGCAATGACATGTTTATAATGTTACAAAAGATTTTAAAATATTTCAAATAAATTCTGATCTTCCTATTAAAAATATACTTCATATTAAATAAACCTAAAATATATTAAAATAGAAAATGGTTATTTTAAATTAATATTATTTTACTATATTACTGTATTTTCTGTATATTTACTGTATTTTTGATGAAAAAAACAAGTATTCAAAAATATTTTAATAAAATTAAAAAAGATTGTTTTTTAGACACTGCCAATAATCTTATAGTGGTCAAATATCATACAATGAAATGGACTGGTTGATATATTGGATGTCTATACATGTGATTGAATTTCTAACTTGTTTTTAATTTTCTTAGCTTCTTGTGTTTAGTGCCTCAAGAGGCAAAAACATCCCATCTTGTTCAGGGAGCAGGATATGACACATACATTCATGATGCGCACAAACTGGTGAGTTGACACACTGAAAACAAAATAAAAGTTCAACCAAATTTTTTGTGTTACAAGTTTCGCCATGTTACTCAGTGAAGTAGAATGTAGCGTTACTAAGCGTTTTTTGCTTTTTCAAATATTCTCACACTGAAATATTCTGTCCTTCTCTCTCTCTCTCTCTCTCTCTCTCTCTCTCTCTCTCTCTCTCTCTCTCTCTCTCTCTCTCTCCTCTCTCTCCTCTCTCTCTCTCTCTCTCTATCTCTCTCTCTCTCTGTCTCACTCTATAGTTAAACGAATGTACTGCTCTTTCACGTGACTGGGACTGGCCAGATTCTGCAAAAAACACTGAAAACAACCCAGCTACAGAATTCTATGAAGGGCACTTCCTACAAACCCTGTTCGACAGGATCGCACGCATACTAGAGCAGGTAGAGTAGTGTTCTCAGCGAGATCCCTCACTCTCAACTTGAATATACACTGTGTTTGTTTGTTTTATATCTCCATATCTTTTTAAATAACTGGTATCAATCCCAGACAGGTTTGTTAAATAGTTTACCAGCTAGGTCTACTTGGGTAAATGGAAACCCTACTTTAAGAAGGTGTTTCACTTTATTAAGCAAGTCACAGTTCTCATGCATTATGGGGAGGAAGAAAGATCTTTCTGAAGATGAAAAGCATGACATGGTGCAATGTTATGCAAAAGGCATGAAACAACTAATATTGTGTGAAAATTATCAAACTATCATAAGATTTGTGAGTGATTTACAGCACAAGATAACTCGATCAGATAAAGGCTTAAAGGGACTATATGGAACTTTTCCCCAAAATAAACGTAACAATAGCCTTTTTATTTTACTATTTATGACTCAAACATCTCCTGTTGAGCATACTGACACCTTGTCCGCTCACAGTGGGTGCACCTATAAGCCTGTATCCTATTTTTCCTATTTTCTGTCGGGTCGGATTTTTCCCGCGCTGTCTGCGGATGTGACGTCAAGCGTGTCACTCTGCCACCACCGCTAGTCAGCAAGTAGCCTACACTCGCAAACTTATCTCAAACAATATTACGTATTTGACTGTTCTTACCTCTGTAAACATAATGTTGACGACCTTGCTGCAGATGACTTGTGAAGTGTGCACGTATGAGCGCGCGCGCCGCGTTGCGAGAGCGAGCAGAAAGGTTTTTTTTGGCCACAGGTGTCAGTCGCGAGTTTAAATTTCAGAAAAACGCATATAGGTTCTTTAAGGAAAGTTTCTGTCAGAAAAAGTTATTGTTTAAAAGGACAGATATAAAAAAAAGCCACGGTTGAGCAGCAAACAGAAACATTTACAGTGGGTGTGGAAATACATTTTTAAACAGTTTTATTGCAGTGGTGTTTTTTGCAGCATGGGATAGTGCATTGTCCAACGTGGTGGCCATTTACCAACCATCCAGAAATCCATCCATTGTAGTACGGCATTCGTCAGTGTATAAAAACTATTTCAAAATGAGTCTTCATGTATTTCTACACCCACTGTAAACGTTTCTGTTTGTGAGCTGTGGTTAGAGGTGGCTGAAATGCAACTTTACGCATAACTGCCAGCCTGCATGGAGAAGTTTTTGAGACTCCAGAGACACCAGAAGCTTCAAATATCTGTTTGCTGCTCAACAGTGGCTTTTTTTTAAATATAGCTGTCCTTTTAATACATTAACATTTTTTTGGACAGAAACTCTCCTTAATAAGCCTATATCTGACTGAGTTCTCTTGTGCTGTAAATTACTCACAAATCTTATGATAGTTCGATAATCTCCATTTAGTTTTCACACATTATTAGTTGTTTT
Organism: Chrosomus eos; assembly: GCA_036326025.1. Lineage (NCBI taxonomy): Eukaryota > Metazoa > Chordata > Actinopteri > Cypriniformes > Leuciscidae > Chrosomus > Chrosomus eos. The sequence goes on along the minus strand of CM070836.1, from coordinate 11,982,091 downwards.
CATGCCTTTTGCATAACATTGAACCATTTCATCTTCCGAAAGATTGTTCTTTCTCTCCATATTGCATGAGAACTGTGACTTGCTTAATAATGTGAAACAACCTCTTTAAGTATGGTTTCCATTTGCCCAAGTAGACCTGGCTGACTATTTAAAGTTCCTCTGTAGTCTAATAATTTTATCCCTTAAAACTCGTCTATGATCACCCAAATGAAATATAAAAAAAAATGTATCATGCCTTAAAATAGCTTGAATATAACTCTACACCCTTGCCTCATTTAGTATAAGCGGTTCTATGAATATGCTAATTAGCCCCGCCTCCACTCGCATCAGAAACACCAGTGATTTCAAACCGCGTTTTTGAGACTGTCTTTGGTCCACTGCAGAAAATACTCAGCATTGGTGTTGACTTATGAATTTGCACATGGTTTGTCTTAAAGCATATTAAAAACACGACATAGACATAAACAACATTAAAAGCTTGATTTTCACCACAGGGGACTTTAACAAACCTGTGAGATTGATACCAGTTATCTGAAAAGATATGAGAAATAAAACAAACGTTCTTTGAAAAAGTAAAATCTGAATGGTTATTGTACTGAAATCCTACTGATAGGTCACTTGCATAATAATCCACAGTGTACAGTGAATATAAAAAAGCATGATGTTATAGACCCCTTATCAGCCGACGTCACAGTTACGTCACGGTGCTAGCTGGAGGCAAAACAAATGGAAAACTGCAGGCGGCTAATACAAAACCAGCACAGATTCAACTACATAATAAGGAGCTTAAATTATTATTATTAAATGTCATCTTGATGTGTTGTTGGGTGCAAGAATCAATGAAAAATGAGTATGCTGTATCTAGAATTTTTATTTCTAGAAAATATTCACATCATTAACATTGCACGTAATGTCACTGTTTACATTGTCGTCTTCTCGGCGCTGGCTCGGCAGAACTGCGGATCATACACACAAGTCTTGTACATGACCATTCAGCACATAGTTATAGGCATCTAAAGATTTATATGCCCTCAGTTTCTCTTTACGCTCGGTTTCTCTATCAGGTAGGTGTAGAAGTCAGGCCACTCAACCGGAGGTAGCGTTAATCCTGTCAGATCGTCCATTGAGTGAGCGTGTACGGGTCAGCCGTAAAACGTTTTTTACGTCTGGTTCCGTCCGTTAAAATTAACTTTTGCAAATAAAAATCGCGGTCCTGGACACTGAGTGACCTTGCACATTAAGATAAAACCGGATTTTCTCCAGTCATTGTTAAAAAACAAGCTAACAAAACTTGCAAAATAACGTTAGGGAAGCGGCCAGAGGGATCGTTCTGCAGCCACCTAAGCTCCGCCCACAGAATAACGTCACCATGTTTACCAACTGATAAGGGGTCTATAGAGTTATTAAGTACAATAAGCTGTGAACAGTAGAACTCAATGCGTAATCGTGCTGACTGACACACACCCGAAACGCAGACAGCAGGTGATCCTGAATTCAGTTCTCTTTCGAGGCTTATTGCGATGAAATCATTAAATACACAAACAATTATGTCAAAATGCCCATTGTGTGGAGTATCCACATAAACACAGTCGTTTGTCTTAAGTGAATGTAAACATTTGGCCGAAAACCTTTTGTGTCATTGTATTCGGCCCATGCATTCGATCTTCAAGTGACAGCAGCCTAATATACGGTTCTTGCTGCTATCTGTGTTATTAATGTTAATCAAATAACAAAAGAGAAAGAGAAAATCACTTGCTGATCTTGAATAACGTTTGTATCTTAAATAAGAATGAATACTACAAATAAAATGTTCTGTAATTCTTTATTTGTTTCCCTCGGCCAGCCATATGAGCTAAATCTGCAGGTGACATCAGTTCTTTCCAGATTAGCTGTGTTTCCTCACCCTCACCTGCATGAGTACCTGCTGGACCCGTACATCAGCCTGAGCCCTGGAGCACGATCCCTCTTCTCCACTCTAGTCAGGGTGAGAACCATGTTAAAAGCTGACAATATGTAATGTTGTTGTGAATGAAAGCTTGATGCCTGATGTATCAGCTACAGACTTCCAGAACAGCAGCCCTGTCTGCCTCATTTATCTGTAAAACATGAGCTTTGTGTTTTCCTGTAGGTGATAGGGGAGTTAATGCAGAGGATCCAACACATCCACAATGTGACAGACAAACTGATGATGATCAGGAGACAGCTGATGGGACTGGAGGAGGAGACTGTGTAAGATAGTCACTGCATCTGTTAAAAGTCACATCTATTTATATAGCGCTTTTTACACTACAGATTGTTTCAAAGCAGCTTTACAGAGATGACAGGAAAATAATGCAAAAAAGTTTGTTTCCAGAAAAAAAATAACGTCACAGTCAAGGTTAAGTAAGTTCATTGATGTTTCATTTTTTTTCAAGTATATGGGGGGGGGGGGGGGGGGTGCAGTTCTCCTCTGGCCAATGAACGAACAGTGTATGATTATGATTCAGGCAGCATTATAGGTCAGAAGTCAGATTAGTTTGGATCAATCAGAATATTATCTAGTTCCATCTTGTTTAAGATTAGAGTCATCACGCCGGGATGGAGACGGGTTTGTTGAGGATCAGTGCCGATGACTGTCATGTCGATGAGGCCTTCACAGGGGAGAGTCTAGTTGACACTTCAGGGATGTGTTGTGGTCGTGTCCAGGCGCAGGTCCTCCATCCTGGATCCGGCTGATTACAGTAAACCTCGGAATAAGCAGAAAGACTAACATTAGCGTAGATGCCATTCTTCTTACGCTAATGTTAGTCTTTCTGCTTATTCCGAGGTTTACTGTAATCAGCCGGATCCATGGCGTATCCAGACCAGATGGAGGACCTGTGCCTCCATCTGTCCAAAAGGACAGTTCCACCAAAAATGAATGTTTTGTCATCATTGACTCACCATAATGCCCCTCAAAACCTGAATGCTGAAATGTTTAAGACTGGAATTCTCTGCAAGTCGCTACATGACTTTTTCAAAATCTGAACAAATTTTAAACGCTGTACTTGTAAATGGTTAAAAAACTGTGCTTTATACATTAAATGACTGAGGATCACACACCACCAGAAGTTATTGTGACCACAATTCACCCACACAGAAACATGCGCCTCCTCAACACATGACAAATGAAAAAAAGATATGTGTTTTTAAAATCAGCTCAAAATATTAAACATGTTTGATATCTGACGAATGGTTGGAATCCGAGTCTGAATTTAAAAAATATAGTTTGTGCTTGTCATACACTACAGGATTTTCAGTGATGTCTGTCAACTCAAATCTGCAGACTGATTTCGGCAACTAGCGTGGGCAACTTACTGACTCTATCGGGGTAGACATCTTAGCAAAAGTTGTGTAGTGTATTCCAGCCTTAAATGGAAAGACAAAAGGGGTCAGTGGTGAAAATCTTTGGGTGAACTGCCCTTTTAAGAAGCATTCATAATGTGTAAATGTTAGGCTGACAAAATGTTTTTATTGTTTTGTTATTGTTGTTCTTTTTAATGATAAAATATACTTCTTTATCGTTCTGTTTTCTCTGTCAGGGTGGATCACATGACTCTGTTGAGAGGTGTGATAATTCTGGAGGAGTTCTGCAAGGAACTGGCTGCTGTAGCATTTGTCAAACTACCCACAGAAGAGCAATGAATGCATGATACTTAAACCACAGACAATACAAAGGATCATGACCCAACAACATCTGTTGGTTGGCTCCGTCATTAGAAGAAAATGGATTTGCACAAAACAAAGTTAAGTAGCGATATTTGTAGATTTGCAAGTCACTTTTAATGATTGTTTTCAGGGAGCAGTCAACCTGTCTGATGGCAGTTTAACTTTTGCCCAAGAAAAAAAGAAATTCAGACATGTGACACTGGATTTTGTCTGACGTACAAAGCTGCTTATTCTCCGCAGCTGCACGTCTTGCTGAAGGATGATGACAATTCACTTTAAGTGGAAGCAACAGAAAAAAAAACTTTGTCTCTTGCACAATATTTAAGTTTTTACTATACACTGTATTATATTGTTTTAGGTCCAGACATTAACTCCTCTTTGAATTTATCTTATCTTGAATTTAGTTATCTCTCCTTACTCTCGTCACGTAATAAGTGAAATCTGATGCAGTTGTGCTCTGATTCTGCAGCTTTACATGGCTTTTATCTCTATAAAAAATCAAGATGGACAAGTAATGTAATCGGTGTATGGTCAACCACTGTGTAACACTGGTAACACAGACTTCCACAGCAAGCCAGTTGTTTAATAGAGGTGTGGAGACCTGGTTTACGCTCAGTTACCTTTGTCAATGTTTTTTCTTTCAAATATGCAATTCAAATTCAGAATTCTTACACTATGGATTTTAATCCCCTCTAAAAAAAATTTTGAAATATTAACTGGACTTTAAGTGTATCATTATGGTGTGTAATATATTTTTATTTATCTTTACTTCTCTAAAACGTGAATAATCAATGCTGTTTTATTTCTGAATGTTATATGGCTGAATCTAAGGGCGGGAGAGGTACAAAGATTTGTGTTTGTGATTTGCCATTGGCTGGCACTCTCAATAGATCTTTATTTTCTATCGAGGTCTTTTGTGACGACTGTACTCAATCCTTGCTTATTTATGTTGTCACAGCAATAAACTCCTTGAATATTCATGCAGATTTCATTGTGTCAAATGTCTCTATGGTCATTTTTGCTGTAAAAGGCAGTTTGTAAATGGTAAAATAATAAATAGCTTCAGTCAAAGCAAATGTTCTCATATACTAGTATCAATATTTTTACTAACACAAAACCATAAATATACAGTATTTAATCTGTTAAAAATGTCACGTTATGAACTAAATAACAGAGTTAAATAATAATAATTCATTACATTTATATAGCGCTTTTCTCGCCACTCAAAGCACTTTACACGGAAGGGGGAATCTCCTCAACCAATGTGCAGCATACACCTGGATGATGCGGCGGCAGCCATAGTGCACCAGAACGCCCACCACACACCAGCTGACTGGTGGAGAGGAGACAGAGATGATTAGGAGGCCATGATGGACAGAGGCCAAGGGGCAAATTTGGGATTTTTTTGTGACCACAGTGATATAGTGATTGTTCAGTTCCATTCAATAACTGTGTTATTGAAGATCGCTGTATATATGAATTGACGTTCCCTACATGTTTACATGATTCCTGTTTCCAGATTTTTAACACATGATGATAGAAATCACTTATTATTCAAACGAAAGCGTATTGCCAAAAACTATTTGGACAATCCTGAAAGAAGTTACACACTCAGATGTTTTGGTAAACTATTAAAAGATATAGGTGTGAAAGTGAAGTATACGCATTCCAAGCAGAAGGCAAACAAACCCTAAGAACCATGTAAGATATTTACTCATTGTTTTGTCCACATAATTGAGTGATTTTATACTTGATCATATAATTGATTTTATAGAATATATTATAGTAATGTTATAAAATGTTAACCAGATTGATTCATATGGAGGAACACTTTTCTCAGAGGTAACTACATCCACACTGGTCCTTAAAACTGTGGCATAGCTGGATTCACTTTCACATTTGTGTACAAATTATGTTATAGGCAAATATAAGATAAACAGGCAGGTAAAATAGACTTAATAAATGTTTACTATAGGCCTACATATTAGTAAATGAATGTGAAATACATAATTTCGTAATATCTTACATTGTATTTATCATATTAAATATACACATTTTAATTATCATACATAAACTCATGTATCACAATTTTTTCTAACAGCATTCATTTATATAAAATTATTGATATAGATGACTGGTAAAATGCTACAAGAGTGCTATGTGTATGTTATATAATAATGTCAATGGCCAAAGTCCCTTGTGAAAATAGAGTACATCTTAGCGTAATTTTAAAGAGAGTACTTATGGAAATAATATACTTTAAAAGTATATCAGTCACGGAAGCTGTGATGAACGTGCACGAAGGAGTGAAGACACAAAAACATTTTAATAATTTATTAATTCCATTCTCATTAAATAGTTTCAGAATCTTTACTTTTTTAAATAATTTTGTTTCTGTATTTTTAAAATGAACATATTTTAATGACAGTATATTTACTGAACAAAAAAAAGAATCATTTATTTATAACGAAAATAGTAGCCTACAAACTTGCTAAAGTTTTGACTTAGTGTTGAAAACATTATTTTAGCTAAAGCATTTCTATCAATACTTTGTGCCTTTTGCTTTTATCCTGTGTGTGGGGTAAAAGGCTCACCTTGCCACCTCATGCATTTACATGAATTTTAAACAGGCAAAGCCACTTTCAAGATTAATTTTCATCCAAAATCTGTTGCTCCATCAATGTTCAATAAAAACATTTTTTTCTGCAACCATACACTGGGAGTAGTGAAAAGCACAAAGGGTCACATGTTCAAAGCTTCATAAAATTATATAATATATATATATATATATATATATATATATATATATATCAGTGGCGGACCGTGCATTTCACACCTAGGCCTTCTGTCCTATCTGAATCAACAACTTTTAATAGTGTAGCAGCGCAAAGACTCTCTATAATTGTTGTTTTTATTTTGCACCGGCAGTTACAGGGTTAATGCGGTGAGTTTGGGAAAGGCCGGTAGAGATAAACGAGCGCGTGAGTTCGGCTGGTGCGTTTGTGTGGTTCTTGCGTTCCGAATCCGATTATAAGTTCAGAAACGGAGCCTCCCTTATGTTGTCGTTCAAGGGTTACAATAGTCCCTTTTCAGACGCTACAATAGTATGGATGTTTGAAAAAAATTACGTTTCGATCATAAATCTAAAAGAAAAATTAAGAAGAAAAGCATATTCACCACGGGGGGAAAAGCATTATCACCAAAACTACTGATTAGTATTTACACAAAATCTATCCTTATTTCTTTCCTCAAGCAGACTTCAATTACTGTTATACAGGTTCTAACTGCGTTGCAGTTCCACAATGTCCTGTCTGTCCCGTCATATTTCTATATAAGCATAAGTTTTACTTCGCTTTAGGGCTGAGTGTGTCTACTCGACAGAAGCAGTGGACACAGTCACGGTCACCACCGCAACACATGACGATGTGTACATCTGCCCCATGCTCTCACACAGAGTTTTGAACGAAATCAATGAGATCAGCGGGACTTTTGCCTTCAAAATCATTCGTGGCATAACTTACATTAGTCTGTTCTATGTATTATACATAGACATACATAGTACTTACTACTTATGTATGTCTGTTCTGTTTTAACCAGCGGACAGATCGAGCAGTGTTCCGTGACTCTGAGTTAAACTCAGGCTGAATAAGGGACTTTTTCCGGTAGGTTTGAAACTGCTGGGGGTCGAGGAGGGAAAGAAACATTAATTTTTGGGTTGAAAAACTATTAAATCTACAGGAATATATTTTAGTTTACGCAGTTCGCTACAGATGCGGATACTACCAGTAATAGTACGCGCTCTGAGCATCCAATCAAAGAACGAGAAAATGCAGACGTTATTGTACGCCTGCTAGATGGCCCCGCTGCAGTCATAGCGAAATCTGATTGGCTGATTAAATCTGACTGATTATCTGATTGGTTAAAGCAACAGTTTCATTGCCATTCATTTTAAGTTACAGGCGCCTGCACTATCGATTTTGAAGGCCTGAAGGCAGATTTATTTGGCCATGGCAACGCATGATGGCTGAAATATGATTGGATAAAAGCTCTAACATAAAAACACATACTGGAAGCAGCGCGACCAAGAGAAAAGCTATGCAATTAAGAGAATGAACTATTGGGAATAATTTAATACTCATTCATGGAAAAAATATATTAAAGTGCAAGTCAGTAATTATGATAGTGTTTAGGCCAGCAGAGAAGGCCTTGCTGGCCCTGACGGCCCACCACTGATTATATATATATATATATATATATATATATAATATATATATATATATATATATATATATATATATATATAATATATATATATTATATTCCCAGAATGCCACATATAATAATGTTTATGAATATTATGAATTTGGTTGCATTTTATTTGGTGATTTCACTAGAACGGAGAAAATGGGTCTGGGCATGGAATTATTGTGTCATAATTAACAGCATATTGTGAGATTTTAAAGAGAAACCCAGAGTTGAAATGCCAGAACGTCCCTGTAAATGGGGTTCAAGATTAATATTTAAAACGTGCAAGGTTATTAATGCATTTGAGCCATGACCTAGCAGTTAGCTTACATGCAACAGACACGTTGAGCTTTGGTTCTCACGTGGAAAATGCAGGTTCAATTCTGGCCTGTGTAATGTTCTGATCCTCTGCTAGAGTGGCAGAGCATCAGTATTGACTTTGAACAGGCAGAACAGACCCATCTTTAATCCTCTGTTTTATATTTGCCCTTAGGCTCTGATTGGTCACTTCATGCCATCTGTAACTGTCACTCTCCAATGGTGGTGGGCTGCTGATTTCAAGCCCGCCCTCTGTATTTTCCATTAACACAAGCGTGTTGAAGCAGATGCCGTCCGTTTTCCCTGGTGTTCTCCCATTGTGCTGCACTCCCAGAATGCCACATATAATAATGTTCATGAACGTGAAAGACGAAGGTATGCACTCCTTAATCAGTCTGTGCGCAGCCCACGAGATGTATGTGTTAACTGATACTTCAATAGGAAGACTGGGATGAGAACTGGCATTATTATTGCTCAGCAGAAGCCACATGCGGCCCTCATCACTGGTGTCAGTGCTGCCACTGCTGGAGACGAATGTGATGACAAGTCTTTGGCAAATAACGTGACAAGGGAAGTCAACAGGTTGTAACGCAGGAAACCAGGGATTTCGGCGATATTTTATTCAAGCATCAATGAGGGGCAGTATGTCACGTGCACGAAGAGGAAGTGGAGACTCACGATCCCACCACTGAGCTTGCAGGGATTCAGCATCCGCCTCTGCCGTCGTCTTCAGAGAGCCCCCTAGTGGCACAACGAGAAATAAGAGATTTTTCCTGTTGAAAAGTATTATGATTTTGTCAAAACTGATTTTGTTTTTCATCTCTACATATTGCGATGTGAAAATATACACAAATTTTAAGCAGATTACTTGAATAGCTCTATTTGGGTGTTCATATACAAGAGCCAAAAACCAATAAGAACCAACTTAAACTAACGTGAACAACATAGTAAAAAAAGTGTTAGCTGCATTATCGATGGAGAAATGGAGATAATGAATGATTAAAATGACTCAATCATAAATTCTTCACTTGTTTCGTTACTGGATGAATCACCTTGAATGAATTGAAACAAGAATGATTCAATGACAAATACCTTTTTTATGGCGTAACGACATAATCGATAAAGTTGTCAAATGACACGCCAAGTTACTTTGAAAAGGTGATTTGCTGTATTTTGATAGCTTCCGTAGACATAAGCATTTATATCATTTATAATCGAACTATAAACTTTTACCCAGTACTTCTGTGATAATATGAATATTTAATTTGTTACATTTATAAAGTGCTTATATGGCTACTCAAAGTGTCTCCTCAACCACCACCAATGCACAGCATCCATCTGGATGATGTGATGGCAGCCATAGTGCCCAGAATGCCCACCACACACCAGCTTACTGGTGGAGAGGAGGAGAACAGAGGCTGCGTTCGAAACCACACACTTACCTACTATATAGTAGACAAAAAGCAGTAGGCGAACGAATAGTATGTCCGAATCCTCAGTATTAATAAAAGAGTAGGCGAGAAATGTACTAATTCTCGCAAGATTCGGATGTGCGTATACTAATGTTAAGTCAGAATATGTCTACTTTCTATATAGTAAGAGAAAACAGTACGTGAAAAGAGTAGTATGTCCGAAACCTAAGTACTCATAAAACAGTAGGCGAGAAATCCCCGGATGGCATACTGAATCCGCCCAGTTTCCGAAGCACTCAACAATCACAGTCACTTTTCTATCACAGCCTTCCCAGGAGGCCACATCATAATCGAACATGGATGAGAACGGTGCCACGGGTACCTACAGGGTGATAGCTGCCAAATATTTGTAACACAGAAATAACGATGTGGTTGAAAAGACTTGTTTGTGAAGCCGCTTTATATCTATACATGATACCTGCTCTCTCTGGGTCAGCACAGTTATTTGAATGTTGATTCTTGTTTTATTACGAGCTCTGCCGCATTCTCTTTTTGCCAGTAGACTCTCCCCTCATTTATTAAAACAGGTGATTCCCAGAGGTCGAGATTTAGCGTGCTTCATGTAAACTTTTCTAGTTCATCTACAGTATGCCACACACAATACACATGTCAAAGAAGCAACTTTTCTCTATTTAGGGATATGACGAGACACACACGGGCGAGTGACGTATGTATACAATTTCCCGCGAAAACCACCCCAACATGTCTAAAATAATAACACTTATAATAGGCTTACCAAAGTAAATGAGGTTAAACAAAAACAAGTTTTGGAAGAAGGATTGATGATGTATTGAGTCATTTTTAAATTTACATTCAGTAGTGTACCTTGAAATTACTGTATCGAGAAAAAGGGACTTTTGTTTTGTGCTGAGTCTATAATATCTATCTATACCGGTAATACGAGTCAATTTATTTAATTCATAATAATTCTGTTTATTTAATTGAAGTCTGGGCGATTTGACAACTGCACATATTGCGCCATATTGTGATATCAACTTCATTACAATATATAACGTGCAGCCCTAAAAATCTATGATTCAATCTAACCTGTTTCCTCAGCGAGGAAGGTGAAGCGAACCCACTGAGGCCCTTGTTCTTGAACCAGCAGCAGTGTGATTGGCTGGCAGTCTATTCCTGCCTCCTCTTTGACCTCCCTCTGCAGAGCCTCTACAATGCTTTCACGCTCTTCCATACGACCTGCAGGGAGGTACCATCTGCCATAGCAATCTCTCTTTGCCTCCTGAACAAGTAACACCTCCTCCTGTATAACACAAGCAAGCACAAGTGCAAAACTTTTATGTCTGAAGAAGTTGACATTAATCATGGGTAGTGGAATTAGTATCTACTTAGAGTGTAGTTATACATTGAAGTACTGAGTGATATTAATTAACTACATGTACTAAGCTTAGGGTTGGGACTAGTGTTTGGTTTAGGGTATGTAATTATGCCGAATTTATAGTTATACTGTAGTAACTACATGTAATGTGTAACAATGAAACTGTTGAAGTGTTACTGAAATATTTAGCACATTTTTATGCTACAAAACTGTTTTGTCATGTCAAAGTAGTTTTTTTTTTTTACAACGTAAAAAAAGCTAACTCATCTACTTCTAAAAATATGCTGGTGAATTGCCATTATATAAAACATCTACATTTTAGGTTAAAGATTAGCGATGAATAATTAAATAAAGTATATTTCCCAAAATTTTGTTGTGGGCTAATGTGTGCCAGTGGCTCACATTATTCACATACAAGTGAATAGTTCACTTGAAAATTAAAACTCTGTCATAATTTACTCACCCTCAAGTTGTTCCAAACCTGTATGAATTTCTTTCTTCTGCTGAACACAAAATAAGATATTTTGAAGAATGTCGGTAACCAAACAATTGATTGACCCCATTGACTTCCATATATTTTTTCCAAGACAATGGGGCCCATCAACTGTTAGGTTACCGACATTCTTCAAAATATCTTCCTCTCCTCTCTCTCTCTCTCTCTCTCTCCTCTCTCTCTCTCTCTCTCTCTCTCCTCTCTCTCTCTCTCTCTCCTCTCTCTCTCTCTCTCATATTTATTTATCTTCTCATACTCTTAATATATATATATATATATATGTCATGCATAGAGGTCACTACAGTGGACAGCTATTCAAAAAGCATTTTCTTGCATTTGCATGGGTTTTTATGGCATAGTTGCACATCAATCTCTACAGTGGACCCTGGTGCATCCTATACATTGGCATTGCTATCAAGTTGCAAGCCGTTGGGTGTCGATTTTTTCCTTCCAAACCAAGATGGCCAATGTCCAGTCAGAAATGCCAAGTTGCTCCTGTCCTGAATATCCACACATTCTTCTATCATAGGAGACTCTTGCATGTAAAAAAAATATATTGTAGCATCAAGCAATATCTAATGAGTCATATCACAGGTAAATTTACCAAGTATTGATTTTAGATTGGGAGAAAATTCTGACTAATCATCTGTCCACTGTAGAGGTTCATGCATCAATGGCTATACTTCAGCTACAATTCATACCATTACCGTGACTGTTGTTTTTGAAAATACTTAATCTGCAGTAACTTTTTTTGACTGTAAATAAATGTATTTGTGTTAGAATGTAATTTGCATTAACATCAAAAGGTAATGTGATACATAATGTATATGACTTGTTTACTCATTAGATCAAAAAAGTTATCTGATTACGTAATACAAGTTACTTATAATGCGTTACTTTACTTGTAACATTAAAAAGTAATCTGATTACGTAATCCACATTACTTGTAATGAATTACTTGTTAGATCAAAAAGTAATCTGATTATGTAAAGCATGTGCAAATGTGTAAAAAATAATTAAACTTCAAATCTTGTTTTTCATGCCCTAGGAGCAATACAAACACATAGGAAAAACTCCTGACTGAGGTTATCATAATTCTTGCATGAAAGGGATATATAGTCACCTATACTGATTTGCAACCATATAGTCAACAATATAGATTTTTTCAAAGCAGCAACTTTGCAGTGATGAAAGGCAATTAATGCAACAAAGATTGTTTTGGCTGTACAGCAGCTCTAGAAGAAATTCATTGTCCAGTTTAATAAGCGTTGATTCATTTCCGTTGTATTCAGTATCACAAAACAGTGATGTCATTGTCCAGCTCTGTTCAGTTCTCATACAATGTTGTCAAAGCAGACAGATTAAAAATTTTAAAATGTCCCCAATATATATATATAAATATAAATATAAATATAAATATAAATATATATATATATATATATATATATATATATATATATATATATATATATATATATATATATATATATGCACACATATAAGGCCCTATATATAAATCAATATAATATAATTATTATAATATATTATTTATATAATAAAATTAAAATTCATATTATACTTTGTTTGAAAATGGAAAAACCTGAAATTTAAAAACAAATCATGAATTAAAATATTAAGTATATCAAACTTTCTCATGGCTTGTATATGGTATGGATATCTTAAAAGCTGTGAATATGTGCAGCATAAGATATCTCTGGGATAGTGCATTTGAAGTGTTTTTTTTTTCTTTTTTGTAGTATGTACTTCATATATGTTTTAAATGTAATTTGGCTAGCCAAAAATGACAGATCTTACTATATCTGGGACCATGTCCAGGAAGACCAAGAGTGTTTCTGTTGTTTTCCTGAATGGACACAATACTGGCTTATATGAAGTGTAAGAGAAAGCAACCTTGACTGTTTTGTCTACAGTTTAATGCATTGTTAGCTACCAAACTATTATTTTTTTTGCCCGAACAAAAAAGAAAGAAATGTCATGCTCCCAGTGAAATTGTACAGCTTATTAGTGGAACTAAATAGGTGATGTTCGGCAGGGGCTGACTGGAATAAGAGGACACTGGACAGTCTCTAAAACTTAGGGAACACATGCCAGAATGACGTAATCTTTACCTTTGAGTTGAAGATCACTGCGCTGACAATGTAACAGACGTTTCTCCTCAATATGACAGGCTTCACTTCCGGGGCTAAATCAAACTCTCTCAACTCAAGTCCCCCACCCTTCAAAATCTCCTCTAAGTTTTCCTCCAATATTTTTGCCGTTGAGTCCATGTTGAAGCTGACTTAATTCCACTATACAACATAAATGCATTTAATTAATGTTCTGTTTCAGATCTAGTGGCTGCCTACGGAGACAGTTTAGGCATCATCACACTTAAAAACCAAGCCTGATGCCACTGGAGAACCTTTAAAGTTAACAAAAATATGTATTTTCTATTCTTTAACCCATCAACTGAATACTGGTGCTAAAGAAAACACAATCAAATACAATTATGTGCACAACCTCGTCTCTACTGTTAGCTTTATAAAAACAACTGCTCATAGAATACTTAGGGTACTTATTATATACTGGAATATAACTTTCGAAACACAATGCTCCATAATTTGATATTATCTATGAAGGAATGAAAGTCACCTATGTTGTCTATAATGTTAAAGTAGCCGTGAAGCAATAGTCCTCCAAGTTAATTAAGCATTGTTATAATGTTAACATACTTTACATATTTACAACTCACTACAATTACACTAACCTAATACAGTCGTCATAAACAAGATAAATAATACTATTAAGATGAATGTGACTCAAATGGTTTTAAACTCTCGCATAATATGCGATACTACCTGTGGACGAGTCAAATTACATTATTTGTAGTTCGTTCTGGTCATAATATTTCATATTTGTGCTTCCTTATGACATAATAGTCAACCTCACTCAACTGCAATTAAACAATAGTTTTTTAAAAGAGAAAACTCGCAGTTATTCTCGTTAGAAAAATAGTTAAACTCGTGTAGTTTTTAGACTATCCTAACTCATTTCTAACTGCTAACAACAATAGCAGATAAGGTGTTCTTTTTTTGCAAAAGATGGATATTTTTGTGTGCGGTGAAGCAAGTTAAAAGCTCATATGAATTAGTGTTATAGTAGTTTGCATTGCTAAAGTAAAGGGTTAAAAAGCAAACTGTTTCGTGACGCATGCTCGGCTTCGCCCTCTACAGACTGGGCTCATTGGAGATGCAAGTCCGAGCGAATTGCTTAATCCCCAGATTTCGAACAGATAACTAAAAACTGGATCCTTTTTCTGATATACAAACACACCCTGATCAGCGATATGTGACGAACTATTAAACAAACTTACAACAGAAGGATAAAGTGTAACAAAATGAGCAGGTAGCTGAAACTGTGCCGTATCTATTTTTTCTCCACGGGAACGTTATGTGGAGAGTGCTCATTGCCATTGCTTGGAGGACAACGCCTGGATAAGGAAGAGAGGGCAACATTTGACGTTACTTCGGAACGGCATTTTAATACGGATACTTTACAGACATGGTTAATGCAGTTTGTTCACGTCTTGTTAAAAACACCTTTATGTGGTTAATGCTTCACGCGCTCATCGACAGCAGTGGAGGTGAGAGAACAGCGACCGACACCATTTCGAATACATTGTCACAACACTTAGGCTACCAATATTGACTGTTTGAATGTATAGGCACCACTATTACAAGCTGTTTTAACATGTTTTCCTTAACGTAAATTGTAGCTATGTTTATTAGTACTTTCTGAGAAATAGCAAGTACTCCTGTCTCCTAATAGTGACTTTAGAACTATAGACTTTAGAAACTATAGAATATTTAACTATAGATATAAACTACCCACTAGAGAAACTATTCATTATACTAGAACTTATATAAATTACTAGCACCTAATCATTTAGTCACTGGTAGCCTATGTATGTACTATGTATTATGTATTCATGTTACCTTTGCTTCCTGGTAACAAACTGAAATTTTTAGCTAGTGAATTATTTTAGAATATGTGGTTTCACTAGTATGTCTAGTTTTACTGTCAACTATTCGTATGCATACTTTACTACTATATGTTCCAATTTTTCAAGTACTTTTGGACACTAGTATCTGTGTGTATTCCAAATTTTGGTAGTCAAATTTTTCATTTTACAACCTTTACAGACATGCTGGAAAAAGAATCAGCTTGGCTGGTACATTTTTTAAATTCTCTATAATACATTTTAAAATATTTGTATCATCTTATATGGGATATTGTTTGAACGCTTACAACCTTTTAATATGAACTATAATAATTAGAACTAAAACGTGGCAACCATTTATAAATGTAAATGTAGGACTGCATATTTGTCATATGAAACACTTATTATTTGTTACAAAATGCTTATTATATTTAAAAGTTATGAAATGATGGTGCTTGAGACATTGTTTATTTAATGTTTCTGTAAACAAATCCTTAAATAATAGCCATTAAATAATAATAGGAAAGGCTATGGCACATGACAGTTCTGTCAACTGGCCCAGAAATGCTCTTTCATTGGCTGTGGGCCATCAGACCCGTTAAGCCCTGTGTAACAAGTAAATTGTAAGTTGATTTAAAAGTGTCTGCTTACAATTATTATATATATATAGTGAGGCTCCTACACGAGTGCTAACACACAGGCTATTAGAGAAATTGAGGGCATGTTTTGAGCTGAGAATGATTGTGAAAGCCTGAAGATCAAGATAAATGGTTCTTTGAGAATTTTGGGTAATGTTCAGTCACGCAAGCATTATGAATTGTTCTGTCTTATCTACCCTTTTCGGGAAAACAGCAAAAGAAGTCTCATCCAACTTGTTGACTGATGACTCAGGATAAATAGTGTGTTGCCTCTCTTTCCTGAGGTCTTCCTCTCTTCATGCCCGTTCAGCAGTTTCCATCAACATAAAAAAAACACTGAGCATCTGATTGACAACCAGTTGCACTCAATCTAATCACCCTTGATCACAATAGTAGTTTCATATAAATATGTTTTTTTGCAGTGAGAGGAATAATGGAAATAGTTGGAAAAATGAATGGGAATTGCGTATACAGTGCAAGTTTTCCTGTATATCTTGTATAATTCATTGTGTGTGTATTGGGCTTATGGGTAGACAGTGTTGTGACGGAACTGTTTCTGTTCATAGGCTCAATAACCCAGCAGACCTCTCGACTCTCTTCTTATGAGGTGACGGTACCGAGACGCGTCAGCAGACATAGAAGAGACCAGGACAGTGCAGATAAGGTAAACAACCTTACCAAACACAAGAGTTACTTGACATTAACTGTGTGGATAGTATCTTTAGCTTGTCCCTCACATTCTCTGTACATCCTCGCCTCCTTTTTCCATTTTTCATGACCTATCAAAGATTTTGTTCTGATATCATATCCATCTACACCAGCGGTGCTTCAAAGATAATGCCACAGGAACCATCTGGCAGGCACACGTGCCCAGCAGCGTAGGCGTAGTTATTAAAAGACCACGCTGAGAGACGCGTACCACCAGCATGGCACAAACAAACACTCAATATTCCTCTGACCTCGGTGTCATTGAGGAACAGTGTACTCAGAGTTTGGTAATGAGAGAATTAGTTTGAGAAGAAGAGAGTGAGTTTGGGAGAAAACTGATTTTTGCTGGCATAGCCTTGAAACCCATAACTCCATTTATAAACCAGGAACATTCACTCACAAAAATGTCGTTGTTGAAGAAATGATGAATTCTGTTTTTTGATGACATTTTTTTATTTGTACACGAATATTTAAAAGTGACATTTTCTACACTTTTGTATTTTTTCCTCCTGAATTCCAGTTACAATGTTAATCAAGGTTTCTTGCTGCAAAACAATCATAATGGTACTTCTGTACAGGAAGGGAAGATTAGCACAATAAAAGTCCAAGCTTTATGCGAACAGACAAATTTAAGTTATTATTCACTCTCTTCCACTAAGCCATAGCACTTTTTAAAGTCGGCATGAAACGGAAGTAGCGATAGACTTTTCTTCTCTAATGTGATGTTTATCACATATTTATTTTTGTTTTAGCTTTAGTATTATAATAGCACTTTAGGACTTCAATTTATACCCTAATTTTAGTTTGGTTTGTTGCCACAGCAACATTTATATTTTTCTTAAGTTTTTTTTATCTAATATTTATATTTTATATATTTCAGCTTTATTTCCTCTTCAATTTAGTTTTAATAAACAATAACAACGCTGTTGTGACACTGAGGTGGTTTAGCATTTTCCATAAAGTGTAACTGTTTAAATCCTTGCATTTCAAAAGAATTTTGAAAATAAAAAATAAAATTCCACCCTGTATTTTGTCTTGTTGAGAAGCCATTTTACTTGGATATACACTCACTGGCCACTTTATTAGGTACACCTGTCCAACTGCTCCTTAACACTTAATTTCTAAGCAGCCAATCACATGGAGGCAACTCAGTGCATTTAGGCATGTAGACATGGTCAAGACAATCTCCTGCAGTTCAAACCGAGCATCAGTATGGGGAAGAAAGGTGATTTGAGTGACTTTGAACGTGGCATGATTGTTGGTGCCAGAAGGGCTGGTCTGAGTATTTCAGAAACTGCTAATCTACTGGGATTTTCACGCACAACCATCTCTAGGGTTTACAGAGAATGGTCCGAAAAAGAAAAAACATCCAGTGAGCGGCAGTTCTGTGGGCGGAAATGCCTTGTTGATGCCAGAGGTCAGAGGAGAATGGCCAGACTGGTTCGAGCTGATAGAAGGGCAACAGTGACTCAAATAACCACCCGTTACAACCAAGGTGGGCAGAAGAGCATCTCTGAACGCACAGTACGTCGAACTTTGAGGCAGATGGGCTACAGCAGCAGAAGACCACACCGGGTGCCACTCCTTTCAGCTAAGAACAGGAAACTGAGGCTACAATTTGCACAAGCTTATCGAAATTGGACAATAGAAGATTGGAAAAACGTTGCCTGGTCTGATGAGTCTCGATTTCTGCTGCGACATTCAGATGGTAGGGTCAGAATTTGGCGTCTACAACATGAAAGCATGGATCCATCCTGCCTTGTATCAACGGTTCAGGCTGGTGGTGGTGGTGTCATGGTGTGGGGAATATTTTCTTGGCACTCTTTGGGCCCCTTGGTACCAATTGAGCAACGTTGCAACGCCACAGCCTACCTGAGTATTGTTGCTGACCATGTCCATCCCTTTATGACCACAATGTACCCAACTTCTGATGGCTACTTTCAGCAGGATAATGCGCCATGTCATAAAGCTGGAATCATCTCAGACTGGTTTCTTGAACATGACAATGAGTTCGCTGTACTCAAATGGCCTCCACAGTCACCAGATCTCAATCCAATAGAGCATCTTTGGGATGTGGTGGAACGGGAGATTCGCATCATTGATGTGAAGCCGACAAATCTGCGGCAACTGTGTGATGCCATAATGTCAATATGGACCAAACTCCCTGAGGAATGCTTCCAGCACCTTGTTGAATCTATGCCACGAAGAATTGAGGCAGTTCTGAAGGCAAAAGGGGGTCCAACCCGTTACTAGCATGGGGTACCTAATAAAGTGGCCGGTGAGTGTACATCACAATAGAGAAGAAAAGTCTATAGCAAATTCCTTTTCATGCCAACTTTTAAAAAAACTCTGTGGCTTAGTGGAAAAAGAGTGTGGAAAGTCCTGTTTGTTTCCTCAAAATATCTCTTTCCATAGTATTACAGGGTTTAAGGTGAGACAAAGGATGTTTGTCAGATCACTGCTAAAATAGCTGTAGATGTCAGATAAAATGTTAGCATGTTTAGGCAGGTGTAAAATGCGATCTTTCTTCAAAGTCACACACCATGTTGGTAAATCCGCCACTTTATCAGACACCAATTAATCTTACACTCTTACATATTGTGAAGGTGTCATGTACATATTCACCCTTTTCATTTAATTTTTTTTTTTACCACATACATGTATGCGTGTGTGTGTATTTTGTTTATAAGCTAATATATTCAGATCAAGTCTTGTTCAGATCAGATTTGGCCATACAGCACCCTCAGTTTCTAATGATCTTACTGCTGGTTTAGTGTTATGTAAGCTTTTCTCTTCTCAAATTTGAGCTAATCTGGTTTTGCTCCAGCATTATTCAAACATTGCTGCAGTTAAAGTTGTTTTCCTTCTGTACAATAAAGGCATTTAAGTCCTAATTCAGTCCAGCATGTCTGTTGTTGGCAATTTTCTGCCCCTTTCTGACCTGATTAATTTCCTGCATGTACAGAATTTAACAAGAGGTTTATAATGGCACAGTGCATTCACAGAAATGCAGACTTAACAGGGGTTCCAAAACTATTCCATTCCAGGACCCACCTAGACAAGTATAATCTATCTCAAAACCCATCAAATTATTTTAAGTGAAGTATTGGGGAAAGGGATTAAAATAAAGTTTTGTTTACTTAAATAATCCATCATGTCATTGTGTAAGTGATCAGACATCGGCGTACCGCTGAATAGTGCATATATATATATTTCATTTTAAGAAGTTGTGATTGAATATGTGTGCAATGGCCATACGCGGCGTGGCGCTGGTTCACGTTTGGAGCATTAGAGTAGGTGAAATATGTTCATATGTACATCCGCTCTATTCAATTTTTCAATTCAATTCAAGTTTATTTGTATAGCGCTTTTCACAATACACATTGTCTCAAAGCAGCTTTACAGAAAGTGCATTTCAGAAATGTACAAAGAAAAATACAGTTAGTTAATCATGTATAAATTTAGGCATAACATATCGCCGGTGTTTAGTCGTCTCTTCACAGGCGTCGAGTCGTCTCTCCACAGGCGTTTAGTCGTCTCTCCACAGGCGTTTAGTCGTCTCATCACAGGTGTTGGGGCATCTGAAGTCTCCGTGAGAGGCTGGATACAAACTGGAGCTGACGAACGCTATTTACCTCGGGACTAGCGTCCCGAGATAACAGCAGAAAGACAGATGGGAAATAATTAGCATAGCTGATGTTCATAATATTAATGCATTCGAACTGATTCAGAAGTAGTATAAAAGGTAAGCATTAAGTGAATGCTTGGTTAAAGAGATGCGTCTTTAATCTAGTTTTAAACTGGGACAGCGAGTCTGAGTCTCGAACAATATCAGGAAGGCTATTCCAGAGTTTAGGAGATAAATGTGAGAACGCCCTCCCTCCTTTAGTAGACTTAGATATCCTAGGAATGACCAGAAGCCTCGAATTTTGTGATCTTAAAGAGCGCGATGGATTGTAGGGCGATAGAAGGTCTGTTAAATACACAGGAGCTAAACCATTTAGAGCTTTATAAGTCAATAGTAATACTTTGTAATTGATACGGAACTTAATAGGTAACCAGTGTAGAGATGATAAAATTGGTGTTATATGATCATATTTTCTTGATCTAGTAAGAACTCTAGCGGCTGCATTTTGCACTAACTGTAGCTTGTTTATTGAGGATGCAGGACAACCAGCTAATAAAGCATTACAGTAATCTAGTCTCGAGGTCATGAATGCATGAACTAACTTTTCTGCATCTGAAACAGATAGCATGTTACGTAGCTTAGCAATGTTTCTAAGGTGGAAAAAGGCTGTTCTTGTAACATATGAAATATGATTTTCGAAAGTCAAGTTGCGGTCTAGTATAACACCCAGGTCTTTTACTGTAGTGGATAAAGTAACAGGACATCCTTCTAAATTAAAGTTGTATTGTAAGGGATTTTGTGGGTAGTTTTTTGGACCAATAAGTAATACCTCCGTTTTATCTGAATTTAATAGCAGGAAATTACACGTCATCCAGCATTTTATATCTTTTAGACACTCTGTCAAGTTAGATAAGTTAGTGTTTTCATCTGGTCGTGATGAGATATATAATTGAGTGTCATCAGCATAACAGTGAAAACTAATTCCATGTTTTCTTATAATATTACCAAGTGGCATCATATATATTGAGAATAGCAGAGGGCCTAGGACAGATCCTTGCGGCACTCCATAGTCTACTGATGTTATCTTTGATTTTTCCCCATTTAAACAGACGAAATGGTAACGGTCTGATAAGTACGATCTAAACCAGCTTAATGCCTGTCCCTGAACACCAGTGTAGTTTTGTAGTCGATCTAAGAGTATTTTATGATCTATAGTATCGAACGCAGCACTAAGATCAAGTAGAACTAGTATTGAGATACAGCCTTGGTCAGAGGCTAAGAGTAAATCATTTGTAATTTTAACTAGCGCAGTTTCTGTGCTATGATGCGGTCTGAATCCCGACTGAAATTTTTCGTAGATATAATTTTTTTGCAAGAAAGAGTACAATTGAGCGGACACAATTTTTTCTAGTATTTTAGACATAAATGGAAGATTTGAGATGGGTCTGTAATTTGCTAGGTTATTTGGATCTAATTGCGGTTTCTTAATGAGAGGTTTTATTACTGCCAGCTTGAATATTTTTGGAACGTGACCTAAAAATAAAGACGAGTTAATAATATTGAGAAGAGGCTCTTCCACTACAGGTAACACTTCTTTAAGTAATTTAGTGGGTATTGGATCTAATAAACATGTTGTTGGTTTAGATGCAATGATAAGTTTATTTAGTTCTTCCTGTCCTATAGTTGTAAAGCGGTGTAGTTGTTCTAGGGGGGCCATAATTGAGGCCGAGTCATAAGACACCATAGAGGATTGTACATTTACAATTGTGTTTCGGATGCTTTCTATTTTCTCATTGAAGTAATTCATAAAATCATTACTACTATATTGTAACGGAATATTTTGCTCTGGAGATGTCTGATTATTTGTTAGTCTAGCCACGGTGTTAAATAAAAACATTGGATTATTTTGGTTATTTTCAATTAATTTGCGGATATGCTCAGCCCTGGCTGATTTTAGAGCCCTTTTATAACGTGACATACTGTCTTTCCACGCGATTCTGAAGACCTCTAAATTAGTTTGTTTCCATTTACGCTCTAAGTTACGAGTTTCTCTCTTGATAGCATGCGTAGCACTGTTGTACCATGGTGTTTTAGTTTTCTCTCTAACCTTTTTTAATCTAATTGGTGCAACAATATCTAGTGTACTAGAGAAAATGTTGCTCATACTGCTAGTCATTTCCTCTAGTTCATCTGTTTGTTTGGGTTTACTGAGCAGCTGAGATAGATCAGGTAAGCTATTTGAGAATCTATCTATAGTGGTTGGAAGGATTGTTCTGCCTGGTCGATAACGTGGTGCAACATGACAAATTTCAGCAGTGCGTATTATGCAAGTTACCATGTAATGATCAGTGAGATCGTCACTTTGCGGTATAATATCTATATCGGTTGGATCGGTTCCATATGAAATCTATGAGTGGGAACTAATCGCAATGTTCAGCAGAGAAAACGCTGTCATGCTCGTTCTATGTAAAATGCTTTTTACAGATATATTTTATAGTTGGTAGGTAGCCAAATACAGTACATGCTGGGAATGCAAAGAACAGACTCTTATGATCATGTCTCTGAAAGACAACAGCGCTGAGTTGAACGGATGACAGAGTTTGAAGAACAGACCTGAAACAGCCTTTCATGACATTAGAAGTCTCCGGTGTAATGAGAACGAGTTTCGTTAATAAGGATCACTATAAAGCGCGCAGCTAGCGCATATGTAAGGGATAATGTACATCCAGCCGGTTGTTCTCTCAAAATAAATAAACGCACACAAAATAAACTCCCGACAGGGTGATTCGCGTCGGGGTCTTCCATCAACCTGAAGGGGGTTTATTTTGAGAGAACAACCGGGTGAATGTACATTATCCCGCTTATTACAAGGCTACTTGCCACATAAGTGAATAATACGACACGAAATATTGATCTGAGTTTAAATATTTTAAAAGGTCTATAAACGCAAAGCTTCCGCAGAGCAGTTGCAGTGTGGACATTTAAGAGATACGGTTTACAGTCATACCACTTATTACACAGCATTTTACCACATAAATAATTATGGAGATATTGATTTCAGATTAAGCTGTTTTTAAAATCGTACCTGTTTGTATCTTATAATCCAACATTGTACAATAATAGTCACAAAATGGCAGCAGCTGCGTTTGTATGAAACAAGAAAGAGCGAGTCCTCGATACTGGATGGCATAATTAAATAACTGTACACAAAATATTGATTTGACTGAGTTTAAATATTTTTATTAGCTCACCAAATGCAAAACTTCCCCAAAGAAAAAACGTTCCTAGCTAGCGTATAACCTTCCTTTTTCCCACTCTGCGACTCACAAATGGGTTTGAAAAACCCCTGGACTAAACAAAAGTATCCTATTTGTTTGGTTTCATCACAAATGTACTAAGTCAAACATAATTCAGTGGTGATGATAGGAAAGAGGTCACATAAACTGTAGCAGGAATGCAATGCTAGATGTGTTATGCTTTATTTTGTGAATTAGGGCAGTATACTTACACAAATGCCCTTCACTTATTACATTTATTTATTAAACTGCAAGGATGTTTTTTCAAGAACTCTTTTATTGCATCTCTGTGCTGCTTTTTTTTGTTGTTGTTTTTTTTTAACCTGTAAATGAGTAGTAAGGTGATGGTTTCTGTCATTTTTCTCCCCTTTTTTCTAAGGTGTCATACATAATCCAAGCTCAAGGAAAAGAACATGTCGTCATTCTGGAGAGAAATGAGTGAGTATTTTCCTTCTGCTTCTCTTGCTTTCTCTCCTAAAGTCTTTAATACTAAAAGTCAATGTATTCGCTTTCCCAAAGATTTGATTTGATTTGCACAAGCAGGGTAAACAGAGAACAAATGGTGAGATGTTCAAAATGTTTAATCTTGTGGCCAAAATTAAAAGAATTGTGTGCTTTTTACAATAGAAATTGTTAAACCAAGGTTACCGTGGGTTTACACTGTGTTTCCCAAACCTTTTCCTGAAGGCACACTAACCGTACACATTTTCTTGGTCTCCTTTATAGTTGGAAAATGAGTACTGTTGGTGTGCCTCCACGAACAGGGTTAAGAAACACTGGGTCAACATAAGCCTAGGTTACTATGTTCAATGAAAAACATATGAAGCCAAGGCAGGCACTCAAGATTATGAGATCTTCAAAGGCTACTGATGGCTTAAATCATTTAAAAACAGTTACAAAAACCGCACACCAACACGTTGCGGCTAACAAACCTTCATCAGGGTGTGGGAAGTTAATTCACCCAAAAAAATGTAATTCTGTCATCATTTACTCTCAATTGTTAAGCTTAAAATGCTACATATTTCTCACTTGGATGTTATGTAAAAATATAGGCTGACTGCTCATTAAATACACTAACTTTTAAAAGTGTGGAGTGGAGTCAGTAAGATTTTGTTAAAGAAATTTATACTTTTATTCAACAAGGATGCAATAAAGTAAAGATGTCTATGATGCTATACAAGATGAATTTATATTTCAAATAGATGCTGTTCTTTTGAACTTTCTATTCAACAAATAATGGTGAAAAAAACACCAAATCAGCATATTAGAATGATTGCTGAAGGATCCTGTGACACTGAAGACTGGAGTAATGGCTGCTGAAAATTCAGCTTTGCCCTCGCAGGAATTCATCACATTTTAAAATGTATTCATGTAGAAAACAGCTATTTTAAGTTGTAATAATATTTAATAATAATACATTTTATTTGTAATGCGCCTTTCTCAAACTCGAAGCGTTACAGCATGTACAGAACAAAATAATCAAACATGAAAAAAATATATATATAAATATCAAAAACTATAACTTAGGTGCGTTATAGGAAAAGGCCCTCCCCCCACGGTTTTTAATTGAGAGAGAGAGAGAGAGAGAGAGAGAGAGAGAGAGAGAGAGAGAGAGAGAGAGAGAGAGAGAGAGAGAGAGAGAGAGAGCGCGCAAGACTAGTAATAATATTTCAAAAATAGTACTGTTTTTACTGTGTTTTTATTAAATAAATGCAGCCTTGGTGAGCATTAGCATAATGATTTTTACTATTAATTAATATTATTATGTGTGAAAAACCTAATGTATGTCCTGCATTCCTAATATCTAGTCCTTCCTTACATTAATTACATTATGGTTATTTAATAGATTGTTCGGTTGTAAAATGTTTTGCCTTGTAAATCAGAAGCGTGTACAGAATGGGACAATGTTTTAATACCGTCAAGCCTTTTCACTTGTCAGCATTTGAGCATTATTCAAACTTGGCATAGACTGAGCTTGATTATTTTTCTTTTTTTTTTCTTGTCATCCTTTCCAAAATGATTTTAGAATTTGGACTTGTTCACTATTGTACAATACCTTGTGCATTTGCACATCACAATGTAGAAAAGCTCAAAGTTCTCAATGTAATAAATGTCTGCTCTTTATGTATTTCTTAAGTTATTTTAAATATTGCTACATGTAGGCAGACCTTGTTGGACAATCACTACATAATTGCCACACAAATAAAGTCTCTTGATAATATCAGATCTGACATGCAGCCGAACAAAGCATCGGGGTGTGGATGTTTCACTTCTCATTGTCTTACATAATGCGTCTCATGACAGCAGACACATACAACTTTCCCCAACATCCCCTGAACAATCTGTGCGCTTCACTTTAATATTTAGATACTCAGGTGGCAAAAACATTCGTTAACAACACTTTATTTTACTTATTACACGTTATTCATATTTTCTGTTGTAATAACAGTAAATTATGCATAACTACAAGCAACTAATCCAAAACCAAACCCTATTCCTAACCCTACCCTATAGTAGTATATGTTAATTGATATTACTCTGTACGTGAATTTATACTGTTACAAGGACACATTAAAATAAGGTGCAACCAAACGTTCTTTTCCCCTTAGTTTGACAGTTTGTTGCTTTTTTGAATGTAGAGCTGGGGGATGTTTTAAAAATGTGCCTTCAAAGTAAAAATAAATAAATTGTACCATTAACAAGGGCGAATTGCTTCACATTTTGATATAAGATATAAATAACACAGAGTGTATGACCACACAGCACAGTGAGTTTGACAGTCAGTGCTAAATGTGTTGTGGCAGGTGTGCTTATTCTTTCAGAAAAGTTGATGATATCCAGCTATGCTTACAGTCTGTTGCAGAGAATATGTGACAAAGGTCAGCTCATCACCAGATATTACGTTTTTTACACAGTGTGTAGCTTTCTCAGATCATCCAAGATTTTAGACAATCTTAGAACAAACCCACTGTGCCCATCCGGTGAACTCGAACCCCTGATATTTGTAACATCCGTATGATTACATCTCCCTTGTCAGAATTCTTAGAAAAACAAAAATGAGGAAGCAGAAAAGAGGAACTCGAAATCTTAATTTCTGAAAGCAGAAAAACTGAACATGAAAAAGCGGGACACATTTTTTTTACATAAAGTTATATATAATTAAATTTTTTAAAAACAAAATTGCAAAAATTATTTCAATATCATTTTTATAAGTTGAAATTTAGGGGTTCGGGACATCCACCTCCCAATTGAAAGTACCCACTAATTATGATTTTATATATAAAGCTTACTGCTATTTTAAATATTATTATGGAATTCAATAGATAATTGAAGGATCTTAAGATTTGAATACTTAAATGTTTTTAATGTGTTTTTAGGTTGTGGGACAGCTAGTGCTGTAGCGGCGCGTCGATGATGTCGACGCCATTTTTTTGCGTCAACACTTTTTTTATTTCTTTATTTTTTGCACCGTTTCCGGCAGTACAGCTCGCCACCACCAAGGGGGTAATCCACCAGCCGGAAGCTGAAGTCTCCCCTGGGGGCCGCCATTGGCTAACAACCCTTCACCTGCTGTTAGCATTCCATTGACTCCCATTCATTTTTGCGTCACTTTGACAGTGAATAACTTTACATCTGAGGCGTTTAAAGACTCCATTTGTCCATTATTTATTTCTAAAGAAACACGACAATGTATAAAAGGCCGCGCGCTGTTACAAAAGAAGCCGTGCACACAGCCAAACGAAATGGGGTCTTGCCGTTATTTACAGCAGATTATCCCGATTTAAAAGAGCCTAAACTCATAACCCATCACTCAGATCTAAAGATATTATATTTTTTGTATGTCACTGAGAAAACAACATAACTCACAAAATGCCTTCTGGGTGTCATGAGCTAAACAAGAAGGCTGCCTTGGTTCCAAATGCTATAACTTTTTATTACTTTAGGCTAGAACCACAAATTTTTATCCAGATGCAGCTCATATGTAGGGGAACTTCACTAAAAAAAAGATTTCCTCAAACATTATTTATTGTTATTGCATGTCAAATAAGAAAGATATGTAAAATTTCTTTTCTCAGCAGTTTCTCAGCATGAGAATATCCGTAATAAATTTATATTTTCTAAAAATGCCTTCAGGGCTTAACATTATTTAAAAAAAATCCGTTTATGACCCCTTTAATGCTATTTTATTCTTTCTGAATAAAATATTTATTAATACTTTAATATAATGTATTAATATCTTTTAAAAAAAATACTTACCGAAACTTAACGAAAATTTTATGGATCTACAGATAGTCTATTCCTGTCTATGACAGACTGTGTGTGATGTGAGAGTATGTTAAATACCTGCAACAATGAATCCTTACATAGTGGTGCGTGTGTCTTTCTTTTTTTTCCTCTCAGATTGCTTCTTCCAGAGGATTTCTCTGTGTACTCTTATGCCAAAGATGGCTCGCTGGTCACAGAGAGACCAAACATGACGGTAAGTCACCAAACGTCACACCAGCACTTGTCTCTATTAAAAAGGGGAAAGCATGTAAAAGAACACTCAAATCAGGCACTTTATAGACGCAAAAAACAAAGCACTGACAATCAGAAATGTAATGCTGATATATTCTTTCGTACAACAAAAATGAAACGTACTGCTGCTCTTGTCTTACAAGGTGTACTCTATTGTCACATTGTTAGCAGCTTTTCAATGCACAGAATGCAGGTGAGAACAGCTGCCATGCATGTATCATCATGTGGTATTGTCTGCTGTTGTAATTGTTTATGCAATTTCCTTAGAGCCGTGACCAGACACACACACAGCATCTGATGCCAAGAGCAGTGGTGTAGTTCTGGGAAGAGCTACATTACTCACACTAACTGGAACTCAGTTTTACACCACTGTAAGAAGTGATAGAGGCACAAGCATATAAAAAGAATGCTGCAGAATGTATATGCACCGAAAGAATTTGTTGTAGAAACAATTTTCTCAGAAATTGCTTGTAAATTTCACAAATAATTACAAAGAAATGGCAAGGAACATTATGAATTCTTGTATAACATACTCCAATAGTCTTTGTTTTATTTAACACTTTAAAAAAATATGTTTACAGTGTGGAAAGAGTGAAAGGAGAGTGGGAAGTGCTTTCCCAACGAAGTTCTTTATGGTTGTGTTCACAGATGAATGTCTGCTTAGAGATGTAATATGAGTCACTGGCCCTGACCTGAATGAAGTCACTCAGTGTTTGCTACGTGCAATTGAGATTTGTCATGCTTTCTTTCATTGCGCTGACTGTCTCAGTTCACCTACACTGGAAATTGTTTCTTAGCTTTTTTTTCAAGTAAATCAAACTCCAAATGTTTTACACTCACAAATTGGTAGTAAATGTAACAGCATGGTTTCAAGTAAAATCTACAGAAAATTATTTGGTTTAATTAAAAATTCTCGAGTAAAGTTTAATTACTCTGTTTAAAGTAAATTTTACTCACACTTTGTACATTAAAAACATAGGTTTTTTATGTTAATACATTTGCAATTACATAATGTTAATACATTATTTAATACATTCAATTCATGAATAATGTTTATTTTTTTTTATTTTTTTTACATTACTACAATTCATTTGTAAGTTAGATACGGTAACATTGCAATCACACATACAGTACTGTAAAGTTAATTATTGTATAGGTTGTACTGTGAGTACAAACTCAAATTACCTTGAACAATCTGCTTCATTCAAACAATGAGTCTTCAGTCCGTTGACATAAACTGAGGTCCAGCTCTTCCTACCAAAACAACGCACACACGCTATGAATGAATAATTCATTATATCCTCCTTTATATACTAAAATAGTGATTCAATGTAATGAATGCATAAGGAGGAACAAAGCAAAAAGCATAGACTTAAACAAAGCTCAAGTTCCTGGGCTCATATTTACATTAATGATGTAGCTTTCTAACAAATGCAATCTCAGTTGACTGCATTAGCTAAGCTAATTGGCTCGTTAGCATGTAAACCCAACTCTGTTAGTTATATTAATAGTTAATCTTGGTAACTTGTTAAATCTAGGGTAGGCAATGGTTTTAATAAACACTTGTTATTTTGGTTGAAAGTTTCCCCACATACTGATAGCAATCAATAATTAAAGTGGTATAAATATCAAAACAAATGTATATCCACCTTATTCCTACGCCCCATGACTCCTTGCCCGGGTTATAGGTGTAACTTCCGTTAAGCTGTAACAATCAATGAAAGGGTTGCTCTATGAACTCAATAATATGTTGTTGTTTTTTTAAACTGGGTACAATGAGATGACATTATTCTACCCACCCTTCAACCATCGAACATTAAATTACATTTAAAAGTGTAAAAGCATCAACAAGGTACTTTCAACAGACCATGAAATGGTAAATGGTAAATGGACTGCATTTATATAGCGCTTTCACAGACCCAATGGCCACCAAAGCGCTTTACAATTTGCCTCACATTGACCCATTCACTCTCTCATTCATACACCGACGGGCGACGGCAGCCATGCAAGGCGCCATCCAGCTCGTTGGGAGCAGCTGGGGTTAGGTGTCTTGCTCATGGACACCTCGACACTTGGTCAGGTGGAACCGGGGATCGAACCACCAACCTTTCGGTTTGTAGACAACCTACATGAACCACTGAGCCACTGCCGCCCCATATGTGAATAACCCCCAATGTGCGTTTCTTTACACAAACGGTTTAGTCAGGGCTGCATGATAGACCAGAATTGAATAGAAATCGCAATATTGCTTAGTGCAATTTTTGAATCACAATTGCTGCAATTTAATTACATAAATATATGCATTGCATGTTTCATAGTGAAGCTATGAAAGCTACGACGCATGCGCGAGAACTGACGTTCTTCTACTACTATGTACAGCGCGCGTCTTCCTCTGCTTGTAAGACGCGCGCTGTGTAGTAGAAGAAGAACATCAGTTCTCGCGCATGCGTCCTGGAAATCTCTTGAACTCTCGTCTCAGGCCCACAAGGAAGCAATGGAATAGTCGAATAAAGTCGTTATTTTTGTTTGTTTTTTTCCGCACAAAAAGTATTCTCGTCGCTTGATAAACTTATAGTGGAGCCACTGTAGGCACATGAAATATTTAAACATTTTCTTCAATGACTTTCTGGGCCGTCAAGTTTCAATTCCTTAGGCAGCCTATGTAGCAGTGATCCACCTCTCAGATTTAATCAAAAATATCTTAAATTGTGTTCCGAAGATGAACGAAGGTCTTACGGGGTTGGTACAGCATGAGGGTGAGTAATTAATGACTTAATTTTAATTTTTGGGTGAACTATCCCTTTAAAATGTCCGTTTTCACAGCATAAATTCGTGTTTTTACAGGATGGTCCCATGGACTTTTATTTATGTATTTTTCGATAGGTTCCGAGTGCCTGACAACTGTGAGGGGGTGAATTTTTTTCTAACTCGTTAGTTTAGATCGTATTTAGATATAAAATGTATGACAAATAAGCGCGTGGTTAACTTTGATTGACAGCTGATAACGGGCTGCGCCGAGAGGAATTGACGTCTCTCGGCCATGATCTGACACAACACATCATACCACCTCTGTATCCTTTCTGAACATTTGTATTGAAATATCGTAAGATTTTCCAAGATGGCAACCGCCCATACCCCCCATAAACGGCCTCAAAAACGTTCTTCAGAAAGTCTATGGGTGACGTCACAGACGCTTTGTCCATTTTTTTTACAGTCTATGTCAGCCACGCAGCGCGGGTATTTAATGAGCAGGAGGTGCGAGTGCACTTCAGCTTATGTATAATTCAATTCCATATTAAACTAACTTTTAAGAGGAATCAATCTTATTTAACCCGTTTGGGATTGGCTTAACTTTTTGGAAATGTTCTGAAATGCCTTGGAGTTAGATCTTTAGTGAAATGCTGATCTGAGACTGTAGTGATATGAAAGTCTGATAACAGTTCCTTATTACGGAACAGGAAACAGCCAGTATTGTACAGTCAGTATTCCTTATTACGGAACAGGAAACAGCTGCGTCTCGTCAGTATTTATGAAATTCAGTGTGGAGGGTTCACTTAATGTTTTTTATTTTATTTTAATTTTTTACTTGACACTACTTACACCAACTTTTTTGATGCACATGATGTCCACATCGTAAAGTGTACGACAAGGCAATTGCCTTGTATAAATAAACGAATAGTCTTTCCCTTAAACTCACACCAGTGTTTGAGCCATTTTTGCTGCAAATGTCATGCAGGTTGTCATGTTGAAATAAATAGGATGATTTGTTTTTTTTTGTTTTTGTACCACAGAGACACAATGTTTAAACTTTCCAGAGAAAATAGCCAACAAATTATTTATTTATATGTGTTTCTGTTTAATAAATGGCATAAGAGAAAGCGTTTAAATGCATAACTTAAAGCAGGAAGAGAATAAAGCAGTTTAAATGAAGAAATGACATACCCAAACTAAAACAGATACAGTTCATGAACCCTTTGCACTACAAGCATACGTATGGTCTCATCTGAAAGCAGACACTTTATTGTAGGGAGTTTATTGTAAAGTCATAATTCATTATTGTCATAATGAAAACAATAGTTATAAATAGCTTTGTTACCAAAAAAGTTGCGTAAAGTTATTAGATTTTTTTTTAATGAAATATCTCTATGAAAATAAAATAGAAGTTGGCATTGTTTTAATGTAGAATTGCACTGCAGCTAAAGCCACATGTCTGATCATGTTGTATTTCAAATCTGAAGATGACAAGTCTAAAACTCTGAATTTTATTAAACGTTTTTCAAGAGCATGTCAGCGGATTTTATTTTGAGAAGACTCAATAATGCTAACAGATGTTTATTGTAATTTTCTAAGCATCCATTCAGTGTATCGTCTCTATTGTTTTGTTATGCAACCAACCCCATTCCGTTTCATTCTTCCCTGTACACATTCACACCTCTCCGGTCTGCATATGGCTCTAGTTATTCCTTTCTTTTGTCTTCATTATAATTACTAACGACTTTCTATTGACGCTGTTTTAATCCCCCATTTCTTTAATCTAATTTCTCACTTCACCTTCTTTGAAACTGTATCAAATGCCCTTCATGAGAGAAAAATAAACATTTCACTGTGCTTTACTATTCAAAATTATTCATAAAAATAACATCAGCTATAGGTGGCAGGTGCATCGTAGGGCTAGCTTGCATGTTAGCTTAGCACACGATCAATACATGACATTTTATGAGATTAAAATCATGTTTTTTCTCCAAACATACTTTTTATAATGCAAGTTGAGTGTTTTAAATAACCTTCTGTGTTCTAATGTGGCTTCGGATAAAAAAAATCAAACTTTCTTTTGTAGTATTCTGCACAATGATAAAGGTTATGTCGAATAGTATTGCATTATAAATATGATCTATGATTATGGAAACCCGACATGGCTTAAAGAACACGGATAAATCATATATCGTTTCAATTGTGTTTTTATTGCCTCCAAAACGTCTTTATCTGCATGTTGCAGTGATCTCTGGAAGCCTCGTTTATGTAAAGGATTTGCTGGAGTGTCACATGATGTTGTGATGGCTGTTCAACATAGTTCCAGTTTTTAGTATGAATGAATTACAGTACATTAGAGTGTTCAGTGGTACTACACAGTCAAAGCACCGCATTTTGGGTAAAAAAAAATAAATAAATATTATTCTCTACTGTGCACACTTTTGAACTAAAAATCCTGAGAGACGTTGTTTTAAGCACAGGTACAGGAGTTTTATTTTCTGAATAGGAGCGGCTGATGGTCATAATTCATATTAAAGGTATCGACTCCTTTTTTCATTTTCCTGACACAAATTAAGACATAACTGCCACTATAAGATTTTCGGAATAAAATAGAGCTCAAATCCTGAAGCTTGAGATCTTTTTAATGATGTATAGTTTGTCGAGATAATTACAATTGTTTACATTTAAAACTTGGAATTAATATAAACAAAAATTATTCAGTGCGTCGTGGTCCTCGTGAACCTTAAGAGGTAACAAACTAAATTTAATTTAATGTAAAAGTTAATTGAAATTTAATTTAAAATGTATAGTTTAAATTAATATGAAATGCTATTTATATTTGTAATTACACATTTGGAAGAGGTGTTAGTGAGGCCAGCAGGGGGTGCTATCCCTGTGGTCTGTGGGGGTCCTAACACCCCAGTATGGTAACGGGGACACTATACTGTCAAAATAGCACCGTCCTTCGGATGAGACGTTAAACCGAGGTCCTGACTCTCTGTGGTCACAAAAAATCCCAGGATGTCTTTCGAAAGAGTAGGGGTGTAACCCCGGCATCCTGGCCAAATTTGCCCAGTGGCCTCTGTCCATCATGGCCTCCTAATAATCCCCATATACTGATTGGCTTCATCACTGTCTCCTCTCCACCAGTAAGCTGGTGTGTGGTGAGCGTTCTGGCGCAATATGGCTGCCGTCGCATCATCCAAGTGGATGCTGCACATTGGTGGTGGTTGAGGAGATTCCCCCCTTCTATGTAAAGTGCTTTGAGTGCCTAGAAAAGCGCTATATAAAATGTAATGAATTATTATTATTATTATTTGTAATTATTAAGTTGCAATTTAGTACATTTAAAAACTTTAAATGTAATATTGAGTAATACCCTACAGTTAGAATTATAATGAAGTACTTTACATGTGCTAATATGGTTACTATGTATGTATGTTTACTATGTTAGTCAACACCAAAATAAGTGAATTTTAAAACTGATTAAACAAATTTAAAGAATTTTAAAGATTATTAAAAATTATTTGAAATATACATTTAACTTCATATTATGACTTTTTAAAAGTGCACTTAGGTGTGTTAAATTTAGGTTCCTATTTTAACGATCTAAGCGCGTGGTCTAAAGTGCACTTAGGGCGTATCCGAATAAACTTTTGCTAGTTTAACGACAGGAAAATGGTCGGCGCCCAGTGCATGGTCTAAAAGGGTTGTCCCTATTCTCTTAATGAGTAATGGGTGTGTTTTGAGTCTCATCTCCCATTCCCTTTAAAAGCCAGTTGCGCTCGTGCCATGGCGGATTCGCTATTTATACATGGCGGAATTTTTGAGCGGAAAAGACTGAACGCTTCTCCAGAGAGCTAACGGATCTGCTCGTGCACGAGGTTAAAGCACAAGCAGACCATCTACGGGTCACCATATTTTTATGTACACAATAATAATCTTTTACATTGTAATCCTTTATTTTTAATGTTTGCCGTGTGTGTGCTGCTGCTCGTCCCTGTGTGTGTAATAAGTAGAGTGTACAGAGTTGTGGACCCGCTTACAGGCGCACGTTACTAACGCGCTCTTTAAATGACAAAAAAAAAAATTGTCTATTCAGTTGCCATAAAAAAAGCAATGCACGAACAATGCGCCTGAACACACCTTGTTGTCAGACCAGCATGCCCATGGGCACACAAATGGGCGCAGGACGTGAAAATGAGAACTACGTCGGGCTGAAACTAGCAAAACACTTGCATCTCGCCTTGCGCTGCATTGCGCCAGGTGTATGATAGTCATGAAAGTGTACTCTATTTATGTGACATTTTATTTCATTAATATATTGTCTGCAAGTAGTTTTTAAAAAATATATATACTTAAGATTTTTTATAAGTGCACATTCAATACAATTATGTAAGGCTATTTTTCACAAAGGGATATAAATCCCTTTTTAGATTTAGAATCATCCATTCAGAAAGCAGCGGCTGGGAATCAGCATGTCAACCAACCCTCACTTGTGTATGATGTCCAATGGGATTTCTACAGGATGTGTTTTCCGATTCCCATTACATCAGACACACACCATGAGTCAATAAAAAGTGCTGTTTGAAAGCCTACATGCTGGGTCAAATGAGGCGTGGACTAGATTTTTTTCTCTAGTAAATACACACACACACAAAAGAACAAAGCTATTTACTGTTTAACTCTAATCACTATCATGGAATTAAGCTGGAAAACAAAGGAATAGGTCTTAATATAATGTAGAGAATGACACTCAACTACAATGACAATTAAATGAAAGAAAAGTGTTACAAATCACGCCCTACAGTTACAAACCACGACCACAGACACTGTGTGACTCCAGCTATTCCAAATGGCATGTTTTATAATTATTATTACTAATGTTTTATATTTCCTAAAGAAAATGTGAGTGGTTGCTTTCCCACACAAATTGTAGCAGCTTATTTGCATTTAAAGATACACAAAATAGCATGTTTTAGCTGAAACTTCACAGCAACATTCTGGGGACACCCAAGGCTTATATTGCATCTTGTAAAAAGGGTCATTAGGTCCCATTAAGCATAAGGATTTAAAAATATATATTTTTACTCACAAAAAAGCTTGGCAATGGCATACAGTAATCAGAAAAATGTATATATTGATAATAAAAATTCCCATTGAGTTATAAGAATACATTTAATTTTTGCAGGTCTAGATATTACACTCATTTATCCAGGTTTTTCAAGACCATGGAAACTCTGGTTCTTTAAAGCTGGTAAAAAATTATCCCAAATAATTTTTTGAGAAAATGCATAACCAGCCAGTGTTCAAAACTATCTGCTTGCCTTAGCTTGATTTAAAGTGGTAAGCTTGTAATAATGTTTTGGTACTGGTGGATTTCCATGGGAAATTCGAGCATGTCTTTGTGTCATTACGTCACATCTGTACACATAAAGAAGAGTCTCGGCTAGTAGGCTATATTGCGTGTGAGGATGTTGGAGGTGGAGATTTATAGACTTTTCTCTCAGCAATTGATATAATTAAACGTATCAATTTTAAGGCGGATCCAGAAAGGTTCAAACAACAGTCACCAGTGACAACAGGAGATTTACGTTGTAAAATGTAAAAAGACTTTTGACTTCAGAGTAGCTACAGAAAAAAAGAGACTACAACCGGACCCATGCGAAAACGAGGATAAATATCGGAAGGGCATTAAATGTAGTCACGCAATGCTAATGTTCATTATTAACAATTTGAGAACAAAGTATAATTTGCATGGTTTTACATGATATGATAAGCGTTTGTTAGATTTAATCAGCGCGATTTACTGCAATGCTTTTTTTTCGCTTAGTTGGTCAGAACAAAAGTGGATGTTACTTGTTTAAATTACATTTCTCGGTGAAAGTTATTATGTTGGTCATACTTCCAAAAAGAATAATCTGTGATTCAGAATGACCGTGTCCACACTGGCGCGGCGACTGACAGCCACACACTCTCCTCATACATAGGATTCATCCGCGCTGTGCCGTGTCGAGGCACAACTCGCGTAAAGTTGATCATTCCGCGAATAACTGCAATTGCAGATTTCGAACAGAGATGGCGACAAAGAGGAAAAACTGCGGACTGCAGCTTTAAAGAAAAATAAACTGTTGTTGAGAGAGTGAATTAAAATAAGACATGTCTTGACTTTTAGTTGCTTTGGCTTATTTTAATGTCTTGTTTTGGCTTATTTTAAATCACACTGAGGCCCCTTAGTGGAACCTACAGTAAAGCTGTCAGACCCTCTTACTAGGTTCTGGTCCCTGACAAGCAAATACTGTGAGCTTAATTCAAGTTTAGAATGACAAGAATGTTGCTATTTGTTAGTCAAGTCTTTAAAATTACATTTTTGTTCTTGGTGAATTTATTGTGGCTTCTTTCTTTCTCTCTGTTTTCCATCAGGGTCATTGTCATTACAGTGGTTACATAGAGGATGTGGAGGGCTCTTCTGCAGCACTCAGCCTGTGCTCGGGGTTAAGGTGAGATGTTACATATGAAGC
Source organism: Chrosomus eos (assembly GCA_036326025.1). Classification (NCBI taxonomy): domain Eukaryota; kingdom Metazoa; phylum Chordata; class Actinopteri; order Cypriniformes; family Leuciscidae; genus Chrosomus; species Chrosomus eos. The sequence continues at coordinate 11,944,480 of CM070836.1, read as the reverse complement.
GGACTGTAAAACCTTAACAGCTGCATACACACATCAAAGATGTTTTAGCCTTAAGGTACATACTGTAATTCATTTTAGTAAAAAAAAAAAAATTTAATCAAAACACAAATACTTTTTCTGCCCCTGGAATTATTTTTCTTTTATGCTCATGTATCCAAGGCCACACAGGCAGCAAGAAAATATGAATCTCATAATCATAGTCACAATCCAGTCAATCCAGTCAAATCCGAATTGATAAAATTGAAGTAACTGTTTTGGTTGGAATATGTAACTGTCACGGCTTGGCAGATGAAGGTAATTTCCAACGGAGATAAGTTTTAATGAAACAAGCGGGTTTAACAGAATGTAACACCGTGTCCGCAAGACATGCCCACACAAACAATAATCGACAAGGGACTGAGGCCCCATTTACACAAAGGGAAAACGCAGATGTTTCCCTGCGGTTTGGCCTCTCATTTACACAAAAACCCCGTTTTTATCACAGAAAACGATTATTTCTAAAAACTCCAGCCAAAGTGGAGATTTCTGAAAACGCCGGTTATGTGTTGCCGTGTCAACTGGGAGAAACGGGGCTTTAGGTTCTCTCTTGTCGATTCTGAGGATTCTGATTGGCTTGCATGGCTTTATCCTTCTCCCTACACTGCCACCCATAGGTTTGCCATAGTTATGATGGTGCTCGCGGCGTATTTATGCGGGTTGTGTGTGTAACCCCACCACCTGGGTCCCACTCGACCCGCTCTAAGCGGGCCTCGAACTCGGGTCTCCGGCATGAGAGTCAGGAGGCTAAAGACTGCAGCCTCTAGCATCTGTTGCTAGAGCGCCTAGTGAGATCAGAGGAGTGAGGTTTACTCGCACAAAAACTACTAGCTGGCCTTTGTTACATGTGCACGATGTTATTATTGAAAACGAGGGGGGGGGGGGGGGTATTTAGAGAATATTCGTTTCTCTAAATACCCGGTAAACGTAGCCTGAAATGAATGGGGAGAATATATACACAGGGTAAACGAGGGAACTGACTAGACACAGGTGGATGAAGTTAACTAATCAGGGAATAACAAGAACAGGTGCAGACAAGGCCAAACAGAATAGTGACCGTAAATATATGAAGTTAACATTAGTCTTAAATGAAAAATCACCCCATTTATTTTCTAAATCCATGCTATTAATCTTATTTTGAATAATTCATACATTTAATTTTTAACATTTACATTTTTTTTTTAATAATAATGTTTATTCGAAAAGTCAACCCAATCTTTCAGTGAAACAACAGACTTCTCCCTGGTGATGTATGCTGGATTTTTCATTTAGTCCATGTAAAACCCACCCTTTTCTCACAATTAACTGCAAGCTTGCATGTAGATCTGCCCTTTAACCAATGGATAGAACCAAGTTTTTTTTTATCTGTTTCACTCTGATGCATGTAGTACAGAAGATAAGAGCTATTGCTACTTCCATTTCATTGTGACTTTAAAGTGTTGAAAAAGGATCCCTTGTCATTATATACAGGGTTCCCATAATCCGGAAAAACTTGAAAATACGTTTTTTTTTTCTTTTCTTCAAAACTTCCTTTATAGTTAGGTTCACTCGACATTGTGTCATTGTGTAGCTGACGCTTAAGGCTGATTTATACTTCTGCGTCGGACCTACACCAGAGTCTCTACGCTGTAGGCAATGGTTTTCATTTATACTTCTGCATCGTTGTCCAAGGTGCACGCCAGTGAACGCTGAAGAGTATGCGTGCTACACACAGCCTACAACGTAGCTACGGCGTGAGTTTGATCTTTTAAAACTGATACAGCGCACATATCAGTTGCAGTTCTGGTGCCTCCGTCCCAATACTGTACAACTCAACGTACATTCAGCCCCTCGGTGCATCACATTAACGCAGTGGTACACTCACGGGACAAGCGCAATCACAAAAGTTCATTATTTGCGTGTGCATTAAAGCCTTGTCTGTTAAAGATTTCATTCGCATGCTGTTCTGATATGCACACTCACACTAAAAGCCTGTCAAACAGCGCCCGATTAGTGGACTTTATCTTTTACGTCTGATTGTGCTAATACTGTCAAATACACACAAGGTTTTCATAAACACAGTTGGTTATGTCTAAAGTGAAAGCAATCAGTTGCGTGTTTGTGTGTTAGAAGTTTGCAGGTGACAGCAGCCTAATAGTAAACATGCTGCCCCTTGTCCTTAAAAGGATAGTTTACCCCAAAATTAAAATGTCATTTTTTACTCTCTCATGTTGTTCCAAACCTGTATTCATTTCTTTCTTCTGCTGAACACAAAAGAAGATAGTTTGAAGAATGTGGGTAACCAAACAGTTGCTGGTCCCCATTGACTTCCATATTAGGAAAAATATACTATGGAAGTCACTGGGGACTAGCAACTGTTTGGTTTCCCACATTCTTCAAAATAACTTTTATGTTCAACTGAAGAAAGAAAGTTTGGGAATCCTGTATACACCTTTACTCTGTCATTCCCAAGAGATAATATCAAATTGACTTTTAAAGTTTCTAGCAGGTTTCAAAAGCTCTTGTCTAAATCTGTTACATGTTTATAAGTGCGTGATATGTATTTACCTTAGGGGTGTTCTCTACACGGAGGGCACCAGTTTTGGTATTGAACCGTTGGAAGGTTCCTCCAGTGATGAGCACTTGGTGTATCGATTGGAGGATGTAGAGACTGAACCTCTCACCTGTGGAACGCCTCACTTTCATAACCATGATGATGAAGCTTCACCAAGGCAATCCACAGACAGCCATGTCCACAACATCACCTTTGGTCAAAGCAGCCATCTATTCAGGGTGAGTCACTCCAAATCCCAATAATGACATGAGCAATTGCACAAGCTTTAGAACACAGATAATTAACAATGAATGTTGGACTGCATGACGAAAGTGTGTATGTGCATGTATGTTACAGTAGCATACTTGTGCATGATGGTGTATGTTTATTTTCAAGTGTTTAAACATTATACACTGTCATAATTTGATTCAGTAGTATTAGAAGTCATTGCATATGGAATCTTAGTTTTAGTAGTCGTGTAAAACGCTTCATGCTTTCGTCACCTGCAGAATGGAGTATTGTAATGGACTCCTCACTGGCCTTCCCAACAAGCAAAAAAAGCATAAAACAGCTGCAGCTCATACAGAACGCTGCTGCCAGGATTCTGAGTAGAACCAGAAAATCTGAACATATCACACCAGTCCTCAGGTCCCTGCACTGGCTTCTAGTTACGTTTAGAATTTATTTTAAAAAGTACTGTTACTTGTTTATAAATCATTCAATGGCCTTGGACCTCAATACACTGCAGATATGCTCACTGAATATAAACAGATCACTCAGATCATCAGGATCAAGTCAGTTAGAAATACCGCGGGGTCACTCAAAACAATGCGGGACCGCTTTATAGTTATTATGCCAGACGCAGCTGGAACCAGCTTCCAGAAGAGATCAGATGTGCTGCAACAGTAGTCACATTCAAATCCAGACCCAAACACATCTATTTAGCTGTGCATTTACTGAATGAGCACTGTGTATTTTTGGTTAGGGCTGTCTGGTTGTAAAAGTTGGGAGGATTGGGAAGTGAGACAGTGAGTTTACGCACACACTCAGACTTTTATTTAAAGCACTTTAAATTATCATTGTGTATGAAATGTGCCATATAAATAAACTTGCCTTGCATTACTATTCTACGATCTAAATCCCGACTGGAAATTCTTGCAGATACCATTTCTCGCTAAGAAGGCACATATTTTCTGCCACTCTTATCATCAAATAAATACCTAGGGTTTGTTTTCTTCTAAAAGAGTAAAAAAGTAAGCAGATCTAGCACTTTTTAAAGGGGTCATATAATGGTACATGCACTTTTACAAGTTGATTGTACTGAAATGTGTGTTGGCAGTGCCTGTACAAATCCATCATATAATGATAAAAATCCATCCAGTGATTTTGTTTTATCTCCTTATATGTTTTCCCCTGCCTCAAACCGAGCCGTCCGACCGTGTGACGTCACTCGTGAGCCAGCTGTCAATCATAGTGCGCGCGGACCGGTGTTGTGCCGAAAAGTTCGCTGGAGCACTGTCAGAATGGAGTCTAAGCGAAGTGGTGTTCTGTTCTTGGGTGCAATAAGGAACACAGCAGTCATTTTAATGTTCCTAAATCCGAACCGCTGAAGACGCAGTTGCTGAGTTTGTTTTCGAAGGGTATATTACCCAAGATCAACGTCAATGCTTTCATGTTTGCGGGAATCATTTCACACACCAGACTGCTTTATAAACGAGGAGGTAACTATAAAGCTGGTTTTGCTAAGAAGCTGGTCCTGAAAAAAGGAATCGGTAACAACTATTTGTGTTCCTGCACCTCCAGAAGAACTGAAGTGAGTGTAGCGTTTTATTAACCTTTATATTAATATTTATATTAATCTTTGCAAATCGCTAGCTTCACGATGAATGCGGCTAAGGTTTAGACTCAGGGAACATTACGGCATGTTTTCTATGTACGACGTTCTCAATATAATTCATAATCCCACGTTTATAATGAACAATGCGTTATGGTTATTGTGTTACAAACTGTGTATGCACAGAACAGAGGGGCGAGGTGAGCAAAGCTCATTATAATTTAAAGGCACATGCACTTAAACGGCGTGAAAACAGAGCTAATGAGAATGAGAATTTGCTAATGAGAATTTTTAAATAAAGTATGTTACAAACTTTTAATTTAGACCCTAAAGAATCATATTAGCTTGTACAAAAATGGCATTATATGACCCCTTTAAGGCCTTTCTGTAGGTAGAAATATAATTATTCCACCCAAAGCAATATACCACTAGTTTTTCTTTTCTTCCAGCAAAACATAATTTTTATAATTTCATTTAATTAATTACATTAAAGGCACTTATACACATTACATTTTGTGATCATGTACCCACCATATCCATAGGTATTTATATGTATGTGACAACATGGCTGCTTTTATATTTTAGAAACAGGATTACTTGCAAGGTCATATTTTACCACAAAAAAAGTGAAAAGTCACACTCATTTAAAAAAAGTTAAATTATGTATGAATGCTCTTCAGTTCATAGTTTAATCCACAAGACAAACAACGGTTGATCATCATTAGATTGCTCACAAGTTACAACGGTCAAATGGTAAATGGTAAATGGACTGCATTTATATAGCGCTTTCATAGACCCAATGGCCACCAAAGCGCTTTACAATTTTGCCTCTCATTCACCCATTCACTCACACATTCATACACCGACGGCGGTGTCAGCCGTACAAGGCGCCAGCCAGCTCGTCGGGAGCAGTTGGGGTTAGGTGTCTTGCTCATGGACACCTCGACACTTGATCAGGTGGAACCGGGGATTGAACCACCAACCTTCCGGTTTGTAGACAATCTACATGAACCACTTAGCCGGTCAACAGCCTCCAGTTAGCCATGTGAACTGTATTAATATTATTACTATAGTTTTTTTTAATGGTATAATAATACAAATATAATTTGTAAAGAAAAATCATAATAATAGTGATTACTTTAGCAAACACAGCTGAAAATTACACTAAATTCTTTCTGTCTTTCCAAACAGAAAAAGAGGGCAGTGCTGCACCAGACACACTATGTGGAACTGCTTCTGGTGGTGGATAATGAGAGAGTAAGTAGTGTAATCTTGTACCATCTTCTCTTTTCTCATTGTCCGATACATTAAAGAGCCCGCTCTTAAACTGAGAGCAGTTAATGTAAGAGAATTAAATGAAAGTGTGGAGACATTTATTAAACATTTGGAGATATGTTGGATGAAAATGTGATCCCCCTTGTTATGTCATCATTACAGCATCTATGTGAGAATTGTTCCATGTGCCCAATTTCTGAAAGTCTTTTCTTGTTTTTCTCTTTTCTACAGTATAACTACAAAAACAAGAATCATACAGCAGTTCGTGAGGAGATGGTTCAGATGGCTAACTATGTTGATAGTGTAAGTTATCTTGCATATTTTAAGATGGATGGAAATAATTCCTTTTATTCAATTCACATTTATTTGTCAAATATTGAAAATCGTTATTTATATATCACTAAAAACAGTGATTATTAAGAGGTCTAGGAAACAAGGTGTAAGTTTCCTCTTTTACGCTGATGATACTCAGCTCTTTATTTCTTCGTGCCCTGACGAAACTTACCAGTTCACAAAAGTAACCGAATGCAAAGCTGATATAAAAAATTGGATGACTAGTAATTTCCTACTACTTAATTCTGAAATTGTAATTGTTAAAACAAAAAAACTCTGCACTTAATAACCTAGAATACTGTCTAACACTTGATGGCTGCTCTGTCAAGTCCTCGTCGTGGGTTAGGTGACGAATCTTTCATTTGAAAGCCACGTTTCTAGCATCTGTAAAACCGCATTCTTCCATCTTAAATATATACCTAAATTACGTCATATGCTCTCAATGAAATGCAGAAAAGTTAGTTAATGCATTCATGACCTCAAAGATAGATTATTGTAATGCTCTACTGGGTGGTTGCCCTGCACGCTTAATAAACAAACTAAAGCTGGTCCAAAACAAACACAGCTGCTAGAGTTCTTACCAGAACCAGGAAGTATGACCATATTAGCCCGGTTCTGTCAACACTGCATTTGCTCCCTATTAAACATCGTATACATTTTAAAATCTTGCTGATTACTTGCAAAGCATTAAATGGTTTAGCTCCGCAGTACTTGAGCGAGCTCTTAACGCATTATATTCCTTCACGTCTATTGCGATCTCAGTATTCTGGCCAGTTGATAATACCTAGAATTTAAAAAATCAACTGCTGGCGGTAGATCCTTTTCCTATTTAGCACCTAAACTCTGGAACAATCTTCCTAGCATTGTTCGGGAAGCAGACACACTCTCTCAGTTTAAATCTAGACTAAAAACACATCACTTTAACCTGGCATACACATAGCACATTATCAACTTCTATAATTCAAATCATGTAAAATGATTATTAGGCTGCATAAATTTCCCATAGGTGTTAACACTTCCCATAACACCTGATGTACTCGTTACATTATAAGAAGAATGGCATCTACGCTAATATTAGTCTCTTTGTTTATCCTGATGTTTACCTTACTTAGCCGGATACGGGCCGTATCCAGACCAGATGGAGGACCTGCGCCTAGATACGACCATAACGCAGCCCTGAAGTGTCAGCAGAGACCGTGTCAACTAGACTATCCCCTGAGAAGGCGTCATCGATGTACAGATGAAAACATTATCAAAATGATTACCGTTTACACGCATCCACGGAAACGTCTAAAAACGCTGTATTATGCATGCCAGACAAGTTTTGGAAAGAGCACTTTGTAAAGAAAGGCTACACGTCTGCATTCAATTGCGCATACCTATAGAAAACACGTAATACGCATGTGCATGCAGTCACCGTTTTCACAGATTCGCGTTGTTGAAGTTTACATGGAGATGATAACAGTATCGCTTTCCAAATGCTTTTCAAAAATATGCACTTTAGTTTGAAACCTACTTCAAAGTTTGTGTTTTCAGGCCGCCAAAACACTGTTGTCATGTAAACGAACTGAGCGCATTAAAAGTTTTCTGTTTTCAGTTGAAAATTGTGTCGTGTAAGCGGCCCCTAAGTTAAAGTAGTAGTTCACTTTCAAAATGAAAATTCTGTCATCATATACTCACCCTCATGTTGTTTCAAACCTGTATGAAATTCTTTCTTCTGATGAACAGAAAGGAAGATATTTAGAAGAATGTCAGTAACCAGGCAGTTTCTGGTTCCCATTGACTTCCATAGTAGGAAAAAAATATACTATGCAAGTCAATGGGAACCAGAAACTGCCTGGTTACTGACATCCTTCTAAATATCTTCCTTTCTGTTCAGCAGAAGAAAGAAATTCATACAGGTTTGAAACAACATGAGGGTGAGTATATGATGACAGAATTTTCATTTTAAAAGTGAACTACTCCTTTAATAACTAATGATTTTTACAACGGAAATTAATCTATTAAAAACCTACTTAAGCTAGACAATGACTTTCTTCTAGAGCTGCTGTAAAGCCAAAACAATCTTTGTTGCATTAATTTCCTATTATCATTGTAAAGCTGCTTTGAAACAATCTGTATTGTAAAAAGTAGTACCGTACTTTTAGACTAAATTGTCGAACTGCACCGGCTTGTATTTGAGACAGGACTTTATAATTTAGTGTTGAGATGTTGTTTATTGAGATGATGTTCCTAGAGTCTCTAATCTCTAAAAATCTCCAAATGCTCCACGTGAAACTGTGGTCGTCCGACCTTTTACTATTGTGCCCATTGGTTTTGATTAATATGCGCGAGGGAGAGAGAGCAAGACAGCGCTCGTTGTTTGAAGACGTGAGAGTGCGCACGGCCGGGGCTCTCTCTCTCTCTCTCTCTCTGCTCTTTTGCGCCCTGTCAAGCGCAGCAGTCATTCTATTCTACATCACTCACCGATCAAAAAAGGCTTCTTTTTTTTTAACAAATTTGCGTTGGCGGCCGCCAAAAAGCGGACGATCCGACGAGCATTTAGAAGAATACAACCCGAAACTAAAAAACAGACCCGGCCTCTATTTGAGACCGGCCTTTATTTACCCAAACCTGTCACCACAAGGGCCGTGTAAAAGAGACAGGCATCTATTCGGGACTCGGCTATTATTTGAAGTTTTACGGTATATATAAATGAAGGTGACTTAACTACTGATTTTCTCACTTGATCTATTTTTCCTGCTTCCCCTTAGATGTACATGACTCTGAATATTCGTGTTGTGTTGGTGGGGCTGGAGATCTGGTCTATGCAGAACTTCATCAATACTGATGGCAGTGCTGGAGAGGTGCTGGGCCGCTTTACTCAATGGAGAGAGAAAGAACTAGTTCACCGTCGTCGTCATGACAGTGCACAGCTCATCCTGTACGGGCCTTTCTCTGTTACAATTTATATCAGATGAGTCAGGAGAACATATATAATATAATCAAGAAATTCATAGTAATATCACCCAAAGGGAGCTAGTACAGGGAACACAGGGATGAGGATCTAATACAAAGCCTCGCTGCACACCATAATTTGCCATTAAAAGATCAGATGTCTCTTCATTTCCATAAACAAAATGCTAATATCACAGTGGCTGTAATGAAGTGCACGAGGAAAGTAGAACAAAAATAGTTTATAATAAAATAAACAAGAAACACTCAGGAGATCGTATGAGAACTAACTAACACAACCTTGTTAAGACGATACAGGACAAGGGAACTATGGAAACACAGGGCTTAAATATGGTACATGGAGAGGTCTGACATTACTCACATTACTTACATTCTATAAGCCTGTTAAGTATGTAGATCTTGCAGTATTCAGGTCCTGCTCGCAGCTAGAAACACTGTCTTTCCAAGCAAATCGAAAAACCTCCAGATTAGTTTTTGTGCTAGTAGTTCTCAATAAATGGTCTGTGCCGAAATGCGAAAGTTCTTGCATTGTAAAATATATCTTCAAAGGATCAAGAAAAATACAGTTTTTCATTGTGATATAGATACCGACTTTAGATTTATTGTTCTGTGAATAATGATGTGCAGTTATGGCTGCAGAAATTCCCTGCCTGCCTGATTCTCTTTCACTCTCTTTTCACAGAAAGAAAGGATTTGGTGGAACGGCAGGCATGGCTTTCGTTGGCACGGCTTGTTCCAGAAGTCATGGTGGTGGAATTAATGCGGTATGATATCTCTGATCCACTTCTCATATGCTACAGTTACTCACACACACTGTTAGTCAGTGTCTGCTGAACAGTGACTTTCACCAGTATCTAAATCTTTGTCTTTGTATGTATATGTGTGCATTTTCCCCTCAGTTCACCAATAATAATGTGATGTCATTTTCCTCCATCGTGGCTCATGAGCTGGGTCATAATCTTGGGATGAACCATGATGATGGCCGAAACTGTAAATGCGATGTCACGCACTGTATTATGAACTCAGGGGCAACGTGAGTGTTTTTTGTCTATAGTTTGTTACAAATTTCAGTATGCTGTGAGAATTTTGTTTTGACCCGTTTTTTTTTTTTTTGTCCTCAGTGGTTCTCGTAACTTTAGCAGCTGTAGTGCTGATGACTTTGAGAAGATGATCTTGAACTCAGGTGGCCGCTGTCTGCTGAATGTACCACGGCCGGACGAGGCATACAGCGCCCCCTTCTGCGGGAACAAGCTGGTGGATGTGGGCGAAGAGTGTGACTGTGGATCAGAGGAAGTGAGTCGTCTGATTCCAGATAAGTTTTTAGAGCTGATCCTGATTTGACATTTCTAAAGAACGTGATCATTGTTGGCTGAGTAGGTAACTAACTGTGCTGTTGAGCCAGTGATGTTAAAGGTCATGAAGGCCAGGGCTGCATGCAACAACTAATTAATAAAATCAGTTCTAATTAATTATGAATATAATTGTAATAATAAACACAGAAAAAAAAGAAATATCCTCTTATTTTAACTGCTTTTATTTCCAACAAATGTCAAAAGTAATTTTTTATAATATGTATTATAATGTAATATTTGTATGAACATAAAATGATTGAACACCCAAGAAATACTGAACAAGTTTCACTGACATTCGATGAACAGAAATAGAATAACAAGCCCTTGACGAAGGTTGAGGGTCAATGTCAAAAGTAGCAGTTGGTATCTGGTGTGCTGCTTTAAGTACTACATTGCATCTCATCCTCATGGACTGCACCAGATTAGCAAATTCTTGCTGTGAGATGTTACCCCTCTCCTCCACCAAGGCATTGACCTCAAACACACCTGGTAGGACACATGCTTTGCTACACACTGTAGGAGCGATCAGCTGTCTCCCTGCAGCACTGTCTTAGGTGTCTTACATTAATGACATTACAGTTTATTGCTCTGGCCATCCGCAGTCTTCATGCCTCTCTGCAGCATGCCTATGGCATGTTCACTCAGGTGAGCACAGGCACCCAAGCAGAGGTGGACAAAGAACACAACTTCCTTACTTGAGTGAAAGTATTGTTGCATTATTACAGGACCTTATGCCTCTGAAACAACCTAGTGAATACACTGACCAATTTGTAGTGTGGAGCTTTTAGAATGCCAAATCGTCAAACTTCACGACACGTGACCCTACAGGAGTGATTACTGATAGGCTGTCTGTCAGACGCAAAAAAAACCAATCACATTTTAGAGACGGAAAAAATCATGCCCTGACTAACATCACTACTTTCTACTCAAGGACTTTGACAGAAATGTAGTGGAGTAAAAAGTATGATAATTGTCTTTCAAATGTAGTGAAGTTAAAGTAACAAGTTTCCTTAAAAAATAATACTCAAGTAAAGTACAGATATTCAAAAAGTGTACTTAAGTACAGTACTCAATTAAATGCCCACCTCTGCACCGAAGGCATCTTTCTTCTGATATTTTTCAGAGTCAGTAGGAAGGTCTCTCTCTCTCTAAGTTATTGTAATTGTGACATTGATTGTCTTCCCTCTGTAAATTGTTAGTGTCTTAAGGACTGTTTCACAGGTGGATGTGATTGTTTATGGTTCATTGAACAAGCATGAAAAACATTGTTTATACCAGAGCATGTGAGCGTTAGCAAAGTTTCTTTTTGTGATATACTCTCAGCAAAGTTCTTTTTCGTTCTTTGCTTAGGGGTAAAAAGAAGTTTGAAATACCTTCGCAGCTGTTAGTGAACATCCCAAAGACGTTCGCTCTGCTGAGAGTGTCATTTAGATGAATATGTTAATGTGTGCTGTGCACTTTCCTCTTAATAACCAAATAAGCTAAAAATTTACACTGAACTAAAATGAAACCGGTGAGGAGACAGCAGTAAAGAAAGCATCTGATCATAGCGATGTGGATATGTTTGGTTCAGCTCTGGAATTTAGCACTCACATTACATTTATTAATACTACTTTATACAAAATATTGATTTAAAGCATAGGTCTTCAACCCTGCTCCTTGGGACCCACTGTCCTGCAGTTTAGCTACAACCCTGATCAAAAACACCTAAATCAGCTAATCAAGGTCTTTAGGATTGCCTGAAAATAGACAGGCCAGGTGAGCTGAAGCAAGTTGGAAGTAAACTTTGCTGGACAGTAGGTCTCCAGGGACAGGGTTGAATATCGAGGCTTTAAAGCCACAAATATTAACTGTAATTACAATCAGAAATACGTATGGTACAGAGAAATTTCATGTTGGAGCGGGATTTGAGTGAACTTTGTTTTACCAGTGGTCTGGCACAGTTACACTGCCCTGCTTCGCTCACATGCTGTGGTTTAAACCTATCCCATAAAGTTTGTTTGAATGAAGAATATCGAGAACTTCTGAAGGTTGATTATGTAAATGTTTCAGGAGTGTGAGAAGGACCCGTGCTGTGAGCCGAAAACGTGTAAGCTGAGGTCATGGGCTCAGTGTGCGTACGGGGTCTGCTGCAAGAACTGCAGGGTAATTAAACCTTTTCTATCACTGTAGCTCTGCTCCTAACCTTGAGATGCAATGGTGTGGTTAACTTAAAAATGATTTTGAATTAAAAGAGAGCTATACTATAATATAATACTATTATTTATATTCTATAACAGTAATTAATTATACTAAAATAACACTGGCAAGATGCATGCCATGCTGGTTTATAAGGTAACTTCTTCTGGCCAAATTGTAAGGCAATACATGTATTCTTCACGCAATGAGTCATAAGACAAAATTTGTCTAGTTCGGTCATATATATATTTCCATTATAGTATCAAACTTTTTCACCAAGCAGCTCACTTGGACAGAGTTAATATATACATGCATATGCCATTTGACAATCTGCAGTTGTACTTTTTGCTCACATGTTCTGATGAATTTTTCTCTCTCTATCTGTCAGTTTTTACCTGGTGGCACCGAGTGCAGAAGCAGCACTGATGAATGTGATTTGGCAGAGTATTGTAACGGCACATCTGCCCTCTGTCAGAACGACGTCTACGTACAGAACGGCCATCCCTGCAAACAAGACCAGGCTTACTGCTACAACGGCCAGTGCCAGCACTATGACACCCAGTGTCAGGCCATATTTGGCTCAAGTGAGTACACTATTTGTACTTGTAGGGATGGGTGGTAATATAAGAATTAAGAATATTGTTTAACCAGTATTGATTAAAATAAAATATATTCTGATATAAATTTTTGCTAATATTCCCTACCTCTATTTTGCCCTGATCTAAGCATAAAAAAAAATTCAAAATGATTATGAACAGTTAGTTAGAAAGACATAACCACAAAATTTGTGAGCTGATCATGTACTAATATCATATGTAGTATTTTACATTAAGTTGAAACAATAAATCAACGTGAGGGGCTGATTGATATTATGTTTATGTGATTATATGGTATAACACCAATGTTATTTAGAAGTGTCAGAAAGTGTACATTCCAAATGACTTTAATACTTCCTTTATGAAATACTCTTAAATCCTGTATGATACTTAAATATTCTGGGCCATTTGAAACGCACAGATCGATAATAAACATACAGCAGAGCAGTATATTATGCAGTCATTTTTGGTTTAAAATTGGTTGAGTTGTGAACTTTTGCAACATTTTTCTGTAATTGGTTCCGTTGTGATTATTTGCAGCAAACTGTCAAACTGATGAGGTTTGCCTGATTTGCCGGGGTTTTTTTTTTTTTTGCATTTGTTTTCTTCAGTTGCAGCGCAATAAGCTCTCTCTGATACCGTACCGAAATGTAGTTTGATGTTCCGTTTTTCACACAGCGCGATGTGTTAGGGCTCACGCTCTTCAATAACAATGATAGAATATGACAGAACTTGTGTTTTAAAGCTAAACAGACACTGAATAATTCACTAAAAACGGTTCACGGAGGTTTTAGTTTTTGTTTAACTAAAAATAAAAGAGAAAATAGAAGTTTATATTCTGTAAATGTAACCCATCTGTATTTGCTTGTGTGTAGAGGCTAAAGCTGCTCCTGAGCTGTGTTTTCAGGATGTGAACTCTAAAGGTGATCGCTTTGGAAACTGTGGCTACCATTCCAATGGATTTAAGAAGTGTGAAATCAGGTACAGCACAAGATATTACAATTCAATTAAAATTCACACTTAGCAATTCCAATTCTGAAATTGTATAAAAACATACACACACTCTCATTCTTTCAGGAACGCCATGTGCGGGAAGCTACAGTGTGAGAACGTTCAATCGTCAGTCATATTTGGCATCAAGCCATCAATCATCCAGACCCCCATCGCCGGCACTACCTGCTGGGGCGTGGATTTCCTCCTGGGCTCTGATGTTCCTGATCCCGGCATGGTCAACGAGGGCACCAAGTGTGGAGATAATAAGGTAACAGAGAAAGGGAACATTGAACATACTAAGTTTCTGCTTAAATTATGCACACAGATTGGTAAAATATGTGTTGTTGAATTATCTAGCCACTTTCATGTATGTGCACATATTCTCAAGGATTCTGTGGGTCTTATAAAAAATCCTAAGTTGCCCTTACACAATTTAAGGACTTAAAAAGTTCTTAACTTGTTAGTATGCCTAAGGCTTCTCCAACGTTTTCTCCAAAAACTGACAAAACAAATATCATTCACTTTAAAGGATGGTTCACCCAAAAATGAAAATTCTGTCATCATTTAGTTACCCTCAAGTTGTTCACTTGTTCACCCTCAAAGAGCAAAGAAAACAAACTACAATAGAACAAAGACAAATGATTTGCAGGAAATACTACATAAAATGTATAATCAAATGTATAAAGAACAATGCAGTCTTTACTGTGAATGAAATATACATGTCTTAAAAGTTACAAAAGATATTAAAGTTACAAAAGTGATTCAGTCAAGAGCAGTGAGAGATTTTCTCTCTTTTTTGTTGTTTGACTAACATTAATAATGACAGCAGGTACATTTGGATTCTGTCACTTTAAAACTGACTGCAGAGACCTAAGATACTCGCACATTTTTTTCCCAACTGTTGGAACTGTTTTTACGTTCACTTAAAGGGTTAGTTCACCCAAAAATGAAAATTAAGTCATTAATTACTCACCCTCATGTGACCTTCATTCAAGACCTTCATTCATCTTCGGAACACAAATTAAGATATTTTTATTAAATCTGAGAGGTGGATCACTCCTCTATAGGCTTCCTAAGGAATTGAAACTTGACGGCCCAGAAAGTCATTGAAGAAAATGTTTAAATATTTCATGTGCCTACAGTGGCTCCACTATAAGTTTATCAAGCGACGAGAATACTTTTTGTGCGGAAAAACAAACAAAAATAACGACTTTATTCTATTCCATTGCTTCCCTGTTCAAGAGATTTCCACGACGCATGCGCGAGAACTGACGTTCTTCTTCTACTACACAACGCACGTCTTACAAGCAGAGGAAGACGCGCGCTGTACAGTACATAGTAGTAGAAGAAGAACGTCAGTTCTCCCGCATGCGTCGTGGAATTCTCTTGAACTCTCGTCTCAGGCCCACAGGGAAGCAATGGAATAGTTGAATAAAGTCGTTATTTTTGTTTTGTTTTCCGCACAAAAAGTATTCTCGTCGCTTGATAAACTTATAGTGGAGCCACTGTAGGCACATGAAATATTTAAACATTTTATTCAATGACTTTCTGGGCCGTCAAGTTTCAATTCCTTATGAAGCCTATGGAGGAGTGATCCAGCTCTCAGATTTAATCAAAAATATCCTAATTCGTGTTCCGAAGATGAACGAAGGTCTTACGGGGTTAGTACAGCATGAGGGCGAGTAATTAATGACTTAATTTTCATTTTTGGGTGAACTATCCCTTTAAGACATAAATGACTCCGTTTACTTGCAAATACATGGCCACTGTCACACATAGGTATGTGTATTTAACCATTCAAGCCCATTTTGTGGCAAAAAGCACTTAGTTCAGTTCTCAGGCGCTGTCGCACATTTCTGACAGCTCTCCAAGCGTACATATACAAAAATTAGTTCTCTTTACCACGCAGCACAGCAACGTCACATGAGCATAACCACGATAGAGACGATAGTCCAAAATCTCTACCGGTTGACAAACTGTGTCTACTGGTATATCGCCCACCCTATTTTAACCCTTTAAGACCGACGGGAGCGTCGGCGCTCCCGTTTGCGTGTGTCTGTTTAAAAGCCTATAGAAACTGAAACCAAATGGCTAGTCATTCTTTTTGCATACAAAACCAGAGATGTAGCATGTTCAGATCAAGCCTCCAAAATGCCCATGTTGCGTTGTTTTCGCCCTCTAATCAGTCTGTACAAACTGCGTAATATTCGTTTACAAAAAACAACAACACAAAAATGAATTGCATGTCTTTCCACACATGTTCTGTAGATCTGCGATAATTGATATTTACGTCTTCCGATGACTCATTGACGTATCACGTTCTGTGCACTATGACCCCCGGGTGTGTCACTGCGTCATTTGACCATGCGTTTGACTCCCGTTTGACTCCCATTTGCTATATGTTCCTTATATCGTTATTGTCTTTTTACCATCGCTTTATTTTATTATTTCTTTCTCCATTAGACGTTCACAAATACAAGGACATTTACACACACACACACACGCGCGCGGGCGCGCGCACGCACACAGCGTTAGGTCTAAACGAAAGTACACGCCTTTTTTTTGAATGAGTGTAAAAATGAGTGTATCTTAAAAACTAATTTATGTAAACAGTTCAAATCAATTCTGTATAGTTTTAAATTGTGCACGTTTTTCTCATTGACAAGTTTGAAGTTGACATTTATTCATTTTTTGTGTTGAAGAAAATATGTTAAAAAAAATTAATATTTTTTTTTTTCTTTTTGTTTATTGCACTTTTGAGATATTTATATAGTTACTATTGATTTATTACAAACATAGCCTTCAAACTGGGAGAGTAAGGATTATTTTGATGTATGGCATATGAAAATGCTCAAAAAAATGACAGCACAGCATGTAAAAATACAAAGATATACTCTGGTGGAATTGTTCTATGGCAGGTCATAAAGGGTTAAAGAATATGGGTAACGTCTAGGTTACTAATATAACCCTGTTACGTCCCAGATGTAATGTTTGTCTAGGTTTAAGGGAGTAGACAGTAAAAAGAAAATAAATGTGCCTGAGCCCGTTCCCAGCCCCGTACGAGAGACACATCAAATTGTAGCTCAAAAATTTATTAACAGAATATATAAGTATAATTGACAAAATTAAACAAAGAAAAAAAACTAATTACCTCAGGAGGGGGTAAAGCCAAAATAACAAACACAAGTACCCTCTGACTAGTTGGGGAGTAAAACTTTTTAGTCTGCCAAAAGTAAACAAATAAACAACAGAAAGTTACACTAACTCCCTAACTAGCCAAAAACAGGAGAAAAGGTATTACAAAAATAAAAATAGGCACCCACCTCCCTACAGCTTCCAGACCGTTTGGTATACAAAAATAAAGTAGCAACAACAAACAAAAAGAAGTGGTAGTAGGCTACAATAAGCCTTAGCTTGGTGAACAATAAGAAGTCGTAATGTTATACAACACAACACAAGTAGACCAACAAGTGAGAGACAGTCACAACACTCTGGAAGGCAAGCTTCAGTTTGAATGTCCTCCGAAGGCTCTTTTCAATGTGTAGCGTCTCTGGTACAACGAGCAGCAGGTGCGATCAATCATCTCTCTCTCTCCCCCACCTGGTAGAGCTGCAGAGTTACAGAGAGAGAGAGAAAAAAAAGAGAAAACACACAAAACACCAGAACTGCCATAACACAACCACGGAACGTAACACCCCCACCCATAAGTTTTCAGACATCAACCCATGTCTTGAAAATGAATCACAAATATTTTTTTTCACTCTTGAGTATATACTCTTGAAAGGGCATCAGCTACAGTATTTTCAGAACCTTTACAATACTGGATATTCAAGTTGTATTCTTGAATAACCAGTGACCACCTCATCAGGCGTTGATTTGAATTTCGCATCCGATCCAAAAATACAAGAGGATTATGGTCGGTATAGACCGTGACGGAGTGACTACCACCAAGATAAATTTCGAAGTGCTGTAAAGCTAATACCAAAGCTAGGGCCTCCTTCTCAATAGTACTATACCGTTGCTGAGTGTTGGTGAACTTTTTAGAGAAGTAACTCACAGGATGCTCAATGCCATAAGTATCCTCCTGCAGTAACACGGCCCCAGCACCTGAGTAACTGGCATCTACCTGCAGCTTAAACGGGAGAGTGAAACAGGGAGCAGAAAGTACAGGCGCACTACTCAACAGATCTTTAGCAGCATTAAAAGCAGGTTCACATTCAGTGGACCAAAAAAACTTCTTGGCAGTACTAAGCAGGTCAGTCAAAGGAGCAAAATTCTTACAGAAGGAGCAAAGGAGCAAAATTCAAAGGAGCAAAATTCTTACAGAAGCTTCGATAGTATCCTACCATTCCGAGAAAACGCCGCAATTCTCTCTTATTGCGGGGAGGAGGAAAGTCTAGGATAGCTGCTACCTTAGTTTCCACTGGTTTTACTTGACCCTGGCCTACCTTTTTACCTAAATAGGTAACAACTGCTTTGGCAAACTCACATTTAAGCAGGTTAAGGGTCAGTGATGCACTAGCTAATGCATTGAAAACTTTACCAAGGGTACTTAGATGTTCTTCCCAAGTGTGGGAGTAAACTACAACATCATCCAAGTATACTTCACAGTCAGGAATTCCTGACAACACTCGATGCATCAACCTTTGGAATGTTGCAGGAGCATTGCGCATCCCGAAGGCCATAACAGAGTATTGCAGCAGGTTGTCAGGGGTCACAAAGGCAGAGATCTCAGATGCACGGGCAGTTAATGGCACTTGCCAATAACCTTTCAGTAGGTCAAGCTTCGTCACAAAGTGTGCACTACCAATCCGGTCAACACAGTCCTCCATCCTAGGCAGAGGAAAGGAATCTGGTTTTGTCACACTATTTATCTTGCGATAATCAGTGCAGAAACAAAAAGTCGAGTCTTGTTTAGGCACTAACAAACAAGGAGAACTCCAAGGACTATGGCTAGGTGTGGCAAGACCATGTCTTAAAAGATACTCCACTTCCTTTCTCATCACTTCACGTTTCTTTGGATTAACACGGTACGGGTGCTGCTTTATGGGGGGGCTGTTACCTACATCTATGTCATGTTCGACCATAGAGGTTCTACCAGGAACATCTGAAAAGAGCATGGGGTACTTATTAATCAACTGCATAAGAGCTTCTTTTTGACCCTTAGGCAAGTATGCAAGGTAGTCATCAAGTTGGCTTAACACAGTTGAATTTTGAAAACGTTCAACAGGTAATTCACCCACATCCGCATCATCAACAGAAGAGCAAAACGCAACCGGCAACACCACAGCAGGCTTGTCTTCCCTATTGGATGTAGTTACTACCCCACACTTACCTACATAAGACTTTAACATGTTAATGTGGCAAACTCTACTCTTTTTCCTACGATCTGGAGTAGAAATTACATAGTCAGTCTCACTCAACTTTTTCTCAACACTGTAGGGACCAGCAAACCTAGCATGTAGTGCCGAGGAAGGAACAGGAAGTAAGACAAGCACTTGATCACCAGGCTCGAAACTACGCTTGGTAGTCTTCTTATCAAACCGTGTCTTCATTTTGGATTGGGTACTCGAGAGATGAGCTTTAGCAATGTCACACACTCTATGCAGTCGTTCCCGGAAATTACTGACGTAATCCAAGAGGTTGGTAGCCTGTGGGGTTTTTGACATGAGTTCTTCACGAAGAAGCTTTAGTGGTCCACGAACTGTGTGACCAAACACTAGTTCGGACGGACTAAATCCTAATGACTCTTGGACAGTTTCTCTGACAGCAAACAGCAGCAAAGGTAAACCCTCTACCCAGTCTTTACCAGTACTCACACAGTATGTACGAAGCATAGACTTAAGAGTCTGGTGGAATCGTTCTAATGCCCCTTGTGACTCTGGGTGATATGCGCTAGACATTTGGTGAGAAACTTTTAACTCTTTCAAAACCTGAGCAAACAGCTTTGAGGTGAAGTTAGAGCCCTGATCAGTTTGAATGATCTTCGGTAAACCAAACGTTGAACAGAACTTGATGATCTCTTTGACTATTACATTAGCTTTCAGAGAACGCAAGGGAATTGCCTCTGGGAATCGTGTGGCAACACACATCAAAGTCAAGATATACTGGTGTCCAGATTTTGACTTAGGCAAGGGTCCAACACAGTCCAAAATCAAGCGTTCATATGGCTCACTCATTACTGGTATGGGACGAAGAGGAGCAGAGGGAACAGTCTGGTTAGGCTTACCCGAAATTTGACATTCATGGCAAGTTCGACAGTACTTCACAACACCGTTCCTCATTCCGGGCCAGAAGAAGTACTTTAAGATGCGTTTATATGTTTTAGTGATACCAAGGTGACCAGACAGAGGGTGCTCATGTGCCAGTTTCAGGATCTGAGGGCGGTAGGCAGAAGGTAGGACAAGTTGATGTACCGCTAACACATCCCCATTCTGTTGCGGTCGCCAGCGTCTCATGAGAATACCATCCTCCCAATAGTAAGTAACTGGACCACCAGGGGCTCTTTCCACAGTGACAGCTGCATCTAGACAGAATGACAGAGATTGATCAGCCTTTTGAGCAGCAATCAGACTTTCCTTCCCAGCTTCTAAGGAAGTTGAGGCTGAAACAGGGTCAGCATTTTCATCAGCGGAAGATAATTCGGGTTTCATGAACAGTGTGCACTCTGCAACATCTGACACAGGGTTCAAAAAGGAATTAGTGAGGTTCACAACATCATCCCACTTTCGAGCTTGTGCTCGAGTAACAGCGCAGGCAGGGAAAGCAGCAGGGAAAACAGCAGCAACATCTGGTTGTCCTGACACATCAGGCTTATCCACTACTACTGGGTTAGGGAAGACTTTACCTCCAGCCAAGTCATTCCCAAGGATGAGACTTACGCCCTCCACCGGCAGCTCAGTTCTCACTCCAATCTGAGCGGGACCTGTGACCAAATCAGACTCCAAGTAGACCGTATGCAATGGTACCTTAACACAGCCTAGTTCGATCCCACGAACCAATACATCTGTACCAGAATATGTTTCGGATGAGAAAGGTAAAGTGTCAGCCAGAATAAAGGATTGTGCTGCCCCCGTATCTCGTAGAATGGATACAGGTCGGCCAGGTAAGACAGCTGAAAGAGACACATAACCAGTTAATAAGAAAGGTTGGTAACCAGAATCCTGGAGCTGTGGAAACCAGTTGTCGGGGATGGAACCAGCTTGAGCAAAAGCTACACTCTTGGATTTTTCAGCAGCAGTCTTCTGTTTCCATGCTTTGCAGTCATTGATTATGTGACCTGGATCTAAGCAATAAAAACAGACACGTTTACGGTCAGAGCGTTTCAGCACAGGCTTTTCTCTCTCACTTTTCTCAGAGGAAAGAACAGGTGACATCATTCTCCCTGTCTGGTCATTCCCAAAACTCTGGCGTCTACTCTGTCGTGCAAAAGGAAAAACTGACCTGTGTGTAAGTGCAAACTCATCAGCTACCACTGCAGCTTCAGATAGTGAACTTGTTTTTTGCTCATTCATATGAACTGCAATGTTCTCAGGAACACAGTTTTTAAACTCCTCAAGCAAGATGAGTTCTTGCAGTTGTTCAAAACTGGTAACCTTACTAGCAAAACACCATTTCTCAAACAGGGCTCTCTTTTCCCTTGCAAACTCGACAAATGTTTGTCTAGCGGTTTTTGCTGTACCTCGAAAACGCTGACGATATGCTTCGGGGACCAATTCGTAGGCACGCAACACTGTAGCTTTTATGGTGTCATAATCCAAGGACTGTTCAATTGGCAAGGCAGAGCATACCTCCTGGGCTTTACCCACAAAGTTACATTGAAGCAGTAAGCCCCACATATCTTTTGGCCATCCTAGCTTTGAAGCAATGCGCTCAAAGGCTATGAAGTAAGCATCCACCTCAGCTTCTCGAAATGGGGGTACCAGTCTGATATACTTTGTTACATCAAAGTTACTCTGAGCATCATTCACAGTATCAAAATTAACTGTGCTATTCTGCACTGGAACACCAGCTAAAACAGGTGAGGAAGGTCTGGCTCGAGGAAGCGGCACAGGCTTACGGCGTTCAGACTCTGCTTCTAACTGTAAGCTTGCAGTTTGATATCCCTGTGAGCCTTTACTTCAATAGCACGGAGTTGAACAACTTGAGTCTCATGCTCCTGCTTTTTAATGGCCAACTCGAGCTCTTTTAATTTAATCTCTAGTAAAGGATCCATTCTAGAATTAACAGCCATAGGACTAGTTTCAGATAAAACATTTTCTTCCTCCTTCTCTTCCTCTTCCTCTTCTTCCTCCTCTTCTTCTTCATCAGCCTGCAAATCAGCTGGTAAAATACCAGTGCTGGCCAATTCACTGTACAGCTGATCCTTTAAAACTGCCTTTGTCATGTCTTTAGACACAGAAATATTATAGAACTCAGCAATCAACACTAAGTCTTTCTTACGACAACGATCAAAAACTTCTACCGTTGGAGCAAGGGTAAACCCAATCAAATCAAACTCCATCCCTTAGAGTACAACCACTCCAACCATCAAGAAAAACAAAAAAACAAAAGCGGATTAATTTTTAGTTCTATCTATATAGATAGATCTCGGACGAGCCCCCAATTTTCACTGTTACGTCCCAGATGTAATGTTTGTCTAGGTTTAAGGGAGTAGACAGTAAAAAGAAAATAAATGTGCCTGAGCCCGTTCCCAGCCCCGTACGAGAGACACATCAAATTGTAGCTCAAAAATTTATTAACAGAATATATAAGTATAATTGACAAAATTAAACAAAGAAAAAAAACTAATTACCTCAGGAGGGGGTAAAGCCAAAATAACAAACACAAGTACCCTCTGACTAGTTGGGGAGTAAAACTTTTTAGTCTGCCAAAAGTAAACAAATAAACAACAGAAAGTTACACTAACTCCCTAACTAGCCAAAAACAGGAGAAAAGGTATTACAAAAATAAAAATAGGCACCCACCTCCCTACAGCTTCCAGACCGTTTGGTATACAAAAATAAAGTAGCAACAACAAACAAAAAGAAGTGGTAGTAGGCTACAATAAGCCTTAGCTTGGTGAACAATAAGAAGTCGTAATGTTATACAACACAACACAAGTAGACCAACAAGTGAGAGACAGTCACAACACTCTGGAAGGCAAGCTTCAGTTTGAATGTCCTCCGAAGGCTCTTTTCAATGTGTAGCGTCTCTGGTACAACGAGCAGCAGGTGCGATCAATCATCTCTCTCTCTCCCCCACCTGGTAGAGCTGCAGAGTTACAGAGAGAGAGAGAAAAAAAAGAAAAACACACAAAACACCAGAACTGCCATAACACAACCACGGAACGTAACAACCCCCATTGCCCGAAGGAGGGACCTGCAGGCATTTGCAGTCGACCAATCGTGCCTGGAATTTGGGCCGGCCAATTTCAATCCTGAGACCTGAGAATCTTAAGCTCTACTGACTTCAGCGGCTCGAAGGGCACTCTCTGCAAGGCTGACAAGACCAAGGAGAGGACCCAAGAGGGTACAAGGTGAGGTCAGGGACTTGCAGTGGGACGTGTCGAGAGAGGCAAACAAGGCTCCGAACCTTCTCCAAATCAGTTGGACCTTCTGGGGGTGGAGTCTCTATTCTCCTGGGAGCGTGGGCTGTCATGAAAGCTCGTCAGCCAGGATGTGAATGGTGCGAAGCGACTTCAGATGCTTCTGACTCCAGAGCAGGAGATGGCGGGCGAGTTGCGACATGCAATAGGAGTATAGACCACCCTGGTGGTTGATGTCCGCAATGGCCGCAGTGTTGTCTGTCCGGACCAGCACATACTTGCCCTCTACCAGCGATCTGAAGCAGCGTAGGGCAAGAAGCACTGCTAGGCTAGCAACTCGAGGCAACTCAATGTTCAACTGTTGAGACAACAACATGCCTGGACACTTGCTCTAGGGGAACTCCTGCCCGTAGAAAAGCAAGGTCTGGCCACGGGCTGAAGGTTTGGTGACAGGCCGGTGTGATTGCCACCCGGAGTGTGCCATGTTGCCATGCCTATCTCGGGACTCGGCCATGTAGCCAGTGCTGAAGCAGTCTCATATAAAGAAACCCGAGTGGTGTGATTATGGCTGCGGATGCCATATGCCCCAGGAGCCTCTGAAACAATTTTAGTGGAACTGGCATCCTGCTCTTGAATGAATTCAGGCAGTTCAGCACTGACTGAGCACGCTCGTTCGTGAGACATGCTATTATGTTAACCGAGTCCAACTCCTTACCAAGAAAAGTGAGTCTGCACAGGGGAGAGCTTTCCCTTTTCCCAGTTGACCCAAAGAATCTAGACATGAAAGATTGCTGTAAACCAAACATGGGGATGAATGCGTTCAAATATGCGTCTCTGTGTTGACATCTTGAATGGGAGCATGTGTAGAGCCCAATTCAAGACACTCAGGTCCAAGAATGGTCGTAACCCACCACCTTTCTTGGGTACAATAAAGTACAGACTGTAAATTCCTGTCTTCATATCAGCTGGAGGCACCGGCTTTATCTCGTCCATTGCCAGGAGGACTGCGATCTCCACACGCAGGACAGGAGCATCCTTATCTGTCTGTCAATAAGGTGAACTGGATGCTGCTGAACCTGGAGGGAAGCCGGCCGAACTGTATCGCATAGCTGATGAGTCTGATAGTCCGAATGAGCCAGCAAGACAGGCTGGGAAGCAATATTCAGGCTTCCAGAAAAGAAGGCCAGAAAAGGCCACCTTGTGAGCATCAAGAAAGCGCGCTTTGTATTGGGGAATATCTTCTTTTGTGTTCAGCAGAAGAAAGAATTTCATTTAGGTTTGGAACAACCTGAAGATGAATAAATTGAGTGAGTACAACAGAATTTTCATTTTTGGGTGAACTATCCAAACACATTTGAAAAAATCCACTTGAGGGCATGATCAGATCTTTTTTCCATGACAAAAGATAGTTTGAAAAGTTTTTATTTCATTTTTTTATTTCATCCGCACTGTATTTTTTTGACTTCGGAAAAACAAACCTCTTATTTGTATTGCAGGTTTGTCTGAATTTTGAGTGCGTAAGTGCACAGGTGCTGAATTATGACTGTGACGTTGAAAAGAAATGCCATGGCCATGGGGTACGTATGCATACACTATCCACAATTCAATTCCACCATTTGAAATACACGTATTTAACCACCTGATTAAATCCTAATCCTAAATACCTAGAGTTCTACATCTTTGTAAAATGTGTGCTGAGTGTTTTTGCTTGACTACTTTAAGGTGTGTAACAGCAATAAAAACTGCCACTGTTATAATGGCTGGGCTCCTCCTTTCTGTGAGGCCTCTGGTTATGGGGGAAGCATCGAAAGCGGCCCCACCTGGGATGGTAAGGCTGCTTAACATCACAGCTAGAGCTTCACAAAGGATTATCAGTACCTTTAACTCATGTCATCTGTAAATGTGATTACTAGTGCTGTCGATTGATTAAAATTTTTTTTTTACTAATTAATCACTTTTCTGTAATCTCACAAAGGTTTTGATATATTTTTATATGGTTTTATATATTTAATATCTTTATATAATACTTTCAATCTCTAAAATAATGTAGAAACAACATAAAGACGGTATGTTTCAAATATTTGTTTAATAGGGTCTTTTTTACTAAGCACTGAGTTAAGGCCAGTATCACTGATACTGATGACTCTATTAAATGTTTTGTTTTTTTCTTAATTTTAGCTATTAAATTATAGCCATTCAACATTACAGTGTCATTGAAAGCTATCATTTCTAACATTTAATATGCTTCTTTTTTTTAATTAAGTGAACTTAAAGGGATAGTAATGTCACCCTTATGTCGTTCCAAACGATTGTAAAACTAATTCATTTGGATTAGTTTTACAATCTCTTTATGAACTTTTTGAAGTGTCAAAGTGGTAGTTGCATAGCTGTCTATGGAGGGACAGAAAGCTCTCAGAAATCATCAAAAAGATCTGTGCGGCACTGGCACACTGTCTGAAGTGACATTCTGTGTGCGCGTTTCGGGGTTTTTTTTCACATAGAGCCGCTTCACTAACAGCGAGCCAGTACAGAGTTGTTGTTGTTGTTGTTGGTTTTTTTTTTTGTCTTATTGTGCTTGAATGGCATTAATTGCATTAAATGTTTTTAATGTGTTAAACTGAAGAAAAAAACATTAATTTTGACAGCCCTAGTGATTACTTCAAATTAAATGTTTTCTCTCTCTCTCTCTCTCTCTCTCTCTCTCTCTCTCTCTCTCTCTCTCTCTCTCTCTCTCTCTCTCTCTCTCTCTCTCTCTCTCTCTCTCTCTCTCTCTCTCTCAGATAAAGATACTTCCACAAGGGATGGTCTTCTTGTGTTCTTTTTCCTTGTTCTTCCTCTTTTGGCATTGGGTTTATTCGTGTTCTTCAAGAGGAATGAGCTGAAGCAACGTTTTTTCAGAAAGAAACGCTCTCAGGGTTACGAGTGAGTATAAAGAGTGATTCCATACTCAATGTGTTACTGTACTGTTATGATGTCATCAACTCTGAACAAAGTTGAAAAGTTGCCCTAAGTTGAAAATTAAGGTAACACTTTACAATATTACAATATTGTAACACTTTACTTATTGTAAAGTGTTACCAAAATTAATTTAAATTTGTATTGTTCTTAATGATGGCTCTCTTTGAATTTCTGATAATTTGTTATGGAACTATCCATCATGCATAATCAATAAATTAAAACATAGCAAAAAAAACATTATATAAAATACATATTAATAAAAAGCTAGTAATTAAAAGTGAACTCCTTAAAACACTAAATTAAAATAAATAAATAAATGTAAAATAAATACAATAAAAATACACCAAAAAAAAAATTGTCTTCAATTTTAATATAAAAATAAATATTTTGTTTACCTGCATGTCATGTGACCATTAACCGGCATCAGAGAGCCAAGAACATATATTGTTCATATATTAATTTTAAATTGTGAGAAGTACTTCAAGTAAACGTTTTAGATCGAAGGGTTTGGCTCCCAATCCCAATCAAGCATTCAACAGTGCCTCAGTGTAACAGCAAATATTTAAAAGGCCTATCAAAAACAATTCCAATATGTCCAAATCACAATTGTGATGTATATTTAAAGTGCCTCTATTTTGCATGATTTTTCAGATAGGATTGTAACACATTTGCATAATGCTCTTCATTGGCTGGCCATGAACAACATCTACTTTGACCCGCCCTCAAACACTGTAGTCGTAGTTAAGGCCTGGAAGAGTTTGGTTTGTAGTGTCTATATGTCAAGAACTCATTCCTTGTTTCCGTCTGACCAATCAGAGTAACCGTTCAATACATTGTGAGAAAACCGGTGATGCTGCAATGTATGTTATGAGAAAATAGAAGAAAAAAAAGTGTACTTTAGATTCTGTAGGAGACTTCCAAAACCTAAATTAGAAACCTTTAAAATAGCATAATGGGCCACTTTAAATGTTTGAAATGTATTGAACAAATTGTTTAGTGTGTTCAGTATAACCTACATTTTTTTTAATATTGATCAGCATTCTTTGTTTGTTTCCTCAGAGCTGACAGCAGACCACAGGCTACTGTGTCCCAGCGGGGAAACCCCAATCGTATAGTAAAGGATGGGGTGAGTGAGCAACGCTACATTTCACTGACTACCATACTGCCGATGTTTAATTCACTAAATGTAGTGCTAATGTGAATCTATTCCTAATGTGTAATTAACCTACTACTGTACCTTTTTGTAGTTTTTTCCCAGTATATGTGCCTGAGCATAACACAACTTCACAAATGTTAACTAAACACCTGAGTAATAACAATGCAACAGAAACTTAAGTAGCCAATAAATTAGTTTATTACTGTGTGAAGAGGGAAAACAAGTTTGAAACCTTCCCAGTTAAACAAAACATTACTATTGCATTTCCAGTTCTTTCTATTTGGAAAGAACAATTCATGGGAAGTTAACCAAGTTGAAAGAATAGGTTCATGAGAAATCATCTGTCCTTCACATTTAACTGCCATTAAATGTTACATCTCAGTTCTAAACAATAGTCTGCTGATATAAAGATAATGACCAGGCTCCTCTTTTTTCCTCTCTTCTTTGATAAAGCACCAGGCTCAGTTATTGCCACCAGAGGAGGTAAATAACTGCATACATTTATTTAAGAGGGTTTTTACTGTATTTATACTGTGGGCCATCTCTGTTGCTGTTGCATTTAAAGTACCCTTTCTGCTTCTCTGCATTGTTCCTAACCCTTCTTTCTCTCCTTACACTTTGTCTTTTGTAAGAAAGACACAAGCCATGTGCTGAGAAGAACCATCTTGCGCATTTATTTAATTAAATAATTCATTATTGTTTAATGAAATATTAAATAATTTAAATCAATTTAATAATTCAATTTATTTCAATACATTAAATAATCATTATAGTAATAATAATAATATATTTGATTCACATCTACTAACCCTGACTTGATGTATATGTTAACAAGATTAATTCTCACTTCAGCACTTCATAGCTTTATTTTTTTCATACATTAATTAATATGCAAAAGAATGTACCTTACAAGGGATTCTCAACTCTGGCCTTTAAGGTCCAGTTTCCTGCAGAGTTTAGCTCCAACTGTCTTGCACCTTCAGTTAACAGCACAGCTTGTTTACTTTTAATCACTGAACAAATTACTGACAAATTCACATAAGCATGTAAAAAAAAAAAAAAAAAGTGAATATCCTAGAAAACTTAGGGCCCTATTTTAACGATCTGAAACGCAAGTATCAATTCAAGCGCGAAGCGCAAGTAACTTTGTGGGCAGGTCTTGGGCACTGTTGCTATTTTACCGGCGGGATAAAAGACTCTTGCGCCCGACGCAAGTTTAAAAGGGGTTGGTCTGAAATAGCTCCATTATTCATAGGTGTGGTTCGGGCGTAACGTGAAATAAACCAATCAGAGCGTCATCCAACATACCCTTTAAGAGCAGGTGCGCATTTTGCATGGCGGATTGTTGTTATTATGGCGGATTTACCAGGCGCACGCCAGGAGCGGTTCACAGCCGAGGAGATCGATTTATTTTTTATTTTTTCTGGTTTGGACGGACAAACTAACTTGTCAGATGTCAATTCAATTCAATTCAATTCAATTCAATTCAATTCAAGTTTATTTGTATAGTGCTTTTCACAATACACATTGTCTCAAAGCAGCTTTACAGAAAGTGCATTTCAGAAATGGACAAAGAAAAATACAGTTAGTTAATCATGTA
Source organism: Chrosomus eos (assembly GCA_036326025.1). Lineage (NCBI taxonomy): Eukaryota > Metazoa > Chordata > Actinopteri > Cypriniformes > Leuciscidae > Chrosomus > Chrosomus eos. The sequence continues at coordinate 11,915,155 of CM070836.1, read as the reverse complement.
TAAATTTAGGCATAACATATCGCCGGTGTTTAGTCGTCTCTTCACAGGCGTCGAGTCGTCTCTCCACAGGCGTTTAGTCGTCTTATCACAGGTGTTGGGGCATCTGAAGTCTTCGTGAGAGGCTGGAAACAAACTTGGAGCTGACGAACAGATAACAGCAGAAAGACAGATGGGAAATAATTAGCATAGCTGATGTTCATAATATTAATGCATTCGAACTGATTCAGAAGTAGTATAAAAGGTAAGCATTAAGTGAATGCTTGGTTAAAGTGATGCGTCTTTAATCTAGTTTTAAACTGGGACAGCGAGTCTGAGTCTCGAACAATATCAGGAAGGCTATTCCAGAGTTTAGGAGCTAAATGTGAGAACGCCCTCCCTCCTTTAGTAGACTTAGATATCCTAGGAATGACCAGAAGCCTCGAATTTTGTGATCTTAAAGAGCGCGATGGATTGTAGGGCGATAGAACGTCTGTTAAATACACAGGAGCTAAACCATTTAGAGCTTTATAAGTCAGTAGTAATACTTTGTAATTGATACGGAACTTAATAGGTAACCAGTGTAGAGATGATAAAATCGGTGTTATATGATCATATTTTCTTGATCTAGTAAGAACTCTAGCGGCTGCATTTTGGACTAACTGTAGCTTGTTTATTGAGGATGCAGGACAACCAGCTAATAAAGCATTACAGTAATCTAGTCTCGAGGTCATGAATGCATGAACTAACTTTTCTGCATCTGAAACAGATAGCATGTTACGTAGCTTAGCAATGTTTCTAAGGTGGAAAAAGGCTGTTCTTGTAACATATGAAATATGATTTTCGAAAGTCAAGTTGCGGTCTAGCATAACACCCAGGTCTTTTACTGTAGTGGATAAAGTAACAGGACATCCTTCTAAATTAAAGTTGTATTGTAAGGGATTTTGTGTGGTAGTTTTTTAGACCAATAAGTAATACCTCCGTTTTATCTGAATTTAATAGCAGGAAATTACACGTCATCCAGCATTTTATATCTTTTAGACACTCTGTCAAGTTAGATAAGTTAGTGTTTTCATCTGGTCGTGATGAGATATATAATTGAGTGTCATCAGCATAACAGTGAAAATTAATTCCATGTTTTCTTATAATATTACCAAGTGGCAGCATATATATTGAGAATAGCAGAGGGCCTAGGACAGATCCTTGCGGCACTCCATAGTCTACTGATGTTATCTTTGATTTTTCCCCATTTAAACAGACGAAATGGTAACGGTCTGATAAGTACGATCTAAACCAGCTTAATGCCTGTCCCTGAACACCAGTGTAGTTTTGTAGTCGATCTAAGAGTATTTTATTATCTATAGTGTTGAACGCAGCACTAAGATCAAGTAGAACTAGTATCGAGATACAGCCTTGGTCAGAGGCTAAGAGTAAATCATTTGTCATTTTAACTAGCGCAGTTTCTGTGCTATGATGCGGTCTGAATCCCGAATGAAATTTTTCATAGATATCATTTTCTTGCAAGAAAGAGCACAATTGAGCGGACACAATTTTTTCTAGTATTTTAGACATAAATGGAAGATTTGAGATGGGTCTGTAATTTGCTAGGTTATTTGGATCTAATTGCGGTTTCTTAATGAGAGGTTTTATTACTGCCAGCTTGAATATTTTTGGAACATGACCTAAAAATAAAGACGAGTTAATAATATTGAGAAGAGGCTCTTCCACTACAGGTAACACTTCTTTAAGTAGTTTAGTGGGTATTGGATCTAATAAACATGTTGTTGTTTGTAAGATGTCCTTATATACATATGTGTCTGATCCGTCATTACTACAATTAGCCTGAAAAATTTGGGTAAATGTGTAAGCTAGATTTAGGCCTACATTTTTTTACATCTTCATGGACACCACAATGATTTCCCTCATGTGTTAATATTTTTTCCTTGTTATAATGTATGATTTGCAAAAATAAAAACTGCTGCATCTGTGTTGATGAGAGAATCAAAGTGTATGCGCGTTGTGCACCCGCTACATTATGGCCAAGCATGCGCGCTTAAAATAGCATTATGAACAACGTGCACCGTGCCACTGACTTTAGACTAGGGTTTTTTTAGTCAGTGGCGGAATTGTTTTCTGGAACTGCAAAATAGCACTAGGGAATGTTTGCGCCGAAACACGCCTCCTTTTTGTGCCGACCCGCCCAGGGAGCGCAAGTTCATTTCCTAGTTTACCGACGTGCGTCTGTGGAGGGAAAAGCCCGCTTTGCGCGGGTGCAAAATAGGAATGATACATGCGTCAGTGTACAAAGTCATTTGCGCCGGGTGCAAGATAGGGCCCATATTCTGTTGCGGCTTAAGTGAATGTAAACAGTAGAGAAAGACAAGGCATGTGTACATTGGATTCGACATTTATTATGGTGATGTGAGGATTGTTGTAAGTTTACTTAAATTAAAAGTTTTTTTAAGCCTAATAAATGTTTAGAAAAAAATGAAGCTTTCGATTACACTGTAATGTTGAATAGCTATAATTAATGTAAAAAAATATATATTTTTCTTCGAGATTTTGGGTGAACTAACCCTTTAAGTTACCCATCATGCATATGTTTGTGCAGTAGTAACAGGAGTTTGTGTCTCTTTGCAGGTGGTTCAGACTAATAAATCAGCCTCTGTGCCATCTTACGCCACCAGACCGCCACCACCACCATTTGCACGGTAATAATATACAGTACAATACCGTTCAAAATTTGGGTCAGCAATTTTTTTAAAGAAATGAATACATTTATTTATTCAGTAAGGATGCATTAAATTGACAGTAAAGACATTTAGAATCGTACAAAGGATTTCTATTTCAAATAAATGCTGTTCTTTTGAACTTTCTACTCATCAAAGAATCCTGAAAAAAACATTTAAAATATTAAGTCGAGCAACTGTTTTTAACATTAATAATAATAATAATAATAAAAATTATTGAGCAGCAAATCAGCATATTATTTATGCCTGCTAATAATTCACAGAAATAAATTACATTGTAAAATAAATAAAAATAGCAAATTATTATTTTAAATTGTAATAATATTTCACTATATTGCTTTTTTACTGCTTTTTTTATCAAATAAATACAGCCTCGATGAGCATAAGAGACTTCTTTTGAAAATCAATCTTACTGACCTCAAACTTTTGAATGGAAGTGTAATGCATTCCAAAACATAGATAGTCTACTTAGACAGTCTTTTAAAGCAGCATTCGATGGATCCTCATAAGTGGCTGATTTGTATGCTCTACACATGCAGCAACATTTTGAAACCATAATATGTTCATAAATCCAGTTTTTGAGAGCTTATTTCTGACCCTCACCTGTCCACTCTCCACAGACCATCTGCTCCTACCCAACAACTAATGCCTCAAAGACCAGCGCCTGCACCCCCAGTATAACACACAGCACACAGACTGACAGTTGTATTTCTGTCTGGGATGGACAGGCCAAGTGTGAAATGTGCAGTGGGAGGAGTCAAGGAGGAATCAGGTGGTTGCTCCCCCACTTATTCTCCCCTGTCCTTCTATAAACAGCTGTCAACTGTCAATCAAACTGAGAGACGGTCAATGTTGCGAATGGAACCTCTACTCGCAATACATCACAGAGTACATGATGGGAGCGAGAGAACTATTTAGCCAATTAAACGCTTCCCACCTGTCACGTGACAAAAGACGCCTATGGCAACAGACCGATCTCCTTAAATGTTACGATTCTTATGTGCTATATAGGACCACTGCGACTTATTGCACTTCAGTAATATTCACTGTTTATAGGAATGTACAGAGACCCTTTTATTATAGGCTGGCTTTCCTCCCCCTCCACTTTTTGGTGCAAAATGTATTCTGTACACCCAGTCAATCATTGTTCCAAAAAAAATGTGTTATAATATGTTAAGGACAAGGACAAAAGCGATAATTTGGTTAAATAGGCATCCCTACCATTTTACAAGGTTATCAAGTCATTAGTCATATCTAAATGGCCCGTGGTAACTGCAAATCCTTCTCTTTGCACTGTGATGCATAATATTCATATTATAAATAATTTTGATTTTACAATACTGGAGTGCATGACAAGAAACAAAATGCATAAAGTAATTTTGTTCTTTTTATCATTTGAAATTGTTGTTACCAACACAGTGATTTAAAACTACTATTTTACCATTTATATATAGTTTTATTTGCATACTTTTATTTATATGTAACTTTTATAGAAAATCTATTTTTCACTTTATTTGCCAAGTGAAATTCTGCCCGCAATGAGGCAAAAAATCAGGTAAACATGAATACTTGTTTTTGAAAATGGCTAATTCCTAAAACTTCATGATTGACTTTTTTTTTTTTTTGATGGTTAACATAATTCTTTTTTTGTGTGTGCGAAATACAAACAACAGTAGCAATGAAAACAAAGTCAAAGCTTTTTTCCTATCATTTTTAAGGGCTACATGACTTTATGCATGATAACACACTATGCGATAAATTAAATATTTCTTCCTTTATGAAACTGATCGAAAAGACCATTTTGTCTGCATGTTTCATAGATTTTCTTTGTGATGACTGTAATACCACATGGGGTACAATATGTGTAAAAAGTCAAACACACACACAAACAACTGTAACATATCTGATGTAGACCACATTTAGACAGTATCCTCACACTAGGACATTTCCATCATAGCAAAATCAGTAAGTGCCATACATTTCATGTCTGATAAGTGTTATTTTACATGTGTATGAATAACTGAATGAATGATGGACACAACAACCCGCCCCTCACACACTGCATTTCCATTCGAAGCAGTTGTGGATTGTTGATGTTTTATGGTTAAAAGATGGACTTATTTTGGACTACCTACAGTGTAATGTGGATGATGGTTTTTGCATATGAAAATAAAAAAACACTGGTTTGTTTTTAATGATGATGTGAGGTGCATTTTAAACTAGTTGCAAAGCATACTTTTCAGTGAATCAGTGTCATGAACAACTCTGCCCATGTTACTGAAAATGTATCATTTTAAAGTAAGCGAATTGCTATTGATCATAAAAAATTGTAGTAATGCTGGTGGTACCATTTAGCAGAAAATACTACTTCTGTCAGGTCCATTAAGTCAAGAACACACATGACAATAAAAATTAGAAAATTTGTATTGATAAATTGCAATTCAAGTTGATAATTAAAATGTGGCGGTATGGCTTTGTTAAGAGAGTCCTCTGACTCTCTGCTATTTCATGGTTCTCTGAAGGTCAGAGGACTCCCTGAACAGAGCCATACCGCCACATTTTAACTATCAACTTGAATTACAATTTATCAAACAAATTTTATTTGTATTGATTGAAATATTGAAATATTTGTAACTCCGTGTTACAAATATGTTAGACCTATCACTTCTCCCACTAAAGATAGCTTTATTAATAATATTCCTGATCAGTTTCATCTCCTCAGCATCCCAGATAGTTTAGAAGAACTCGATATTGTGACAGAAACTTTTGACTCTTTCTTTTCCAGCACGGTTTTTTAGACACAGTTTCTCCTTTGCACTTAAAGAAAATAGTCTGACGCCGTTGTACAACGAGCACACTCAGGCCCTTAATAGAGCAGCCAGAAAAATGGAGCGCAACTAGAAGAAAACAAAACTTTTTCCGCGGTTTATAGAAAGAGAGCATGATTGCATACAGAGAGGTTTTAAAAGCTGCTAGATCTGCTTATTTTTCAACGCTATTAGAAGAAAATAAACAAAACTAGGTATTTATTTGAAACAGTGGTTAAATTAACTAAAAATAACACAGCAGTAATGACTTTATGAACTTCTTTACTTACAAGCTTGTTAAAGGGTACCTATTATGGCATTTAAAATGTTCCTAATAATGTTCTGGGAGTCCCCAACAACAGTTTTACATGCATGCAATGACAAAAAACACTTTTGTTGTCTTATAATATGCATTTATTTTTAGCTGATTTGCTCACCGACTCCCTAATGATTCGTTTGACGACTCATTTGTCCAAACCCCTCCTTTGCGTGAAGCTAATCGGCGGTGATTGGTCAGATGACGCAGTCAGTTATATTTTGCATTAGCCCAAAGCTTAAACATATTGATAAAGCACTGCAGTACTACAATACGCTTCACATAATTTCACATATTTCAAAAAACAAAAAAAAATGACATTGGAGACCTAGAAGCTGCTGAGCATAACTCTCACTCTCTCACACACACACCACGCACGCACACACACACACACACCACACACACACGCACACACACACACACACACACACACACACACACACACACACACACACACACATAAAAGCAACAATTATTAATAGTACTTACAGGTTGTGATTCGGAGGAGAAAGCTGATCCAAATAAACTTGGTATTGAACGTTCCTTCAGTATCAGGCGACTCGCGAATCCACACTTGAAAGCATTTGTGTTTGTGAAGCGATCGTCATTAAAATAACGCGAACACAGCTCAAGGTGGCTATACTTGTGTGGTATAGTTGTAAATATAAACTCTAGCCACTGAGTATTCACATGCTTGTCCCTGGGCAGTGAAAAAAAAGTTTGCTTTTGATTCGCACTTCAGACAGAGTCTCGTCGACATGTTGTTGTCATAAACAGTATAAGAAAGGTTGTTGTCAGGTTTCTCTGTCTGCTCGGCGCGCACACTGAGTGGGCGTGTCGAATTCAAATAACTTGTACAAGTGACGTACGAAAGTTAGAGAAAATGCATCGTTCGTCTATCGATTCATATCAGCGACTCAGAGTCGACTCTTACTTTTGAGAGACAATAACTTTGTATACGGTGAACTTTCATATTTAAAACTTTGCAGGATGTTTTTGTTCACTTAGATCTATGTTACACACTACATGAAAGGTAATTTTCAAAATTCCATGATAGGTACCCTTTAATATCAGGGAGAAAATTATAACTACCGTATGCAACCATCTACTAAAGTATCGGTTCAGGCAGTGCCTTGTAGTCTCATTGAGGATAAAATGTATTCATTCATTGCTATAGGAGAGGAAGAATTTTCCAAACTCGTTAAATCATCTAAATCGACAACATGTATGCTAGACCCTATACAGACCAAGTTATTGAAAGAGATGCTTCCAGAGGTCATAGATCCTCTTCTTAATATCATTAATTCATCTTTGTCATTAGGATACGTACCAAAAACTTAAGCTGGCTATGATTAAACCGTTTGTTAAAAAAAACGCAACTTGATCCCACAGAATTAGTCAATTACAGGCCGATCTCAAATCTACCATTTCTGTCAAAGATACTAGAAAAGGCAGTATCCTCACAATGTTCCTTTCTAGAAAGAAATGGTATCTGCGAGGATTTTTAGTCAGGATTTAGACCGTATCATAGTACTGAGACAGCTCTCATCAGAGTCACAAATGATTTGCTCTTATCATCCGATCGTAGTTGAATCTCTCTATTAGTGTTACTTGATCTTAGTGCTGCATTTGACACATTGACCACAACATTCTTTTAAATAGACTAGAAACTGTGTTGGCATTAGTGGAATTGCATTAGCATGGTTTAAATCATACTTATCTGACCGTTATCAGTTTGTAGCAGTAAATTAAGAGATGTCTTAACGATTAAAAGTTCAGTATGGCGTACCACAAGGCTCAGTACTAGGACCGTTGCTGTTCACTCTACATACTACCATTAGGAGATATCATTAGGAAGCATGCCATTATTTTTCACTGTTATGCTGATGATACTCAGCTGTATATTTCTTCACGCCCTGACGAAACTTACCAATTCACAAAATTAACTGAATGCTTAGCTGAGATATAAAAAACTGGATGACTAGTAATTTCTTACTACTAAATTCTGAAAAAACAGAGATTCTAATTACTGGACAAAAAACGTCCTCACGTAATAACCTAGAATACTGTCTAACACTTGATGGCTGCTCTGTCAAGTCTTCGTCTTCAATTAGGAACCAGGGTGTGCTCTTTGATACCATAATCTTTCATTTGAAAGTCACGTGTCTAGTATCTGTAAAATGGCATTTTTCCATTTTAAAAATATATCGAAATTACGTCATATGCTCTCAATTAAAAATGCAGAACAATTAGTTAATGCGCTCATGACATCAAGGCTAGATTATTGTAATGCTAATTCCGGCCAGTTGATAAGAATATCAAAATCGACTGCTGGCGGTAGATCCTTTTCCTATTTAGCACCAAAACTTTGGAACAATATTCCTAACATTGTAGCAGACACACTCTGTCAGTATAAATCTAAAAACACATCTCTTGAACCTGGCATATACTACACATAGAACACTATAAATTCCTTATATTCAAATCAGTTAAATGATTAATAAGCTGCATAAATTAGGTCAGGTGGATCCGGGGACACTGGTACATCTGATGTACTCGCTGGCTACATCATAAAAAGTATGGCATCTACTCTAATTTTAGTCTTTCTGTTTATTCCGAGGTTAACTGTAATCAGCCGGACCCGGGCCATATCCAGATCAGATGATGGACTTGCGCCTGGACATGACCATAAAGCATTCCTGAAGTGTCAGCAGAGATTGTGTCAACTAGACTCTCCCATGTGAAGGCCTCGTCAACACAACAGCCATCGGCACTGCCACTGATCCTCAACAAACTTGTCTCCATACGCGGATGATGACTCCATCTTCAACCAGACCTGACTGCATAATATAATGTTCTGATCCAATCTGACTTCTGACCAGTAATGCTGCCTGAATCATAATCATACACTGTTCGTTGGTCAGAGGAGAACTGTCCCCCCCCCCCCGACTGAGCCCGGTTTCTCCCAAGGTTATTCTCCATTGTCACCTGATGGAGTTTTGGTTCTTTGCCACTGTCGCCATTGGCTTTTGGCTTGCTTAGTTGGGGACATTTAATTTTATATTTAACAATATTATTACAACATTATTTTCTTGTTATCTCTGTAAAGCTGCTTTGAAACAATCTGTATTGTAAAAAGCGCTATATAAATAAAAGTGACTTGACTTGACTTGACAAAACGATATTTCCCACAGTTCTCTTATGTAGCCTACGAGAATCCATTGCTCATTAATTATGTATTAGGGCAAAATGTTTCCTGTCCAAATGGAATTTGAAATTGTCCATTTTACTCTTACCAAAACCACTTGATCACATCGGAAGTAGGAACTTAACAGAAGCGCTAGAAAACAGCATTACTTTAAATCGTTTTTTAAAACGCGCTAATGCTTTTCCAGTCAAGAGATGTAAAAGATTTTGAATATTGTTTAATAGAAATGTAAATTATATTTAGGCCATGTCCACACTGATACGTTTTCGTTTGAAAACGTATATTTTTTTCTCCGTTTTGGCCTTCCGTCCACACTGAAACGGCGTTTTAAGTCAACGAAAACGTAGCTTTTGGAAAACGCTCTTCAAAGTGGATAAATTTGAAAACGAATCGGTTACCTAACGTAACTTCGGTTCTCTCTAGATGAGGGAACGAGTATTGCGTAAGCTAGCTTACGCTACGGGAAAGATTCCATCTTTCTGAGAAATTGAAGCCAAAAATTATCCTATAATTTTGTATCCATTGTCAACGCAGTTCAGCTGCAGCAGACCATGAGAAGGCTAGCTAGCCGCTCATTGGTTCGCTCACGGAGAACTGCTTAAGCCTATGAGGGAGCGCGGATGAACCCGCGACCAATGAGAGTCTGACTCGCTCTCATTACGTCACCGCCCCCGAAGCGGGCGTGGACGAGGCTATAAATACCCCGAATAGGCTGAATAAATCTGTTTTTTTCAATTCTGAAGCGAACATCGCCAGTAGCACAAGCACGGCCAGGAACGCAATACTCGTTCCCTCATCTAGAGAGAACCGAGGTTACGTTAGGTAACCGATTCGTTCTCTTACGAGAGGTTCTCTCGTATTGCGTAAGCTAGCTTACGCTACGGGAACCCATGGTCAACGCCGTGCGTGCTAAGCATCCACTATTAGTCCCGCGGGGCATCCCGGGGAACACCGAAAGTGGGAATGAATATATGTATCTGTGACAAACGGCCAGCGGAGCGGGCCGGTTATTGTGTAGTACATAAGCACATAAAAGAGAGGGACAGAGCGAACTCGGTCTGTGTGAATTAACCCCCTATAGTGCAGCTCAACCAGAAGAGCTGAAACATACTAGACTGCTAGTAGTTTAGCCTGCAAAGCGGGTACTTCCAGATTGTAAAATCTGACAAAGGTGGAGGGGGAAGCCCATCCCGCTGCCACGCAAATGTCGTGAATGGAAATCCCACTGGACCATGCCCACGATGAGGCCATGCCTCTAGTGGAATGAGCCCTGATGCCCAAAGGGCATGGCAGGTCTTTCGATGCGTATGCTGCTGCAATGGCATCAACAATCCATCTGGATAGGGACTTTTTCGAGGCGGCCAACCCCCTGGTGCGCCCGCCGAACGAAACAAAAAGCTGCTCGGATCGTCTGATCGGAGCTGTGCGAGTGACATATAATCTCAGAGCCCTGACCGGGCATAGGAGATTAGAATCTGATTCGCTATCGGAAGCAGGCAGAGCCGATAGGGATATAACTTGTGCCCTGAACGGGGTGCCAATCGCCTTGGGAACATAGCCATGCCTAGGTTTGAGAACGACTAATGAGTCATTAGGTCCAAACTCAAGACAGGACGCGCTGGTCGACAGCGCGTGCAGGTCTCCCACCCGTTTTACTGACGCGAGCGCGAGTAAAAAAACGGTCTTTAGCGACAGGTACTTTAGGTCCACGGTGCTTAGCGGTTCGAATGGGGGAGCTTTCATAGCATCAAGAACTATGGAAAGGTCCCAAATCGGCACCGAAGGGGGGCGCGGGGGATTCATCCTTCTAGCTCCCCTGAGGAAGCGGACTACCAGCCTCTTTGCCCAGTGACTGGCCGCGTCGGGGTTCAGCAAACGCCGCGACGGCTGCCACATATACCTTAAGAGTGGACGGGGATCTGCCCTTGTCCAGCATCTCTTGGAGAAAATTTAGTAAGGAGGGAACCTCGCATAACCGCGGGTCCAGACCCCTATCTGTGCACCACTTCGAGAACACAGACCATTTTGACGCATAGAGCCTTCTGGTAGAAGCCGCTCTAGCCTGTATGATCGTGTTTAACACCTCTGGCAAAGCAACGGGTAGTTGTTGATCACCCACGCGTGAAGCGCCCAGCGCTCTGGGTGGGGATGCCAGATCGAGCCGCGAGCTTGGGAGAGGAGATCTGCTCTGACTGGAATGGGCCACGGCGCTGTCTGTGACAGCTGCGTGAGCTCCGGAAACCAAGTCTGACCCTCCCAGTGCGGGGCTATGAGGAGCACCGAGTGCTGCGCTTCTCTGATTCTCTGAAGCACCTGTGGTAACAGAGAGACCGGAGGGGAGGCATAAAGCGGGCGGCTGGGCCAGGTTTGGGCTAGCGCGTCCTCGCTCCTTGAGAAAAATATTGGGCAGTGGGTGTTCTCCGCCGAGGCAAAGAGGTCCACCTCTGCTCTGCCGAATAGACGCCACAGTTTCTGGACTGTAAGAGGATGCAGGGACCATTCCCCGGGGGGAATGGGGTTCCTGGACAGGCTGTCTGGACCGTCGTTCAGATGTCCCGGCACGTGCGTCGCCCTGAGCGAGAGCAGGTGACACTGAGACCAAACTAAGATGCGTTCTGTCAGCTGGAAAAGATTCCTGGATCTGACTCCGCCCTGACGGTTTATATAAGAGACCACGGCTATATTGTCCGAACGGATCAGCACGTGGTGGCCCTGAATGCGCGGGAGAAAGCGCATGACCGTGTTCTCGACCGCCAACCTCTCCAAACAGTTTATGTGTAGGAGGCTCTCTTGAGCTGACCGGGGCCGAAGGCCGGTGAGCCCTCGCAGACCGCTCCCCAACCCGTGTTGGAGGCGTCTGTCGAGATGACTTTTCGGCGTGAAACTGTCCCCATGGAAACGCCCCGCTGAAACCATTCTACCACTGACCATGGCTGCAGAGCTGTGATACAGGTCTGCGTTACTTTTATCAGCTGGTGGCCCGTGGTCCACGCTCGGTGAGACACACGGCTCCTCAACCAAAGCTGAAGCGGGCGCATGTGCAGTAACCCCAGCTGGAGCACCGCGGAGGCTGAGGCCATACAGCCCAACGCTCTCTGAAATGTTTTCAAAGGCGTGAGTCTGTTCATCTGAAAAGATGCGGCGAAACGCTGCACACGGTGCGCGCGCTGCGTTGACAGACGCGCCGTCATCGTGACCGAGTCCAGCTCTATACCCAAGAAGGAGATAGTCTGACTGGGTTGTAGTACGCTCTTTGTCCAGTTGACAGAGAGGCCCAAAACTTTCAGATGGTCGAGGAGAACTGTACGATGAGACAGTAACTCTCTCTGAGATTGTGCCAAAATCAGCCAGTCGTCCAAGTAGTTCAGTATTCGCAGCCCCTGACTCCGCAGGGGGGCGAGCGCCGTATCCATGCACTTCGTGAACGTACGGGGTGCTAGGGATAGGCCGAACGGTAGGGCGGTGTATTGATAAACCTGGCCTTCGAGGCGAAACGTAAGAATGGCCTGTGAAGGGGATTTATCTGGATCTGAAAGTATGCATCTTTCAGATCTAGTGATATGAACCAGTCCCCCTGGCGCACGTGCGCGAGGAGTTTTCTGATAGTGAGCATTTTGAACGGTCTCTTCATGAGAACTTTGTTCAGCGATCTGAGGTCTAATATTGGTCTGAGACCGCCGTCTTTCTTGGGGACAAGAAAATAACGGCCGTAAAACCCCGACTCGCTCATAGCCAGAGGCACCCTCTCTATAGCCTTTTTGCACAAACAGAATTGCTATCTCTGAACGGAGCAGCGCGTCACTGCTTCTGGGTTCACAGTAGTTTCTAGCCGCGCTCGGAAGCGAGGAGGGCGGCGGCAAAACTGTAAGCGATAGCCTAGCTTTATTGTGTTTAACACCCACTGCTTCCCACGCTTTGAAGCGTGACGCTAGGGGGTGAATGGCTACATGGTCCCCGTCGCTGCACTTCGCGGGCTGCGTGTGCGCGCTGATAGTGTTTACAACAGCGGGACGTACACTCGGAGGGGAGTTTATGGGCCCTGTAAAAAGGCTCGTACACACCGGGACGAATATCGGCTCGCGTTATTCGTCAGCGTTTTTCAACGCGTTTTTTGTGTTCACACCCAAGCGTTTTTCGCTGACGATGAGCCGAGTGAACATGCAAATTCATTCCCTGACATTAGATGGCGCCTAATGTACAGAAATACCCCGGTCCACAAAGTGCTTCTGACACTCGCTTGTCACTCAGAAGAAGAGAGCAAGTTTGTCGCGTTTGTCATACAGTTCTTTATTCTCATTTGTGTCTCTTTATATTGACAACAACAAGACCAGCAGCTCTACATTCATCTGGCCTTGCATCTTCCTCGTCTTATTTCTTCCCGGCAGAGTGTAGTAGACGGACGCTGTGTATCTTCTTCGCCATTACGTATGTGTGCTCGCCAAGACCGTTTTGTGTTTGAGCGCCCCCAGTTGTGTTTTACTGTAACTTCAGAAGCTCCAGACACGTGAGCAAAAGCGCCAATCTCATTGGTCGGATAGTTTTTGACGCGGCGCGTCAAACAAAAAAAACGAACCCGAGGCGTTTTTTTAAAAATGACGCTTTTACGCGTGGCGTTTTACGCGTGGGTGTGAACACTCACATTGGCGCCCTTTGTTTAGTCACGAGGCGTTAAACGTCGGCGAATAACGCGCGCGAAATTCGTCCCGGTGTGAACAGGCCTTAACAGAGTGAACAGAAGTAAGACGCGCACAGGGCTTGTGGGCGCGCTTATACACTCTGAGACTCGAGCGGGCTTGGCCCGCTTTATGAGAGTGGACTCTGTGTGAGACAGGGGAACTGGAGTGTCTTTGTGTATGAGTGAACACAGTGTTGTGGGCACATTCTCTACACAAGTTTATGGACCGTGTAACAGAGGTGGGACGCGCGCACGGGTTTGTGGGCGCGCTTATGTACTCTGAAACTCGAGCGGGTTGGGACCGCTTTATGAGAGTGGACCCTGTGTGAGACACGGGAACAGGAGTGTCTTTGTGTATGAGTGAACACAGTGTTGTGGGCACATTTTCTACACAAGAGGCTTTTACTCTCTTTTGAGATTTCTCTGGGACGCCGTAAACACGGCGTTTTGTGTATGAGTGAACACAGTGTTGTGGGCACATTTTCTACACAAGAGGCTTTTACGCTCTTTTTGAGATTTCTCTGGGACGCCGTAAACACGGCGTTTTGTGTATGAGTGAACACAGTGTTGTGGGCACATTTTCTACACAAGAGGCTTTTACGCTCTTTTTGAGATTTCTCTGGGACGCCGTAAACACGGCGTTTGTGCTCATGCAAGCGGGAAGGGATACCGGCTTGGTAATGGTGGGGTACACTGCTGTAGTAGCCGCGTGAGCGGGGACTAACAGAGGGCGAAACTTTGACGGCGATCCGGTCGCGGCGGGAGAGCGCCGTCTTTTTCTCAACCACGCTAGGCAGACTTCGAGTAATCAGTTTTCAGCGCGATCCTCTGCCGAGGCCCCCGGGGAGGCGGCGGTCTGTGGCGGCTGTCAGAGCGAGCGAGGCGGCCGCCCTGGTGCGCTGAGAAGTCTGACTGTGTTTAGCTAGGCGCTAGGGTGGGGCTCGTGCAGGAGGCTGGTCACGTGAGCGCCTGCAGAGGGCTAGCCGACGAGGCAGAACAAAATTCGCAGGAAATCCTCAATCCGCGACTGAAGGGGGATTTTTTCCCCCGCTCTCGTCCCATTCACAAAGTACCTCACTCTGTAGTAGACATGGGGTGCAGAAGCTGCTTGGCCGGCGGCTGAAAGCTTGAAGTCGGACTGCAGGCTTTAGCAGGTAGCACAGGTGATGAGCGCCATCTCGCGGAGGGCGGCATAGACGTGCGGCGACCAGGTCCTCTACAGGGAAAATGGAGATAAAGCCCTTCTCTGCGGCTCCGTCCACAACGAGACGCGGGGTGGAAGAGTCAGAGCGAGTTCTAGCAGAGAGCGGGGCGTTCCAGGACTTCGTGAGTTCTGCGTGCAGATCAGGCAGAAAGGGCGCAGCCCGTTTAGCGGCGGGAGTCGAACGCTGGTGGAAGTAGCTGCGCGGGTCCCGGTTGATTCTCGGGCCGAGGAGGCGTGAGAATCGGACCAATCCTCACCGTCTGAAGCGAGAAGCGAACATGTCTCCTTGGTGTCCGCGGCGTCAACGGAGGCAACAGAGCGGCCACTCGGCGGCAGCTGTATGTCCGAAAGCGGCGGAGATGGAGAGCGGGAGCGAGAGGCTCCGGCGGGATGAACGCTTCCGGCTGGGGGTCCGGCGGCCTCTGAGAGCGGCGTTTCTTTCTCCGCGGCGAAGTCAGAGGCGGCACGGAAGCATCTTAGTGGCCGAAGTCGAGCCCGCGGGGTCAACAATGGCATAGTTTCGCAGAGCTCGCAGCCGCCACAGCGGGGGCGAGATCGGCGTGCTCCAATCCGAGGCAGAGAGCGCAGAAGAGGTGGCGGTCCCCAGCCTCGAGGGGAGCGCGGCAAAAGCCGCCAGAAAATTTACGAGACATCTTGAAAAAGACGCTCGCTCTTTTAGATACAACAATATATAGGAAGCATTTTTGTATAAAGGATACAATCCGTCGGATGGCGCTAGCTCACAGGACGGCTGAAGGTGGCGAAGACGGCCGGCTTCCTCAGTCTCCCAAACGCTCGCTAGAAGGTGCCTTTTCGACGACGGCGGCTTCTCTCTCAGGATCAGCAGATGCAGGTGCGTCGCTGAAGGATGAAAAATCAGATTTATTCAGCCTATTCGGGGTATTTATAGCCTCGTCCACGCCCGCTTCGGGGGCGGTGACGTAATGAGAGCGAGTCAGACTCTCATTGGTCGCGGGTTCATCCGCGCTCCCTCATAGGCTTAAGCAGTTCTCCGTGAGCGAACCAATGAGCGGCTAGCTAGCCTTCTCATGGTCTGCTGCAGCTGAACTGCGTTGACAATGGATACAAAATTATAGGATATTATAGGCTTCAATTTCTCAGAAAGATGGAATCTTTCCCGTAGCGTAAGCTAGCTTACGCAATACGAGAGAACCTCTCGTAAGAGAATTCCGTTTTCGCGTTGTAGTGTGGACTGTGAAGCCGGAGGTATTTGAAAACGATGACGTAAGTTTAGTCATGTGATCCATGTTGTACCAATAGATGTTTACCTGATGTTTACCGGTATTGTGCCTGTTATGTGCTATTCACTTTCACACTGTTGCTAAAATATGTTACTTTGCACACTCTTCATATCACAGTACTGCACAGATGATAGAAAATGTACACACATTTGCTGTCCTGCGGCAATACAGGAGAGCAGTCGCGTTTTAGACCAAACATATGGTGACTGAGTGCGACCTGGACGCATCGTGAATGGTGAGATATTTTGCTAAATAAAATTATCATGTTAGAAGAATTGCGCGATACCTTTCTTTATTTTTCCATCTGTCAGTGAGCTTTTGTGAGGTTTCACGCATGCGCAGTAAGGTAAATTTATAAGTTTCTCATCCACACTGAAACGTCTGAAAACGCTAGTGTGGACGGAGAGCGTTTTTAAACGAAAACTCCGTTTTCAAATGTATCCGGATTAATGTGGACGTAGCCTTAGTATTAGCGGATGTCACGTGATGAAAAAAAACGGATTGAAATAATCGATTCTCAGAAATTAGTTCGCGCTAAACCTAGAAGTGACGTCCCTTCATGACGGAGCTGCTGTGCTGACTGTTCTAGTGTCGACTGTCACTCGTGAGCAGCGCAGGGGTCAGTTGGAGCCGCTACCAACTCCGGTTGTTTACAACAGCTGTTGGAACAAGTAAGTTTTTCGTTTTGTGTACACACTTCCATCTGCCGTTAAAGGGAGATTTAATGACAGCATCGTCAAAAACCGTATGAAGAGGCGCGTTCCTCATTTCATTTCTTTTTAGCATGGCCGCTTGCTCTTGTTTGGTGTAACGTTAGCACAAAGTTAACTGATATTTGAGGACATAAGTTGGTATTTATGCAGAAGGACATATAACTATCCAGTTACAGATCTGCGAGCCTTAACCGACCTTAATTAGCTCATTATTGTTGCTAGGTCAAGGTTTTGTGATTCACAAGATAAATACGTAGGGTTTATGTCTTATTCATTAAACAAATACATTAATCGATACAAAGAGTAGCAAACTAGTAATACGTTTAAATTGCATGATTGAACTCCCAAGTATCGGCCTCCGATTTGATGGTTAGCATGGACTGCTAATATTTTCATAAGAACCATGTTTAGTGAAAGGACATAATGATTGACACTCCGTGTCTCCAATAGTCTACCACTAAGCATGACTGGTGGGTGGAGTTAGGAGTCTCCGGCCAATGGCGCTCTGAAACGCCTCAGTAGGCGGGCGTAGTTGAGTGACTCATCAGTGAAGGGGAGTGGAATGTGGATGCAAGGTCAAAACATAGGCGTGTGGAGGGAGAGAAGGGTCCATGTTTATTTCAACCACATGGTCATATTAGTTTCATTTTAGTGGAAAAAGACAACGATATCCATTATTACTTTTTTAAAGTATAGTTCAGTTTATTACAGTAACAACGGATCTAATTTTGTTCTTATGTAGGAAGTAAAAAAAGCAATGCTTTGTCAAAATGTGAAGAAAAACCACTTCGCAAAGTTGCATATGGCATATTGTAATAAGAAATATTAAGTTAATGATGCCAGAAATACTCGTCTAGATATAAAATAATTCATTTGTTGTGGGGTTCAAAGGGTTTGCAGGGTAACATAACATGAATGAAATCTTATGTAATGTTTTTTTACACGTGTTTTTACAATCAAAATGTGATGTATAAATATAACATGCTTTTGCATATCAGATTGCCATGTGATAAATTTCTTTTTTTTTACGAGCATATAGTTTGTAGTGTTATGTGGGTGATTTAAAATAGACTCACCTTTAAACAATAGAAAAGTCATTTTCTCTGTGTGCATTAGTAAATATGTTAACTTCAATTTGCAACAAAAGAGGTCAAGTAACAAGCATCAAACGTTAATGTAACCTCATTACATCATATCATCATCATTCGATAAACACTACGTATAGTTATGATTGCTGTGTGCCTAAAAGGATTAGTTAACTTTAAAATAAAAATTGTCTTGATAATTGAATCATTTCATCCAAGATGTCCATGTCTTTCTTTTTTCAGTCGAAAAAAAATTAAGGTTTTTGAGGAAAACATTAGAGGATATATCTCTAAATAATGGACTTCAATGGCAACCAACGGTTTGAAGGTCCAAATGTCAGTCTCAATGCAGCTTAAAAGAAATAAGGGTCTTATCTAATGAAACAGTCGGTCATTTTCTAAAAACTTCTGACACAATTTCATTACTCAAGAACTTTGTGTAAAACACAAAGTATTTTATTGTTTACAAGGCCATGAAGGCATCATGTTCTCAAAAATAAGGTTCTTTTGGAGCTCTTGTTCTTTATCAGGAGCTTGACTATCTCTTTGACCTTTGTCTGGGCTCTGGAGGTGACCATTGTGCCATGGAAAGTACTAAACTGCATAAACGGATATGAAAGATTATGTTCTTAGTTGTATGAAGATGTTTTGTCTTGATGATGATTGCAGCTACTGTTGTACTTGTATATAAACTGTTTGTTTTGCTTTTGCATTAAAAATCTAATTAAAACCTCCATGTCATACCCAGGGCAGAAACTTCCTAACATCATAGTCATATCTATCAAATCTATTTGTCTTTAAATTTCTGAGATAAACTGCACATTTTAATGCTCCTCTGATTGACTTTTCTGTTTTTCTTCCAGAGTGCAAAACGCAAATAGGAGTAAAAAGCTCAAGGACGTGTCCATTCTTGCTCAGGAAATTAAAACACATTTTCCGTTTTGGGCTAAAGAAGGAGGTGATACTTCTCTTTTCTGTTGTGGCACTGGGGGCATCCAGGAACTTGTGAGTGTGGGTGGTGTTTGTTCAAAAGACTGCGATGCACCGCTTAAGGACTTGTGCGGCACGGCTCCGGCCAATCACTGCCTCTCAGACTGCTAAAAATCTATCACAGCAGAGGCCAGCATCCACCCCTAGGACGTTTCAGCCATTCAGGTGCTACACTGCACCGGTGGCCGCAGAGCCGTTTCTGAATGGAACGAGCTCCAACTATGTCGAGGAGATGTACTATGCATGGTTGGAGAATCCCAAAAGTGTGCACAAGGTAAGAGGCAGAGGACGTGCTGTTGGATGATGTGAAGAGACCTCTCTGTTGTCTTGTCCATTCTCAATCTAAAGTTTTGGGTCTTGGGTGTTTGCATAAAAATGTCCAAAAAATCTTAATCCAGGTATATACTGAATTTCCATCTGTCTACAGATTATCTGTAAATCTGTCTACAGGTTGCAAGTTGCAACTTGTGTGTCTTAGATCACCTTACTGGGGTCCCTGGTTGTATTTTTAGAGCAGTCATGGGAGTGTGCCGGTTCCAGTACATACTGACACACAGCTGATTCATTCATGGGCATTTAATTGTTTTAACCCTCTGCACTTCTAATGAGGTTTATTGTAATAAACCTCAGTTATAATAACCACCTCAAGTTCAAAAGTCCAGACTCCAGTCCAGAGTATCTTGGGTTAATGTTTTGCTCACCATCCTGTGGATGGATATTTCCACCCATCCCTCAGGCAATTACGTTTTGGCCATCTAGATCAGATATTCTCTTCAGGTTTAGAAGAAAGGGTACAGCCCCACCAGTTGCTTTATTTGCTGTGGTTTCTTGATCTGAATTCCCCCACTTTACTTTATTCTGTGTAATGTAATGGTTGCCAACCTTAGACTGCCATTTAAGCATTAATGCATAAATATAAAATCCTACAATCCTGATTTGTCTTCATTAACAGAAGAAAGATGTACTGAAGACAATATGGATTATAGATTTAGTCATTTGTCCCCACTTTCTTGAAAATATAAATTTTTTATAATGCTGGGTATTGACGCTGATTTCACAAACTTATAGGATTACAATTTTGATTTGATATTGATTAATTTGGATATCAGGTATGGATATTTATCAGTACATCATTTGACAGTACGTCAAAGTGGTAAATCAATAAAACAATCTTCTCTGGAGGTCTCCGGACCAAAAAATGTTCGTCCAATCAATCATTGCATTCGGTCTGATGTCCTTACCTGCCTGTCAACATATGGGGCCCTATCATTCACCCGGCACAATGCAGGACCAGACGTGATGCAAGTGTTTTTTTGCTAGTTTCAGCCCAATGCAGTTATCATTTTCAGGTCCTGCGCCACAGCAAATACATTTGCACCCAATTGTTGGCCCATGGTTGTGCTGGTCTGAAAACTAGGTGTGTTCAGGCGCATTGTTGGCACGTTGCTATTTTGAGGCAATTGAAACCTGGTCTAAAGTCAATGGCGCAGTATTTTTTTGTTATTTAAAGAGCGGGTTAGTATGAGCCTATAGGCGGGTGTATAACAAGCGTACATTCTGCTTATTACACACTCAGGGACTAGCCTGACTCCGCCCTTCTACATATTCCGCTCAATTTTCATTTTCCTTCAGTACTACGTCTGGGATTCTGCTGTAGACTTTGGTTTTCTCCGATCAATTTTTTTACCGGGCCAATCAGCGAACAGAGGGAGTGGCTGAGAAGGATGACGTTGATGTCGACTTGTGCGTTATTTTCTTACTGTATATGGTTATTTTGAGTTGTAGTTCAGTAATAGCAGCAGAGAAAGATGCGAGCGAAGCCATTCGGTCCGTTGTGGCAACGCTGCCGAATATCAAGAAGTTAAAACCGGAGCAAGAACAATCTTTGCTTAGCTTTGTTGGTGGCCAATGGCCATGATGTTGTGGCCCTCCTCCCCACGGGGTTCGGGAAAATACATATGTCATGACCAAACGTTAGCGATTGGTTATGGCAGATAGTGTGACTCTGGGTAGATCCAATAGTTTTAGACTTCAATAGAGTTCCGGCCTACCAGGAAGTTAACGCTTGTCAAAGGAGCGGTGGCAGACTCTATGTACAAATGAAATGAAATGTACGAGAGTCTGGTGGGACCAGGCTACTCAGGGACACCAAGCACACAAACTAGCCTAATATTAAAAATAAAAGAATTACAATGTAAAAGATTATGATTGTGTACATAAAGATATGGTGGAATCCGGCATATCCGTAGATGGTCTGCTCACTTGCTTTAACCTCGCACACTAGCAGATCCGTTAGCTCTCTGGAGAAGTCTTCAGTCTTTCCGCTTGCAAGTCTCGCCATGTAAATAGCAAATCCGCCATGGCTTGAGCACAACTGGCTTTTAAAGGGAATGGGAAATGAGACTCTGATTGGTTTATTGCATGTTACGCTCAAAACACATCCATTACTCAGAATAGGGACAACCCTTTTAGACCAGCAAAAGTGGATTCGGACACGCGTTAAAATAGGGCCCATGTATTTCTAAATCTCAGTGCACCCTGCTTGCGCAGACATCACTAGGGGTGTCGATTTGAATCGTCTCTACGATGCATCGCGATGCAGACGATTCGGTATTGGTTCAGGAATATAGTACCATAACCGATTATAATGTACTGACACTTTTCTGACATCATTTGGTAAATGGTAAATGGTAAATGGACTGCATTTATATAGCGCTTTCATAGACCCAATGGCCACCAAAGCGCTTTACATTTTGCCTCTCATTCACCCATTCACTCACACATTCATACACCGACGGCGGTGTCAGCCGTACAAGGCGCCATCCAGCTCGTCGGGAGCAGTTGGGGTTAGGTGTCTTGCTCATGGACACCTCGACACTTGGTCAGGTGGAACCGGGGATCGAACCACCAACCTTTCGGTTTGTAGACAATCTACATGAACCACTGAGCCACTGCCGCCCCTTTCCGTGTATTTATCGTGTATGTGCTTTGTCAGGGGAGGTGAGACGCGAGTGAGAGTAATTAAAAATGCTCCAACTATTTTAAAAGCCTACATCTGGGCACATTTCGACTTTTATGAACAGCCTGGTAAGCACGACCTGGAGAAGACACGCGCTGTGTGCGCTCATGTCACGCACAAATAGAATATGCAGGAGGTAATACCACTAACTTGATAAAACCACGTCAGCCGTTTTCACCCGAGCTGTAACGCCCTTCAGAGTCTCACTGCTTTAGAGTAAGCGCATGAGCTCCAACGACACCCGAATTCGCAGCCAAAAACAAATCATCCACCCGCCCTGATAATTTTCTCGGACTTAAGTATCCGCACCCGATGGTCAAATTACAATTATTCTGTGTTGTTACACGTGATTATAAATGGATGATCGTCACCTTCAACAATGGACTCATCTCTTGGGTAACATTATACACTGATGAATGAGCGCTGCTTTTAAATGAACATTTCTTTAAAACAAAATTGATTTGACAGAATTTCATTTTCTTATTGGCATAAACAGGCTTTACTCCCTTGAAACTTAAACTGGAATGTCACTGTTTCTGTCACTGCGACTTCCCGAACAGGCAAACACTCACTTGTGCACCCGCACATCACTTTTGAAGGAAAATTGAGGATGCAGTGCATCGTAATGCATCACGATATCGAATTGAACTGAATCGATGACATGATAATCGCAATCGAACCGAACCGTGAGACCAGTGTAGGCTCACACCCCTAGATATCACACATCATCAGCTCGTAGACAGTCACCGAACAGCGTAAACAAACAGGAGCCGCCTTTAACAGATCCTCTTCATCCAAAACAACAAGTTCATCACTTTGAAGTTTACGTTCATTATTATCGTAATGTTATGTGCTTTGATAGATGAGGTATTTTGACGCCGTCTCTCGTCTCGTGACACTTTGCAAACTCTGTTGTGTCCGTTCATGTTTTTTCAAAGCTAGCTTGCTATTGCTAAGTGCTACGAAATTGCTTACCTTACCTTGCTTTAAACGGTGGCTGTCATAACGAGTTTTTAGGGGTGTGACGAGATCTCGTGCACCGCTACATTCACCACTGTCGTTTTGCTGTTTTTATAAAGATAAAAACCATTGTAATTGTAAACTATTGTAAATGACTGCTCTGCTCATACAGCACGAATTGCACAGTTCACTGATCGTGTGACGATGGCGGAGGATTCGTTGCACAACACATTATAAGCATCTAATAAATTCCTTATCTTTTAAACTGCGTTCAGCACCGCCACTCCCTATTCACAAAGTACTCTCAATATCAAACCTATATCTGGACTGTTTAGTTGTGGCTCTGGTATCTTTTTTGCTCTCTGTTTGCACTTTGAATACAGAGAGACTACTTTGATTATGGTTGCACTTGCACTTAGTCTTAAGCGCAAACAATAAGAAAACTGTTATT
The DNA here is from genome assembly GCA_036326025.1 of Chrosomus eos. Classification (NCBI taxonomy): domain Eukaryota; kingdom Metazoa; phylum Chordata; class Actinopteri; order Cypriniformes; family Leuciscidae; genus Chrosomus; species Chrosomus eos. The sequence goes on along the minus strand of CM070836.1, from coordinate 11,891,739 downwards.
TATTTTTGTTATTTTGTTATTTATACTGTTTTTATTTCTATGTTCAATTTCTGGAAAGGAGTTAAATTAGGAGATCACACACAGCCTCAATCAGAAGTTCTGGAAGCTCATAATTCATGTACAGTAAGGTCTGAAGGGACTCATGAAACCATACAGGAGAACAGCCAGTCAGTTGAATCTGTGGCAAAACCTTTTACAGTGCTTGAATATTGTTGTCTTTCAATGCATTTGATAAATTATACTCATAAAGTAGAACTCAAATGACATTCATTACAAGATTATTAGTTAAAGATGCAGTGTGTAAAAAATTTGAGTATCTATTAACAGAAATGCAATATGACATCCATAACTATGTGTTCAGTGGTGTATAAAGAACTTACTTTATAAACCGTAATGTTTTTTATTACCTTAGAATGAGACATTTATATCTACATAGGCGCGGGAATCCCCTTTCTATGAAGGTCGCCATATTGTGATGTCATATTTCTACCGTAGCCGACAGCGAACAAACAGCGTTACAGAGCGCGTTTCGTCACTACCTTGAAAGAGAAGCCGCAGAAAGCTAGAAGAAGCTAGTCATAGACACCGTGAGTAGTGATTTTTCCCTTGTCAGTGGTGTAAATATGTAGTTGGATTGTTTCATGTAGCTTAATTCTTCTCCCTCGCTGTGTTATGGCTTTGCTATGTGGGGATAAATGTGCTGGTTACGTTCGTGAGACAGCTGATTAGTCGGCTACTCTTGCCATTGACCGTAAAACAGTTGAAGGAATCACCAACCCGTCGATCTTGGAAGCATTTCAAGTCGATCGAGTTTCCAAAATTAGAGAAAAAAATCCTATTGTGTGTAGTAAGTGGTGTCTAGGGGATGCGAAGGCGCGCGCGCTGTTACAATCACGTCTTTTTTGCTGCATGCACCTTTGGGCTCATGCGGACGCGTCGAGTATAAACAAGGTTTAACGCTTTAAGCAGCTCAGCCACAGTAACAGCTCATATTAGCCAGCTAAACTTTTACTACCCTGTTAGAAAAAAATATATAGTTGCATAGTTTCATGTGGTTCTTCTCCCTCGCTGTATTATGGGTTTGCTATGTGGGGAGAAATGTGCTGGTTACGTTCGTGAGACAATCAGCTGATTACTATTATTATATTATGTATTAAGACCCTTGATCCTCACCTGACTATGGCTTTGTAAACTTTATCCATGATGTGGTTTATAATGGACTGTGGTACAGAAACTTGGTTTACTCTGGCTATTCTCTGCTGTCGCAGACAACGATGTTTGTCCCGTTTTAGCCACCATAGCTTCTTCGAAAGGGTGGGGTGAGCAGTGGGCTGAGCCCTTAGTGCAAACTCGCAACCGAACCGCTAGATGTCGCCAAAAGTTACACACTGCACCTTTTAAAACATTTCAAAATGCACCTGCAGTCTATTTTTCCAGTCATGATTTTTGTCATTGCCTATTTCTATTAAATAATGTGCAAAAATCTTTTCTCGTCTCGTTCTCGTGAATCCAGTCTCGTCTCGTGAGATAAGCGTCTCGTCACAACCCTACTAGTTTTCATATTTTATTGTAGGGCTGTATTGTCCCAGTCGATTAGTCGATTAGTTGGTCGATACGTTCTGGTTCGACCAAAATTCTGATTGGTCGATTTTTTTGCCGCGTTCATTTCATCAGTTTTGCCGCGCTGAGACGCGCTCATTTCATTAGTTTTCCCACGCTGTTTTGCCGCGCTGAGGTTCAGAGTACCCTTGTTTCACAGGTAACAGTCTGTCTTCAGAACACCCCCCTTGTTTTCACCTTTTTTGGATTAGCCCAAACCAAGAGAGAACGAAAAGTATAGAAGCTTTGATGCTGAATAGCTACTATTTATTTAATTTTGAGAGCGTTTAATTGTCAGTCCTCAGTGTGGTAGCATTTTGTTAAAATTGATAACGGGAAAATGGTCGAATGCAAAGTTTGCAAGCAACAGTTTTCCACAGCTCGACGACAAACATGACATATCATCTAAAAGTGGTAAGCTCACTTGTCTGCGTTAGCTTGCCCTTTCTGTTTTGAGTAGGCTATGAAAATATCAGAATGTGCATATTTCAATGTTTTAGTGTGATAACCTAACTTTTTATTTTTTATTTGGAGCCTATATGCGCAATTGCGCTGTGCCGACTGTGTGTTAGTTTTGAGCCTAAGATGCCCTATTTTTCAGTTATGCACTTTATTTCGTTTCTGCTCTTGATCTGGTTTGTTTAATAAATATTTTTTTATTAAAGTGGACGTGCCTTTTGTGTTTATTAAGAGTAAAGCTTTAAGTTAATAGTCTATTCGTGTCTCAGCCGCGAAGCTGAGCCCATGTTCAGCCTAGCTCGGTGCGAGAACATGCAGAGCGGCTGAAATGATAGTGTCTGACAGTTATAACTTATTATTATAACATATGACAAAAATAATTGTCTAAATTATGTTGCATATTCCAAAACAGTTCTTGTGGTGATATTACTAGTTGACAACATAGTAGCCTACTATTTCGGAAATCATAGGCTATGATATTGCGCAGGTGCAGGTGATGCAGCGCTGTCAGAGCCGACAGACTCGTGTGTCAGACTCATTTCAGTGCAAAATAATTAGGTCAAAAACGATTTAATATACTGCAAATAGCCTACTAGTTTTTTATGTTTATTTATAATTCATTTAGGCGGACAACAAGTACTGCGCACAGTGCACAGCTAATTAATTTAACGTTTTTTTTTCTAACGTCATTTTTAGTCGATTTTAGTCGACCAAGAAAATCGAAAAGTTCAGGACTTCAGTCGACCAAGATTTTCTTTGGTTGAATACAGCCCTATTGTTTGAATACATTTTGTCATAGTGCTGGATGAACTGGTATACCGTTTTCAATTTTGTGTATAGTATGTGTATTTTTTTTCAAGTGCTGGCATACCAGTATGTAGCTGAAACAATTGCTTTTTTTTTCAATGGCAACGACCAACAATAGCCTATGTAGTGTTTTGAGAGGGAACCTTTGTTAACCGCATACCCTTCTTACTTGTGGTTATAACTTTAGAACAACAACAATAACCCACACAACTTACTCTCTTTAACATTGCAAATACCATGCATTGCCCTATGATGACAAAGCCCACAGAATCCAGTCACAAATAGTACTTAATGTTGAATGTTACGGGCTTCGTCTCAATCAGTTTCCTAGGTCATCATGAATCAGTATATCGTGTACACACATTTGGGCACTGGTAAGGACCCATTGTGACACTGATTACTCTAATTCCAGCGAAATGGCAATGTCCTCATTGTACAACATCACAACTGGTATTTATGAATAACAGCAGAACTGATATCTTTCTGACATTATTTTTAATGTTATTTAAAGTGCATTATGATAAATATTATTTTGTTTGTTACTTGACTAACTTTTTTTCTTTTTATTTTTGCTCACCAGCCGCTGTGGCTAGAGGTTTTTCAAAGCTACTAGCCACTTTGCATTTTCACTGACCACAAATTTGACATTAACACCGTGGGGGAAGAACTGCCATATAGATATTTTTAATATCTCATATTTTGGCATGAAAATATGACTTTTTTTTGTGTATTTGACTGTTTAAGCACAATAAGCAACGAAAAAGAACTAAATTTAATACTGAGAGGTTGGTTTATGTGCACACACTTGTGTGAGCACAAAATCAGTAAAATTATGCGGGAATAAGTAAAATTATGCGCAATACACGCAAATCCATGGCACAATTCAAGCCCTGTAACACTGGTCTGGTCACCGAATATGATTTTTTTTTTTTTTTTTTTTTTAAATAAGTTGTACTCTTCTTTTAACATACCTTCAGATGTTCATTCGTGTTTTTTTGCGCTGTAACTGGTATTAAAGCGGAGGAGATGATCAGTTCATGTGTACTGCCGCTTCTCTTGAATTGAGCTGTGCTACAGTGATCTGTCACATCACATTAAACAGTGCAAAATCTATTTTTTCAATTTCTTAATGAAAGACTGCCCCATGACTTTGAATCGCTACTTTATATTACTTTGTAAGGTGATAACATCACTATTAAAACTCAAGCTTCATCGTTAGTAGAGAGACAAAGAACAGGAAATGCACAGGGTCTTTCCTATACTGTATATTTCCAGGATCCTTGTGTTACTCAGATTTAAATTTATGTTAGATTTTGTTATTAATATGTACATTGGGGTTTTATGTTACATCTTATGTTGTTTAAATTGTTTATTGCATTATTTTAGTGTTACCATGGTGGAGTTTTGTATTTGTGTGTACTGTGTATGAGACTATGTACCTTCTATAGTATATATCTCCGCTTGTGGAAAGGCTACTTGTGACAAACTCAATTCATCATGTGTCTCTCTTACCACCTGTGTTATTATGGTGGTTATCAGTATAATATTCACGGTGGAATATTCATTTTAAATCAGTTAATGAAACCGTTTTTAAATGTTTACCATACAGTCCCATATAACCTATAATTATGCTTTTTATGTGAACTGATGACAACCACTGTTGCTGTTTAAAAAAAAGAAAAGAAATGAATTGTTCGTGTGGCAAGATTTGTGGTTTATTTTTTTAACAGTGTGGTAACCTGAAAATAAATGTTCCCAAGCTCTGTATTTGCTTAATATGACATTGGTTATTGTGGGAATTCGTCAAATGGGTTTTCTGTTCCCCTGCATTGCCGCATGGCTCTCAATATACAGTAACAGGCCTAGACTTGAGGGAACTAAGCAAATGGTTTGAGTAATGGAATCACAAAAGGTCATAGCTTCCTTAGGGTATGGTTAGTATTGGAATTTTTTTTTAAGTTGATGGGGCCCTGGGAAAATTAGTCTTGACCTTTTAAAAGTGTATTACACTTTTGATTAAATGAACCTGCTTGTAGTGCGGTGCGGTTCATTTGAATCCTGCCATCTGAACCCTGGAGATGAGTCAGATGGGTCTCGGACCTCGGTCCACTTCCAAAAGAACTCTGGTGTGGTTTGAATGATATTTGAACGCAGCACAGACCAAAGACATGTAAACGAATTAAGGACAGAATGCTCTCGCTTGCCTGTTTTTTCTCATCATAGTTGCAATGTCACCCATAAGAGTTTGGTACAGGCAGAACCGTGTCTCCTCAGTTTGTGTGTGTGACTGAGGGATTTTCTGCCGCTGTTTTGACTCCTTTACACATTTTATACTCCGTTGGTCAAAATACCATAATATGTAAGCTACGCACATACAACGAGCGCAGTTATCCCAGCACACAGCATTGTTTCGGATGTTCAGTAGGTCTCAAAATAGCCAATTGCCATAAGTCGACCAATCAGGTTGTGAACGTATCCCTATGCCTTTAGGTTCAGTATCTTTAGGTTGGATAATAAAAATGTCAATCTGAACGCTAAGCGGACCAGGGCTTAATGTTTTTGCCAAGCTTAAAGGGGGGGTGAAATGCTATTTCATGCATAGTGAGTTTTTTTACACTGTTAAAGAGTTGGATTCCCATGCTAAACACGGACAAAGTTTTAAAAATTAAGTTGTATGTTTGATTGAGTATTTCTGTTCTCAAAATACTCCTTCCTGGTTGTCACAAGTTTCGGAAAGTTTTTTCCGAGTATGGGCGCATATGACGTCAGATGCGCCGGAATTTCCTTATACGGTCCTAAGGGCACTTCTCTCGGAAGGGCGCGCGCGCAGCTGTAGAGCGATAGCAAGCGGCAACATTCCAATCTCATAAATGAAGCCTACCCGGAAGTGCGAAAAACTGCAATACATTGAAAATCCGCTAGGGGCAGGCCCCAAAAGGGAGCAAATGTCCATAGACCCCATGTTTAAATGTCCGTTTTCACAGCATAAATTCATACTTTTACAGGTAGGTCCCATGGACTTTTATTGTATTTTTCGATAGGTACCGAGTGCCTGACAACTGTGAGGGGGGTGAATTTTTTTCAAACTCGTTAGTTTAGATCGTATTTAGATATAAAATGTATGACAAATAAGGGCGTGGTTAACTTTGACAGCTGATAACGGCTGCGCCGAGTGGAATTCCTGAAATTTGACGTCTCGGCCATGATCTGACACAACACATCACACCACCTCTGTTTCCTTTCTGAACATTTGTATTGAAATATCGTACATAAAATGGGTTGCTCTGCTATAAACTGCACTAACCGACACTGTAGGAGTAAGTTACTTCGCTCCATTTTTTCCGGTAAGTGACATTCCAATACTATTTCACGTAGTTAGCAGTATTTGTATTTAGCATCAATCTTTGTGGGCAGTGGCACTGCAACAGTTAGCATTAAATCGCCTCAGAGAGAGGAAGTCTACTAAAATCAACCACGATTTCTTACTAGCATTTAGCTTGAGATCGTTTTTATCACACCAGTCCACAAAACTCTTTATTAGCTCCCTATATTCACTCTCATCGTGGTGCTTAATACAGCCAACTATTACAGAATCATCTCAAAAAATTTCTGGAGATGACAAGATTTTGAATTATACTGAAAATCTGATGTATAAAAAGTGAACAAAAATGGTGCTAAAACCGTTCCTTGAGGGACTCCATCTTACTTCGTAGTAGTAAAGGCTGAATAGTGTTGAATGCACTAGAGAAATCAAAGAATGTAATTCTAACTGTGCAGTCCGGGGTCTCTAAATGACTTGGGGATTTATGCAAAAGGTAAATCTGATGTATAAAAAGTGAACAAAAATGGTGCTAAAACCGTTCCTTGAGGGACTCCAGTGCTGCACTTCACTACTTGAGACACACAGTCCTGCATCCTCACATACTGTGGTCTATTAGAGAGATAATCAGTTATCCAATTGACCATACCCTGATGTACTCCAGCATTTTCCATCTTACTTCGTAGTAGTGAAGGCTGAATAGTGTTGAATGCACTAGAGAAATCAAAGAATGTAATTCTAACTGTGCAGTCCGGGGTCTCTAAATGACTTGGAAATTTATGCAAAAGGTAAATAAGTGCATCATCCACTCCAACGCCAGTTTTGTAAGCGAACTGTAATTTATCCTCAGCACCACACAATACTGACTTTATATGATTTAATACCAATCTTTCAAAAAGCTTCATTAACTGTGCTGTTAATGCAATAGGCCTATAGTGCGAGAACTCAGTGGGATTTGTTAATTTAGGTACGGGTACTACACATGATGTCTTCCATAAAACAGGTAATTTTTCTAAACGCAAACTCAAGTTAAAAATATAATGAACCACCCTGCAAATCTGATCAGCACAGGCCTTTAGAATTCTAGAATTAATACCATCTGGACCCGGAGATTTCTTTATCTTAATTCTCCGTAGCCCACTTCTTACTTGTTCAACTGATATCGAAAAACCAGGAACATACTCACAAATGGGAGAAAATGATGAGCTTAGAGCTGGAGGTGGATGTGATGAAGAACTCTGTGGTAAACTACTTAATGGAGAATGTTTAAAATCATTAGACCCAACATCAAATCTATTAAAAAATACATTTAATTAATATGCCCATGTCTGACCACCAGAGGCAATGTATCTCCTTACTTTATTCTCATGTCCTGACATCATATTTTAGATCTTTCCAAACCTTTCTCGCGTTCTTTTGTTGTAATTTTCGTTCCATTTTTAACTTATAACTCTCTTTCCCCTCTCTAATTTTTACTTTTAGTAACCTCTGTACTCTCTTTTGCTCATTCTTATCACCCTCTAGAAAAGCCCTCTTTTTCTCGTTTAATAATACTTTTAACTCAGCGGTCACCCAAGGTTTGTTATTTGAACAACATTTGATCTTTTTAGTAGGTACTGTGTTATCAGCGCAAAAGTTTATATAATCTGTAATACACTCAGTTAAGCTATCAATGTCCTCATCATGTGATTTACACAGAACGTCCCAATCAGTTGTTTCGAAACAATCCATTAATGCTTCATAGACTGGATCAGACCATATCTTAACTGTTCTTATGACTGGCGGTTGCTTCCTCACAACCGGCACATAAAGAGACCTAATATAAACAAGGTTGTGATCCGATCGTCCCAATGGTGGAAGTGGTGAAGATCTGCAGGCTTCTTTCACATTTGCATAAAACAGGTCCAAGATTTTATTGTCTCTCGTTTCACAGTCCACATACTGAGTAAATGTGGAGAGAGTATCACGTAGAGATGCTTGGTTAAAATCACCAGAAATAGTAATCCGTGATTGGGGATATTTTGACTGTATCCTGGCTGTAGCAGTATTAAAGTAACACCAAGTAACTTTTCCTCTTCAGTCGCCCTACTGGTTGGAAACGAAATTGTCCATTGCCACTGTCGTAAATAATTTAGCCTACCGTCGCACGCATCGCTCGCTGTTTATCCAGCACCGGCTTTAGAACGAACGATGTCCACAGACAAGGTAGAGTATGTTACATTATTTCATGAAAGGATGATTTATTGCGACATCAGAAACGAAGAAAAACGAAATAATGACTATTGTAGCGCTTGACGTAAAGCAGTCGAATTTTGTAGTTCTTTTTGTGGTCTGGTTCCTACCCGAACCTCGAAGTTCCATAGTGCCAGTAAAAGCGATACAGACCCCGTCAGGCTATGGCAGAAGTGCTTTTCACCCTGTTACGACTTGATGAACCACTGATAAGATTTTGGAAACATTATTTTAAGGTAAACAATGTTACATAGTGTTGCTTTAATATATTCACAAGCATTTGTCACATTGGCCGAAGGAGGGATATACACCGTTATTGCTATCACATAAGAAAATTCTCTTGGCAAATAGTATGGTCTCAGCCCCACTGCAAGTAGTTCAATATCCTTATTGCACAGTTTTTCTTTAATCGTGATATGACCCGGATTGCACCAGCGTTCATTTACAAACAGTGCCAGCCCACCTCCTTTCCGCTTACCCGTCTCCGCGACACACCTGTCCGCTCGCACAAGATGAAAGCAATCCAATTTTGCAATCGCGTTCTCTCGCTCAACCAAGTCTCAGTTAGACACATAAAACTGCATTCGCATATTAAAACTGCATTAAATATAATTGCTCATGGTTAAGAATAATTGTTATTGTGAATTCCATGACTGTTTCCGGACAAATGAAATCAAACTCCTTTATTTAAAAATCACATACTATTGGTGGTGTCATGGAAATCCATTCGCCAAACCCTGTGTATTACCTTTCCTATCTGGGGCTTTTGTCTTGTAACTTTGCACCTGAATTAAAAATCACTGTCAACACACACATGTTCATAGTAATTAGTTGTCACCTAGGTGAGGACATTGCAAACCAAATGCAGAGTCTCAGAAGTGTTCAAAAAGCAAAATCTACAAAATGTCTGGGTACTGACCCATCTTTCAAGAGCAAGCGTTTTGCGAATCCCGCGTTGAACTCAGAGCAAAAAAGCAGCCGTCAGGAAAATTACGTGTTTGAGGGCTGGTCAAGTTGTTCGTGGAAAATGTACAACATAGGTGGACATTATGCTATGTCTTTTCTAGTGATGTAAAACCATCACGCAGTGGAATTCGAAATACAAACGACTTAAGACGGTTCAGTATCTATTCTTTCTTTTGGGAGACAATAACTTTATTTATCGTGCACTTTGACTTTACAACTTTGCCGAACGTTTACAATCACAAACAGCTATATTACACACTGCATGAAAGGGAATATTCGAAAACCATAAGGGGTACTTTAAGGCTTGTCATTAAACAAGTTTATCATTTGCACATGTTTTTAAGTCCTGGTCCCGGTGTGAATGCACTCATAGATTAACTTGCACGTCGAAAAAAATACGCTCTGCTCACGCTTGAGGTGTGAAACGGCCGTAATTCACAAGGTTTCCTACATGTGATGCTGATGTTGCGTGATGTTAATCATGTGGCACCAGAGTGCATTTGACCAGCATAAAATCGGAATATGTCAGACTGACCGGCCGGTCGTCGATCATGGCCGATCACGTGAAAATCGTCCAATTCCAGTCACCAGCCGATCAATCGGTGCATCTCTAATCACGATAATTATCTTTTTATCGCCCAGCCCTATTCTAGAATGATTCATTCTTTTCAAATAAAGCTATTCAAGTCATCTAGTGAAATTGTTTTCATATTTCAATATATAGCGCAGAAAAACAAAATATCTCAATGTCAGTTTTTTCCAATATGTAGGAGTCCACGCCAATTGCACGTGAGTAGCCTAAGTGTTTTGAAAACATCCATATAAAACTATCATTTACAAACAAAGCGGTTTGTGATGCACATATGTTGCATAATGTGTCCCCATTCGTCCAGTCATGTGCAAATATGTTTGCCTGTGTGATATCACAGATCCCACAATATTAAAACTAGCCGTTTTCTGAGCTTGTTTAAATAAATGCTTTGTTTATGAAGAGGAAGATTTAAGCCATGAAACTTGCAGGATGTTTTAATGATACAACGACATTTATATGTCAAAGATAAAGACAAATCAGAACTTGCAGGATGTTTTAATGATACAACGACATTTATATGTCAAAAGATAAGACAAATTTTATTTTATGTCATGACCTTTGAATGGTTGACATCCAGATTACATTCTATTGGTGAGGCTTTTAAACCATAGACTGTAAAAAAAGATGGACGACGCCCCTTCGCTCTTTTCCATTGGAGAGAACTGAAGCCGCCAGTGTCCCGATATGGAGCTGACATATTGGAACTTGAGTCTGCGCAGTAGCGTTTTCGGGACCAGTCATGCGCAGTCGTGAGCAGGAAGTAAAGCCGTGAAATCAAGGCCCCGCCCCCACTCTCGTTGAACCAATCGTAAGCACGCGGCCCTGCAATTTTCTTAAGTGGCCTTTTCTGCTCCGTTCCTCTCCAGTGATGTCTGCTGATTGCAATACCTCTAAAATAAGGTAAATACAACTACTAACCACATAGTCAACATTATGAAAAAAAGTCTGTTGGTGCTTCAGTGACTACTTCGCACAGAGAAGCTGTTAATCACAGCTGTCAATCATGATGTCACAGCACCGTTTTTATAGCATCAAATAACTAACTAAAAAGAAACTAAAAATTTTAAATTTTAAAAAGAAACACTTGAAATTACAACAACGTGATAGAAACTACAGTAAATGACAGGAACTATCTTTAGAAAAAAGATATGTGAAGTGTAATTTAATTATTTAGTTGGTCTCGCGTCCCGTTGAATAACATGGGGAGGCGGGGCTTATGACCTATACTAGGACCGGTCACCGGGGGGCGATTGAGACGCTTTGGCTTCACTTTTGAGGGCTTGTGCGGCACGCTTGTTTTGAACACAAAAAGAATAGAAGTATGAAACAAAGAAAAGAAAAATAAGCTACTCATTGAAATGTCTCTTGTCCCGGAGTAGAAGTATGAGTAGAAGTACTAGTGATGCTTGCCTTGGCCAGCACCAGCATAATCTGACATGTTTTGTAGATTGGTCATATTCAAAAACAAAATAAATCCCTTCATGTATTCCACAGATGTTTAATTTGGTAAAAATGAACAAAGAGTTTGTTTTATCTTCACACTGTTTTAAAACCTATTGGAAAAGGACAGTCACTGTGGATCAGTCCAGGCTTATGTACCATGTTAAAGGGTTTATTTTTGTTTGCTGCATTAGATCTTGTTCCAAATGATTCAGTAATATCATATCCAATTCAGTATGTCTGTTTAGTCGTTGATTGCAACTTAATTGTCAATAATAAAGAGTCTAAATCCTTATTCTTTTTCTGTTCTCTAGTCTTGGGACATTTTCTTCAGGAATGCTAATGCTGGTGCTCCTCCAGGTACAGCCTACCAGAGTCCTCCTCCACTGGGAGTGAATCTGGCTGGGCTTGCTCAAGCCCAGTCTCTGGTGGGGGCTCAACCGAATGTGGAGAAACTGGTGGAAGACCATTTGGCAGTCCAATCCCTCATCAGGGCCTATCAGGTACGCAGAGATTTTAAAAACGCTGTGCTTTTTGTTACTTGGAAAATATTCGCCAGTCATTGATATCTCAGTGCTGCCTTCAATGAGTTTGCAGCTTGAACCTTTAATAAGGTAAGAGATCTATGCATTTAGTGTTCATTTTGAATTAAAAAAATTCAATAAAATGGATGCTTTTGACGCTATTTGTGGTCACAGGAGAACATTCACTAAGCAGATGGCAGAGGTCGGCCGGTATTTGAGTTTGCTGATAACAATAACTGGAAAATCTGGCAAATAGCTGATTAATCAATTCATGGTTTCTGAAATCAGTAATAAGAATGAAAACTTTATTACGAAATGATCAATAATGACAACCATGAAATTGTTTTGAATTTTAAAAATCAAAAGAAAATAGCTGTGCTTCACACTAATGATTTTATTTTTATTGCCATTAGGGCTGGATGATTAATCGAAAAATAATCGAAACCGAAATTCAGAGCCTATAACCGACGTAATTTTACCATGTCGGTTATTTCGGTTTTTGAATCCTATTAATATTTCCGGGATCGTTCGCCAGCGTGTTTATGATCGAATCAGAGAAAAAAAATGCACAAGCGTGGTTTCTCGAGAGAGAGAAATCGCAGTTCATAAGCAAACTGTAGACGCTGCTGAGACATTACGTGTGCATTGCTCAAAGAGAGAGAGAGAGACAGACAAGCGCCCAGCAAGTGCCTCCACAAAGCAGGTGTCTAACACAAGCATAAATGCTATACGATATGAAAATTATTTGTTTTTTAGTTTTATACAAGTTATATTTTACTTTTAAGATGGCAATATTTACAATAATTTATTTTGTTTACAAAAATAACTTTTTAAAAGTTCTTTATTTTCTACATTTTTAGGAAACTTTACATTAAAACTTAAATTAAGTTTTTTATAAGACGTTTTTATTTCAAGCATTGTATGCTTTGTTTAATTCAAATGTTTGAAATATTTAATATATAAGCATTAATAGCTATCTGTGTGTTTCCTTATTTTAGAATCACAAAGATAGGATTATTTACTCTTTCATTAGAAAAAATAACCGTAAACATATTTACAGTAAAAGCCTTGCCAGTGACATGAGAATTTTTTTAAAATAATCGTTCAATAATCGTAATCGAGGTGACTTGTTCGATTATGATTTTAGCCAAAATCTTCCAGCCCTAATTGCCATGTGAAATATAAAAATTATGTAGGCTACATGCAAAAGAAATGTGAAAAAAGGATATAGAAATAAAATTAACTCAGGTCTTGCCTTTTTGTAATTTTAAAATGGCATCTATTATGTAGCCCTCATTTGAATGTTATACCATGCTCATGTTTAAGATGTATATATATTTTATGTTTCTTTTGCGTGTAACTTTATAAAGATTTTGTAAGAACAGAGAAAAGATTTGAAAACGATTAAACCAAAAATGGGTTTGTGCACACGTGTACTGTACTTAAACAAAAAAATAATCAAAAAAAGGATAGAATGTGGTTTTTTTTCTATATCATTTATATTTGTGTGTGTGTGGTGTATATCCGAGTATCACAGTACTACTTAAAGTTATTGACACTTCAGTAACATGCAAGAATGAGAAATTGAAGAGTGGGATGTGCATTGTTAATATTACAATGGGCATTTTTATAGTATTCTGTGTGTATTTGTTTTTGACAATTCAAGCACAATGAGCTGTGAAAAAAAAAAAACCTCAATGCGGTACTTGCGCTGACTGGCACACCCCGGAAGCTCGCAAAGCACAGACAGTGTGCGGATCCTGAATTTAGTTCTCTTTCGTGGTTTATTGTGCTTCAATTTTTAAATACACAGTGAATAATGTCAAAATGTCCATTGTTCCTTGATGTCAATAAGTAATAAATAAATAAAACTACTGTACCTGAAAGACTTAAGTTTATTTAATTCGTATATTTGTTTTGTTGTATTTGTCTTATTGTTTGTACACTGAACAAAATTATAAACGTAGCACTTTTGCTTTTGCCCCCATTTTTCATGAGCTGAACTCAAAGATCTAAGACTTTTTCTATGTCCACAAAAGGCCTATTTCTCTCAAATATTGTTCACAAATCTGTGTTAGTGAGCACTTCTCCTTTGCCGAGATAATCGGGGCTCTGAAAACCAGTCAGTATCTGGTGTGACCACCATTTGCCTCACTCAGTGCAACACATCTCCTTCGCATAGAGTGCCAAAGCGTCTCCAAATTGCCAGACACCATCGAATGTGAGCATTTTCCCACTCAAGTCAGTTACAACGATGAACTGCAGTCAGGTCGAGACCCCGATGAGGACGACGAGCATGCAAATGAGCTTCCCTGAGACGGTTTCTGACAGTTTGTGCAGAAATTCTTTGGTTATGCAAACCGATTGCTGCAGCAGCTGTCCGAGTGGCTGGTCTCAGATCTTGGAGGTGAAGATGCTGGATGTGGTGATCCTGGGCTGGTGTGTTAACACATGTTTTGCGGTTGTGAGGCCGGTTGGATGAACTGCCAAATTCTCTGAAACGCCGTTGGAGACAGCTTATGGTAGAGAAATTAACATTCAATTCACGGGCAACAGCTCTGGTGGACATTCCTGTATGCCAATTGCACGCTCCCTCAAAACTTGCGTCATCTGTGGCATTGTGCTGTGTGATAAAACTGCACATTTTAGAATGGCCTTTTATTGTGGCCAGCCTAAGGCACACCTGTGCAATAATCATGCTGTCTAATCAGCATCTTGATATGCCACACCTGTGAGGTTTATGGATTATCTCGGCAAAGAAGAAGTTCTCACTAACACATTTTTAGACAGATTTGTGAACTATTCAAGAGAAATAAACCTTTTGTGTACAAAGAAAAAGTCTTAGATCTTTGAGTTCAGCTCATGAAAAATGGGGGCAAAAACAAAAGTCTTGCGTTTATAATTTTGTTCAGTGTAATTTAGCTTCTTTTTTAATTTTTAATAACCACGATCGGATTGGCAACTATCAGCATTTTTTTACCTGATAACGATAGTTCCATAAAGCAACTATTGGTGCCAATTAATCTGTAAAATTGAAATATCGGTCGACCTCTAGCAGATAGTCCCATTTGGTTTAAAATACCAAATTTTGCAATACCTCGTTTTGGTTGCATTGTTTTGCATCTTATATTTGTGACACTGTGGAAGGATGGGCTCAATTTCACAGTCATGGAATCTGCTTGGTGAACTCCTCATGTCTTGTGACTGCTGTTGCCTTGTTTCCAGGTAATGGGGCATCACAATGCAAACCTTGACCCACTTGGCATCAGTTGTGTAAATTTTGACGAGACCCCAGTAGCTACTGGGTTCCAGCATGTTGGTGAGAAATGTTTTCTGTCTTCCACAGCTCAACAGACCAATATTAATGAGCCTGTTTTGTGTGATTGTCGCTTTCTCCTTCCCTTTATCTGTCCCTCTTTCTCCCATTTCACACTTTCCCCTGTCTTTCAACTCTTATACCCCAATCCCCTTTGCACCCGACACTTCATTTCATCTTCGACACATCCTACATCATGTCAATCTTCTTGTGCTCTTGCTGCACTTTCTCTTCTGTACCTTCTTTCTCCCCCTTCTGTATCTTTTCCTTGTGGGTGGTTTTGCGTTCGGCTCCCATGTTTGTGGGGCGACCCCTTGTCTCCTGTAGATACGTGGTCACCATGTGGCTCAGCTGGACCCTCTTGGGATTATGGATGCTGATCTGGATTCATGCGTTCCCACCGACATTATTACGTCATCGGATAAACTCGGTGAGGAATTATGAATGTCCACCAAACTATTCATGGTTAGGACTCAGATGTTTTGTCAAAACTGCTTTCTATGACAGTTGGTGATTTGAATTTCAACTTCATCCTCATAATTTATTCAAAATGATAGGTATTGTTAAACTTTTCTGGAAAGCAGTTTTAGACTTTTTTTAACTGATTGTTGTGATTCTGGATTTGCTGTGATTGAAGGGCAGCAGCACTGTATTTGGCTTTCACATATTTGGCATCAATCTAAAATTGACTCTGTACAATATCACGCTTGAGGTGGCTGCAAGTCTTAAAAGACGTGCTTCGCTCCATTCAAATTACTTGACAGGACTTTGTAGTGATTTGGCCTACTCGTATGTTTTGACCTTGCAGTTACATGCACTCTACTTTCTATTTTCTGCACACTGTTTGGTGACCATGGCAACACTATCAAATATGGCGATTGTCCGTTACACTGAGAATTTTTATTCAATAAATGTTAACTCAATAAATTTCCACCGTTTTGAACGAGTCAGATTCAATGACCCGTTCATAAATTCACTGGACACTTGAACGAAACGGTTGAATTAATGATTCTATCATTAATTTATTACGACTTGCTGACGCCTGGCGGATTTAGTTTCATATATAATTGTATTTCATTTTCCCTAATTCATATCCCTAAACATATTTCTATTTACTAAATGTAATATTTAGAACATTAATCTCTCAACAGTATTTAGGCAATTGTAATTGCAGTAGAAATTGATAATAAATGGTAAGATAGGGCTGGGCGATATGGCCAAAAAATCATATCTCTGTATTTTTTGGCTAAATGGCGATATACGATATATATCTCGGTACTTTCTACGTTTTTGTATTTGGATAAAGAAAATCTGTATTTATTTTAAAAAAACAACGTTATTTCACAACCTGCCCAATGATATCCTTAAAACAATGTTGATATTGAAGGATATGGAAACAAATATGGTGAATGTAATGTAGGCTATGTTGGTATTTAAAATCACATTACATTCTAACATTAACATTAAAATAAAAAAACAAAAATAATGCTTTTGTTTTTAAATTGACTAAAGGCTAAACTAAAAATGAAAATATAAACAAAAACAAAAGCACAAACTAATTATATTAGCCTGCATTTGATTACCCCATTATAATGGTCACTTTCATAAAAAATATACTTGTAGGTTTAAAATTCCCCATGTGGCATATTTATTGTCTCTATATATATTTTAGTCAGAATTATTGCGCTACTATTCTATTGTGCACCGTCTGTTTGGCACGCGGCGACGCTCATTCAGGGAAGCTTGACTTTTAGTGGAGATTCACTTGCAGAAGGCTTTGTAAACAGCCCTATAGTGTTTAATAGTGTTATTTTTTTTAAAGATAATCAACAATATGTAACTTTACTTTTTATAAATAATTATAAAAGGGGTTTTCACTTAAGCACCTGCCCCCCAAAATGACTTTACATGGCCTTGCCCTTCAGTGTGGCTCTCGCATTATATGACGTGGCCGCCAACTGTCTGTCCAATGCACCAACTGTCTGTCCTTCGCGCCAGTGGACACGCACCATTATGAATTCCTGTGCTGTCGTGCACATTTTACTTTCGCTTTCAAATTCAGGGGTGGCATTTGCTTGAATGGTGGGTTTAATTATTATTCTCAATGAAAACACAACAACAAAACATTACAATGAGAAAGTCTCTTGAAATGGCACTTTTAAATTTTGCTTTGAAACCAAACCATCAGTCAAAAGAGTGAGGCGAAGTGAGGTAAATCTGACTTGTGCCGCTCTTGTTCGGCTTAAGCTGAATTGAGCAGACGTGTTCAGTTTTTAATTGTAGTCTATGTTCTCTAACTTAACTAAATTATTTTTATTACTTTAAAACAAACAAAACAATGGTGGGGGGCGGTGCCGCAGTGAGCAAGTAACGTAATGGGTTTTGCTGCTAAAAACCGGTTACACCGACTAGCAAGCCTATACAGCAGGAGTTTGGCGAGAATGCAATTGTAAAATTTGCAGGAGCTGTGTAACTAATCAGGAAGATTATTTATAAAGCAGTCCTTAGTGGTAGAGGTGATAGTTCTACCCAAGCATGCCTCACAAGTCCTGAAAAGTGAAGCCAAAGCGTCTTGATCGCCCCCAGGTGGTTGGTCCCAGTATAGGTCATAAACCCCGCCCTCTCCATGTAGTTTAACTAAGTTAGACTAACTATCTTTAGTTAGGCAAACTAAACAATCAAATTACACTTCAAATAAAACCTTTCCAAATGTTTTCTGCCATAACTGTTTATTTCACAACAACATAACGACATTGTTCTTCAGTATACTGCACTAACCGTTCTGCGGGAGTGAGGGCGGGGCCGTGATACTGCGGCTCCACGTCATGCTGACTACTGCGCAGTCTCTGGTCCTGCGTTCACTACTGCTCAAATCAGGTCCCAAATCAGCGCAATATGTCAGCGCCATATCGGGATGTTGGCGGCTTCACAATGGAAGAGGGTGAATGTGCGTCATCCGTTGTTTACCATATTTGTAAAAGGGAGATGGTTTTGGAGCCTTGGCTAAATGAAGTATACATGAGACTAGATAATGATCTGAGATGTCACCGCTCGACAGCAGAATTTCAAAGGCATCAACATTAATTTAATATTAGATTTAAAGTATGATTACGACAATAGAGAGCCTAAGTCCCTCCCCTCCGCTTCCAGCTCATGGGACCTAATTTCGGAAAAAATATGTATGGAAGTAAATGGCCAATTATAGCAGTGGACATCACATTTACTTTAAAGTCTTGAATTAGGCACGCCTATCAAAACAAAAGTGTTTCAAAGAGAAGGTCATTGAAAGGTCATTGAAAATAGCTCAGTACATCATCTGATCATTTCATTTCCTATTTAGAATGGATTAAAGATAGATGAAAAGGCGGCTCATTTTTTAATTTTTTTGTTTAGTTTAATGAACGGAAAATGAGATTTCGGCTCGCTTTAAAATTTTTCTTTTGTGGTTTACAAATCGGTTTATGGCTTTAATATTTATTTCGCACATGTGGGCAGCGCTGAACCCCTAACCCTCCCCCTTTCATCTGATTGGTCAAACCGCTTCGTCTAACCGCTATTTATGCTATATTTTGTTTATATATGCCCTCACAGACGACTGCCTCCTTTACTTTTGTTTTGTTGTTGGTTTACTTTTGGATTATTAAAGTGTGTTTAAACGTTTGCCGGTTCCCACCTCCTCCTTCCCATAACAACATACCTCGTTACACATACGCTGCTCTTAAATATATAGAAATAATATATAATACACCAAACTCTTTGTCAGCATATTATATGGCTTGCAATCTCTCAAGTGTCGTACATTAAAGGTTAAGCTTCGCAGCAGCATTAATTATGTTCCCATCAACATATTTCTGCATCAAATGTCAGCGAGTGGTGGTTCGCGTCGTGAACAAAAGCTTATTCAAATGTGGAATTTGTCAGTGTGCCATACGGACTCTTATTTTGCCTGGCAGATTTAAGGCTATTATGAAGACGATGCGAATTTGACCAATCATATGAAATTGAGCATTTCAGCACCAACCACATGTGCAAATTAATTATCAAAGCCATAAACCGATTTAACTACAAACGCGAAATGAGAAATCAAGCCGAAATCTCATTTTCCGTTTATTTAACTAAATGAAAAAACTATTAAACGTTCTAAACTAAAATAACTAGCTTCCAACAGATGGCCGTGCACATCGATTTACGGCGAAAGAGTAACCCCTGACCTGACACATGACGTAGCGACGAATGCAGAAGCACAGAGGATAGAGTGTAACAAAACACTGGTCATGAATTCGAAATGAGAAATGTCAGAGGATTTCGATATAGGAGAAGAGAGGTTTGTTGCCCAGCCCTATTTGTTTGAACCAAGAGAGGTGTCAAAAGCTTACGCTACTCCTTACATCCTACGTCATACATCGCGTCAGGGGTTACTCTTTTGCCGTACTTCGACTTGTGTAGGCTGTTTGCCGGAAGCTAGTTATTTTGGATCCACTTTTTTGGACTTCAAAATCAGGACCACCCATTATAAAGCTTAGGAGAGCAATGATATTTTAATAACTCCGATTGTGTTAGTGTAAAAGAAGATCGTCATATACACCTAGGATCATGTAGTAAATCATGGGTCACCAATCTTGTCCTGGAGGGCCGGTGTCCTGCAGAGTTTAGCTCCAACCCCAATTAAACACACCTGAACCAGCTAATCAATGTCTCACTAGGCATAATAGAAACGTTCAGGCAGGTGTGTTGTGACCTGGTTGGAACTAAACTATGCAGGATACCGGCCCTCCAGGACCGAGATTGGTGACCCATGTAGTAAATCATGTGATAATTTTCATTTTTGGGTGAACTTCCTACCGTGCCGCTCATTTCCTTTTTTTCATTCAGACACATACATAGAGCTTAGCACGAGTTGTTTAACGTCAACACTGATTAACAGCAATTTAAACGGAGTATATAAAATAAACTGGGCAGCATAGATATACTAGATTTAACATCAGGCATCTATATTCATACCATTTTTACCTTATTAAAATTATATATTTAATCTATGCCCAAATTACAAACAACTAAAAAACTTTCCCAAACAGCAACATAGTGTCTAGCCAGTCTACATCTGGTACATGTGGATTCAACGTGTTCCAGATGTGGGCCGGATCTGGGCCACACTATGTTGCTGTCTGGATTTTATTATAAATCATAAGGGTGATAATTCCCTGTCCTTAGTATGTTCATGTAATAAATGTTTTGATCTATTATAATATGTTTCATTCTGCATATTTATGGGAGGAGAGTATTTAAATGAATAATGCAAGGTGATTTATTAAGGTATGTGCTAGTCAATTTACTGGTATTTATGCCATTATTTACCGCCCAAACAAAGTATGTCTTAAACCAGACACTAATTTGTGCTGCTCTGTGTTGGTCATTATGGAAATGATCCAGCTGCGGCTGTGTTCTTTAATTTGTACGTCGTCAGTAGATCACGCACAAAAGTTTCCATTCCCATCTGTGCTTTTTTTGGACTTGCTCTCTCATGCTAATTTGCCCTGTTTAGCAAATCTGACGCTTGGCCTGG
Organism: Chrosomus eos; assembly: GCA_036326025.1. NCBI lineage: Eukaryota > Metazoa > Chordata > Actinopteri > Cypriniformes > Leuciscidae > Chrosomus > Chrosomus eos. The sequence continues at coordinate 11,870,922 of CM070836.1, read as the reverse complement.
TAATTCCTTAGACATATCTGATTTATTTTGATTTGTTACTCATATGTGTACAACAATGCATTATTAAAATAATTATTGCACTGAAAATAATTCTTTGGTTTGAGCCAGTATTTTCAAGACATGAAAATCAGCTTTCACGATTTATTTTCAGTCCTCAGAAACGTGTGTATATTATGATGAATGTTGATGTAAGTATGAGTGTGTGTGAGCATGTCTTGCTGCACTTACAGAAGAGGAAACCTCACATAATCTTTTGCATTCTGTACATTGTAACCACATGTAGGGGAACATACAGTACATAGAAATGTCATATATTTAAAGGGTGCATATCTCAAAAAAAAATATTTTCTTTGCTCTTTTGAGGAGCAACATTTTTATTAATATAATATACTTAGTACATACCTCTCAGGGCCCTTCCCAATCCCCACCCATTTAAGCAAATTACACTGTTAAAGAATAAATAAAATAATAATTAAAAAATAAAAAACAAGGTCAGATAGAAGGCTGAAAGCTAAATTACGACTCTAAAACGGAAAAAATATATTTACCATAAAGTTTTGCAAGTAATGCGTTTCGCCTCTCAGGAGCTAGTCTTTGCTTTGCCTGGCAGTGTGTGGGACAGTCGTGTAGGCTAGAGCTGCACTTTTCTAGATAAATCGCTATTCTTTCTTTTTTTTTTTTCAAATAGAGATCACAATTTTCCCACGGTTCTTAACGGACAACAAAAGAAAATAAGAAATTTACTAGAGGTTCTAACAAAATGTTAATTGTGCAGTCTATTAAAAAATGTTTAAGTTGAATTCTTTGAATATATGATTCAATGACTCCCTCATAAATACCTATACATGACAACTGCTCTCTCTGGCTCAACGTCTTCACAAACACAGATTTAAATAATCTTTTTTTTTTTTTTTAAAGGTTTAATAGACAGGTGGATCGCTATAATTTAGGAATAAGATTGCGTGGGTGTTTAATCGAGATCATTATTTCAATATACATTATATATTTGAATGATTAATCGTGCAGCTCTAGTGTAGGCTGTGATGTAGATTGAGCCTTGAAGCCGTGATTGTATTGCTGCAGCATTTAGGAACTGCTTGGTTTGGTGCCTGTTGTGATTTAGTGAAGGAAAGTTGATTTATCTGGAATCCATAATAAGATATGTGGTTTACTAAGTGACCAACTCTTTACATTTCATTAGTGAAGCTATTCAGTGCTGTAATCTAATGTTTGTTAGTCTCTCTCAATGGAATTGGCTATGTGAGGTTTTGGGAATCACTAACTCCCAGTGGATTTTTTTTCCCCCTACTACTGCCTCTCCAGACCTTACACATGTCAAGAAGCGTCTTAGTGTCTAACCATTGGAGGTAGGCTTTAATGACGAGCAGTTATGTGCTTCTTGGTTTATAGCTTTGTTTTAGTAGTTGCAAGTAGTTTTAGCTTCTTTTTTTGTGTATTTTTGGCAGCGCTGTTAGCTTTGTGGCCAAATTTGAAAAAATCTGAATGTTCCCTGGTATCTAAAAATGGCATTTATACATTTATACACAAACATTATAATAGTTAATTTGAATATAGAAACTGCGAATCTAAAGGAATTCTATTGGAGATTGAGACACACACTTTAAAAATATTTAAAATGAATGTGTAAATTTAAGTTTTTAAATTAAGTCTGTCATACTCACAAAGGCTGCATTTATTTGATCAAATGTACAGCAAAAACAGTCATATTGTTAAAAAGTATTACATTTCAAAATGTATTACAATAGAAAATAGATTCCTTTTTGGCAAAACAGAATTTTCAGCAGCCATTACAGTTTTCAGTTGTCACATGGTCCTTCAGAAATCATTCTTATGCTGATTTTGTGTCCAAGAGACATTTCTTATCAATATTGAAAAATGTTGTTTTGTACAGCTTAATAATATTACACAGCGATATATTTTTTTTTCAGTGTTCTTTAAAGAAAAGAAGGAAAAAAACAGCATTTCATTTTTCATTCTTTACTCTACTTATAAAAAAATGTATTTACTGTCACTTTTGATCAATTTAATGCATCCTTGCTGAATAAAGTATTACTTTGTATACTGAGAAGAACTAGTGTAGTTTAAATAGATAGACGGAGCCACACTTTGTTTTAAACTTAAAATTTGACATGTTAGTATGCTTTTTTTTTTTTAATAGCTAAATAACCATTAAGTGATAGTAATGTAATGATAATACTTATGTAGTAAGATAGTGACAACATAATGTAAAATTTTGTTTTTGCTGTTGTGTTTTAGTTGATATATTTGTCAATTTCAATGTATGAATGAGTTTTTTACGTAATTGGAGAACTTGTATGCATTTATGTACATATAACAGTTCTCTATTTTTTTTTTAACTTGCTTTACAGAGTCTGAATTTCACTTTGCTGAAGTTTCTCAAACCTGTAATTGGGACAAGGGTAATTGATATGCTCTAAACAGCAGTAAGAGTGGAGTATTAATGCCGGGTTTGCATAGCATTGTGTTAGCAGCATTTAAATTGGCCAGAAAGACAAAGAGATTTCCATGGCCTGTGACATGTGTGTGCCAGCAGCACACGAGTCTGTGTTTATGATGGTGCTATGGTGAATGGCTCAGCAGTCTACATGAATACTGTCATACTTCTGTATGTCCAGAATCCCATCAGCATTTTAAAAATTATTCAGTAACTACTGTTTCCATATTTAAAAAGGGAAAACCTAGCACTCTTAATTTCTGAGTGCTATGTTTTTTTTAGATTTAACTTTCCCCTTAGTTTTATGTTTTAGCTTCATTGCTTTTAATAGAAATTTGGAATGGATTTTGATTAAGTATTTGCCAAATTATACACCAAAATGTTTGTAGTACATTCTAGTGATGTTAAAGGAATGTTTTATTTATTATTTAAAGCCTATTGTCTGTGTACATCATTTGTGCCATGTTGAATAGGCTACCACAAACTGTAATTTCAACTCATCCCTCAGTTTGTAAAATAAAGAAATGTGTTTACAGTAGTATGCCTACCTACCAGACAAATGGGTTGAGGGTTTAAAATCTGAATCGGTTATTAAAACTATTATTTTAGTTGTTCAGTAAAAAAAAAAAAGCATTTGAAAAGATCTAAATCTGGTGGGAACACTTTAATGCATAACCAAATGTTCTCCAACCACAGTCATTTGTTTGTGGAACTCAACGGTATGTAAACTGTGCTTTACAGATTATGTGTCCTTTCCACACACCTGTACCTATGCATGTACCCTGGTTTACTTTTTTAAGCTGATTAAGCCAGGGGTTGAAACATAATCATTTATCAATCATATTTGTAAAAGTTATATCCAATATCACACCAGTAACAATAACTATTCTCAGTAAAACTGCTTTAGAACAATATTTATTGTGAAAACCACTAAACAAATTTGAAATTAAAGGGGACCTATCATGCTAAATTTACTTTTACATGGGGTTTGAATACTGATGTGTCCACAGTTGTGTGTAAACAACCAGCCTATAATGGTAAAAATCTACCCACCAATTTAAAAAAATATATATAATCCCCATAAATCCCCAGCAGCATTGTCTAAAAATATGCTGTTCCAGATTTCTTTCACAGTAGGGGCAAGCCATTACTGGTGACAACCTCCCCTATTAGCATAGATCCCGCCCTTAGTGAGCCGCACATAGTCCGTCATGTTTACAGTGGTGCTTGAAAGTTAAACCCCTTGCAGAAAATGTGATTAATTTTAACAAAAAAGTATCATACAAAATGCATGTTCTTTTTTATTCAGTACTGTCCTAATTTTAAAAGATGAAAACATATTTTATGTATAATCTTTTATGTAATTTTATATTTAACAATATTATTACAACTATTATTACAATTATTACTCCTGGCATCTGAGCCACTGAGAAAACAGTGGATGAATTTAATTTATGAATTAAATGTGCCAAGGAAATTAGGGAATGTGTTTGTGACAGAAGTCTTAGACTTCTTCCTGAGTTTCTCTATCTGTGTCCGACTCCGGCTCGGACATAAAAGGCTGAAAGCTACTAACTATTTCTGATATTTTGGCTGCGTGAGATTCTCCAGTTTTGTTGTTGCTGCAGAGTATCTGAATAGTGATGTTACGTTTGTGAACGAATCGTTCTTTTTGAACGAATCTTTTAGGTGAACGAATCATTCTCGTTCACGTTATCCATTGACTCATATTTCTCGTTCACTGAAATTCCTCCCTCCACCACTGCGCGCCGCTATTGCGCGCATGGCAGCTCAATGAACCGTGTAGCTCTGTGGACCGTTTCATCTGTCAAAGACAAAGAGTGACTAAACCTTGAGCCAATAGCCTTCGAGTATGATACGAGGACGGAGCATGTGATTTGTTGAATCTAGTGAACGAATATGCTTCAGAAACTTCAGACTGGGGACACCAGATACTTGTATTAAATCTTGTAAAAGGGGGCATAATGGGTCCCTTTTCTTCTGGTTGTTACATACTTCAGTATATTATGACAATGTAAAAGCCAGATTAACACAGTATAAATGGGTTTTTATGTAAAGCTGTCTTTATATTTTAGGAAGGGGGTCACTGATTCATCAAGTTTAAGGGTATTTTACATTACTCCCAAAAAAATCTGTCCTGAATTACTTGTCTACTGTGTTATTTTAGTAGTATCTATATACTTTATTTTAGTATTTAGTAATATTTTTAATGAGATTTTTTTTTAAAGCGCTATTTTCTGTTTTAGTAATGTTGTTGTGCTTTGTCTTTTTTAATTAGTTTCTATTATGATTTCTATTAAGCTTTTATTTATTTCAGTTTTAGTGATTTTAGTTCTTCAACTTAAATGAAAAATGTTGCCTTTAACTTACTAATAAGTTTTTCATCTAATTTTATTTTTTAATTTCAGTTACCTAAAATGAGTTTAATAGTTTTAGTTTGTTTACAACACTGGCCTACAAGTCTTATGGATGTTTCCACAGTGACCCATCCATTAAGTGTATTATTGTAAACACATTTCTTATTTGTTTTTATAAACATAAAGTCATAAACCGAGTGGTAATCGGCAGCCTGACACATGTGAACCATAATTTAAAATATCCCAGAATATTCCTTTTAATGTTTTGAGGTTAAAAGATCATAGTCACAAAAAATGCTATTCAAAGATATTAGGATACAAGCACATTTATTATGAAAGCTTTAATTTCTTGATAAGATGTGAATGTGGACATTGTGTTTGTAGTTAAGAGTGCTTCTGCTCAAGGTCTGGCTTTTTTGCAGAAGTTATTTTTGTGCCGACTGTATTTTTTGGTGGCTTTGCTGTACTCTAGCTTCAGATGTGGTGAAGGGAAGCTTTATGTGATGGGTAATGAAGTCTACATGTTTACGTTCTCTTGTAAAATCCCCCAACACAACAACAGACACACACCTACACTTTTCTATTCACACAAGCACACACACACACCCCTAGAAACTACTGATGCACAAAAATGAAAATTCTAGGCTGAAATGGCAACCAAAATTAACCGAAATGTTTAAAGATTTTTTGTATAATTGTTAATATTACACTTTTTAATTAATTTCATGAATTGTACCTAAACATCTGAATTAAAGTAACACTAAGTAGTTTTTCAACCTTCATAATATATTTAAGACCCTTGTGATGGTACATCGACTTAAAATAAGTTAAATGACTCGTCTGCCAGAGCCTGACGTGGTCTGTATCGCTTTTACTGGCACTATGTAACTTTGGGTTTCGGGTAGGAACCCGTGCACAAAAAAGAACTAAAAAATTCGACTGATTTACGTCAAGCGCTACAATAGTCATTATTTCGTTTTTCTTCGTTTCAGATGTCGCAATTCATCATCCTTTCATGAAATCATGTAACATACTCTACCTTGTCTGTGGACATCGTTCATTCTAAAGCCGGTGCAGGATAAACAGCAAGCGTGCGTGCGATGGTAGGCTAAATTATTTACGACAGCGGCAATGGACAATTTCGTTTCCAACCAGTAGGGCGACCGAAGAGGAAAATTTACTTGGTGTTACTTTAAAAAAAATAATATTAATAATTACACTTAATTAAAAGTAGGGTAGGCAATTTTCTGAGAAATTAGCAATAGCAAGTTAGCTTTAAAGCATTAGATCCCACCCTCCCTTCAGAGCGTCTCCAAAGCCACGTCTCCTTCAGAACACGTGAACACATACAGCAGGGAGCAAACAAAAGCATCGCAAGATACAGTGTTAAACTACCTCTTGCCTCAAAGCGCATTCCCTTTCAATATGAACAAAAAACAACTTAAAGAGCACTGACCTGTACCACCTGACTGCTGCAGAGACTGTTGATAGTTTTGCCATTAAAAAGCATAAATTTGAGTCACAAACCGGTCCGAGTATAATGTCATAGGTTTCTATCTCTTTCAAATGACAGTAGTTATAGCGTGAACGCAGCATAAGCTCTTAATTTTGTAAAAGGTGTCTGCTTGTTTCTGTTGCGGTGCTCAGTGACTGACGTCTATCTAACTCTGTATAGCATGAAACAGGCTTTCCTGAGGTAAATGTAATGTTTCAGAACATTGTTTACAAGCTGTTTTATTGACGTAATCTCTGTCAGTGTATCAACCACGAAAAGACATTATATATTTCAGTAAGTCATTCTATATCTTCTGATGTGAATCATGCCTCTGATGCTTGAACTAAATCGGCAAAGTTTGAAAGTCAAGACTTTGTTTCATATTAAAAGTAACAGTTTGCATGAAATAGTCGCTGAAAAGTCAAATTGTGCCATCAGAGAAGCGCCAACTAAACGTCAAACTGTTTCAGCCGAAAATCTTTGGTAGCCGAAATTTTGGTGCATCCCTACTCGAAACAAGTTCATACACACACTCTCTCTCTCTGTGCTCATCCTCTCTTCCTTCCTCTCTCTCTGCCTTGCTGTCTTTAATGCTCTTACTAACACTGTTATGTAGGTTTATCTCTCTTTAACATACGCTCTCAAATGCCTTGAGGTGCATGTCTGACTTTTCTTGCACATCCAAAATTATCAACACAGACAGGTCAGTTTCCATATGTGCTGTCCTTATCGGTATCTCTGAACAACTTAATGCATGTCATGTTTGACTTTTTGTTGGTACTGTATGAGCCTCAGTAATTTGTTAATTTATTAAATTAACTCGCTCTGCCCAAATATACTAGCATTCAGAGAAACAATAGGTGTTTTAGCATTCAGCAATAGCATGTTTTAGCATGAAACAATGGGTGTTTTAATATTCAAAGACTAAAATGTTCTGCCAGGCTGTTAACTCGCATGTTGTGGTTTTTGAATTAGTAGTTCTGCTGTGGGTTATGCACAATCTGTGACCAGGACTTTATTATAGGTTTTGTGAGATCCACCCTCAAAGGTTTATTAACTTGTGCTGTAAATAATATATAGTAAGCTAAATTTTAAAAGATAATCCCAGTTTAAGGATTTTTAATCATTCAATTCTTACTGTAAAGGTCTAGATATATTAGAACTGCACATTTTGCTATAGGTATATACTTAAGTGTATTGTATACAATAAAACTGTAGGCTATATGAAATAGTAGTTTTTGACTTGACATTAGCAATTTAATAAATAAATATAATATAATACTATTTCATTGTACTAGTAAATGAGATCTTTACTGTTTAATTCATTAATTGCAGTTCACAATCCAAAGATGTACGGTTGCTTGTTTACATATTAATTTCTGGATGCATTTAATGGAATGATACAATTAACACCAATATTATATTGACAGTGATAATGATGTTAACCCATTTTTTTTCTCTTTTTTTTTTTAACCCCCAAATTCTCCATCTCTCTACTTATCAATTTTTAAACCACCTTTCTTTTCTCTCTTAATCTTGTTCTTTCTCATTTTCCAACCATTAACTAACCACTTCGTACTTAATGTTCTTTTTTTATGTTGTCCGCTTTGCTGTTGTTATTATTATTAATAATATTATTATTAATAACATGCATCATGCTAATGGCTGGTGCTTTTTGTTGTGTTTTCTTAACTCTCCAATCCACCATGTTTCTGATTATGCACGGAATCACTGTCATCCTCATGTTTACTCCTTCCCACACTAACTCTGTTTTTTTTTTTCTCTCCTTGTCCTTTTTTTTCTTGTTTCCCTGTTTCTATAATTTATCTCCACATTCCCTCTCTCTACATGCGGACTTCTCTTCCTTTCGCTTTACTTTATTTCCCTCCATCCCTTCACGCTCTTTGGCATCCATAATGGCTCTTCTCTTTTCTGTTGACCCTGTCCCCCTCCCTTTCCACTTTTCCCTTCTCCCTGGATTGGGATGGACGTGTTGTGTGTTTGGCTGACAGGTTTCTATGGGCTGGAAGAGTCTGATCTAGATAAAGTCTTCCGCTTGCCCACCACCACCTTTATTGGGGGCAATGAGAGCGCTCTGCCCCTCAGGGAGATCATCCGCCGCTTGGAGGTGAGTGAGGACCACAAGGAAGCTAAAACAGCTAAAAAGATAATTTCTTATTTTAATTCTCCACCTCAAAAACTTATTTTTAATCTTTGAAGAACCACTCTGTCTTTATTAAATAAAACTTTTTATTTATTTTAAATTCTATTCCAGTAAATCACAAACAACTAGAAAAGTAATGGGGCCTTTTGAATGTTGTTTTTATTTTTTATTTTATTAAAAATAAATAAATGTGCATCCAAATCAGAAGCTTTATGTTAAATATTAAATAGTTTTGCTACACAAAAACGACACTCTTGTACACATTATGCTATAATGACTGATTGATTGTTTAAATGTCAATGTAAAATATCAAACCATGTGTACTCAAATCCTACTTTTAGTCAGTTCTCAAGTTCACACTGGAGTCCTTTATGGGAAACCACAGGTGTAGTTCATCACATTAATTATGAGCATGATCTACTAACATTTGACAACCAGGAAGTGTCACAGGTTATTATTATTTGAAGAGTTGTATAATTTGAAACATGAAAACTTATTTTTGTGAAATGGTTGGGTGCTGTAGTACTGTGTAGTATTTTTTTTTCAGTTTTGAATAAAACAATTACTTGTTGCTGAAATGTTGTGTTTCTCAGATGGCATATTGCCAACACATAGGGGTTGAGTTCATGTTCATCAATGACCTGGATCAGTGTCAGTGGATCAGACAGAAGTTTGAGAGGCCTGGGGTCATGCAGTTCAGCCTTGAGGAGAAGCGGACACTGTTGGCTCGCATGGTTCGCTCCACCAGGTACACACACTGTACACACACACCAGATGTAAGGGTACACATTTTAGTAATACATGCATTAAACCTTTCAGAATGTTTGCATCGGTCCGAACAGACACAGTCGTCAATTTAAAATAAATTGTTAACGCACCGAATCTTCGCACCAAACGTTGTGTGACTATTCTTTTCTTCCCCGCTGTGATGTATACTCGAGTGAAACAGCTTCTCGAACAAAGAGAAATGTAGGGCAGGCCTTCGCTGGATCGTTGTCGTTAGGGATGTCAATTAACATAAATTCCCATTGTACATTCCCATAGTCCGTTTTGGCCGTTTATTTACACGTCAACAGTATTTTGGGGGCCTGAAAACGCAAACTTTTAAAACAGGTTTCAAAATGCATATTTTTGAAAACTATACTGTTATTGTCTCATTGTAAACTACAAAAACGCATATTTGTGAAAACGGTGACTTCATGCACATGTTCAGTCACGTAGTTTTTCTTTATGGAGTGACCTCGCCAGCTACTGGCCTGTAGCTGGCCACATTGAATAATGCTGCATGTTTTAAGGCACGTCAGTGGCCCTAAATCTTCAATGACAAAATATGACTGGGAAAATAGTATTTTATTAGACTGAAAGTCAGAACAATGCAGGTGCATTTTACTCATCATTTAACTAATCTAGGGCTGTCACTATCAATTGTTTTGGTAGAGTAATTGGTCAATTTTTTTGACTATTAATTGAGTAGTCTGAACATATTTTTGGTGGTAATAAAAATGTGAATCCCCTTAAAATGACTTGATAAACATGTAATAACGAGGCAATAATTTGTTTACACAAAGTATTTAAAGCAAGTCATTTTATGGTTTTATTGAACAACACATAATATAATATAATATACATAATATTATAAACAGTTTAGATTCAAGATGAATGGCGTGCTCAATTCCTTTTGAGTTTGATTTGGGTGCTCTTCGGTCCAAGGTAGAACATCTAAGAGACCGTATAGAGAAAGAATTCTCTGATAACCGAGCCACTCCTTAATTAAAATGTCTTTATTGCAAAATGACATGTCCTAAACGGACAACATTAAAACACGTTTTAAAGTTGTCCGTTTTGGACATGTCATTCTGCAGAAGGCACCAATCAGGGTGATGATTGTTGTTACACTTTACAGCATGATCAAATCCGTGTTTAATATTGGCCAAACATTTAATTCAAATGTCCACTTAATCTTTTATTTTTGGCTACTACTTTTCAAATGAAATGCTACAGCTGCTGTAATTTCTTGAACAAGAACATGTGAACATCAAAGAATGCAAACCCAGAGCGAGGGTTTTAAACTTATATTTTGAAATCTTGAGGAATACTGATGTATTCTCGTGTTAGTGTAGGTTTATAATGCTATATTATGATTTTTGAGATGAACTAAATCTGCACAGAACCGATCACCACGAAATGTATGCGGGCTAGTTCTTTTTTTAGTGTCAATTCTATCATCTTAACGAATGGAAATACACTCAACACAATCAAATCATTTGTAATCATAACTTGAGTAAAATAATAATAATAATAATAATATGGATTAAACAAATATGTTTGAACTGTTTTTTTTTTTTTTTGTCATATTAAATCATTTTGGTCATATATTATTTTCAGACATTTCCAGACCTACTATGTAGCTACTACCACAATTATGATGTCGCTGCAAGAGGGAGGGGGAATTATATTGATTATATTGAATACAAGGGCACAATTTTGATTTCATGGTGCCTTTAAAAAGATGTTGTTGAAACCCATATTTGATGTTTACTGCAACTCTATAATATATTACACATGCTGATTTCTGCAGGTTTGAAGAGTTCCTGCAGAGGAAATGGTCATCTGAGAAGCGCTTTGGGCTGGAGGGCTGTGAGAGTCTGATCCCTGCGCTCAAAACCATCATTGATAAATCCAGCAAGAACGGAGTAGATGCTGTCATCATGGGAATGCCTCACAGGTAGAGGAAGTGATGCTGATGCTACATGCTGTTCTGGTGATTTATGGAATCAATTACAAACTCACTCTCTGTCTGTCACTGTAGAGGACGTCTCAATGTGCTTGCCAATGTAATCCGTAAGGAACTGGAGCAGATTTTCTGTCAGTTTGACTCTAAATTGGAAGCTGCTGATGAGGTCATTGACATTTCTGTCTATATACACTTTTATTATAATCTCTATAACTTCATGAGATTCCAACATGTGTGTTTTGATGATTGTGTCGGTACCTGTAACAGGGTTCAGGAGATGTCAAGTACCACTTGGGCATGTACCACAGGAGGATAAATCGTGTGACTGACAGGAATATTACCTTGTCATTGGTGGCCAACCCTTCCCATCTAGAAGCGGTGAACCCGGTGGTGCAGGGCAAGACTAAGGCAGATCAGTTCTACTGTGGAGACACAGATGGCAATCGGGTGAGATGTAAACTGCATCAAACTAGTGCTGTGACAATGCGGTCATATATTTTAACCATTCAAAATTTTGGGGTAGGTAAGATTATTCTCTTATGCACCCCAAGGCTGCATCTATTTAGTAAAAAAATACAGTAAAACTAATATTGCAAAATTATTACAAATTAAAATATATTTTTAAAAAGTTTTGTTTTTTTATTTTCAACATCCATTACTCAATCCTTCAGAAAACATTCTAATATGCTGATTTGATGTTCAACGGGCATGTGGGCTGGCTAATATGACAATGTGTACAAAACAGTTATGAATCGTTCAAAAGTTGGAAAATTCCTGTTTATTTTTACATTATCTCTGTCAAGACAGCCATAACGTGTTGCTACGGGCTTGCGTCTTGCTACGGACTGTACTGACAGATAGGGATGCACCGATACCATTTTTTTTAGAAACAACCCGATACCAAAAAATATTATTAGCCGAGTATTATCCGATTCCAGCACAGAATTTCTATACCTCTGTATGTAGAAGTGATAATCACTCTTTAATGTGTTTAACACAATCTACTAAATACAGACAACTTATAAAGTAAAACTTTAAAGAAAAAAAAAACTACAACCATAATCTATTTTTTTATATTTGTGTGATATTTTTTAGAATATTCCATTAACAGGTCCTTGTGTCGAAATTTGTGTTCATACATATCATTTTTTACAGTTCAACTAATAATTTTTTACAGTTCAAGAGTGCCGGCGCACTGAAGCGTTTTTTTTTTAACAGTTCAAAGTTACTATCAGATTTAATGTTATTACCTTGACAAACTATACATCATTAAAAAGATATCAGACTCAAGGTTTAGTATTTGACCACTATTGTATTCTGAGAAACGTATAGTGACAGTTATGTCTTAATTTGTGTCTGGAGTTATGTAATCAAAAAATGAGTCGATACCTTTAATATGAATTATGAGCCGCTCTCATTCGGGAAAAAACTCCTGTGAGATCGTCATGACAGAGCTTGACAAAACAACGTCCATCAGGGCTTTTAGCTCAAAAATGTGCAGATTTGGAGAAATATTGATAGATTCTCATAGGTTTACATCAGATTTATATAGACAGGAATCACATTTATTGAATATATACCCAAATGCGTCGATGTAATCATTATGAGCGCTGGATACTCTGATGTACTGTGTTTTCAATCCATACTGGCAGCCTGAGGGCGTCGGCGCCGTATGCACAGTATAGTCCATATATGGAACACACGAAGAAGTGCCATAATCATGTGACATTCCAGGAAGTCCCTGACACAAACACTAACAGAGATCACTGTAACATGCAGATAAAGATGTTTTGAAGACACTAAACATGATTGCAATGATATTTGATTGACCTGTGTTCTTCAAACCATGTCAGGTACAGTATTTTCATAATAATAGATTATATTTATAATGTAGTGCTAATCGATATAGACTTTATCATCGTGCAGAACACTATAAAATAATATATTTTCTGTCAGATTTTTTTTATCTGAAGACAAATCAGAGCACAGAATGTTATTTAAAACACTCAACTTGTGCTATAAAGTAGAGGTCTGCACTCCCGCGGGAGTCCCGCGGGACCCGCGGGTCGCGACGCAAAACAGTGTGGCGCGGGACAAATTTTGAAAGGTCATTGCGGGGGCGGGATGATGAGGTGCACTTGCGGGTGTGGGCGGGAGGGAGGATTCGCTGCACTCCCGCAAATTAAATATGAGTGTAAAGCTGAGACCTGCACTCCCGCGGGACTACCGCGGGAAATAAAACAACTAGAAACAAATAAACCGTTATTTATCTAATGCACAAGCAACAAGGATAACTAAAATGAAAACGATTTACTGGCGCAAGGTCGGAAGCTAACTCTCGCGTGGTTCATTCATAGGCGCAGCAGAACAGCCAAACCTACCACACAGAGGCAATGTCTGCACCACATGACAGGTGGATTGTTTAGTGCTACAGATATTATTATTAAAGAAAGGAACATGCAAAACTACAAAACCAAACAAAGAAAAGTCTGATATTTGGAAATGTTTTAGTAGCCTAGTAGGCCAATGCGACAGCAATGGAAAGCACCGTCCTTTTGCGAGCTGTTACAAATGCAACAAAATACTCACGTAAGTCTGTAACTTCAGGTCTGAAGTGTCATGTGTGCACCGTTTTGAAAGGCAAACTTCCCTGACGTTTACGGCAAGTCAGTCGAAAGTGTCAAGTGCACTAAAAGATGTAACAGAAAAATGTGCATTCCAGCTTCCAAGTTCCAGCACAGCATCGGAGAGGGCTTTCAGTATTTGCGGTCGCTCGCATGCTGGAGCAGAGACGGATTAATCTGAAGCCCTCATCAGTGACTGCGTTTACATGCAGCCAATAACCCGTTCAAAACCGGGATATTAGCAATAACCCGGTCGCGAACGGCCATGTAAACACCGGCAAAAACCCGGATATGCTCATATCCCGGATTTTAAAAACCGGGATATTATACCTGGGGTACCCCTTTTCTAACCCGAATTTTTGGTCATGTAAACGCGTATCGGGATATCCCCATTGTGATTTGTGTTCTGCGCATGTTCTATTCGCACGGAATCTTGGTCTTTTGAGTAGAGAAACTTCTCGGCGCATACAAAAACCTGCGTGCAGTTTACCGGAAGTAAACATGGCGAGACGCAGCACAGCATACTTTTGGAGCGAGATCAGTAACGTTACCTGCATCAAAGCGCAAACAGAGGCGATCGCTATCTGCCCCGAACTATTCATTATCCGCATGCTGATGTTGTTGTTGTCTTTGGATACAGGAAGAAGAATCGGAAATGACGCATATTGCGTCTTAAGGTGGTCCGTACGTCAAGCCGCTAACCGTGCGTCGCTGTTTACATCGGGATATTGCAATTCCATGTAAACAGGAGAAACTCTCTCTGCTCACGCATGTAAACGGGTTATTCCTAATGTTTCAGAAACCCGAATAGTGACCTTAACCCGACCAAAACCCGAAAATTGGCTGCATGTAAACGTAGTCAGTGAACGACATGCTATTCCTAAAAATAAAAAACTAGGCGGGATTTTGCGGGCGGGAGCGGGACGAAACTTGATTGTCGCGGGCGGGAGCGGGAGAAAATAACATATATTTTTGTGGGAGCGGGACAAAATCTTGCGGGAGCGGGCGGAAAAATCCGTCCCGCGCAGGTCTCTACTATAAAGTAAGTTTTAGAGCACAAACATGGTTTTAATCTCATGAATTGTAGTGTATTGATGGTGTGCTAAGCTAACATGCTAGCTAGCCCTTGGTGCACCTGCCACCTAGCTGTTATTTTTATGAATATTTCTAAATAAGACTGCTTGCTGAAATGTTTCTTTTTTCAAGAAGGTCATTTTATATAGTTTCAAATGTAAGGTGAGAACTTTGAGAACTTTCCCTAAAAGAGATTAGGGATTGAAACAGTGTGAATAGCCAGTCTTTAGTAATTATAATGCAGACAAAAGAAAAGCATATTTAGAGCCATAACCAGGCCGGAGAGCTGTGAGTGTGTGCAGGGGAGACTGACACTGAATGGAGATCGTTTACACCACATAAATAAAGAGACAATAGACTGAATAGATGCTTAGAACATGACAATAAACATCAGTTTGCATTTTACAGTCTAATCAAAATAAAGTCGTATGACATGATCTTGAAAAACATTTAACTAAATAAAGAGTTTTAGACTTGTCATCTTCAGATTTTGAATATAACATGGTCAGACATGTGGCTTTAGCTGCAGTGCATTTCTAGATTGATACAATGCCAACTTCAATTTTATTTTCATGAAAATATTTCATAATAATACATTTCTAATAACTTGACAAAACTTTGAAGCTATTTATAACTATTTTTTTCATTATGACAATAATTAATTCTACATTTACAATAAACTGCCAGGTGTCAGCTTTCAAATGAGATCATACTTGTGCTTTTAGAACAAATGGTTCATGAACTGTATCTGTTTCAGTTTGGGTATACCATTTCTGGGGATTTTTCAAAAGTGGGGTTGCAGCTTAACAGGTTAATAAAGCGGGTTGTCTAAATAAGCATATCCGTGCCATCATCTAAAAGTTAATCTTTAAAAACACTAATAATTTAATAACACTGTAAACTTAAGCAAAAATTAATATCAATTTTTCATACTGTACGTTAATGCCTAAATACGTTTGTAGATCTTAAACAACTGATTTTAGTATTTTATTTTAAATTTATTTAAACAAAATAGTTTTGACAACTTTCCATTTATTGGTCATAACATAACCAATAAATTAGGCTAAATCTGTATCGATGAGAATTTTAATATCTGAACATCCTTAGTACTTTTAGGATGTATTGTAAATGGATCAGTTATGATGAGCTCAGATCGAACCAACTGCTGTGTTTTTGTTTCAGGTGATGTCCATTCATATCCATGGTGACGCTGCATTCGCAGGTCAGGGCATTGTCTATGAAACCTTCCATCTGAGCGATCTGCCCTCCTACACCACACATGGCACTATTCATGTGGTCGTCAACAATCAGGTATTTGTGCACAAACAATTCCACACGTGATGTAACATCCCTACCAAATATCCTCTTAACCCTCTGATTATCTTCATTTAGGGTATACACTTGTTATCTTTGGGGTCTCCAGGGACCCCAGACAATAACATTGCATTTTGTAACAGTATATTTTTTTTTTTACAAATGTAATTTTACTCTGTTTATTAATGTTTTTACTCAACATTTGTGCAGTTTTTGGAGGATTTTTGATATCTTTTAAATTTCTAAAAATAAATAAATAAATATTTAAATATAGTTTTTTTTTACAAAAACAGCATTTTATGTAAAATTCACTTTATAAAAGACCCAGATTTCATTTATGGGGATAAATGGATAATTGTTCATGATTTAATGTAAGATTTTTGCCCTTTTTTTGGAAAATGCAGTTTTAAAATAAAAAAAATTCACTTTAACCACTAGATGGCCATAGAGCTCCATTATATGCTCCATTATATGCTATTTGCTGTTTGATTAACCAAAATACATCTTCCCACAAGTTGGATTCAGTTGGATTGAGTTGGATTCATATATAAATATTTTAAAATCAAAATTATAAAAAAGAATTATATACTTTTTGTCAAAGTTTGGCATATTTTGTATTGAAAAACGTTTTTCAATAATGTTACTTTATGATTAGAATCAAACCTGAACAAGATGTTACAAAGAGATATGTTGGAGTCTTTAGATTTTAGATTAAATCAGATTAGATTTAAAGATTGTGTGTGTGTGTGTGTTTGTGTGTGCATTTTAGTTGTGTCAGTGTCACCAATTTATATTTGTGGTGGTTCTGAACTTTATTTGACAAATCATAAGACTTTTTTATAGCCGTACAAATGTATTCCTGTGTGAGAGTGTGTGTGTGTGTGTTTGTGTGTGTGTGTTGTGTCTGTGTGTGTGTGTATTTTTGTTGTGTCAGTGTCACCAATTTATATTTGTGGTGGTTCTGCATTTTATTTGACAAATTATAAGACTTTTTTTTATAGGCTTACACATATGTATTCCTGTGTGTATGTGTATGTGTGGTTGTGTATATGTGTGTGTGTGTGTGTGTGGCGAGCATGATAACTTTGCATTGTGGATGTTTTTTACATCGTTGGAAGTGTGCCATTTCATTTCTGTCCATGTGATCTGCGTTGTTTCTGATTTTGATGATGAATATTATATGTTTACTATGCGGGGTCTCCAGGGACCCCGAAGACAACAAGTGTGACTATTTTTTTCACGCCAACATAATAACAGATATCGTTCCAATTTAAATTTTTTTTTGTAGATCTAGAAAGAGTTGAGAGCTGTAGAAAGTTTCATACCATTTGAACAAAGAGAACATTTTTTTTAATTTGACCAAAAGTCATTTGCGGGTTAAAAAGACCCCGAAGATAACCAGAGGGTTAATACACCTCTGCTTCTCTTTCTCAGATTGGTTTCACCACAGATCCTCGTATGGCGCGTTCCTCGCCGTATCCCACTGATGTTGCCCGTGTGGTCAACGCCCCCATATTCCACGTCAATGCAGACGATCCTGAAGCTGTGATGTACGTGTGCAATGTGGCCGCAGAGTGGAGAGCCACCTTCCACAAAGATGTGGTGGTGGATCTGGTGAGAGAGTGTTTTTGTCTTTTATATACACTTTTATCATTTATTGTCATGTTTTTGGAGTTTTTGACGTCATTAAGGCAAACGACTTTTTTCCATTAGGTATGTTATCGCCGTATGGGCCACAACGAGATGGATGAGCCGATGTTCACCCAGCCACTGATGTACAAACAGATCAAGAAGCAGAAAGGAGTTCTTCAGAAATATGCTGAGAAGCTCATCGCCGAAGGTGCCGTCTCACGACAAGAGTATGAGGTCAGTCAGTCCTGCCTAGATCCAAGTAGCTTCCCAGTATCTTCAGTGGTCTATATAAAGTTTTTCTCATCTCTGTCCGTAGGAAGAGATTGCCAAGTATGACAAAATTTGTGAGGAAGCTCATGCTCGCTCAAAGGATGAGAAGATCCTCCACATCAAGCACTGGCTGGACTCTCCCTGGCCAGGTGTGTATGAAGATGTATATTATTGAATTAAAAAGAATCGCACCCTTGAATTATGAAATCAAGGTAAAAATATTTAAGTAAATAAAACATACACAGAAGATTTCTTCACAATAAGATGTATAACTTGAATTTACTAAATGAGTTTGAATTTCCATTTTATCCCGACATAAGTAAATAAAACACACAGATGATTCCTTCACAATAAGATTTATAACATGAATTTACTAAATTAGTTTGAAGTTCCATTTTATCCTGAAATAAGTAAATAAAACATACACAGATGATTCCTTCACAGTAAGATTTATAACATGAATTTACTAAATTAGTTTGAAGTTCCATTTTATCCCGACCTTAAGTGATTTATTAAACCTTAAAAAAGGGAAATAATATCTTTACACATTTATCTTTGGTTGCATCTTCCTGTCACCATCTAGAAGTGGGCGGTTCAGAATGAGTTACAATATGTACTAGACTTTGTTGATAGTCGATAGGGGTGCAACGGATCAAAAAACTCACGGTTCGGATTGTTTCTCGGATCAGAGTCACGGATCGGATCATTTTTCGGATCAGCAAAAAAAAAAAAAAAGACAAATAAACATAGGTTTTGTCTTTTTGTTAATTAACACTTTGATGATGAATGGTTAAATTAAAATATATAAAATCAACTTAAAGTGCACAAGGCATAATTGTAGGAGCCTAATTTTGCTTTTGTTCAGTGACAATTATTGCATATGTGTTGCATTTCAGTATTTGAATATTTGTGTTTTGATTGTAACTTTCTTTCTTTGTGTGTACTAATTAGATAAATATGCTCTATATTTACTTTGAAATATGTTATGTAAAAATTGTGCACTGGCCCTTTAAGAATTTCGACTGTAAGTGAGGGGATTGGTTGTGCGTCCTTTATAGGAAATAGAGTGGAATCGCACAGTTTTCTTTACCGCATCCGTGCTATTTAGGATTTAAGATTATATTTTGTTTCTTTTCTTTTCTTTGTTTGATTTACTAACGAGTTTGGATTAAAAGGAAGAATTTACATGAAGAAAACGGTGCATGTGAATTGTTTTTTATTGGACACGGAGCGAGTTGACTGGAATTCTTGCGATGCGCACTCACAATAATAATATCTTCTTTTTAGAGATATTAGGGGGGTTGACTTACCGAAACGGGCCAATCAAGAGGATGCTCTCTGTCTTACATGCGCACGGCACACACGCAAGGTGTCTCGCTCTCTCCTGTGGGCGCGCTACACGGTTTGGAGCACATATGTTCTGTCTCGCATGCGCGCTCATGCACGCTCGCTCGCTAGATCCCGGGAGATTTGAACTAATTTGCGGGCATCAGGAAGCCAAAATGCTCCTATACAGGGGATTTAAATGACGCGGGTCGTTCAAGCTCCTCCGTTCCTCTGCTCGCCATGACCACGCTGTGTGTGGTGGACTGAATATGCGCACTTTTTTTTTTTTTTCATAAATCAATCCGCGGATCACGTGTGTGCCGAACCGAAGATATTGATCCGAACGGATCACGGATCAATGACGATCCGTTGCACCACTAATAGTCGAAATAAAAAACCCCAAAATGCCAGCATGTTGTTGCTGCTTCATGTGGATATAAGAGCATATTCATTGTGTTTGGTGTGCAGGTTTTTTTACTCTGGATGGCCAGCCCAAGAGTATGAGCTACCCGTCCACAGGTCTGCCAGAGGAGGAACTGACCAACATTGGACAAGTGGCGTCATCAGTACCCGTAGAGGATTTCACAATTCATGGAGGTTAGACATGTGCTGACATACGGAAATATGATATATCTAAATAATGAACATGCGATATTGTTATCGTGGGCACTTTAAAATACCATGAAGAATTATTCAGATTTTTAGAATGGATTTTAAGAATACTTTTCCATCAACCGGTTAAAATGTACAATACTGCTTGTATGCTGCATCAAAGAAGACTCACACGCACTGATGTAAACAAGCCCAACACGCATGAGCAGCATGGCCCGTTAACCACGTAAACAAAGCAGTCCTGCTACTTTGGCCCTGTCCCAAATGGCACACTTCATAAGCGCTTTCGGTCTTATGGACTTACAATGGGTGCGCTTGTCCGTTAAAGGAGAACTCCGGGCAATTTTTAAGTTAATCTTGATCGTTAGACCTTTGTGAGTGCTGTCTATAGAAAAAAAAACGAACCGGATTGGTGCTTGCGACGCGGAGCTGCGATCGCGAATGCCCAGAGCTCCCACTCAGCTAAAACGGCAGCTCTGGGGGCATAACATAAAGAGCGTTTTTGTGCCTCTTAACAGACACAAAATGCGATTAAAATGTCTGTCCAACATGAACAGGGGCCTTACCTGTGAACAAGATGCGGCTTGCCGTCTAAAACACTATTAAGGTGAATTTAAACCATGGCTAAGTTGCTAAATGCATCTTGCTCAAGGCCCCTGTTCATGTTGGACAGACATTTTAATCGCATTTTGTGTCTGTTAAGAGGCACAAAAACGCTCAGTACTCACAAAGGTCTAACGATCAAGATTAACTTAAAAATTGCCCGGAGTTCTCCTTTAAGTCCATGAGACCTTAGGGTGTCCCATTTGTCATTTTAGGTCTCAGAAGGGTGATCTCTTTGTGGTCAATATGCGCCCTTGATGCACACTTTTGCCGGACCCGTAGGAAGACCGCGAGTGCTTAGGATGCAATTTGGGACAAAGCCTTTCTATTTCAGCCATTAATATGTTTGTATTCGCAACGGTGTCCATCACAATGGCAAAAACTTAAACACTTGAAGACTTAATAGGCCATTTATTTTTCAAAATTAAACATTTTTACATTTTAATCTGGAGTCTGAACTATAACATCCCCTAGATATTGATTGAAAATGTAACACTTTACATTAAGGCTCCATTAGCTAATTTATTAGTTAACATTAATTAACAATAAAATACTTCTAAAGCATTTATTAATCTCAGTTAATGTTAGTTTCAACATTTAAAAATATATTGAGATAACAATGATCAGTTGTATTTTTTAACCAACGTTATCAAAGATTATTACACGGCTCTGTGGAATACTTGATTCTGATTGGTCAATTGCGCCATTCAGCGGTATGTTATTACCAGTTAACAACCGCTGAAAATGGATAACACAGGCTCATCCGGGTTACTGAAGTCAGCAGAGCTGTACGCTTGCTCGGAACGTTTTTTTCTACGTGGAAGTTTTGCATTTGGTTAGCTAATAAAATATAAAACTCAAGTCAAATCAATATTTTGTGTACAGTTATTTAATTATGCCATCCAGTATCATGGACTCGCTCTCTCTTGTTTCATACAAACTAATATTTAATAATGTGTTGAGCTAACAATGATCAGTTGTATTTTTTTTAACCAACGTTATCAAAGAATAATAGCTTCTGCTCATGTTAGTTAAAGGGATAGTTCACCCAAAAATTTAAATTCTGTCAGTAATTACTCACCCTCATGTTGTTCCAACCCCGTAAGACCTTCGTTCATCTTCGGAACACAAATTAAGATATTTTTGATTAAATCTGAGAACTGGATCCATAGGCTTTTAAGGGACTGAAACTTGCCGGCCCAAAAAAGTTATTAAAAACATTGTTAAAATAGGCTCAATCTTAAGTTTATCAAGCGACGAGAATACTTTGTGCGCAATACTTTGTGCGCAATTTGTGTTCCGAAGACGAATGAAAGTCTTGAGGGGTTGGATCAACATGAGGGTGAGTAATTACTGACAGAATTTTCATTTTTGGGTGAACCATCCCTTTAATGCATTAACTTATGATTAACTGAGACCTCATTGTAAAGTGTCACCTATTCTTAATCATTCATTTGCACTTTAATCTGTTTGAAACGGTTGTTTACTCTGCATTTTTTGAGTATAGTTTGTGTATTTAAATGTTCAGTTATTTTTGTTATAAGAAAAAAAGTTATTAAACCTGTTATAGTATGACAACTTATTTAGTACCATCACATGCATGCCTAATGGAGGTACGCTAGACATACAAAATAGAACATGAAATGTGTGCATATTTATGTACTGTTACAATAATGCTAATCTTCCCTTTGTGTAAAGGTCTGAGTCGTATTCTAAAGAGCCGTGGTGAAATGATCAAGAACAGGATGGTGGACTGGGCTCTGGGAGAGTACATGGCCTTTGGCTCTCTGCTCAAGGAGGGCATCCATGTGCGTCTCAGTGGCCAAGATGTGGAGAGAGGAACCTTCAGGTATAAACAACAACATTCGCAAACATTTAGTATTCAAAATCATTCAATCAATCAAAAAAAATTGAATTACCATAATAATATAATTATTAAATGTAGTTGTTTAGTAACGGCACATTTTTCTGTTTGGTAGACCTTTTTATTTTAGCCACTATTTCAAATGCAGCATTATTTTGGATTTCAGCTCAGTCTAAGAGGTTACTGATCTGTTGTTTGTTGCATTTGCAGTCACCGTCATCATGTTCTCCATGATCAAAATGTGGACAAGAGGACTTGCATCCCCATGAACCACATGTCCCCTAACCAAGCCCCGTACACTGTCTGCAACAGCTCTCTGTCTGAGTATGGAGTTCTAGGTATTCAGATGCTCAGAGTGCATGTTAAATTATCTCTGCAGTTAATGGAAGGTTTAGGACGCTCTTAGAGACTTGTGTTTTCTTTCTTTCCATTGTTCCTTAGGCTTTGAGTTGGGCTTTGCCATGGCCAGTCCCAATGCTCTGGTTCTGTGGGAGGCCCAGTTTGGAGACTTCCATAACACAGCCCAGTGTATAATAGACCAGTTCATCTGCCCTGGCCAAGCTAAATGGGTCCGCCAGAATGGCATTGTCTTACTGCTGCCACATGGCATGGAGGGGATGGTATGGCTGCATTACCCACAATTCTCTCTCTCTCTCTCTCTCTCTCTCTCCTCTCTCTCTCTCTCTCTTCTCTCTCTCTCTCTCTCTCTCTCTCTCTCTCTCTCTCTCTATTTATTTCATATATATATTATCCTTATATATATATATATATATATATATATATATATATATATATATTAGGGGTGTGGGATTTTATCGATTCTGCGATATAAATCGATATTTTTCCCCCCAAGAAAGTATTGATTTTTAAGCCGCGAGTATCGATATATAAGTCCCATTCAAACCCCCCGTGTTTAACTTTGCTCGTCAAGGGGCCGTTCACATATCGTGTCTGTTGCGCGCTCAAGTTCGTTATTTCAAAGGTAGGCGCGCGGCAAGCGCGCTCATAATTAAAGCGACGCGCTCATTTTCTCCAGGCACAGCGAGATGAAAACACCTCAACTTTTCAGAATGGCGCAAGCGCACCGTGACCGCAGTTCATGTGACAAGAACCAACCATCAGCTTCACCCTTTCCATAACAACATTAAAAGCTCGGTCAACATGAAGCATGGGGGTGCACCCAAACACTACGGTTGTTTTTCTTTTCTCCGTAGATAAAGCTTGTAGCAGAGTTATAGCAAGCGTTTTTCGGTGGTGGAAATCCATTAGCTACTAAAACTTCTTTGTCGTTGTGGAGAGCGCAGGTCATGGTTGCTTAGCAACGACAGACGCCACGGGAAAATCGGACCTAATTTTACTATTAATAATAAAAGATAAGCTAATGTGCATTGTAAATGTCTGTAATTTATCTTTTTTGACTCATTCTTTTTATAAAAATGATTTAAAGGCTGAAATATGTGAGGTTTATCTTTTTATAAAACCTTTTTTCTCAAAACTTTATTTGCACTTTTTAACTCTCCATTGTTAATTGCAATACTGCACTTTATTTACTTTTCAAAGTCTTGCAAAAGTTGCAAGTAAAGTTTGCACTGTTTCAATAAATGGAACTAATTTTCTCAACACATCTTTAATTCATTTTGTCCAGCATTTGCAAGCTGTAGATTCTGTCCAGTCAGAGACCTATATTGTGTAATTGATGTTTTTAGTTTTCAGTTCAATTAATTCAATCCAAGTAAATGGAACACTCACAAGATGTCACCAAAATCACTCTGTCCCCTTTAAATCTTTCAGAAAATGATGTAAGTGTATCGAATTATATTGAATCGTATTGAATCGTATCGTTGGCTGAATATCGTGATATATATTGTATCGTGAGCTGAATATCGTGTATCGTATCGTATCGTATCGTGAGATTAGTGTATCGCTACAGCCCTAATATATATATAATATATAATATATATATATATATATATATATATATATAATATATATATATATATATATATATATATATATATATATATATATATATATATATATATATATATATATAAATATATATATAATCTTTCTCTTTCATTCATTCATGCATTTATTCACCCACCTGTGTGAGCTGGCTGTAAAGGAGTTTTTTTTTTTTCCTTCACAGGGTCCAGAGCACTCATCTGCCCGTCCAGAGCGCTTCCTGCAGATGTGCAATGATGACCCTGACTTTAACCCTGTAAGACTGGCTACCTAACAAGTCTCTAAGTGTTCAAACAGATTCAAAACAGAAAGATTTCATAGTATTCTCATAGTGATTTTATCATTATGTATCTTTTATTTCAAATTCAGAAAATCACTGATGACTTTGAGGTGCGTCAGCTGTATGACTGCAACTGGATTGTTGTAAACTGTTCCAATCCTGCCAACTTTTTCCATGTGATGAGGAGGCAGATCCTTCTTCCCTTCAGGAAACCTGTGAGTTCAGCTGTCTGAGAGCATTTGTTCAAAAATTCATCAAATGCGTTATTGTTTTTTAAAATAACAATTTGAGTTTTTAACTGATGTATTTATTCTTTTATTCTTTTTTTCTTTTCTTTTTTTAGCTTATTATCTTCACCCCCAAATCTCTGCTTCGTCACCCGGAGGCCAAGTCTAGCTTTGACCAGATGCTACCAGGTCAGAAACTGATCTTTCCTCTGCTGCTTTTAGGGGCAAGATTTTAGAGAGAACAGTTGCGCCACTTTGGTGTAGATAAACAACAAATGAGAAGGAAAGTTTTCATTAGTGGTCAGTTAATATGGATCTTTTTGATGGGTGATAACAATAACTTGGAGAGCACGGCGGCCAATAGAAAGCCTATATATACTGTATATGAAATTGCGTTAATTTAAAGATTGTAACTGAAAAAACATGTAATTTCCGCAATAAATATCTAAATAATTTTTACTTAAATACTTGGATAACAAATTGATTCTGTAATCCTATTATTGAATAGGACTCAGTAATCTGATAATTCCGTGTGCACTGGGATCACACACAAACAGTGTCTGTGTTTGTTTCTGCACGTTGCTTGAAGAAGCTACTATATGCCAGCAGCGTAAGAAGTGCTTGCTCGTCATGAGTTAGACCCCGGTCATAGAGCCACTGCCTATGCACTCAACTTACCAAGTCAAGTCACCTTCATTTATAAAGCGCTTTTAACCCTCTGTGGTCTGAGCTGTTTTGGGGCACTTGAGATGTGTTGACATGCCCTGACATTTGTGCTTATTTCAGCTACTTAAAACATACCATTTGCCAACATATAAATTTGCTGTATTCAGCACAAACTCTGCTACAATAATATGTGAGCAAAATGGATGTACATTTTTGCATTTTATAGAATAAAAATATGCGTGGTTAGTACGTTTTGGGGAAAAAAATGTCACCGCAAAAAGGCCATTTAACACAAATTGAATAGTTGTCCACAATACTTTTGAGTTACTATTCTTGTAGGCTGAAAATGAAGTGAAAATCATTCTGACCACTCTTTCACAAACATCAATATAACGATTTGAATTTCTTCAAATCAGTTTTTGGGTCATCAGTGCTGTATGCGGTGTATGTGTGAATGGTAATGAATATTAATGTGATTTACACCTGGGAAGACTAAAGACACTCCCCCAATGGCTAATGGCCCATCAAGGTGCTGTGAGGCAGCCTGAACTAAGAATGATTCACTGATGAATAAAAAGTTAAAAAGAACAGCATTTATTCAAAATAGAAATCTTTCCTAAGAACATAAAGACTTAAAGTCATTCATATCACTTAACACATCCTTTCAAAAAAAATAAAAAACATAAAAAGACCAAACTTGTTTTTGTTTTTTTATTAAAAAAAGTGCATTCAAAGAATCCTAAAAAAAACTATCACAGGTTAAAAAAAATTAAGCAGCACAACAGTTTCCAACATTGATTTAAAAAATATATATATCAGAATGATTTCTGAAGGCTGATGGTGACGATGTAAACACAACAAAACAAAAGCAAAAAACTGTTAGCACATTATCCAAAGTAAACTGATGGACAATTATGATTATAGATGCACAATGTATCGCGAGTATCTGTTTATGGCCCATATAGACCGCACGCCAGGCTTGTGCAAAATTCAGAATTTCAGAATTGGCCTCCATTCAATTCATGAATTGGAATTTGAATTGAATTGACTCCGCCCCACAGGAGGTTGAATTTGAATTTGAATTGGAATGACAGGAAGTGGAATTAAATTCATGGCAATTCAAAGAAATTCCACACAGTCACACAACAAAAAGAATGTGTTGAATCTCACATACATTCAGCGTTAGGAAGGTTACTTTGGAAATGTAATTGCATACTGTTATTAGTTACCCATTATAAATGTGGTTTGGATCACTTTATTTGGATTACTTTATCAATGTAAAGCAATTTCCTTTTAAATTGATTAGTAACTAATTAAATTACACATTTTACCTCAGTTATACAACTAAATACAATTACATTCATTTTGTAATTCAACAACATAATTTCATTACAGTTAACTCACTCCTCCCTGCATATAAACAAATGTCCACTTAATTTTTTTTTTTCTAAAGATTTACTAAAGTAATTCTGGGAAATGGAGTCATGTTCTATCATGTTCCACAAAATTACAATTACCGTATATACCCGAATATAAGACGAGGTTTTTGTCCTAAAAATAGGATGAAAAATGGGGGATCGTCTTATATTCGCGATATAGACAAAATCACTGGGGGAAAAGGGAGAAAGCAGGGAGAAACAGTAGAGGGCGCCAACACAAGGTAGTGTGGCGCAGGCACCGCGGTGCGCTTCATAAGAAGATAAATATGCTCGTTTTGGATGCATTCCGCAGACAAATCCGAACTGTCCGGCCGAAATCCGGACATAAGGCCACCCTAACCACAATTGCAAACATACATAGATAGGCCTACATAATTATTGCATTTTTGTGAAAAGGTTATTCATTTTTGTCACTCGTTCATTCATTCATTCATTTCTCTCTTCAACTTATTAACAGAGTGCACTTTATTTTGTGACAAATTAATCCAAATATTTAATGAATGGTGTTAAAATGTTTTAATTATCACTAGAATTTTCAAATAAAATTATTTTCTGTTGAAAACCAGATTTTTTCCACAAAAGTCTCTTTCCCCCAAAAATAAGTCTGGAAAATGGGGGGGTCGTCTTATATTCGGGTATATACGGTACAATAAATCAAACTTAATTATTTGTTCTGTGACTAGAGCTTTTAACATTCATTGCTGTGGGAAAATATTTCATGTTTATGTAATCTGTACAAGTAGTTCAAACTAATATAATTTATAGAATATGTTATGCAATCATGTCTGACATACTGTTTGTTACAGTGTTAAACACTTCACTTAAAATATCTATATGAATTTCTTAGAATTTGTTTTGACTTGCAATTCTGCTTCCTTTAATTCAAATTCGAATTGTAATTCTAGATCCTGTTTTTGACATCAATTCAAATTCAAGAATTGAATTGGAATTAAGGAGTCATTCTTAATTCAATTCTGAATTGTGCACAAGCCTGCCGCACGCATTTACTGATACACTCAATGAACGGCTGTACCCAATACAAATAAAACATCTCCAGTTAACTAGCAGAGCATTCATTTAGTCCGCTCTTAAGAGATCTAGCGCTAAAATGTTTTGTTTTTGAACTCAAGCTGAGTGCTCGTGTCCGCTGCTATCAGTGTCATGGATACAGTCTCTTGTGGCGGCGAGCGCGCAGTCTTCACTCGGACACTATAGCCATTCCGGACACTATTCATTCCGGTGAAATCACAAAATAAAATGCACACAAATGTGTGTCCTATATACGTGTGTGCTTGATATAGACTGTAACCACTGATGAACATATTCCGTTTTGATGAGAGAACAAAAACTATACCGAGTGCGGATTCGAACCCGTAACCTCTGACACGCTTGGCGAAAGATCTGCCGCTAGACCACAGAAGTACTTACACAAAACTTGCGGATCGATATATTTCACTAAATCATTATAACCTAAGCAGTTATTCAAAAAGTTTACACGAGCGTATAGGCCTACCCGAATTTTGTGAGGTAATATTTCCTATGTCAAAGATTAGCAAAATATAGTCTGAAAATGCATTTGAGCTCTATGATCAGAAAAGGAATTATAACACTAAACAACTTACTCCGAACTTGTATCCTCGGCGGGGTCAATTCGTTCTTCAAAATGCAACCGTTCATCGTCCGAGTTTCAAATTCCTCTGAGGAAAATTATTCCCCGCTGTTTATAATCCTCTGAAGGAGTAGTGTGCTGCCATCCTTAAAAAGCGATGAACTATCAGTATTCTGATGAAGAATCTTCGTGTTGTTTGGCATTGATCGCGAGGCGTGCCGCGTGTGCGATGCATAGATCGCCTATTTACCATGTGAAAAGCTCTGGGGGTGTGGCGGGCTCAGCTCATTAAAAATAATGAAGGGAGAATGAAAAAACTGTACCTCTCCTTGGTTTCAAACGGATTACATAAACTGGAATTTTTTTAAAAAATAAATTACTTCATTTAAAAGAAGAGAATTTCAGCTTCATAAAGAGAAATCTCTCGTATCTCTGTGACAAGTATTGACAGAGTTGCAGTTATTTTTTCGGACGCGTTTCAGAATGGACTTCAGTGACAGAGAGAAGGCAAAACGCGCATCATGTTTATTTTTCTTTATTTGACGAAAATCACAACACTTTGTTTTTATTGTGAGTACCCACAAAAAAAAAGACACTTTGGGTGTATTCACACCTGCCTTGTTTGGTTCGATTGAATCGAACTCTAGTTCGTTTACCCCCTTGGTGCGGACCTTTTGGGCAGGTGTGAATACAGCAATCGAACTCGGGTGCGGACCAAACAACCGAACCGAGACCCAGCTGAAGAGGTGGTCTCGGTACGGTTCCAAACGAACTCTGGTACGGTTCGTTTACGGTGTGAACATGAACCGACCCAATTGCAAGAAAGATCTGTTGTAGCCTACTACATTCCATTCCGGCGCGCTGTCTGGCCACACGATACTGTTGCGCGTCTTTCTGTGTGTCGTGTGTGCATCATTGGAATGGACTGAATGAATGAGTGTGCATTAGGACATTGACATACAGAGCGTTCTCTTTAGTTTAATCGTGCATAGAGGCAAACAAAGCTTTTGCAGTTCATATAATGCGATAGTTACAATACAAGGATGATGCTGCGTTAAACTGGACAAACTGTATTGCAAGCGTTAACATTGACAGCACTCGTTAGCAGTATTAAGAATCTCATATTTGAATCTGTGAACATAGCCCCTCTCCATGAATGAAAACTTTATACCTTATCCGTCTTCTGCGCTGTGTTCTGAACCTATTCACTGCTCCATCAATGTTTCATGCCAAATCGCTATATTTCCTTGTTTAAAATGTACTGCAAGATGCAGTTCTTTTCCAAACCGCGATAAGCGCCAAACCTATTTTTAGCCTAAACGCGATAAATCCTATAGACAAATCAGACTTCAGTGAGCGTTATACGCAATCTAACATCGGCGCGCTGAACAGAGGTTTGTTTATGTTCATTCATTCCTCAAAATGAGTGCTTTAAACGGTGATAATACTTTTGATGGCCTTGATGAGCCAGTGAGACCTACACATGGGGGTAGATGCTGCTGCCAAAGGTTTCTGTCTATATTATAATTTCTGCCATTCGACGATCAAAGAGCAAAAGTCGAATATCGTTCGAAAATCGAATTTTTTATTTTTTATTAATCAACTGTTTTCTGTGTGTCAGTGTCTGCAAAGATGAAACTGACGATCAGCATCTCTGTACGCGCCTATAGAGAGAAATGCGTGTAATGGATTGCATAATCAGAGAGTAGGCTATTTATTTTCGTTTTTAATTGTTTCGTTTAAAGACATTTCAATCTTTCTATATAGATAAATTTCTCATGTCTGCTGTGAAGCATAGGCTACGCTGAATTTCGGTTAATTTATGATGAGATGCGCTCCAGCTCGCGTGCAATGCAAGTGCCGGCGGCGACGCCTCCATGTCATGATTATATTGTCTATTTGCTGCTTATTTATTGAATTCAGGCAATTGGTTAATGAAAACATTATTAAAATTAAGATACAATTTATACAAAACGAAATCCACTTTAAAGAAAGGCTTTCTACAAAACAAAACTTAAGTGGGCAAAATCATCCATTTTTTTGTGTGGATTTATAGCGTTTTGAAGAAAAAAAAATTAACTTTGAATTTATCATCAACAATATTGTTGTTTAATTTAATAATCATTGTTCAACATGTTCAGACTGAGGAAAAAAAACATTATTAACAAGATAAATTGAATATTCACAAGATGTGTGGGTCTAGGTAAAAAATGTAATTTTCCTGAAAACTATTGAAATGGATTTATCGCGTTTTGGAAAAGAGCTCCTCAAATATTGCAGTACGAAATATCTCCATGCTGAGCCTTTTTTGCACTTCCTGATTTCCCTACTTGAGAATCCTTGTCCAATGAATGGACGACCTTAGCACACGTGTGGTTTTGTTTACAAATTTTGGTTCACTTGCAAAAAGAGCAGTGTGAAAGCGAACCGTACCAAAAGAAAAGAAAAAAAAAATTATTTGGTCCGGACCAAAGCAAGTGAACTATCGGACTTTCCTGGTGTGAATACACCCTTAATGATGTACAATGATGTGTACAACACTTAAATGTAAGATCAAAATCAACAGAGTAATTTGATTCTGTTTTGCACTGATAAGGAAAAAATCCAGCAAAACGCATGGGTGCGTTTCCCGACCTCAGAGGGTTAACAGTATGGATTGTTTCAAAGCAGCTTTACAGTGATAATAGAAATTACCGTAACAGATTGTTTAGGCTTTACCACAGCTCTAGGATAAAGTTATTGTCCAGCTAAAGTTAGTTAGGGACCAAGCACAGAATGTGCGTAGGCACCTATTGAAATCAATGGCGTTCTTATTATTCTGCTGCTGCTGCTTCTTCTGACTGGGCATCTATGGCAGCCCATAGAACCGCTTGCGGGAAAGTTGTGAAATTTTGCACACTGATAGAGGTCAGTCAAAACCGTCACCATAGCAAATTTGGCATCTCAAAACCAATCCCTCTAATGCCACCACCTGTCCAAAATTTCACTCATATTTATCCTAATAACTTTTGAACCATAATGGGTAGAAACAAAATTATCCGTCATAAAAATGTCCGCCATTTTGAATTGTCCAACAAATCTACTTTTTCTAATTTGCACGAAAATTTAACCAGATCATCTTCAGGCAGTGCTGACAAAAAATTATGGAATTCAAGTTGATTCGTCAAACTGTTTTCGATAAACGCACAAACAATCTCCGCAACGCTTTATTGTATTCAGTCCAAACTTGGTACATGTCATCACAAGCATGGCCTGAGGAGACATGCAGCATTTCGGCGCAGTGCCACCTACTGGTCCGGAGATAAGAATAATTTTTTTGCTCATATCTTCTGAACGGTTTGTCCAAAAATCATAAAGTGGTCTTGTTAGATTCAGGACATCATGCCGAGTCGACTGATATCATATTGTCCATATTGACCATTTTAGGCGTCGCCCATTTTGAATTTTGTACCAAAATGCTGTATTTTCTGAACACACGGACGTATCGTTACGAAACTCATTATGGGTCATCAGTATGATGCCCTAAAGGAGCCTGAGAAGTTTTGACCAGTGCCAGAACAGCGCCACCTAGTGTTAAAATGAAATGTTTAAATGCTTATAACTCTGTGGGTGTGGTTGACTGATTTTCACAGGACATCAAACATGCTAGGTTTCGCCTTACGGTTTGTGTAACGTTGTGATTTAGCGCTTAAAAAATATTTGCCAATATCGTCGGAACCGTTAGACCGATGGAGACGAAACAACCGTCAGAAGTTTGTAAACATAGGTTGTTGGCTATATGCTAATGCACAAATTTCAGTCAATCTCATGTTAACCTTGAGTACCTATATAGTAATATTGCATCCATCATATCTCCAAAAAGTCTTTAGTTTTATTATATTTATAAAAGAAAGATAGGCTGTACCGAGTCTTTCCGGAAAAAGCCGAGCGGGTGGAGGCGTGCCGTGTGGGCGGAGCTAAATAACCATGAGCGCGCAAAGCTTTTACGTTGAGAGCGTCTGGAAGCTGTGATACCATGTCATGCGCGAGTTTTAGAACATTTGTGTGTGTGTCTACTCGTGGTTTATGAAGACATGATTTGGTTTTACAATAAATAAACAGACACCTACAGTAGCCACCTAAACAAATGTATTTAAACAAACACACACAATACATCGCATGCTCCATAGATACATTAACTATACGTGATCAAGTTGTTTAGCCTACTTGCTGTGCTTGAGTTACACGCCGATAGACACACACAGATATTTGAAGCAGTTCTACTCACCGCCTGCGGTTCCAACGCAAGACCGTTAACCTTTAGTGTTGGGACTGCTCCATCCTTGAGAACTAAACGATTAGCAAATCCGGCTTCGAACTGGGCCTTGTTTATAAAAAAAATCATCCTCGAAATGCATGGAACAAACAAGAACACTTTTACAACAACTGTGTTGATGTTCTGGAAAAACAAACTCCATCCACTGGTCCCTTAACTCTTGATTCTTTGGGAATATGTGCAGTGTTGACTTGCCTTGGCAACCAAAAACACACTTCTTTGGTGACATATTGCAGCGCAGCCGATGCACAGCGCTTTGATGGGCATAGGTTACGGCTATCGCTCTACAGCTGCGCGCGCGCCCTTCCGAGAGAAGTTCCCTTAGGACCGTACAAGGAAATTCTGGCGCAGCTGACGTCATACGCGCCCATACTCGAAAAAAACTATTAGTATTTTGAGAACAGAAATACTCAATCAAACGTACAACTTAATTTTTGAAACTTTGTCCATGTTTAGCATGGGAATTCAACTCTTTAACAGTGTAAAAAACTCACTATGCATGAAATAGCATTTCACCCCCCTTTAAATACTGTATTGTGATTTAAAATGCTATACTTAACGAATGCATTTCTGTAACATTACAAAACTCAATATCTGCCATCGGCAGCATGCCCTGAAGATACTCAAAATATTGAGACAGCACCACCTTTTGATCAAAAGTTATTATTAAATTTTCAAAAATGCTAATAACTTTTGAATAAATGTGCCTATTGTAATGACACTGGTCTTAATAGATTCCTTGGGTTATGCCAAAAACCTAGCTACCAATTTTGCCATAGTCAGCCAAAGTTCCCTTCCGCCATCTTTATTTTCTTTTAAAACCTTTTTCGAACTTCTCTAAAACCGTTGGTCTGATTTTCACCAAAATCTAATCGTATCATCTCCAGACCGTGCCGAGTAAAGTTATGGATTTCGTCTTGATAGACGAAACCGTTTTCGTATACCGCAGCAGCAATTTTGAGGCATGCTGCCAAAATGATTATTCAGTTTTTATCTCTGCAATGCCTTGACATTTTGACACCAAACTTTGTATGTCATTTTCACATCACATACATTTTGTAACTGCGCCACCTATTGGTCGAAAGTGATAAACCATTAAATCATATTTTTAGTTAATGTATATGATTTTTCAGCCATTTTGCCTACATTCATCTTTAAATGTCTTTAACTGCTCCTTGCTGCAGTTGATCTGACACTCCCAGCCATGTTGGCATCTGTTATTGTCTTCTTGCGCTTGGCCCCGATAATTGCTGCTTGCAGCTATTTTTTTGATTGATTCACTTCCTTTGCGAATATCATTAGTTATTAACTTAGGGGCCATTCTAACACGACACCGTTCTAACAGAAAAACCCAACCACGACGTTGCCAGGAGCAACTGTTACAGCTGACACACCGTTGTCTATGACTGACCGCGTCTGCGACTTAAAAATACGTTTGTGCACATTTATTGCGGAACATGACTTGTCATTCACAATTTCGCAACCACTGGTCACCGTGTAGAAAACTAGCAGAAGACAATAAAGCCTTTACTAGCCTGTCGGTTTCAAATCAACATGTGAGTTAAATAAACACTCAAACATTTTTTTAACTGTAGTGTGATGCCATGTACATGTAATGTCTGAGAAGCTAAAAAAATTCATGTTCTCACTCAATGTTGATGAAGCAACAACCTTGAATATAATACCTTGGATAAAATACTCAATATGCTTGTTTGCTTTTTTGATAATGAAAGCAACAGAGTAATAACACAACATCTGGCAAGCAGAAAAGTCAACATTGCCAATGCCCCGGCACTTATGCTGGAACTTAAAGATGTCCTGCAGACTAATGGTCTTGAGTGGAGACAAGTGACCAGCATCCTCCTTGACAACTGTGCAGTCATGAGAGGAAAAAAGACTGGCCTTGAAACCCAAGCAAGGATGGAGAACCCATACCTCCTTGATGTCTCAGTTTACCAGTTTTTTAAGCACTTTAAGCCCTTGTTACTATATTTTTGCTATTATCATCAATATTTGTTTATTTATTTTACTTTTTATTTATTTTACATTATTTACGTATTTCAGTTACAATATTAGCATACAGCCGTAATACTTGAAATTAATGGTGCCATTTGAAGATAAGTCCGTCTGTGCAGTTTCTCCTGTTATCATGCTAATAAACATCAATATGCCTGTCTCTTCAGGCACTCATTTCCAGCGTGTGATCCCAGATGATGGACTCCCAGCTCAAAACCCCTCAGAGGTGAAGCGCATTGTCTTCTGTACAGGGAAAATCTATTACGAGCTCACACGTGAACGAAAATTACGCAACATGGAGAACTCTGTGGCTATCACTCGCATTGAGCAGGTATCAGTAGAAAATCAATTCTTTCAGTAAAGGCCTCTATATATAGAGATATATATATAGATACTAAAACGGTGGTCTGATTCATGCTTTTGCTCCTCCCTAGCTCTCTCCTTTCCCGTTTGACCTGGTGAAGGCTGAGACTGAGAAATATCCCAATGCTGACCTGGTCTGGTGTCAAGAGGAGCATAAGAACCAGGGATACTATGACTACGTCAAGCCCCGCATGCGCACAACCATCGAACGTGCCAAGCCTGTCTGGTAAACTCTTGTCTTCTCATATAGTGACACTCCAGTTGCTCTATATTCTCAGAAATCCTCACTGTGTCTTTCTGTGCACAGGTATGCTGGTCGTGAGCCTGCCGCTGCCCCAGCCACCGGCAACAAGAACACCCATCTTCTGGAGCTGAAGCGTTTCCTCGACACTGCCTTTAACCTGGACGCCTTCAAAGACCACATCTAAATCTGTCCTCCAATCAGCAAAGAATACAAAAACTCACAAATACCCCATTCATCCCGGCAACCAAATACACTACACAAAACCATTTTAATCATCCCATGAATAATAGTAATACAGTTTCTCCAGTGTTAAGTAACAGGTATCTGTTCATTTTAAGTCTTTTTCACCATTTTTGCCCGGTTCAACAACACCAAAATATAATAAACCACAGATAATACAAATTCTCTTGCTTGAGCAAATAAATAAACAGCACAAATTTTATTGGACCTAATGTATTTTCAACCAAAGCACTGTTCCAATCATATTAAGAACTTTCCAGTATAGTAATCGCCATCTTTTGTCTCCAAACTCACTTTTTCCTAAGCTTTCATGTAGGGTTGTCATGATTTCTATATTCTACTTGCATCCCAACTCTCAACTGCTATATGGCTTTAATTTTTATGTTTGTGTTTTCTTTTTATTATTTTGTTAGAATAAGGGAGAATTTTGGCACATACATTTGCCGTGTTTCATTAGTGGCAAAGATTGTAAAGTAAGTGGAAAAAGGACGCTTTATCTGTACCTTTGCACTGTTTTCTGGTCAGAAGAAAAAAAACCAGTTGGTTCTCTAAAAGTGGATGTTGCAGTTGTATGATTGTATTTATGTAAAAATGACTTTGTATTCAGGGGAGGAAAGGCTTGATGTCAAAATCAGGACAGTGTGGGAAATTCTTTGCGGCACCTTTACATGTACAGTATGTGCCTCTGTTCTCATCCAGTATCATCTATAGATTGCATCGTATACTCTGCACACTTGGCTAATCATTGATGCAGCCTTGTGCAGGTATAAATCCCTTCATAACCATCCTAGCCATCTGATAACTGATAACTTGTGCCATACAGCCCAGCCCATCAGCAGGAACATTTCAAATGGAAAGCAAGACAGAATTACACATTTGTGGTCGCTCTTTTAAATAAAAACCAATGACATCTTTTTGGCTTTTTCGAAGAGAAAGCAAATTATTTTATTTATTTTGTTTTTTGAGGAATCAAGTTGTTCTTGTAATGGTTTAGCTTCATACAATAAACTCATAATCTTCTCAAATATCTGAAGTTGATCATTTAACACTAGTTATGAAAAACTGGATTATGTGTGTTATGACTAATGGCATGAAATCTGTTTGAGGATGACACAACATATGCTAATATAATCTAGATCAGTGGTTCTCAACCAGGGGACAAGACTAGGGGGCCTTAGCCTTTTAATATAAAAAGCCTGAAGGCTGCTCTAGATCCACTAAACAAGATTTAGAGTTTTTATATATTAATATTAACTAAAATGACAAATTGTTCTCTCTCTCTCTCTCTCTCTCTCTCTCTCACTCTCACTCTCTCTCTCTATATATATAGGTTTTGAGCTAAACTCTCTCTAACTAAACGCATCTTTATCCAGCTAATAGTCCAGTCGTTTTATGAAAAAAAGTTGAGCAAATTGCAACCGAAGTAAACTCAACGGATGTTGTATACTAAATATGTCCTGAGTAAGGGAAAAAAGCCCAGAAGAATCCTATTAGGAGGGGAAAGTTTCGAAAAAGACCCAAATATAGCCTATTCATACATCTTTATCTCACGTGAGGGGTAAAAATGTTAACCTTTAGATGTCAGCATGAAAATTACAAACAAACAAGATCAAGTCAAACAAAACAGTCAAGACAAACAAAAATGTATTACAAGTTATTTGAAATTATCTGTTAACATGGACAAACGTTGCATCATCTAATTGCCTATATGTGCTAATTTGCATTTAATACCCAAACAGGTCTAAACATTGGGGATAGCCAGGTGAAAATGTCTTGTTGACATCTTACAGTAAAATACTTAATGTTAAGGTCTGAATGGAACCCATTTAGGCTACCCATGAACATTAATACATAGAGGCAGGAAGAAGTAGGCCTACTTTAGAAACCGGCCTTTATTAATTATTATGAGATGGGATTGGGATTTGGGCATTGAGTGCATTGTGCACGTAATTTGATTTTTTTGATCCAGACACTTTTTATTTTACCTACCTTTTGTCTTTGCATTCTCCTTACCCTTGTCTCGTTCTTCCCTCAGACTCATCCCCCAGAAACAGTCCCACGACCCAGCCCCAAATCTTATCTCTGCAATAATAATTAATAAAGGCTTGTTTCTAAAGTACTTCTTCCTGCCTCTATGTATTAATCTTCATGGTTGGCCTAAACTAAATGGGTTCCATTAAGACCTTAACATTAAGTATTTAACTGTTATATAATATAGTTATAATATTTTATTTTATGTTATATATTATAATACTTAATATTATAAAATAAGTCAACAAGATTCAACAAGACCGTTTGGGTATTTATGCAAATTAGCACGCACCGTTTGTCCATGTTAACAAACAATTTTTTTTTAAAACTTGTACATTTTTTGTTTGTCTTGTTTTAAGTAATCAACTCAGTAATTTCCATGGTGACATCTAAAGGTTAACATTTTTACCCTATTCACGTGAGAAAAAGAATGTATAATGGAGTATTGAATAGGCTATATTTGGGTCTTTTTCGGTAACGTTATTCCTCGGGGCTTTTTTCCCTTACTCGGGACATTTTGAGGATACAAAATCAGTTGAGTTTGCTTCTGTTGCAATTTGTTCTAGGTTGACCCCCATTTTGGCACAAAATGACTGGACTATCAAGTTATTCGGGGTTATTTGAAAACTACAGATATGCGTGTTGGAGCAGGGTTGGAACTAAACACTGCCGGGCTGGTATTTCATGTTAACAGCAGCAATACACACGCCTCCATGCCGCATGCACAACAAATTCCCACTTGCCCAGAAGCAGCGTATTTCGATTGTAACTTCTCAATAAAGATATTTAATTGGTTCATATTTGTGTCTTTCAAAGCATAGACACGCTCTGATTGGACAGATGCAGCTTCGTGACGTCCCTCTCCTGTAATTATATAGCTTAGCGGCCTTCAGGCGGTCTTTCCTCCGTTCCAAGGCAGCCAGTGACACACGGTTAGCACGCTTCAGCCCAGCATCATCTAAGCGCAAAATATTCTAAAGCCATGGCCAAGCCTAGAGTTTTCTTCGATATCACCGCCAACGGCCATCCAGTTGGAAGAGTGGTTATGGAGGTAAAGTTCCTCGCAATAATTTCACCTTAGCCTTTTTGCAAGAAATAACTCCCTGACATTTTTCATGCAAGTCTTGCTAACGCCTTTCTTGAGCGGATCTCATCGATAACGTTAGCCGCATGCGCTAGGCTACTGTTTGAATGTGCACCTAAACTCTACTGTTCTGCATAACTTTTAATATCCTTGTAACTGTTACCGTTTGAGTGTTTTGCATTTCTGCGAAACAAATCTCATAATTCAGTTATGCCTAATCTGTTTGTGCGATTACCTGGCAAGCCAATGTAGAACCGTTAACCTAACGATGTTACACTCCCGGCCAAAACTGCATGCTGACTATTTCTATTTTAAGCCCATGTTAAAATTTGCTGCATTGTGCAGCGTACAACGGCGATGTTGGGAATCTGGCAGCATGAAGGGTTTTAATGTTAGACTCCCATCAGTTGTAGGACTTTAAATTGTTCATTTCCATAGTGACACTTTGAGGTGTTTATTTACATTAAAACTCTTGTTATATCGCTTTGCAAGTGAAACTCTAATGCTAAGCACGCGCCGCACTAGGCCGCTTAACCCCACTTGGTGCTGCTTGTACAGCGCGCTTATATCCTTGAATGCTGCCGACAAAGGTAGCTAACAATGTTAAAGTATAACATTATGAACAGAAACTGTGCGGTTCCAGCGCTTGCTTTGGGGGAAAACTGCAGAAATATGTAACTCAAGAGTGCGCATGGAATGAATGGGCCGCTGCTCTTTTGTTTAACCCGGATTCCCTGAAGGCGACTTTATTTTGCTAAGTCCAAACTTCAGGTTTGAAAACTCAAAAAAGCTGAAACTTTTTGTCGCAATTGTTTGCGTGATTGATTAAAATTAGCAAATCCTCTGACAGCGGGACTCGCATCCTGCAATCTCTGGAAAGATGTTCTGGAAAGTTCGCCGGTGTGTGAGGGGGGGATGGGAGGAGATCATCCAAGCGGAGATTTCCATTCCATACACTCGTCGCTAGATTTTAATTAACGTTACCAGCTGTTTTTTTCCTCCATGCAGCTGTACTTTTGAGTTTAACTAATATTAAAGTTAAATTGGATGAGTGAAATTTTAAAAACGCAGTGTTTCACACTCCATTCCTTGCGTTAGTAAAAGTGTTTTTTTCTGAGCGGCCATTTTAGTTCTAGTCTAGTAAAACTTGAAATATCACAGGCACGCGTGGTTCGGACTTCTTATGAGCAGTCAAAGATGTACTGTAACTACAATGTGTGCGAGCAAAACCATGTATAACCTGCTGCTCTGCCTTTACTTCCCAGTTAATTGTCTTCCGCATTGTTGCGGTTTTACTGGAGGTGTTTATCAGGAATCAGGATGCATGATTGCATGCGGTCGCATGAAGATTAGCTTGTTTAGTTTGTTGTATGACACGCACTTGAACACATTATTGAAGCTGCAGTCATTTTAAATGTTTAATGTGTTTTTGTTTTGAACAGCTGAGAGCTGATGTCGTCCCCAGAACTGCAGGTATTTATATATTTATTACTTTTTCCCTTGTGGTTTTTGTTTTGTTTTGTTTTTTTTCAAGTACCCATCACCTGTCTGTCATTTTGCAGAGAACTTCAGGCAGTTGTGCACCGGTCAGCCTGGCTTTGGCTACAAAGGATCCACCTTCCATCGTGTCATCCCCGACTTTATGTGCCAGGTATGAAAAAGTTAGTCCTCAAAGCCTCTGATCTTAGTAGTTTTTTGACTTTCGGTTCTAATCTTGAGACCTTTGAATACAGGCAGGTGACTTCACGAACCACAATGGAACTGGTGGCAAGTCCATTTATGGCAACAAGTTTCAGGATGAGAACTTTACCCTGAAACACACTGGCGCTGGCTGCCTGTCCATGGCCAATGCTGGCCCCAACACCAACGGTTCCCAGTTCTTCATCTGCACAGCCCTTACCTCATGGTGAGCAAAAGAATTGTGAATGACCATGCATCAAATCACTCCTGGATCCATGCTGTGGAGTCTTGTCTTGTCCTGACTTTTTCCCTCCCTGTTTTTTTCTGCCAGGCTGGACGGGAAGCACGTTGTCTTCGGACAAGTTGTGGATGGCCTGGACGTCATCAAGAAAGTGGAGAGCTATGGTTCTAGCAGTGGAAAGACCAGTGCCAAGATTGTCATTGCTGACTGTGGCCAGCTGTAAACGCCTCTACCACTAACATTCACTCAAACCCTTGTCTTGTCCCCCTCAGCGCGCTCTTAAATCCTGCCGCTAACCACAACATTCCTATCCAAGTTCTATAAACCCGCCCACACCACCACATCCTTCAGTCGTCCATCTTTGTCTGATGAGTTGCCTTTGTTTTGTTTTCATGTGCAGATGAAGTCCTGTAGGCCT
This sequence comes from Chrosomus eos, assembly GCA_036326025.1. Lineage (NCBI taxonomy): Eukaryota > Metazoa > Chordata > Actinopteri > Cypriniformes > Leuciscidae > Chrosomus > Chrosomus eos. Next base: position 11,829,538 of record CM070836.1, on the reverse strand, counting down.
TTAATTTGTATCATTAAGTCTGAAAATAAAGGGGAACAATGTTAAACTCATACCTTTCAATTTCTAATTTTTGCTTGAGACTGTGTATTGTTGCTTCAGCTTTGTTGTTGCAAGCCTATAGTGAGCTCTTAGATTTTGATCTGGCTTTTTAATTAGCTTTTCTGATTATGCTCATAAATCTAGTAATCGGTGAAGAAATTTAGTTAGGAGTTCAGCTCTTTAACTGAATCTGGTCACAGTGGTTGAGTGAACAGACTTTCTCCCCAGGGAATTTTAACTCCGTATATTAACACCTTTAAAGCCACACAATGGTGTTTGAAGAGCAATGTGTATATATAAAAAGAGCCATGTTCACTATAAATGTTTGCTGAAAGGATGAGACTTGCAAGAATATTAACTAAATCTTTATATTTTTAAACCGCTAATGGCTTTCTCTTAAAGGGGTGTAGTGATGGTACAAATGAAATGAGAGGGGGCATTCTTGCAAAACTTCAGCATTCCACCAAAAAACTATGTATTCCCTCAAGTAACTTTGCATTCCCTTGCAAAAGGTTGGAATTGCAAAGGTACTTGGTGGAATGCAATACTTTTGCAAGAGGATGCAGAAGCATTGAAATTTCCCTCCCATCTTTTTTTTTTTTTTTTTTTTTTTAAATGTTACCTTAGTACATTGTGACCTGTCTGCAAAATGTAAGGTGGCAATTACTACTTCCATTGGAAATTGATTGGGCCATGTTGTCAGTTGCTACTGTGTGTGTGTGTGTGTGTGTGTGTGTGTGTGTGTGTGTGTGTGTGTGTGTGTGTGTGTGTGTGTGTGTGTGACAGGTTGCTCTAGGGGAGAGATTGATTATTGTCCCACCGGTGCACATGCCAACAGAGAAAAGATGTTGGGAGGAGTTCATATTATTTTTAAGTCAAAAACACAAGGGAACATGATATATTTTTTAAATATGTATTTATTATAAATCAGTTATAAATGCTGCAATATTCCATAAAAATAGTCTCTTGATTTCATGCTGATTTTATGGATGTAAAACTAACCTTTATTTCTTATAAAGATATGACATATAGTAGGCTACGCATTTATGACGGCTGGCAAATGTGAAATCTTAGCTGAGTGAACATCCAATGCCAAATTAAAGTGGCCTCAATGAATGTGTATCGGTCACCAGAGCTTGCTTGGCCATATCAAAGCAAATGCATGTTTGTCATTGTGTTGCATTATTTGTCTTTGTGCATATACTTAGATTTTTAGTTAGATGGATACAAAACGACATTATTAAGGACTCAAAATTTTTGACTTCATCTGCTTATTCAAATAGTAAAGGTGTAAGGACTACTGCATCGTTGAATGATGTTTAAGTACAGTAGGAATTTATTAAAAATCAGGAGTGGGTTAGATTTGTACATTTCTCAATAAACCTGCTTATGGAGGCCATTCAACAATCTGTCTCCCTTATGTTTAATTCAGTTCATCAGCTCATTCGGTGAGTAGCTACTCCATGGCCTGAAATCTCTAGTATTGTATAATCTCACTATTCAAGCAAGCAATGGTATCAGGTCCAACTCAACAGTAACAAAAAATATAGTTTGTAACTGCTGTAAAAATGCTTTTATATGCCACCTCTGAACAACAATAAACAGTGTGTAAAAACATCTAAATGCCAATTCAGAAGAGTAGCTACATTTGACAAAATACAAAGGAGAGGTGCAGTACTGACCAATAGTAAGGCTCAGCAAACTTATTCACCCGACAGAGGGCGCTCGAGTCAAACTTTTGTACAGATTTAAAGGGGCAGGAAAAGAAAACCAAAGCTATTGTTCACTGCACTTCAGCATGTTTGCGTTATTCTCTTTTTTATTTTTTTTTTACTTCTACACATTTTAAAAGAAAATTAATTATAGCAGTAACTTTACTAATTTGACCTCGTAATGATTACTTAAAAAATAATTTGACCATATCCCCGTGTCCGTTATATCTCGCTAAATTATCATTCAGAACACGTAATATTAAAATTTCAGAAAAGTAATATTTCACGTTCCGATCCATAGATGTCTGTGAAGAACCAGTCCTTTTAAGACCTCTGATCGGGATGGCACAATCCCTGTCCGCGAGGGCCATCGGGTTGCGCGCGGCAGGACAGGCTCTTCTCGCAGTCGCAGCGGTCCAGTCTCCGGCGGAATTTGGCGCGTCCCCGCAGCAGGCAGACCTCGCCCAGAGCGGGCACGCGCTGACACCTCCTGCCAGTCAAATACAAGGCGCAGCACAGACCCTCCTCACAGTCGCGCGAGCGCACACACGGGGACATCTCGGGCACTGTAGGCAAGATAATTTATATATTTTATATATAATTAGGGGCAGTAAGGAAATTAAATTAACCACAGCCGTCAAACCGATAAGATTTTAAGCTTTTCCATTTTTTAATGCTTTGAACAACAAAACAATACCACAATACAACATTATGCTACATTTTAGAGCCAGCCAGAAGCATTGAAATTTTTCATTGGTTATTTTAGACCATGGAAGTGAAAAAAATATAGAAAATGCTCAGGACACTGAACAGTGTAATTTAATGAGCGCATTTCTACAAATATCCACTTTTTAATTAGTTGTTTTCTAAATTAAATTATGGCACAGGGAGGAGACTGACTGTACGATCCCAGCAGGATTTTTTTTTCTTATTGAAATCGGCTTGGCCTAAGTGACTTTTAGTTTCAAAGCGCTGAGAACGCCTGTGCCCGAGCGAGCGAGCGATCATCCAGGCTGCGTTCCACTTTGGTTCCACACACTCCAAATTTTCCTGCCCTTCACTCGTTAAACTAATGCCCCGTTTCCACTGAGCGGTACGGTACGGTACAGTTCGGTACGGTACGCAATTATTTGCGTTTCCACTGTCAAAAGTTGTGAATGGTACCAAAAAGCCAAACCGTACCACTTTTTGGGTACCCTTCGTCTCCAAGAGGTCCTCGCTGCAGCCTGTAGCACGATGACGTAGCTGGATGGTCCAATACGTAGTGGATGGAGGTGTGTTTTGGTCATAGACGCATGCACACTATAGTCAAGTCAAGTCATCTTCATTTATATAGCAATTTTAACTATGTAGATTGTTTCAAAGCAGCTTTACAGAGACAAACATTTTAAGGTAACAGGGACTGTTTTGGCTTTATAGCGGTTCTTGAATAATGTTATTTTCCAGCTAAAGTTAGTTTTGATTGATTCACTTAATTCCGTCGAAATGATAATTTGTTATTAAATTAATTAAATTTTTCTCACAACTGCGAGTTTACATCTCGCTTACTGACTTTATTTCTCAGAATTGTGAGATATAAAGTCAGAATTGCGTGAAATAAAGTCGCAATTGCGTGTTATAAAGTCAGAATTGGGTGAAATAAAGTCAGAATTCTGTCTTTTTTCTCCAATTCTGAATTTATAACACATAATTGCGAGTTTATATCTCCCAATTCTGACATCTTTTCTCTAATTGCGAGTTATAAAGTCAAATTCTAATGGAAAAATTACTTTTTTTTAAACCTCATAATATCTCACAATGCTGACTATATAAAACGCAATTGCGACTTTATACCATGCAATTCGGACTTTATATTTCCCAATTGCGTATTTTAAAGTCAGAATTGCGAGATATAGGCCATAATAATGCAATTCTGAGATAAAAAGTCAGAATAGTGAGATAAAAAGTCGCAATTACCTTTTTTATTTCTCACTCTGTGGTGAAAACAAGCTTCCATAGACATGTCTTGCAGACACTGAACAGCAAATTAAGAGGAACCTATATGTAGGCTACAGATCACTGTGGAAAATATAGCCATTAAAGAAGGAACTCTTACCAGGCAAAATATCATTAAGCACTTTTTTTTCTTTTTTTGGACATCTGACAAGATTTATTTTCTTGATGCTGTTATTATTTTTGCATTTTCCCTTGAATGTGTACTTATTTTAAAATGTTTACAGACCTTTGTATTGTACCTTTAAAATTACAGAGACAATTAGGCTACTTGACAATTTTTTTGCTTAATTCCACTCAACAGCAAATATGACCTGAATAAAATAAAATGGCTTTATTTTAAAATGTTCTATATACACGCATTAAAAAAAATAATTGCGGTGAGGACATGCTATTAATCTATCAAATTTAGGTTTAAAATCTATCAAATTTAGGTTTAAAATCATGTGATGTTGAAAATAATGTCAAATTAACTATTTAGCATGTAGCCTAGAGTGAAACTCGGATAACTTAAGCATCCCATTTATGTAAATAATTACTTATTCGTCAATAATTATATATAACTAGCCTATTTAACAGTACTAGGCTACTACTAAACAGGTTAGAACATCATCTCAGTACAATATTGCAACTTTATATAACGCAAATGTGACCTAATAACACACAATTGCGACTTTATATCACGCAATTCTGACTTTATAACCTGCAATTGCGACTTTATATCCATTCTGAGATAAAAAGTCAGAATAGTGAGATAAAAAGTCGCAATTACCTTTACATACATGTCACCTTAGACCAGCGAATTATAACCCAGAGATCGGTACTGCGCATGCGTCTATGACGTCACCAAAACACACCTCCATCCACTACGTATTGGACCATCCAGCTACGTCATCGTGCTCCATCCACTACGTATTGGACCATCCAGCTACGTCATCGTGCTACAGGCTGCAGCGAGGGGTGTCTCGGGGTATGGAAGGCCAAAAGGGTCAAAACGTGTGAAACTATCGTTTAAACACGCAATTTTCGTGTTAATACGCAATTTACGCGTTAACACGTAATTTACGCGTTAACTATGGAACGCGAACGGGGACAAAAGTCTATTTACGAAACGCGTGAAATTTGGCCGCATCAACACGCACCGTTTGTTCGCGTTAACGCGCAAAAAGCACAGTAGCCAATGAAATTGCTTTATTTGAGACTATATTTGCATATGTGACGCGCTGGTACGTATGTGTCTCATCGATATATACCTATACAGACATCAGAAGTCATGTTTATTAATGAAGGATGTCGTAATAGTTTACTAGTCTGCACGTATGCAAACATCAGACGTTGTAATTGTTCACGAGGGATAATGCATTGGTACCTGATTGGTACGTAGTGTGTGATGTCAGCCTTGTCATGATTTGTCATGGCCTTTTCAGTTGCCCTACTTTTTTAGGTTCATCTAGCGGCAATAATGACACTTGTGCTGTGTCTAATGATCTATTATATGTTTTAACTCGCCATTGCATGCATCTAACTGTTTTTTATTTTTATTTAAGTGAAATAATATGAAAAATAGCCTATGTTTATTTAGGGGCATTTTAAAACGCTTAATGTGAAAAACGCTTAACGTGGCTTACTGCACTAAGAGAGTGACATTAAAAGACCAATCTTGGTTCACATCATATTAATAAACCATACTATGTATGAAAAAAATAAGATGAGTCCAAAATATCAACGCAACGCGTTTAATTACACGTTAAGCATTTTCTTCCCATAGAAAACCGTTATAAGAAAACGCTTAACGTGGCTTACTGCACTAAGACAGTACGTGATATTAAAAGACCAAACTCAGTAGGCCTACACATCATATTAATAAACCATACTATGTATAAAAAAATAAGATGATTCCAAAATATTGCTTTAACTCTGTTACTTATACACATTTATCAATGGGTGTCCAGCCAGCATTTTATATAATGGATGGTAAGAAAATAATTAAACGCATTGCGTTCATATTCTGGGCTCATTTTTTTTTTTTTTTTATATATACATATGTGTGGTATATTGAAATACATGTATGAACAGTAGGTGTCACTAAGGTACCAGTTGCCTAGTTGAACAGAATTGTCACGAAGTGTTGTTAGGAAGTTGGTAATAAAAAGCATGTACAACGTCGAGTAGCCTACTCTCTCGAGTTATTATTTTGAACGATACAACAGTATGGTATGGTTTATTAATATGATGTGTACTGAGTTTGGTATTTTAATATTACTGTTTTAGTGGGCCTACAGTAAGCCACGTTAAGCGCTTTCTTATAACGGTTTTCTATGGGAAGAAAATGCTTAACGTGTAATTAAACGCGTTGCGTTAATATTTTGGACTCATCTTATTTTTTATACATAGTATGGTTTATTAATATGATGTGTACTGAGTTTGGTGTTTTAATATCACTGTCTTAGTACAATAAGCCACGTTAAGCGTTTTAACGGTTTTCTATGGGAAGAAAATGCTTAACGTGTAATTAAACGCTTGTTGCTAATATTTTGGACTCATCTTATTTTTTATACATGGTTTATTAATATATATTATTCATATATGATGTGTATCCAAAACTGTAAAAGCGTTTATAGCCTATAAAAATAAAGCATTGCTAAATTATTTTATGACAAACATATTACTGTATTAGCCTACTTGGTGAACTCATTTTGTTATAAACTCTAATAATAATGCTAATTATTATTATTACATTTTAGGCTATATTTAGAATACGCTTTTGTCCAAAACTTAAAAAAAAAAGGAACAAAGCAATTCGTCAAATATCAGTCATAATACAGGTTAGACAATAATAATAAAGTGCTATGATTAGCACTTTACACGAGGCGCCGGCAAGATCACTTGCATTTTCCTATCAACAGTGGAAACTTAAAATACTCCATAATTTCTGGTCATACAAAAAAGAATAATACATCATTGGCAACTACTTTTATTTGTGTGAACTCACAATAACAAGAAAACGATGTGCTTTTGTAAAATAACTTCCATGGTCTCCGTGAACTGGGTCTCATAAATTAACTGAAAAACAGCGTATACCTCACAGACATTAGAAAAATACATATATAAAGCTTGAAATGCCCACTTGTAGCCTAAAATGTAATAATAATAATTATTATTATTATTAGAGTTTAAAACTATAAATGAGTTTACTTAGCAATACAGTAATATGTTTATAAATAAAACATATAGGCCTACATTTTTTGCATAATTTTTGCTTACAAATAAAGCATTCATAAATTATTTTATGATAAACGTATTACTGTATTATGCAAGCATGCAGACGCAGTTAAGACAATTTGATGTATTCATACACAACAACAATAATAATAACATGACTGACATTTGACTAATTGCTTGTTCCATTTTTGTAAGTCGTTTAGGATAAAAGCATATTCTAAATATGTAGCCTAAATGCAATAATCATAATAATTACTTTTAATTTGTATATAACCAATTACAACCTTTTACAGTTATGGAAAATTAAAGTTTATAAACACAATGCAATGCTGCCGGCACAGACTGGGGGAGGAGCCCCAAATCCGTGAGTACAGTTTACAAACCCGTGGGAACGGATTGCGAAAGCGTGGGCACGGTTTATGAATTTGTGGGTAGCCCACATATTGCAAAAACTGAAGGCACGGTTTACAAATCTGAGAGCGCGGATTAAACTCGTGGGTACGGTTTATTAATCTGTGAGCACGAACAGTTTGAGAATTCGTGAGTAGCCTACGGTTTATAAATTGAGCAGACGGATTGCAAAACCGTCGCCACGGATTTTTTTTTCTTCCAATAGGTGACTTCCGGGCTCCGTAGATTTTTGATTTCTAAGTGATCAATTTATGTACAAGTGTTTTCCCCACATGATTATTGGCTGTATAGGTCTTCAGTAAATTAATGTGGCATTTAAATGGCAGTGTTTCCCAAATTAAACACAAGAGTGGTTAGTTTTGAATGATGTGAGAAATGTGTTTGTGATGCAAAAAGCTTGAATGATTTCACCGAGTGAGCCTTAAATTCCACTTTTAGTTTCTTAGCAATTAAAAAAAAAAAAAAACTGTAAAAGAAAACTGTGACAGAGGGCGCCTATGGAATCAACCAAGAAAATCTTGAGAAAAGCATGAATGGAAGCAACAAAAAAGATTGCAATAAAAAAAAACAAGAGACAATAATTTTAATGCAAGCAAATATAGGCCTATTGCACACATCAGCTTTGAAATAAATCTGGAAATCTGTTTGTTAGTAATATGTAGGCTATTAATCTGTTTTTAAAACATGATTAAGTAGATTAAGGCTCCTGTCTTAATATAAACCCTGTCTGGGAAACCGCCCCTAAAGGTTTAACAAAGTTATTCTTGCCACTATAACGTATGGCTTCCTAAAGACAAGTTTATGGGTAAATACAATATTATTAATAAAAATATAATGAATATCAAAACACATTTTAAAAATATAATGTAGTAATTTTATTATAGCACTCATCAGCCTGCAGCAGCCATGATGTTCCTGGAGACAGAAACTATACAACCAACTAAACACCAAATTACAAAACATTATTATGTGAAAGTGAATAAAGCTATGCATGTACATGTGTGAGTGTGTGTGTATTTAGTTACAAATAGCCTATGTGCTGTGTAAGTTAGCCTATAATACTTTTGGAAATTATAACTTAAAACAAATACAAATAACCCATATAGATAAATTATAATAATTGTATAGTACGGATAATTAGCAATTAATACACATTGAAACATTACTTTACTCTAGCACAGCAGTCAGTAAAGCAATGCAACAATAAACTAAAGGATTAATATGTAGGCCTACCCTAAATCTAAAGGTAAGTCTGCTTTTTAAAATATTACACTTCAATAAGTACAGAATGTGCGCGTTAAGAAACACGTTCAAATTCGTCGTCTCAACATGATAAAACTGAGCGTCTTTACACGCACTAAAGTAACGCGACGAAAACTGACGCCTTAACACGACCAGAATGTGCGTGTCTACGCGTTCAAAAGAAACACGTAAAAAAATGCCGCGTTAACGCGGACAAACAGTGCGTGTTGACGCGGTCAAATATCACGCGTTTCGTAAATAGACTTTTGTCCCCGTTCGCGTTCCATAGTTAACACGTAAGTACGCGTTAACGCGTAAATTACGTGTTAACGCGTAAATTGCGTGTTAACACGTAAATTATCTGGACATTAGCACCACCTACTGGATTGGTGCTCATGCTCAAACACAGAGAACCTTGATTAAGCTTTTAAATAGCAGTTTTTAATGTGAAAATACAGGTTGAACAATGTCTTTTCAGAATATAGGCTATAACTATATAGCCTAATAATTACAGCATAATTTAAAGGGATATTTCAGGATATAGCATTAAGCTTTGTATTAGTAGTACTAATAAAACTAATAAAAAACCTGTAGTATTTTCGAATTAACGTGCTTTCCACCCTCATATCCCCTGAGACGAGAGATTTATGTATTTTAAATATATATATATATATTAATAATACACACAGAACAAGAGATTATGCTATATTGTTTATGCATATAAAATGTTGGATAGATTTGGAGTGCTATTAGCCTACACTCGTGACCTATCTATTCAGTTTCCTGCAAGTCAATGTCGGCTTATGATGGCTGATGAGGTAAGCGCAGCGTAGTGCTTGGGTCACTCTATCATGAATAATTCAAATAAAATAAAGGTGTTGTGTCACGTTGACACTGCCAGTCGTAACTGTTTGTAATCATTCTAATGACTATTAATTTGGTGATGAACACCTTCGTTTTATTGTATTTATTCATGAGTTTGCGAACGAGCGCTTTACGTAATGGATACGATGAGCCTACGTCACCTGGCATCTTCAGTTGGGTGCGCGCCCATGATGCGCTTCGTTAATACAGAGACGGGAATCCATACATCATTCTTTCCAAATTATATATTACACTTCTTTCCCGGTAACTTAGCTTAGGCTACTTTCGGTTATAATAAACTCTGATAAACATTATTATGGTGGGTGGGTTGAAAAGAGTAATATTTTACTTTATTTAAGTTTGTCATGAGTTTGTTGCTTCGCGATTAGCGCGAAAGATATGCAATAAATCAAAATAACGTTGCAGTTGGAATCAATAAGAGTTGATGTTGTTTCAGAGTTATGAATTATCTTCGACTTACATATTTGATCATTTAACCCCCCTGTGATATAACAGCAAGTTATAGCTAGTTATAGGCTAGATTATGTCTTAACCAATTTAATAAAAACATTTCCCCATAGATGACATTTGTATTTACAAGATAGTTAAATAATCGATATCAATTATATATATATATATATATATATATATATATATATATATATATATATATATATATATATATATATATATATATATATATATATATATATATATATATATAAAAATTAAGTCCTTAAAAGAAAAAATGGGGATGGCACACAACTAATCAAATAAAATGACAAAATAACAGAAAATATAGAAATTGGATGCAGTTATTATAACTTCATTATAAAGCCTGCTGAATAATACCATAAATACGTAAAGATAGATAGACGGATGACAGACATATCTTACAAATAAAGGGTAACCCATAGTTTTACTATAGTAAAATAACAATATTTGTTTTAAAATAAAAATTGGTCTCAGGTGGTGGCCGACAGTGCGGTGAGGTTGAGAGTGCGCGCGCGACCAGTTAACATGCGCCATATGTCTCAAGAGCTGCAGATCAAAGCAGGAGGAGGACAAGAAAGAGTAAGGTGTGGATAATGTTGTCAAGGCTGGATCTGGATTTTCCCTTTGCCTGCTTTAGATGATATTGTCTGTGATGGTGTGGACAAAGTCCTCCAGTCGGACCTGACATGAAGACGTGATACTGAAGCAGAATCAATATCTCTCACTGACCTTGATTATGCAGTTGCACAACTCATCTGAGTGACTGTAACAATCTGAACAAAAATAATTAAAAAAAAAAAAATTGTTAGGCTATAGTCCAAGTAATGAAACAAAATTATTATGCAGCCATTAATTAGTCCTATAAAATTATTATTTAAATTCATTGTAAATTTTCTTCCTACTATTTTATATTTCAATAGAAATGTACAGAGGTTGGCATCATTCTTAGAATGTGCTTTTTCAGTTTTGAAAGCATTGTATTAGCATTGGAAAAGTTTCCGATCTGCCGAGCAGGAAATCGTGTTGGGTATTAGGCGGCTCATGCTCTAGCCTGGCTGGAGTAGCCTAAATGTTACGACGAAATATCCTCTATTTTATTATCATCATCATTATTAAATTATTTTGATAAGATTGATATTTCACGAAATAAAACAGATTCATTAGGCTATAGCCTAATCTTTGGGCGACAGTGCAAAACCTTAAATCGTCAATTAGCTAAATTTTCACATTCATTAGAATTTAAATTTCGTAGACTACATATCCTAACATAACACATCCATTTATGAATGGAACTTGATTCCGGTGGTGGCTGCATTGTTTCAGATTCGTGTGATTCAAACATTTCCAATAGCCTATAGCGTTATTAAGTCCAAAAGTCAAACTATTAAAAAAATATTAATGTAATATTTTACAAAATTCACAACATGTTTTTATCTACCGACATATTCTGCTTCAATCCATATTTGTAGGCATTAAACACTTTCAAAAACAAAACTGTGCCTTGCTTTCTCAGTACGGAGCCCGGGAAGTCACCTGTTGGAAAAAAAAATCCGTGGCGACGGTTTTGCAATCCGTCCGCTCAGTTTATAAACCGTAGGCTACTCACGAATTCTCAAACTGTTCCCTCGGTTTAACAAATCGTGCCCACGGATTAATAAACCGTACCCACGAGTTTCTAATCCGCGCCCTCAGATTTGTAAACCGTGCCTTCAGTTTTTGCAATCTGTACCCACAAATTCATAAACCGTGCCCACGCTTTCGCAATCCGTTCCCACGGGTTTGTAAACTCACGGATTTGTGGCTCGCCCTCATTAGGCTATAGAAGAACATTTTTTTTAGGCCTAGGCCTAATATATAGGCTACGATATTTTTTAATTATCTTATCTTCATGTTAATTAACAAAATGTCAATCTTAATCTTTATAACAAAAGATACAATACAGCATCTTCAAGATATAGCCTACAATCTTCACATAGGCTACATGAAGTGTCACCGATGTTAAGGCCAAGAGTTATTTTACGACGCTCCGGAGGAGCCGACACCAAGGACACCAATCAGGCGAGACAAGAAATATAAAAACTCTTCTTTTTATTAATTAATAACACTTAAAACACAACGGATGAACTCCGGGTTACTTCACTCCCCTCCAAGATATCCCAGCTCGTCGAAGGGCAGCAGTTGGAATAGACGATTTAATATGAAGGATGAGCGTCAGAATCTTGTGGTTATTTTTGATAATCTTAGCACTTTATTAATATTGTCTAACCTGTATTATGACTGATATTTGACAAATTGCTCTGTTCCTTTTTTGTAAGTTTTGGATAAAAGCGTCTTCTAAATATGTAGCCTAAAATGTAATAATAATAGGCTAATTATTATTATTATTAGAGTTTATAACTATAAATGAGTTCACTTAGTAATACAGTAATATGTTTGTCATAAAATAATTTATCAATGCTTTATTCTTCTGTTCTTCTCCTCATTGGCGTCTTATCAGTAGGTATCAACCAGCTAACTCTTAAACGACAAACAGGAGTGTTAAACTATAGAAAGAGCTGCGCGCTCAGAGGTATGTCGACGCCAGAGGGAGGGAAACAGCCTAAACCACCGTACCATATTACAAAAAGATTGTTGTATAAGCCTAAAATATGACCTTCATTTCAAAACCTTAATATAAGCTTAGAATATATGACATAACAAAAATGATTGTATCAGTAAATGGTCTATTAACCTCCCTCCCCCTTTTTGATTCATGTATTGTGTTTACAGTTGCTTGCTTTTATGCTTTTATAATATTGCTTATATCCCCATAAATCATTCTAAATATATTGTGAATGTATTGTATGTATATATCAGAGTGATTCTCAAAATATAATAATTATAATTATATAATAATAATAATAATTATGTATGCTATTTATTTATGCTCAGTGGCCATTTTTAAAGACATTGTTCCAATTTTATTTTAGATTAAATCGTGCAATTTACAGGATTTGTTTGTTATTGGTGCCTGTGCAAGAAAAAAACAATCCATGGTTACCAATGTGCCAGCATGTAATTGCCAGTAGGAGGTGGTAATGTTCAAATAATTTACGTGTTAACACGCAATTTACGCATTAACGCGTAATTACGTGTTAACGCGTAAATGACGTGTTAACGCGTAAATTACGTGTTAACACGTAAATTGCGTGTTAACACGTAATTACGCGTTAACACGACAGTTTCACACGTTTTGGCCCTTTTGGCCTTCCAATAAGTGGTACGGTACTAAAGGGTGGAGCTAGACTCACTGCAGAACGTTGATTGGTTGACAGAGTATCGTCACTTGCACGTGCTACAAGGGGAATGACAACATAAGAAGCGCCATTTTTTAATATACAGTTGGAATAAAATACTACGGTTATTCTTTCACGAAATTTAGTTTTAAGAGTTTTTCAGGCGAGAATGTAGTTGTTTAAAGCTCAAATCTGTGGTTTATTTATAATGATTTATGATAATTTGATCCATTCCCGGCGATCACCGGGTGCTCGGCGCTCATGTCCACCACCCGGAACAGCCTTTCCTCGGCTGGTCGTTCTGAGGTATGCCGCTGGCTCTGTAGCAGCTAGTGGTTATTCGTCTTGTGTATATCTAACGGGCGATCTTTGGTCTCGTGAATCGATAATTCGTTCCCTGGTTAATTGTTTTGGCTGAGGGCTAAGTCAAGTTTCATATATTTAGGCTATTTAACTTTTCCGTTGTAACGTTAACGTTAGACTAGCGCTGAATTTGTATTTTGACTGAATTGTTTGCTTTATATCTTATTGTACAGCTTCTTGTAACGTTACCTTCTACTTATACTTTTATAATGGCTATTATTAATAAAACTGAAATTTAACACAAAGAGATAGGGGTTGAGTTTTGTCATTATTTATTTTATTACAAGATTATCACTGTAATGTTTGTTTATTGCAGCATTGGTACGAATGCATATTGTCTGGAATATGTTTAATATTTTTTTAAATTTAAACGAAAAGATGCAGGGTTGTGTTTATATTTCGTTTTGTTATAAATAGGCTAACGTTATACATGCAGTGAATAATATAATCAGGTCTATACATTGCCGAACCATGTTTAAAATGTATTTAAATGAAAACGAAAAGAGGCAGAGTGGTGTTTTATAACATATTTCGTTTTATTGTTGCCTAAAATATACATGCAGAGCGAGCTGAGTGACGCTTTCAGAACGCGCTGTTCAATTTAGAGAATTAACGTTACAGCACTCGCGTCCTCGGGACTCCTTCTGCTAATAACTTTGCGTACTTGGTATTGAGAAATGCCTAATGTCGGCATCTTCTTGTGATAAACATGCCGAGAAGCAGGGACAAGTTCTGCTGTATGCTATCCATTTGTGTTTACTTTCTTGGTGTCGCTTTCTTCTTCGCGCGAAAATGACGTTGATCGCTTATTTCCAGCAAACGCCACGCCTATCAAGTAGGGTACTGTTGGCAGTGGAAACGCTAGCCGGATCATGGTTTACTGACCCGACCCGAACCGAACCGTACTGTACCGTACCGTACTGCTCAGTGGAAACGAGCCATAAACTTCCCTCCATCTCGGATGTGCGTCACGCCCACACCCCAGCGCCTCACGGCACGCCCACACACACACACACACACACACACACACACACACACAACATCAGTTCTTCTCACATTGCTAACATGATCATCACAGCCACTTATGAGACAACTAAACATTAAAAAGTTGTTTGTTACTCAATTTAATTTGCATGTAGGCTACATGTATGCATAGGCTGTGTCGCTCAGCATTTATGCCGTGGTGATGTTATTTCAAACACATTTTGTGTGTATGTGACGGATGCTATTTTGAGTGGAGATTGGGACACGAGAAAAGTACAAATCCTTCTTTACATGATAAATAATATTTTAGCAACCAAATATTACACCGTTCTCATTCATTGAAGCGATCATGCCGAATGAGAGATAATCAAGCAGTTTAAGTTTATCTTTAAATAAGTTTGTTATAGTCTTGGCTTTTACATTTGGCCTAAATGTTTGTAATGAATGGCACTATCATTTATTTTTATTTTGTATATATTTTTTATTTTTGTGTGTTTTGAATAGGGATTCAATTTAAAGGATTTAGAGTGGGGAAGTAAAATAGGCCTACATGTTTACAGTGTTTAGAGTTTGTTAACGTTTCATTTTATTTAGGCTACCAGTATTTTACATTATTTCTGAATCTAATGGAAAAAATGCGACTTACACCTATGCAACTTATGCCGCGTTACAGGCAATCTGTAACCCGTGTTTTTCCAACTCGTAACTGGGAGTACATCGTTCCTGTAACCCGTGTTTTTCCAACTCGTAACTGGGAGTACATCGTTCCTGTAACCCGTGTTTTTCCAACTCGTAACTGGGAGTACATCGTTCCTGTAACCCGTGTTTTTCCAACTCGTAACTGGGAGTACATCGTTCCTGTAACCCGTGTTTTTCCAACTCGTAACTGGGAGTACATCGTTCCAGGCAACCTGTAACCCGTGTTTTTCCAACCTTATATCCGTGAAAGTGCACTGGAACGGCAGTCAAACCCGTGACTTCCCACCCGTGAATTCGTACTAGATCGATGTACTCCCAGTTACGAGTTGAAAAAACACGGGTTACAGGTTGCCTGGAACGCGACAATATTTTCCGGAAAATACATTAAATAATGAAATTGAGCTGTTGTCTGTTATTAAAAAGTAGGCTACATTTACAATGTGGACCGTTTGCACCAATACATCCTTAACTTTGGGTTTAATCATGATTATAATTATGAAGGGGTCCTTGGAAAATGTTCTACCCAAGGGTCCCTCCCTGATTCCAAAAAGTTTAAAACCCCAAACTTTGAATCCTTGTTTTAAAGCTATGATGCTGCGTTATATCCAGTTGGTCGCTATGTTGTATGTCCGGAAAATACTTTGTCTTTATTTGAAATAATTTTATTCCCAGTGCATACAGACCTATTACTGTCAGATGTAGGCCTACCGTTGCTTACAATGTTTACTAATAGCCTACTGTAATAGGAGTAGCCTACAGAATCAAGAAGTTGCAAAGTTCTTGATATATATAGTTCTTGATATATAAAGTTCTTGATATATATAGTCGTATATATTTTTATCAAGTTCAAATATTTTTTTCATATTCATGTTAAAATTATTAATTTCTAATTGAGTAAATATTATGTAAGATAAAATATACATTTAATTTCAGCAATTGTTGTGCGTGCTGTACTATCTTTAAAATAGTGTGATATCGGCCATCATTAATAAAGGCTGCAAGTGCAGTTCATTATTAGTTCATGCTAATTCGTTTATTTAACTAATGTTAACTAATTAACCTTATTGTTACCAATTTTTTATTAGGCTAAATGTCAAACTTAATATGAAAATTGATAACCAGCCATAGCATTGTCCTAGTTTATCAATGCACTCTTCGCACATTTACATGCACATTTAATTTTGAATTTAACAGTATCATTACAACTTTATTTTCCTGTTATCTCTGTACAAACAATTTGTATTGTAGAGAGCGCTATTTAAATAAAGGTGACTTGACTTGACTTCGGAACTGTTCATTTTGAGTTAACAGTTGCGCTGTAGATATATAACTTTACTGTAGATATATCCTATTGTTGACACGGCAATGTTCACCCGTGAAGAGTTTTTAAAGAAATATTATGTCTGTCCTGAACTTGCAAGAATGGGGAAAATGTCTAATAGTAATCAATACCTGACCAAAAGTATAATCAAAAACATGACTTTAAGAAAAAAAAAAAAAAGCAAGAATAACTAAATCTCTCTCTACTTACCTTTTTGACTTCCTCGCCCATCCAACTGAATCTTTGTCTTGGCAGCATTTTGCTGTTTTTTCTTGGAGCCTTTGCATTCAGGTGCCTTGTGAAAGACAATCATTTTAATCAGCCTTTAATTTCTGAAAGAATGTCCATTTAATGAATATGAATATAACTTGAATATGCTGACAGAAAATTGGGATTGTTAGTTTGATATCAATCAATATCTATCCAATGAGGCACGGTCAGACATAACTTCAATATAGTGCTGATTAAAATTGGAAGAAACTTCGGTAACACATGTTACATGTACTTACAGAGTAAATTATGCATAATTACATGCAACTAACCCTCAACCAAACCCTAATCCTACCCTAACCCTATAGTAAGTACATGTAGTTAACTATTATTACTCAGTACTTAAATATATAATTACACTGTAACAATGACACCTTAAAATAAAGTGTGACCGAAATATCTTACTTGTGAATCGGTGCATTCTTGTAAAGCTTCTCGGATTCCTTGGAGACCTGAGGTTCTTCTAACAGAATTATGGGAATTTGCAACTGTGTCACTCCGTAAATGCAATATTGACTGGAAGAGATTGTTGAGCTCATGTCAAATAGACTTTAACAAAAGCAATTCAAAGTTTGAATGCAACAGTAACGACAATAAGCATAAAATCTTCTTTTATGAAAACTAAAGCTTTGTGTGTTCATTAGTTGTATGATATTGTTCCAACATAAACATATAAACACATGCAAACATTTTAAGGGTTTAAGAATGTATATTCTTACCTCTTGAGAGTTTGTCATTTCTCTGGAGGAGTGGATAATGTTGGAATCCAGGCACTGTACTGCAGAAATAACAGACAGACAAAACACAGCAATAATTGTCTGCATTGTTGAATCAAAACTGTCCTGACCACAATGAGCCTGTGTGCAAGAGCAAGACCTTGAGCTCTAGTGTGTGAGAGCAACTTCTCCCGTGTTTTAATGGACCTACGGCAATACCCAAATTAAACGTTGAGGGGAAAAAAAGAAGAGAAGAAAGGAAGGGTCTTTCATTAGTGGTTACTTTCTGAGTGTTCTAATGTTTATAGTCTCAGCTCATGTAGGAAGTGTGTAGTGCATTGCAGTGGCAATTAAGGCAAATTATGGCCCGTACGCATAACAAACATGAAAGCTTGGATGTAGCTTTCATGGCACGTGAATCCACATAGACCCTTTACACATGTAACACCTTTGAAACTTGTTATGGTGAAAAATTTGACATCCTTTAAATGACAGCCATCATGTAACCGCATCAGTAGATTCGGATGTAAGTTGCTTCCTGCAACGGAACAGGTGATTATCTACACCTTGAATGCTGGCTTAGGGGGGGAACTCAAAATCCATGTTTCTCACCGGACTAGGAGGTAGATGATAATAACAGTGCCGATCTGAATATGTTTAGTCACTAAATAAAAATGTCTTGTTCAGCTAAAACATTTATGTCATGTCAACTACAGATTTATTGTTCAACAAATTATCAATTAGTAACAAGTTGCTTTAATTTGTCATAACCTAATTCTTACATACAGCTTTACATGACTCACCTATGTGTT